>CM069532.1:17100000-17700000 GCA_035773235.1 Eospalax fontanierii
CAGGGAAGAATCATCATGTTTTGTAGGTTTTACAGCTGGGTAGGGTGACTGATTGGTTTTCTCCGTTGGTAGCTTGCATAGTACTTTCTAATATTATGAGAGATAGTCTTCAGGGAGAAGCCTTCCAGGTCAGTTTGAGCTCAACTGACCAGCCCATAAAATTATCTCTATTGGTGCAATGGAGGCACTTTTATCTTAGTGGTAATCAACAGCTGACTAATTGGACTTATAGCCTGATAAATAGAACTCAATAGAAGGGGATTAATGTATGGTATTATAAATATAGGCAAGTACGTGTGGTTAAAGAGGTCATAGACCCTAGAGAAAAAACCAAGTGCTGTCACTTTCTTAGACCAGCCTTATTGCACTCTAAATATGTATCATTATATTCCCAGACAAGTGGAGCTCTTACCACTCAGCAAAGCTGTCTTTTGCAACAGATGGAAGTTATTACAAAGTTCTACAACTGGTCATAATGCAGAGAATAAGTGATTGTGAAGTGCCCATCCCTAAGTATTACATCTACAGTGCAAACTCTATACCTAAGGCTAAGGGAACATCACAGAAGAGAGGGTAGAAAGAATGTAAAAGCTAGAGGGACAAGGTACATACTACTAGTTAATGCTTCTAGACATGATAGAGAAGCTACACTCATGAAATCTCCAAGGTATGGTAGGCTAATGAAATCTGCATAACGGCAAAACCAGTTGACATACCAAGGTGGATGAGGAAATTTCACAGGGTCCCATCTCAAGAAGAAGAGCTAGAGGCAATGAACAGATGCTAAGGAAGGGAGGATCAGTTTCCTCCAGGGACTATCTACCTGAGAAGTTATCTAATCCTAAGTGGGCATCCCTAAACACATGTACACGTGAGCACTGCTAAATGGACCCAGTGATATATATGTCTGTGAGATCAAGGCCAGCTTGGTCTACATAGCACATTCCAGATCAGGGGTGACCTCTGTCTCAAAAAGATCAAAACAAAACAAAGAATACAAGTTTTGTCATCTATATAATTAGAGAAAGACTTACTGTAATAATTTAATGAAGAATACACATGGGTTCCTTAGAAGAGTGTCTAATAGGTGGTGAAGGGCTCCATACACATTGACTGTGATATAAAGGAGAATATTGGGCTACAGAGATGCTATTTCCCCAAAGCAGGGAAGTACAATGGTCAGGGTTTAATTCCACTCTTTCCAATACCAAATGTTAGGCTATTAGCACTCTTCTAATACTGCATTTAATTCTGGTTGTCAGTGACCCTCATAAACTTTGTGTTTGTTGAAAACAGAGAATGGAGCTTACGTATCTTTATGTCTCTCATCCTCAGAGTTGCGTGCCACTGTTCTGCTGTACTATTTATGTGAAGTAAAAACCAGGACTATGTTTGAAGTTTTACTGATAAGAGATATCATTTATCAAAAAAGGCATAGGTTACATTTCATGATTAGCTGTCCCATTTTCTCATGTGCGACTTGTAAAGGAAATAGGGGTCACCAGATGAACACTACTTTCACTAGAAAGTAGGAAGAGCCATTAGCTGCATATGATATACTACAGGAATTGTCAAAGTGCTAATTATTCTTCTACATAGAAAGCAGCAATATTGTTTACAGGTGATTCTTGAATCCTTCATGCTTTCAATGGATTACTTTAATATGTGCTATTAATTCTTTTTTTAAAATGTATTTGTTGGTTTATTTTATGTGTATGTGTGTATTGACTGCATGTATGTGAGTACACCACTGTTGTGCAATGCACTTGAGCAGAAAAACAGGGCATCAGATCCCCTGGAACTGGAGTTACAGATAACTGCCATGTGGGTGCAAGGATTAACCTGGGTCTTCCACAAGAGCAGTCAGTGCTCTTAACTGCTGAGCCATTTCTCCAGCCCCCATGTGCTGGTTAATTCTAAATAACAATCTCAATATCTTTTCTTTTTATCTATAATCTTCCTCTGCACAAAAAAAGGAGGGAGTGCTCATGAAAACATTGAAATAATTGATTATTCTAATTCCATTTTGAGGGAGAACCCACCCTTTCAAGCTCACATTCTATTACGTAAGATTGTGGTATATCATCCAGGAGAAATGAGTATACAATTGTTGACTGGGGAATTATCTATGAACTGTTTTACACATTTTGTTTACCTCCAACTTTTAGAAACTTATCATTTGGATTTAAACTACGATCTCCGTCTTTGTGTTATATGGAAGGCACATTAATATTCACTGAATTATTTTGAATTTCAATTTCAATTTAAAATTGACTATACAAACCCATACTCCAACACTGAGCCTGGATGTATTCCATCACATATCTTATTTTGAAATTTTGAAGTTTTGAATATATGTCTTTTGTTGAGAGTTAAGAAGGAATCTGGTAAAAACAGTAACATGGGAACAATGAATAAATTAAAAAGGAAACAAAACTGACAATGAAAATTAATGGATCAATGTATATATATTTTTTCTTTTAAGAGTTCTGATGCCTTCTGTGCAATTCAAATGAGCAGAGGAAGAGCATCCAGGGGAACAAGGGGAGTAACTGTATTCCCCATGGAGAAGCCAGTAATGCTGTGAGTGAATTGCATCCAAAGTGGTAATGACTGACCTGAAATGGCTTCTCTAAGTCATATGAGTTGTCATTTTTTTGTTGCTAGAAATGAAGATTTTTTGACATTCTCTAATCATAATGCTCATTTAAGTGACTAAAAATTATTTTTTCATAGATATACTCATACTTTTAGCATGCATCTTTGGCTTGTCAAAGAAATAAATTTCATGTAAGAGTCAACCTCAACTTTCTGAGACTGGATATTTGGTGAGAAACCTCAGGATGCCTGTGTTTTACTTTCGGTTCTATCATCAGCTACAGTTATCAACATTTACTTCCTTCATTATGAATATTTTGACTTGCTTTTTATTCACAAGACAATGGGTTCAACTAGATCATCTCTTTGGTTCTTTTTTAAATTTAACTTATTTTTCATTTTTAATATTTTTATTGAGTTTTTGTGCATTTCATATGATCCATCTTAATCAGATTTAGACCCCTCCCGCTCTCCATCCTCCATTAGCCCCCTCCTCCAGATTTCAGGTATTCTGTCATATATGTTAAGTCCTACTCAGGCAAGAATTTCTATTCAGATGTCTCTTGATGCAGGTTCGCCCACTGGAGTCTAGGTAGTTTATCTAGAGTCACTCCCTTAAAGAAGAAGTACTCTCCCTCATCCCACAGTAATCATTTGCCAATAGGTCCTTGGTTAGGGTTGGAGTCTGCTTCCCATCTCCCCCATTCTATGCTGGGTTTTTGTCTGATTGAGTCAGCATGAATCTTGTGCATGCTGTAAGCATTCCGCAAGTTCCTATGAACAACTTTCTACTGAAAGCCTTGTTTCCTCATGTTCATGCACCAACTCTGGCTTTAACAATCTTTCCACCCGCTTTTCTGCAATGGTCCTTGAGCTGTGGCAGGGTGAGGTTTAATATAGCAGTCCTATCCCAGGACATATACTCTGCAATCTTATATTCTCTAAAACATAGCCACTTGTCTTGTAATACATTAAGAAACTAATTGAGACACATCTGATTGTTGTCCAGCAAGATAAAACTTAATACTTTTCTATGATTTCCAGTATGCTAATGCCTCTGGGTTAAGCCATGCCAAAGTACATAAATAATTCTGGATTTCTTGAAATTCTCCTTTAGTTCTAGCTAAACCTACTCCCTGCAGATGAGATTTGGCCACATTTTGCTTTGAATATCAGATGTTAGAGAGACGAGTGGTGGGAAGGAAATTTACATTGTCTTCATACTGGAAAGACAAAAATATAGGGACCTAAGTGCTGTCTCCAAGGTCATTGCTATTTCTGTTATATTAAACAGCAGAAGACCTGGGGCAGGAGCAGAAGCAGAAGATACACATGGTCAAGCAAACTGTAAAGGCTAGGGAGAAAAATGGATCCAGTTAGGAAACAACTCATTCTTCCATCAAATCACCATTATTTTATTTCATTTTGTTAGTTTAATTTAAACAAGGTTTCACTGTGTAGCCCAGGCTTGCCTTAAACTTACATTATGGCCCAGGTTGATAGCACATTCATAATGGTCCTCCTTCTTTAGTCTCCTGAGTACTATGGTTGCAGATGTGAGCCATCACATCTTCAGATCACCTAATTTTAAAGGAACTCCTGCAACAATACCCTGAGACTTAAAGGAACTTTTCTCTTGTTATTCTGTTATTCATTTTTATTTTTCAAAATGCAGATGAAATATATTGTATTTTAAACTCTAACATTTGAATTTTATCCATTTAAGGAACTGGAGCATGAATGACTAATGAGTTCCAATGTAATTATTGACATGTATGTTGGAGACACCTAGTTATTTTGATATCTTCAACAAAAAATCCAGAGGACTTAAGTCAGATAGAAACTCAACAAAAAATCAAAGCTCTTCAAAGTGAAAGTAAAGTCACACGTGACTTGAGTGCCAACAGTATATATATATGCACTGTGATAAGCATTCACTTAATGGAAGTATGCATTCCTTCACAAGCATCAACATCCAAGGTCTGCTTTCCTCAGTGGACCCTTTTATACATTTAATTCCCCTTCATTTAATGAATGATGCCATTTGTACGTCAGTCTCCTTGCCCTGGTTGGCACTCGGTTCCTATTCTCTAATGCTTTTGTGGCTACAAACAACTCTATACAGAAAACTTCTTGATCATAATAATCATTGTTCATGGAAGGAGTGAAGTGGTCATGAGGATTCAAAGTTCATTTCTATTATTAAAATACAACAATAGTAAATACTTCCAGAAGAAATTAACAAGAAAGTTGAATACTATGAAGTACATGTGACCCATGGAGAATAGCTAAAAAAATTTATGATCTGAGACATGTATTGGAATCATCATCCATTATCTTTATGACATAGTCTATTGTGTCTACTTTCATCTGACTGACTCTTAAGTTGAAGAGCTACACAGACATCGTCATTTTGCATCATTTAGTGACTGTTTTAAAGCATTTGTTATTGTAGACCTTATAGTCAAACATATATTTTCTTTTAATAAACAGAAGTTAAAAGACCAAAGAATTCATTGAATTCCCCACCAATAAATTTATGTAAAAGAGTCAGACAGCCACCTCTCAAACCCAAAATGTCAAGCTTGTAAAAATAGTATTCTTGGGAGTTATATTTGATCATTTGTTAAATATAGGGATATAAAATGTGGAAATCCATGTGTAATGCTCCAAATCCCTAATCTGGTTTAAAAGGTCAGTGGAAGCCTAAAAGGACTTGACATTTTACCTTTAAAAAGTCTGACTTTTGGTCTTGAGACTTATCCATGTTTCAGCCTGAATGACCTGAAGGATAAACACAAAGCTGGTTTCAGTTGAAGTATTTAGAAAGCAGGGGATCTTCTAATTTGTAAGACAGCATTCAGAGAGCTTTTTCCATTAAGGACTCAATCGACTGAAAAATGATTTCCTTGGGTATTCCACAATCTTTCAATGCTTGTGTAAATTCTACACAGGAGGTGGGCGGTGTGTGAGGCTCAAGATATAAAACACTAAGGTACAATGGAAGAAAACCAATTCATGTGCTGCAGAAAGTTGGTGATCACCTATAAGCAATGCACACTGCCTCTGTTTATCTGTTTCTCCCGCAGGAAAATACCATTCCCTAAGCAGATATTCAGCACAGTTTTATTTCTTGAGACAAGTTCAGTGGCTTTTGAAATAATCATTACCATCAATAAATATTAAAACTGCTAGGTAATGATAACAACAAATACTTTACTGTAAATTATGCCTTATGTACTTTTATTATATTTTCATAGGACTGACAGTCTCTCCCTTTGTCATGGTTTATATTAAAATGTCACTGTGATAAAGCAATGAAGGACTAGAATAAGAATCAGAGTTCTGGAAACACTTTTGTGAAGTTTGTGTATAAGCATAACTGTGTATAAAACTTAAGACTTACATTATTTTCTGTCAGTTTTGTTATTTTCTGTGAGTTAAAATGAAATCTAGGGGCTTGAGAGATGACTCAGTGGGTAAGAGCACTGGGTGCTCATGCAAAAGACCCATGTTTTATTCCCAGTGTCCACATGGCAGCTAACAACCATCCATAACATCTAGTTCTAGGGGAATCCAATACCCTCTTGTGACCTGTGCAGGCATTGCATGAGCCTGGTGCGCTACCACACATTCAGGCTGTAAACTCATACACATAAAATGAAAATAATGCAATATTTTAAAAAATGAAATCCAGTTTTTCTTATTGACAAGATTGTCAACATTATCTTGCTAAATGAAAATGAAAATTTAGAGAATAATCAAAATACAATGATAAATTATCTACTTAGAATATTTCCTTTGATAATATAAAAATAAGTTTCTTTTGAAGGGATGGAATTGTTCTTCACTATGAAGATCACTAAATTGAAACTGCCATAAGATTTCTAAGGCATGGCCAAGTGCAGATCATACTGATGGCCATATTTCTTTTAGTGAAAGACTCTGTCTGGACTAGATTCCAAAACCGAGAAACATTTCATTCTCCTTGCTTAGCATTCACATTGGAAAGAGTATCTGAGATGTTGAGGTTCTTAGCTAGCATGCTTAAACATCATACAAAGTGAAAGGATTTTCATATTTTATAATTATCTGCTTTTAGTAACTACTTATTATTTATTGAGAATATATTATGTTCAAGCCCCTACAATGAACTCTGTAGGAACACAAAAATAAATACCTGTCCTGCTTTTAATGTAATTTCCTAAATACAATGCTTTATAATTTTCATATTATTTTATAATTTTAAACTCTATTAATCAGGAAACCCTTTATATAAAAACTACTTTCAGACATCTATAATCTTTCAAGTATGGAAACTGCTAACTACTAATTTGTAAAAATGGCAAATTATAGAGGCTTGAGACGGCCAGTGTGAGGTGGTCCTAAATTTTCATGTTTAAATGTTATATTTCCCTCTGCATAATGCAGTGTGGAGGGGCGCAGTAAACTCCAGAGACAACCATAAATGGTATCTTCATATTCCTTATCGTTTTGAATTGCTCGTTCAATGGAAATCGTCTAAAGGAGAAGGAAATAGTCAGGCTGGTTCCCAAATGGAAAACACTATTTTCCTGCTCTCAATAATTCAATAACAAGTATGAAGAGGGGTTAAAATTCAGATCATGAGAGGAATGAACAAGAGTAAGAAATGGACAGAGGTGACGTGTTCTCCTCATTTAAGGTTTTGACAATGCATGGCAAAGTGTTAAAGGAAAGCACCAGTTGGTAAATGTATTCCCCAGAAATGAATTCGACCAGAGCACATCAAATTCTATTTTTAAAAATAATTATGTCGAAATCAGTCAACTGGTGTAGCAAAAAAAGTTACTTTAATAGAACATTATCACAGGATCAGTGTCTCTCACTTTGAAAAAATAACAGTTTCTCCTTCAGTTCGACACTTATTTTTGATAACTGCTTCAGCTTCACCTCTGTATAATTTCTCAGCCAGGTATTATTATGCGGTGACAACCTTCCATTCCATTGTCATTGTGTCAGGGTATTGAAAAGGATAATAAGTAGATATATTTGCCTTAGGAATGTTAAGAAATAAATGGCATTCCTATTTCTTATTTATCGACACTGCTTCTTAATTTCAAAGAGTGGTTCTAGTGATAACTGCTAGATTTTTATAGTGACAAAAACCTGGAACATATGGCAACAATACAATTGTACATTTGTGAATTGTTTTCTTCTACAAACATAGAAATGTAGTAATCGTTACTAAGATGACTTAAGATGACTAGACTTATTAATATTTGAAAATATCTCATTATCCCCTTGAATATTTGGTTCGTTATTTCCAAATTAAATAATATGGACAGATGTTGGGCATTTTTCTTAAACTCAGACAACAGTCAGTTTTTATCTATGGACTGTGGTTTCCACATAATGAACTTCTATTTGTATCAAACAATCTCAACAAAGAACAGAAAAGAGAGGATACAACAGCCCTCAAGTTAACGATTCACTGTGTACCTAAAAGCGGTTAAAACCCAGTGACTGCTGAGAGACGCGTTGGTTGTTTTGATTCATAATTAGTGTCAGAGACATTTTTCTGTTATGTTGTTGACAAAAATAAGCAAGGATGGAAATGTGCTGTCAACAGCCCTGTACCTTTTAAGAAACAAGCAAACAAAAAAAAATTCATAGGTAATGGATTTATAAGAAATTAAGAAATCTGTCAGTAATAACTGATAATGTAGGGAAATATAAGCTCGTATATTGCTCACTAGAAATGAAATCAAAACCTTTTTTGAGGGTTATCTGTCAATACATAATACATAAAAGATAAGGTTACTGTCAAATACTCTATAGAAGTTAAAATAAATTAACTAGATTTTTACTCTTTAACATGAATAGATTTTAAAATAATCTGTAAAAAAGAAGTGGAAAAGGGATAACAATAGTGATACTGCTTAGTTAATTTTTAAAGCATGCAAAAATTATGCCATATATTATTTATAGATACATTTATTTTTAAAACTGCCTGGAATGATGCATACCTGGAATAGTACATCCTAATTTCAGAAAGAGGGTTAGTTCTCAAGAGGAAGGCAGTAATGTAATGAATGAGGATAAAGCAACTTCAACATCATTTTCATGTTTATTCCTTAAGGAAAGCCATACTGTCACAGATGCAAACAAATCTGCAATTCTTTGAAGTGAGTGCACGAATGCTTGGTAAGTTGCGGTCTGGCATTTCCTTTATGTTTGAAATATTTTTAATAATAAAGAAGGCCTTAGTGAAACAGTGTTATCTTTTCCTGTGCATCCTGTGCATTCGCTAAATTGAAGTATTTTCGTTGTTCATCTTTCATTAAGCAAAACATTCACAGATCAAGCACAATTCTCTAACAGGGAGTTATGTTTTGGATAGTTGAAATCTGGCAAGACCCTTCAATGCCTTACAGTCTACTTACTGTTTTCAATTAAAACCTTTATTGCTTAGCATTCTTCTTCAGCCTGGTGGTAGTTTCTTTCCTGGTTAGCAAATGCACCATTATCTCTTAACAGCTTTACCTGTGGGTATCTCTGTGAATTCAATGTTTTGATTAGGGTTTTGACTGGGATTTACACTGATAGGAAGTTAGTCCCCTTTGTTTCTATAGGGGTTGTTAGTACATCGTAGCTGCAGAGTCCCGAATCAGTAGTTTCAAGACTTGTAGGGTTCATATATAAATATGTGAAGGGAGGGGAGAATATTAAACAATTCAGGTGACTTGAAATAGGGTAGGTAACACTTAATTTTCCTTAATAACATCACCACCTACTAATATGATCATTTGATCATATTTGGCACAAAAGTGCAAAAATATGGTTCCTAAACCAAGTGAACTTGGAATTTAGAGATTTTGTTTAGTATTTCTATGTGCATATAATGTGCTTTGATTAAATCCACCTCCATTCCCTTCTCTCTCACCATCATTTTTCCTCCCAACTTCATGTGTTCTTCTTCTCTTTTAAATTTGTTATGTTATTCTTATTTTTTGCATTTTATTTCGTGAGTTAGTGTAATTTCTATTATAGATCAGTATAGGGACCCAGCCCAACATGACTACAGGCATCTTGGTTGTAACTATCATTTTGCCTATCAGATTACAGGTTACCATGACATCTACGCTTCCATAGGATTAGGAAAGTCATTAATGGGCTGGCGAGATGATACAGCAGGTTGAACCATCTGCTGCCAAACCTGACCACCCAAGTTCTATCTTACATTGTAGATCCAAATGATGGAAGGAGATAACCAACTCCCTCAAGTTGTTGTCTGCTCTACACAGGAATGTCATAGCACGTGTGAACTTTCATTCACATATACACATGCACACACAGACACATTCACACAAAAATAAAAAAGAAATTGTTTAAAATTATATTTATGTTATGAAAGCCATTAAGATAGTCAGCTAAGCATATTGTGTAGCTCACTGATACCTGTGATGTTTCTTATTTGATATTTGAATGTTTTAATATCCTTTCAGAAAGATCAGGTACATTGTGGTTTGCCACAGCCTACTTTTGTCCATCTTAGTGTATAAATCCCTTCCTTCTGCTGGGACAAGTGGCAGTCAGCCTATGTCATTGCCACATAAACCACACTTGTGTAGATCAGGTCTCAATGATTTGTACTTTGTGTGATTTGACCTCATAGTCTTTTCTGTCTTGGTGACTACTTTTCTAATACATCAGAATCAGGTTTTCTGAAAACTTTTGTTCTAATGATTCTGAGGTGCTTGACATTTATGTAGCTTAATGTGGGAAATATTAGTAAATAGTTACATTTGCAAAGTACTTTAACTGGGTAGAGAGGAATCCTGTTTCCCAAACATTACTGCTGACAATCTTGATATAACTCTTGGCTGCATGCTTATCAGTAAAGGGAGGTGAGCTTAAGGTGGACAGTTACTTCAGAAGACAAGCTCTCCATTTAGAACTTAACCCTGATCTTGGCAATAACACTTGAAATTTGTAAAAAGGCTTTTGCTATGTGTAAGCACTTTCACATTATCTATTTCCCAATGGTGAAGGTAAACCAAAGAGAAAATGAGAACAGACAGGATCAGGCATGAGGATTCCTTATTACTATCAACATGAATTGTTTTGAGCGGAGAGGAACCTAAAGAAATGCAAAAAAAATAAAAACAAACAAAACAAAAACAACCCCTCCCAACCCCAACAGCAAAACAAAGACTGTCCCAGTCTACTTACATCTGCTTAAATCATCCTGTACAATACACTTCAAAACCAGAACAATACTTCTCAAAACCCTCTTTCCTTTGTTTCAGGTTAACATTCCTTGGTTGCTTCATAAGTTCTTACCTTGGAACTTCTTGCCAATTTCTCTAGCTCAGCTTGTCATGGATTTGCTCTAGTCTCTTTCATACGCTCAACATCCTAGCCTTCCAGAGGTTTTCTGAAGCATCTTCTAAACTTTCTAATGATCTTTTCCCCAGGAAGAAGTCTGAACTAGAACCAAGTGTCTTTAATAGTTTAAGCTTTCTCTCTGTTCATCTTGCCCCATTTTCTTGATTTAGCAGATCAAAGTGCATGAGAATCAGGCCAGCAAATCTGAAACTTTCCTTAAATTAGGGAATAGGGATATTAAATAGAACACAAAATTTTCTGTGACTAAGATCAGAAGATCAAGGTCATGAAAGAGATAATGGTAAGATGAGGGACTTTTATTTTAGAGCACATGGTTTCACCATGGAACACCAGTCTGCCAGACCAGGAAAGTGATCCTTGTACTTCTCAGATGTGCACCTGGATGAAGGCAACCAAAGCTGTGTTCACAACATAAAGATTTACTCATTTGTGTTTAAAAGACAGATCACACACCGACACACACACACACACACACACACACACACATACTTACACATACTTATTACTATATAAGCCTTTAATTTGGATAACTATAGTGTTTTTTTTTTCTAACAGATTCTTCCTTATTCGTTACCTATCCCAGGTGATGAGAACATTTATGGAAAACCATGGAATATAAGTAATAATACTCAGAGCAGTAATTTTAGCTAGACTGTAGTTTATTCTTAAGCTCAATGGGGTCTCAGCTTCACTTAAAGGCCTACTAGAAAATTATGGCATTTCAAGGACACAGCAAACCACAGATACAGGACAAGGACTGGTTTCCATTTTATCAGTTACACACGTTACCAAAATTTTTATTTCTCCATCGGACAGGAGGCTAGGTAGTTTCTGAGGTCCCTTTAAATGCTGCAGATAGTGACTAAGGGTTAAGATTTGGGCCTCTAAACTTATTAAGGACAAAGATGTCAGTAACTGGATCTATCTCTAAAGCTCATCCTGCTCCTAATAGAAAATAAAACAAACAATATAAAAAGCAAAAGGGAAAAACATTGCAAAAGCCCTGGTCCATAAAAAGCACAAGATTATAATATGTAAAATCCTCTTCCAACTGACTGTTACTTGTGGATGTGGGAGGTCAAGCTGCTACAGGGCCCATCCTCCAGATGCAATGCATTTTAAAGCACTTATTGTCAAGAACTTTTTGAAGTTTGGCTGGTACTGCTTTCCTCATTGACTCATGTTTAGATTTCAGAAACAAATGATCAAGCTGAAGCTCATTCTGAAACAAAATTCCTTCCTCACAATACAGTCCATAAACTATGCTGCAACCCTTGCAATTTTCACCATCTGGCCTGCAGTGCGAGATGATATTAGCAACATGTCAGGGAATTTTCTTCTTCTTTCAGGAGACAGAGAAGAGAGAGAGAGAGGGAGACAGAGAGAGAAAGAGGGAGAAAGAAAAAAATAATCCTAATCTAGAATATGAAGAGTATTAAATGAAACATCTGCCTCTCTGAATGCGTAGATGAACTTTGCAGTTTGCAAGCTGCTGGTGTTTGTCAAGTACATGTTTACATTGCTGACTGCTGTAAATTTTCAAGATGGTGACATGAAATTGACTTACTAAAATATCTTATTCAAATCTTTTAAAACACGTTTCATTTTTTTTGTCATTTTTCTCCTTTAATGTCCTTATTCTTGATGAAAGCCATTACCAAATGAGACAGGAAGATGTTGAGAGTCCTGTGGAGCTGAAGTCCTTGAGTAGAGGAATAGGATATAATAAAATCTGCCAAGAGCTATCGTGGGCCTCCTGTTATTATAAAAGTATAAACCCAAGAGGCCAAAAGATAGAAATGAAAGTCAGAAGTTAGAGACAGGATGCTGTCACAGCATGTGTTGACAAGGAAAGTTACTTCTGCTTGATGGTAAAGCCTGCTAAACTCAGTCCTATACAATGAACAGAGACCCCCAGGATAACCTTTCTCAAAATAAAATAATTTCAGATAAAACAGCATACAACTTAATGAGAAACTTGAGGCTAATTGAAGAGAGGTCTAATTCAAGCATTAAGTTTCTTTCTGTAAACACTTCATTTCCCCTATAAACTCTAATATCAACACATATTCCCCAAACCAAAGACTTTTTAAAAAAAATCTATGAAATATTCAGAAATCTTGGCTCCATTTTACCTGTTATGAAGTACAAAGAATAAATTCAAAGTAAATATTAATACCACAAATAGAGGCACAATTAATATTTATTCCACTGCTATGAACTCTTGAATGTGGAAGAGGATAACCCATCTACACATTCCAATAGAACTCACTTCAGAAGACTGTGTTTTGTTGTATGTATATTCTTCAGGGTCTGCAGCTGTTTGGGTCTAATTTGACTATATTAACCTCCTTCCTCACATTCTACCTTCCTGCCTCTCCTTCCTTCTCTCTCTTCCTCCCTCTGTCTTTCCCTTCCCTCTTCATAAGTTGTAAGTTAAATTTCAGTCTTATAGATAATTTAGGTAAATAAACAAGAAAATATAATGCAGAGCAGTCTAGTGGGAGATGGGGATACGTCCATGGGGATTGCAGGATACCACAGGAGGGGAAATTAATCTACTATGGAGGTCACGAAGAGCTGTAAGAGTAAAGCAGTGTCTGTACAGGGACCCCAAAGACAAAAGTATTTCTGGATTGAAGTGGACAGATGGACGTATAGAGGTCCTAGGCAAAGCTTTAATTCAGAGGAACAGAATGAAGAAAGTATGAGAGAATGAAAATAGTTCAGTGCAATTGTATACCACCAGGTGTAAGTAGAGGGACTCAAGGCAGAAGTTTAGATAGCTTCCTGAAGATAGAGAGAAAAACCAGACAAACCAGGCCATCTAAAGTTTGGGTCTTTCAAAGGCAACTTAAAACCATGGAAATGTTTTAGTGTAATGCTGGAACCCGCCGGCAGAAATCAAACTGTACCTGAAGGGGGGAGTGAGGATTGAGAAATATATACATACATATATATATATATATATATATATATATATATATATATACATACATATATATATGTGTGTATATACATACACAAGCAAAACAACTTGAGTCATTCACATCTTCCTTCAAGGGTCTTCGAGGGTCTCAGCCTTGGGTTAAGATAAACTTCCCCTCAGGTGTAAATTATTTGCATAGCAAAACATCCTGCTCCCACAGCACTTTTGTGCACAAGATTGACTTCTGCTTAACCCTAAACTAGGGCATAGTTCAAGGCAGGCAAATGGCTCCCTACAGTATGAAAGTGCTGCATCCCTTCAACAGAAGAGTTCAGTGACAAGCAAAGTAGTATGCAGACAGTTTCTTCAGTAAGCTAATGGGTAAACAGTGTCCAGCTACAATAAGAATGAATGCACTGGTTTCTTCACCTACCAGTACCTTGTAGTGAAGGAAAATGTTTTAATAGTATTCTAAAGTACCTGGAGTTTTCATAGTGTCCCATCCAGTCCTGTAGAATTGAGGAGTTGCCTCTTGTCTCTGGAGGAAGGGTGAGCTGCAACTGACAGGGGATACTGTGAGATCCCTTTTATGTTTTATGCAGAACATGTTTTAACTCTCATTTAAAGAATTTTTTCATTAAAATAAAGAATTTAGGAACTAAACAAAACCTACACTGGAACTGACTTTCTCATTTATGACAGGAACATTGAGGTCCAGAGAGAATAGTATGGTTGATTATCATGGTATAATTCTGTGGAAGAGCTCTGGATTCTGCTTCTTGCCAAGGGTTATGGCATTACTGTGCCAACAGTAGTTACACCTGCATAAAACAGCCTGACTCTTAAATTTAAATTTTTAAGAGTGGGCCCAAATACTTAGGACACTTGTTCCTTAGATATCTCTTGGAACTGTGCTGGAAATGTGCTTCCCAGTCAGGCTCACTCATGATTTTATTCAAAATGGTTTCTCCAGCTTCAATTGGGGGAGTACAACTTCAGATTCATGCTTATCTTACCAGAAAATATTGCCTTTCACCCCTAGTTCTAGAATATCTCATATACATATACATGAAGTCAAGCTTCCTTTCTCAGTCTTCATGTTTTCAATAAAGATGTGTGCTCTGTCTTTCAGCACTTTGATATGTTAATTATGAAGCATACCTACATTCATTAATTAAGTTTCTGAATATAGTACCAAAAATTGAGGTCCCCAGGTAACAAGTGAGTTTACCAAGGTTAGTTAAAATCATTAGTCCAGATTCTGACCATTTTATATGTCATTCCTACAAAATGTCTTAGTTGAGCATAGCTACTACAACAAAATATCAGGAACTAGGAAGCTTGCAAACAAGAAAACAATTACAGATTAGAGACTGAGAAATCTTGGTCAAAGCGACTCTCAGTATCTGTATCTAGTAAAGCCTGCTTTCTGATCATAGAGAGCATCTTTCTGCTGTGTCCTCAAAAAAATGAATAGAGACATCTCTGGGCCTTGATTTTATAAGGACACATTCTATTCAGGAAGGTTTTGCCCTCATGTCCTAATCACCTCCCAAAAGTCCTCCCTAATAAGATGATAACATTAAGGATTAAGTTTCAGCATATGAGCTTTTAGGATAAACAAACCTTCCAGGTCATGGTATCAGACAAGTCTCACCTTGAAAAACAAATCAACCTGTTGGGCTTTAGGTTCTTAATCTATAATGGAATTCTGAAAGGATTGGGTGAAGTAAAGTAAATAAAATCTTTACTATGGTGAGTAGCACGTAATGAATAACAAAATTAAGTGATATTTGGGATATTTATTAAATAAGTGCATGGTATATGCACATCACAAAAAATGACTAAGTGAGATGTTAAGTGGTATCACCATAGCAACCATTTATATATATATATATATATATATATATATATATATATATATATGTATCCTGTAACATCATGATGTAAGCGTCAAATGCATGGAGTAGATTTCATTCAAAGCAACAACAAAAGCAAACAGATTTGTTAGAATGAGAGGGCAAAAAGATGAACCCACTGATATTCTTCCTCCCTCCTCACAGCCACACTCTGCACTATATCTTAGCTAAAGGAATAATAAAGAAGTGGATTTCAAGGAAAATGACTCATTCCTTAGGACATGCATACATCTTAAAATAAGAAATGAGAATGTGTAGCAACTGGGAGATAAAATATATGAATAACTATACCAATGGGCAAATGTCTTCAAAAACGTGCATGAATATAAATGATTTAATCAGAAAGCCTAGAATCCATATCAGAACAAAATAATAGTGGAATTTTCTAGTAACAAGAGTTGACATAAAGATGATACTTTGGAAATAGTTTTATAACATTAAACAAAACTTACAAATAATGTTTAAGGAGTAAAGGAGAGTTTTTACTATCTAAGTTTTTTTCAAGTTTTTTCATACAATTAGCCTAAAACTTTACACTGTTCTTTTAGAATTGCAATGTTTACTAAACTTTGTCATATAGACAGAATCCTTCAGCAATTTGATCAAAAAATATTCATCCAACCTCGTTTTTTTCAAGCCTCAGTGATACTTCACTTATCACATTGAAACAATAATGTATTTATAGAAATTGCTATGATACTTTGAACATAATATATGTAATATTTCATTATTCTCCCAAGGAGTGAAAAAGTGCAGAAACGGATTGATTTTATGTACAGTAGTAATCAAATTGGTGAAATTAATCTTTAATCATAGAATTAAGTTTTATTTTTTATAATTAAGTCATTTTTACACAAATTTGAAAATTCTTGTCTGAGGCACAAAAATATGAATAGTGTTGTTTTGAAAAACTTCAATCAGAGTAAGATTTGGCATGTAAGATGTATTAATATTAATTTTATTAGAAATTTAAGGTGGAAAGCGAAAATGAATGACTATCTTTTATTTCTACAAGGCAGGTGCTTGCATGGATGGTGAATGTTTGAAATTGCCAGAAGGATGTAAGGCCTATGGTGATATTAATTCTGTGTTCAATGTGCTGATGAACTGAGTGAGGAGAAGTTGGTTAGAAGTTAGGTCAAAATTTACTGTGAAAAACGTGCATGATTAAATTCTGTTTCTAGTTTTTCACTAGAAAATTTGTATATCAAATTTTAAAATGTTGAGCTCAAAGAAACAGAATAGAATAGTGGTACCAGAGCCTGGGTGAAGAGAGTGTTGGAAATGGGGAACTATTGGCCAAAGGTTACAAATTTTCAGTCATGAGATACATAAGTTCTGTAGTTCAGTATGCATGGTGATTATAGTCAAGAGTAATAATGAATGTTGAGAGAGGAGTCTGGATTGTTGTCACCACAACATGAATAAAATAATCATAAATAAATAAGATAATGCATGTAAATTAGTTTGATAGTCCTAATCTTTTTACACTGTATACCTATATCTGAAGATATGTCCTAGATGCCAGTGGATGAACTTGTGCTGGGGGACATCTAATGCTTGACAAGAGAGGACTTAACATATATAACAGAATACCCGGTGGGGATTATGAGGGATGAGAAGGGGGAAGGGGTTCTATATTTGATTAAGATGTATTATATGAAATGCACAAAAACTCAATCAAAAAAGAAAAGATACCATGTCCTATATGTATATTTTTTATTTTATTCTACTGTGACAAAATACCTGAGAGAAACAACTCACAATAGGAGGGATTTTGGCTCCTGGTTTCAGAGGATCTCATGAAGTGTTCATGGTGTCAGAAGCATGTGGCAGTGACTCATTCTTCCTAATGAAATAGGGAGGCCAAAATCAGGTCTGCTTGCCATCTACACCCCACTTTGTAAAGACTGTGCAACCCCCTAAAACAGCACCACCTACTGGGCAACAAATGCTCAAGTCATGAGCTTGTAAGGGATGTTCCAGATTCAAACCATAGCTTAAATGTATGCAGTTTTAACTTACCAATTTTATCTGAATAAAGGTTAAAAAAGTTCTCAGTCCACACATGCTCTATCAGAAACACATATATGAGCAAACATTTTTTAAACCCTGGAGTGTTTTCTTCTGACAAACTGTAAAAAGACCTCTAGCATCAACATTCCTGTGGCAGTAAGAGAAAATGGAATGCTGCCTATGAGAAGATAAGGGAAAACAGTTCAGGACACAGCACTAGAGAAGTGGTAAACTTCATTTTATAAAACTAAAATTAATTCCAGATGAATTAAGCAATTAAATTTTATAAAGAACTTTAAAAATATGTATAAAAACACAAGCGGACATTCTTTTGATCTTTGAATGTTTAAACTGTATATAGGTATAAAGGAGAATGAATGAGAATATCAACACATTGGAGTTTATAAACAAAACTTCTTTCCACTACAATTAGTAAGATGCAAATGGAAACACCACTATTATGAAAATTCTGAGCTTGAATTAAAATATAACGAACATACACATCAATAGAAAAAAACAGTATGATATATAAAAACTACCAAATTAACTATGTGACAGAAGTAACTTTCTCATAGCCAACATGAAAATTAAAAATAGTTTAACAGAAAAGTTTTAAAGCATACAAGCTGGTAAGACTACAATGAGATGGGCAATTTTATTCAAGGGCTGGTGGTATAGTTCAGAGGATAAAGGCAATTACTGCCAAGCCCGAGGACCTATCTATGTTCAATCCCCTGGTCCCACATGGTGGAAGAAGAGAATGACTCCCCAGTAGGTGTCCTCTGTCTTCTACATTTATATCACGACACACCAAGTGAACCAGCACAATGCACTCACAATAAAAATCAATAAATGAATAAATGTGATTTAAAAAAATATGAAAAAGAAGTATGAGCCAGGAGTCAGTATCTTTCACATTAATAAAAAAAAGTTACTGGTGCTAGAGGGTTGGTTCAGTGAATAAGGGCCCTTGTGGAGTAATCATGAGGACTTGATGAGTTCACATATCCAGAACTCACATAAAAAGGTGGCCATGGCCACTAGTCTGCCTGTAACCGCAGGGTTGTGGATACAAACAGGAGGATTATTGGGGCTTGCTGACTGCTAGTCTACTTTGGGTTCAGATCAGAGACCCTGTCTCAAGAGAGGAAGGCAGACAGTGATACGGCACAATACCGAAGTCTTTCTTTGGCATCTGCATGTGCCTGTGCCTTAGGTCCACACATACTCAAAGGCACATACCACACCACACTCTCATATCTGTGAAGGATATCACAGGATATCTGTGAAGAATGTGGAAGAATTTCATCTTCTGTGTTCTACCCAGGCTGCTGAAATAGTACTGATGATGTCAAAATCACCACAATGATATTGCGAGAAAGCACATGAAAATTTAAGCATATGGATAGTTTTCTTATAAGATTCTTTGTGATATTATCTTCTTCATGCATTTTATATTTCAGTTTGCTTTTAAATATTTTTATTTATTCTTGGAAAATTTTATATATGTACACATTATATTTTAATCTTATGCATCACCCACTATCTCCTCTGAATCCACCAGGACCACCATCCCATCTCATCCTCACCTTCAGGTTCCTTCTTCTTTTTAATTGTCATCATCATTATTAGTAATGACCTGCTCAGTTCAGTTAATTCTCACTATGTGCAGTCTGATGTGGAACAATGTATTGGCACATGGGCAACCTACCTGTAGCCATAGCCCAAAGAAGAATGATTCTCCCACCCCAGCAGCCAATAAGTCCTCAGCTAGAGGTGAGGCCTTGGGAGCCCATCTTATTCTGGGTGGATCTTGTGCAGGTTTTGTGTAGGTAACCGCAGCTGCTGTGAGTTGATATGTGCATCAACCATGTCTGGTTTCATTTTTGTATTTTAAATATTTTATACAAGAATATTTTACTATCAGACATAACAATAAAACATATGAAGGAAAAGGAAAGGAAAAACAGAAATAAAAGATATGAAAAAAGTGTTAAAAGAAAATAAGAAGAGAAATTTTTTGATTGATCCTTTTCTATGCATTGAAACAATGATCCGTTTTCTTCACAAACCACAGACACATTCATTATGAAGAAAACACTATAATTTCTGAGAAAAAGTTATACTCAGCCATGAAATAATACCTTAAAATAATAACAACATTAAGGATTATTCCTAGAAAGTGATGGCATCATCAAGAACCGTTCTAACAGAGGCACTGAGGAAAACCTCTGGGACTTCACTTGTTTTCTCCCGTAAACTTTGGAATTTTCCAGATCTTTAAGAAACTTCACCTGTGCTCAGGTTCTAGACATTGAAGGAAATCAGTATATGTGTTCATGGGATAATGGCTTATTATTTACGTTTTTAAAACATTTTAACTGAATTCTCATATTAATCATATACTATAATATGTTATTCAAATTTTGTTACATTATTTCCTGACTGATTCTTCATTTAAACAGAGATGGTAGATGCATCTGCATCTTTTGATTTAGTTCCCTGGGGTTAAAACAAACTACTCTGTGCTTAGTTATTTGTTTCTCCATCACACTGAAGAAAAGTTTTACTTTGTTTTGTTTTAGGATTACCAAGGACTAATCTAGTAATTAAATACAGAAACAATTTGAATGTGCCCAAGAATAAATATAACTTTGAATCAAATATTGATTTCATTTATGTGGAGCTTAATTATACATAATACAAAAATGAATAAATAGAAGTTTTCATCTAAAAATCAAGCAGGAAATTAGTTAAAGTAACAAAATCATGTTATAATCAGTGCTGATGATTAAGCCAGGCTTAATTTTAAATACAACATAGATTAGTGGAGATTTATAGTCAAGAAACAATATGAGGGACCAATGGGAAGAAAATTACTAAGAGGAAACATTGGTAAAAAGGCAATTGTATTTAAATTAAATGCAGAGGACTCTTGCTGAAGACTAGTCAACAAGATGTCCACATCACTTGGAAGATGGTAACAGATGAAGAACCCAATAAGATAGTAAGGATAATCATATATGGATGCATAGTGCGGGTTATTGAACTTCATAAGAAAATATACAAACTGGCCTAAGAAGAGATTTGGTATCTTGTCTAAAGTTCCATCAAGTAAGTGATGTATACTAGTTCTAGAGTATTGAAGACTTGCAGTTCAGACTTGTTTTAACTTAAAGTATTGCCTTAAAATGTACCATAAGATGCTCAGTGATGCTTATTTTGTAGTAGTAAAAAATACAGCATTGATAGAAATTGATTCAATACCACAACATATGCTAAAGACTGTTTTTCCTGAAGAATCTTCAGTATCAGGGCTGAATGTGTCTGAGTTTTAAGGTTGTGCCAATGATACCTGAACTAAACAGGATCTTTGGGGTACAGAACAAGCCATTTCTTTCCAACCTAGACTCTTAGAAGTTCCAAAAAAGGTTAATGATACCAATTAAAATGCTATTTATTGTTTATTTACTTAATTCTTTTATAGATCTCTTGCTATGACTAGTTTGACAATTGAGATTATTTTCATGGCTGCCTTATTTTAGGAAAAAAAAATCAGGATTTTTGTTCCTGGACACCTTTCAAATTAAATGGGACATCAGTGGTAACAAATACCCTGACATGCTGTCAGCCAACGCCTTGAACTAAGGCTGTGGGTGTGATTTCTGTTTCCCAGTGCCCTCTCAACCACCTCATGGATTCTTTAGGTCATTTCTGTGTCTAATTCAGTTTCAGATTATAGTTTCCAGCTGTAACTTCTAACAAATGAAACATATTTATTCCTCTAGGGCAGAGATTTTTGTATATTTATCCTCAGTACCTTAAACAGTGAGTGCTAAGAACACTATAAGAGTTAATGAATAAACAGGGAAAGTTTGACATAAACATTAAAATAGGCTATGATTCAGTAATATACCTCTACTAGGTCTATATCCAAAGAAATGAACTCAGTTGTCAGACCCACACTCATTCCAGTATTGTTCACAAGAGAAAAAACAAAAAGTAACAACTTGTCCTAGTTCGGCTTCTATGACTGTGACAAAACACCCTAACCAAAAAGAAGTTGGGGAAAAAGGATTTATTTGCTTCCACATCTTGATCACAGTTCATCACTGAGGGAAGTCAAGGCAGGAACTCAGGCTTCTGGAGGAAGCAGTTGCAGCTGAGACCATGAAGTAATGCTGTTTAATGGCTTATTCCTCTGGCTAGTGTTTAGCCTTCTTTCTAATACCACGCAAGATCACCTGCCAAGGGGTGGTATCACCCACATTGGGCTGGACCCACTCACACCACTCAACAATCAAGAACATGCCCCAGGAGACAGGAAATTCCCCAGTTGAGGTTCCATCTTTCCAGGTGTGTCACATTGACAGCTGACGCTATCTGGCACATACTAAGTGCCCATCTGAATGGGTGAAGAAAATATTATACATAGCATAGGATGAAGTCATGCCATTTGCAGCCATGTGGATGGGACTGGAGATCATTATGTTCAGTGAACTATATCAGACACATAAATACAAACCCCACTTGATGTGTCATGTGTAGAATCAAAACACGTTACTCTCATAAAATTTGAGGGTATCAGTGGCTAAAAAAAGGGAGAGAGGGGAGAGAGAAAGAATGTGTACTAACTACCTAGATAAACATAAGTTTCAGTGTAATATCTAATGTAGGAGTGGTTATATTTAGAAATAATATACTGCACACTTCAAAAAGCTACAAGAATCCACATTCTGTTTTTCTAGCTTTGGGCTCAGGACCACCTCTGCTTTTCGCACCCCAGATCTCAGGACTACCCATACCCCCAGCCTCGTCCCTATTGCCTGTACTCAGAACACACAGTCATGAAGATTAAATAATACACTCCTGAATGCTGAATGGGTCAATAGAGAAATTAACAAAGAGATAAAAATATTCCTGGACTCAAACAAAAAGGACAATACAACACAATAGCCTCTAGGACACTTTAAAAGCTGTTTTAAGAGGGAAGATTTAGCTCTAAGTTCCTACATTAAAAAATCAGAAAGAACACAAATAAATCACTTAACATTGCAACTCAAGAATCTTGAAAGGGAACAACAAATGAAACCCAAACCCAGCAGGTAAGATGCGATAACAAAAATCAGAGCAGAAACTAATGAAATAGATTAAAGAGAACAAAACAAAGAATCAATGAATCAAAGAGCTGGTTCTTTGAAAAGATAAACAAGGTAGACCCTTATCCATGTTAACCAAAAGAAAGAAAGAACTACAGCAAATGAACAAAATCAGAGATGAGAGGGGAAATATCACAACAGACAACAAAAAGATCCAGAACATTTTAAGGGACTATTTAAAAAACCTGTATACTATTAAACTTGAAACCCTTAAAGATCTCCACCTCTAGAAGAATGAAACTAGGTCCTTCCTTATCTTTCACCTTGCACATAGTCATCTCCAAATCAAAGATCTCAATGTGAAGCCTGAAACTCTGAAACTGTTAGAAGAAAATAATTGGCAGTAACCTAAAAGAAATATGAATAGGAAAGGACTTTCTAAATTAGACTGCAGTTGCTTAGTAATAGAGGTCAATAATCAACAAGTGGGACCTCATTTAATTAAAGAGCTTGTGTTGAGCAAAAGAAACAACCAAGGAGATAAAACCCGTAGTGTGGGAGAAAATCTTCATCAGCCATACATCTGACAGAAGTTTGGCATCAAGAATATATAAAGAACTCAAAAAACAAATAAAAAAGAAAACAACTGATCCAATTAATAGATGGGCTAAGGGTCTGAGCTGAGAGTTCTCAAAAGAAGAAATATAGATGGGTAAAAAAACCTTTAAAAGTGTTCAACATTGTTAATAATTATGGAAATGAAAATTAAAACCACTTTAAGATTTCATCTTACCCCAGTTAGACTAAGATCAAGAGAACAAATGATACCAAATGCTGGAGAGGATGTGGGGAAAGAGAAATGCTCATTCACTGCTGGTGGGATTGTAAACGCATTCAACCCCTATGGAAAGCAGTGTGGAGAACTCTTTAAAACTAAAAATGAACCTCCCATTTGACCTGGTTATACTGCTCCTTGGCATATACTCAAAAGACTCATCCTTGCAGAGGCACCTGCACATCCATGCTTGTTGCTACTCTTTTCACAATAGCTAAGGAATGGAGGCAACCCAGGTGTCCCTCAACTGATGAGTCCATAATGAAAATGTGGTACATTTATACAATGGAGATTTAGTCTATGGTAATGAAAGACGAAATCATGAAAATTTCATGTAAATTGATGGAACCAGAAACTGTCATGCTAAGTGAAGTAGGATAGACTCAGAAAAACAAATGACGTATGTTCTCCCTTATTTGTCATTCCTAGCTCCAAATCCTTTTAACGTGAGTATGTGTCCTGATGTAACTGCAGACACCAGGAAAATTGAAAGGAACCAGGGAGGTAAAAGGAAAGGAGGAATCTGAGAAAGTCATATTAGTCATAATAAGGAATTATATTTGTCTGACAACCTAATGGCTCATGTTCTCTTCTAAATTCTTTTAAAAATATTTTACTTATTATTTTTATTTTATGAATGAGTGTATTGCCTGCATGTATGTTAAGTGAGAAATAGATAAAATGATGGTGTTTAAATGGAAGGGAGGAAGGAGGATCAAGAACAATGGAGATAAAAGGAAGGAAGAAACTTGAGAGAGGTGGGGCCATAGGAAACTAGTATTATGAGGGAGAAATGGGGACACTTTAAATGGAGAAAGCATGGAGGGAGGGTTAGACAGGGAGAGGGAAAGAAGAGAGCTAAATACTGCCTAGCTAGTGTAAATCCCTCAGAAGGAATCATATTAGTCTAACTACCTAACAACAAAGTCCACATACAATGTATCTACATGTATCTTTCCTTTGAGTTGTTGGCCAGGGTGGTCCAAGAGAATTCTAAAATTACAGAGGCTATTGCCACAGCCCTGGATTGCCTCCCAGAACTTGAAGGTAAGACTCTTTTGCTGAAAACAGGACATACTTGAAAGACCATATTTGGAGCACTGGAGCTGGAACTGACTTGGAAGCCACTTCCCCTGAAGGCTAGCTTTCATAACTCTGGAGAGCACTATGCAAGCACTAACGAAGAGCAGCGATCCATGGCCAAATACCAGCTTCATGGTCAAATAATCACATCAAAGACTGACACAACATTAGACACTGTTCCAGTAATAGCACTTTCATCTTGGGGGCAAACAAGTTATCTAATTGGTCTTAAATCCCACTCAGTGGGAGGAAACTCACGTGTGGTATTGTAATCATAGCCAAATACACATGGCTGAAAAGGTGATAGAAATCTCTAAGGCTGTCACATCACTAGGCTAACGTAACTTCTTACTAAGTGCAAAATATGCATCCTTATTTTAATAGTCAAATATCCCAGTCACCACTAATCAAAGAACCTTTTTTTTTCACCAGGAGACAACTACAGAATACGTACTACAACTGGTCACACACAGACATTGTGAATTGTCCAGGGCTAAGCAGCACATCTACAATTCAACCTTTACACTTAAGGCTCACACAGCACAGAACAAGGAGTAAAGAGGACACTAAGGAGTCTCTCAAATCTAATTAATGAAGTTCTCACATGCAACAGAGGGCTAGTACACTAAAGGTCACAAATGGCCAAAGCTTGGAGATTAGAGGTCTGCAGTGTATAGGTCCCTAGACAGGACTCCTGTATAAAGCTTCACTCACCCAGGACTCAGGGACCACTGTGGAAGAGGGGGATGCAAGTTTGTAAATACCAGTGAGGAGGTACATGACCATATGGAAATGGAATCATACAAACTCTTGAGCCTTTGCTCATATTTACCTAGAGCAATGGTGTCAGCATGCTTAAGACCCATGCAAACTCCAGGAGAGCATGGAACTTGGAAATTGGGCAACAGACCCCTATATTTGTTAGAGAATTATTGGCAACTGATTACTGTTGGGTGAGAATGAGCTGATCTTCTTAAAGTGAAGGACTCTGGGTAGGCTGACTACACTTTAGTGGATAAAGTTGCATTGAGGAGCATTTGTGGACATTTACTTGACACAATAGACCTTAACACAGGTATAAGAATGTGTGGATTCCAGTTGGGCTGGGAATGGAGGTTGCCGTCCAGGAAGAGGGTATAAGGATGATTAAGACTGAGATGTTCTGTATTAAATACAAAATGATTCAATTAAAAAATAAACCAATCCTCCCAAAGCTACAAGTGTTTTGAATATTTTTCCCATAAATAAATGATAAATACTTGAAGAGATATGGTTTAATCAGTATGCAATATACATATGCATCATTGTATCATGTTACCACATTGCTATATGAATTTTATGTGTTTTTGCATCTGCTAAAGTTAATTTAATTTTTAAAAGTAAAGTATATCACAGTGATTGAGCACTTTCTTCTCATTTAGAAGATTCTAGGTTTTTCTTTACCATAGGGGAAACTGATTTCTACAGAGAACTGAACAATTCCTCATTGTCTATAAAGAAATTTTCACTTAATTCCTAAACAGTATAAACTACATATTCCATAAATTCTATTTATTTTTTGTTAGAGAATCAAAAGTGACAGACCTCAGTATAACTGTAGAAATATATTTGACTTTTCAAATACAACATCTTAGGTACATTTTAGTAATAAATTGATGAGAGAACATATATTTCACAATTGGGTGTTTTCAAATGTAATCTATACCTGACACTAAAATCTGACAAGAATAATAAACTCTAAGGAAAAATGTTCAGTTTTATGATTCCTTCTAAAATCTATTATTGCATTCAAAGTGCTAGTGTGAGATGAAGCCTGTGAGCATCGCAATACTCAAATCTTAATGCATCCCTTGCAAATGCCTGCATAGGGGACATGCTAAATATTTCACCAAGTGCATGATTTTCTTAGTAGGCTCCATTCAATTTGCTCCTGGTTTAGTAGTTTATCTAAAAGACATATTAAAAGAACCTTCTTCCTAGTACAGGAATTTTTCTGTACTGTTTACATAGGTATCACAGAGTGATGTACTTGCTACAGATTGGTTCAGTTGGAAAGAGCTTTGCCAAAGAAAACAGACAAGCAGCTGTTTGGTGCATGATTTTTTATGTGAAATATGGCTGCACCTGTGTAAACACAAACTTTATTTCCAAGAAGTACCCCTGCAGCTGCCGACTCTCAGACCTGGCCAGAGCAACTATTTTTATTAAGCCATGTAATGTGTGTAATAGCTCTTGTTTAGTTGTCAAGTTATAAAAAAAATCATATAGGAAGGCTCATTTATTTTAATATAGACCTTCTTTTGTATTTTTCCAAAATCTTAATATGAGGCAGACTTTACTATCTATTTATACTTCATAGTTACTTAATTATACAAGTTGGAATTAATCAGCCAATAACATTCCTGTCATGCAAATCAACAGACACAAGAAAGAGCAGTTTTATTCATTCATTCATTCATTCATTTTCCCCAAAGTATAGTCAAGGAATGCAGTGCTCTTATGCATAACTTGATACAAGCTTGTTATTTAAAAAAATCTTCACTTTTGTTCCTGAAAGTCAGACTACTTTGTGAAAAGTGATAATTATGGACTGGAAAGATGACTCAGTGGTTAAGAGCACTGGCTGCTAGATTCGATTCCCAGCACCCACACTGTATCTAACAACAGTCCACAACTCCAATTCCAAGGGACCTGACTCTGTCTTCTGACCTCTGTGGGCATTGCACAACATGGGTGTATTCACATATGCACAGGCAATATACACATTAATAAAGATATTAAATAAATATTAAAAGATAAAGTGATAATTATGAGATGGCCCCTTAGCCCTGCTAGACTCCACAGAAGTTCTGAAAATACATTGATAACCAGTAAGTTGTTCATTAGTATTAAATTATACTAAAATAAATATAAATTTCTTATATTTACTCCACCAAGCATGTTTTTGCACCACTTTCTTCACATGTAAATAAGTTTTTCCTTCAAGCATGGAATTTTCCAGTTATGCTACTGGCTGGCCAAAGAGCTTCAGAGATCTCCCTCAGCTCTGGGATTTAAGAGCCACTGCATCTGGCTTTATTTCATGGGTGCTAGGAATCCAACTTAATACCTCATGTTTGAAGGACAAGCACTTTACAGACTGAGCCATCTCCCCAACCCACTTATTCATAATTTTGCTATTAAATTTGATACCTTTTTGAAACTTTTATTACATATCTGGCTCACAAATGCCTTCTTTGTTACCATAGGTGTCTGTCCTCTTTATTAACTGTCTCCTTTGCTTTGTACGTGGTTTTTCAGTCCTACTTGTTGATTTGGTTTTGTTCCCTGTGAATTTTCATTATTCTGAATTCTCATTCGTTTTCACAGTTGAAGAGGCAGTCACCGATTCCAGTTTTTATTGAGTGTCCTAAGAAAAAAAAGACCACCAGTTAGCCCAACTAGAATTTGCTGGGGTCTTTCACATTTTTTTCAACAGATGTACCCATTACACTACCTTTGTTCTCTTTTGGGTTGAAGTGGGAATGTCTTAGTTTCTTTCTGTTGTTCATTATACACCTTGACAAAATCAACTTAAGGAAGGAAGACTTTATTTTAGTTCACAGTTCCAGGCTCTAGTTCATCATAGCAGGGAAATTCAAAGCAGGATTATTGAGGGAACCTATCACATCACTGCCTTAATTAAGAACTAATGATTATACACACAACAGTACTTAACTTGCTTTCTCCGTTCTTACACAGTCCAAAGTCCCATGTCTAAGGAATCACGACATCCACAGTGGCCGGGTCTTCACACCCGAGTTAACCTAACCATGACTTGCTCACTGACTTTCAGAGGGTCATCTCCCAGGTAATTCCAACTTCTGCTAAATTGACAACGCTAACCATCACAGAGCGTTTTAAAGTTATATGTCATTTTTTTGATCCTAGGCTGGGTGCTGAGAATTTAAAAATTATCTTCTCTATGGAAATGCCTTGGGGTATTCCAAGTTAAACATTTTCCCCTGATCCACCAGTCTCAGTCCTGATACATGTCTGTGCTCATGAATGATCTGCAGGAGTTCATGCATAGTATCTTCAGTGATGCTTATAAGATGTCAGCTATGGGGACATAAGGAATGTGTAGCATGCCGGAGGTCCATGTGCACTAGTTGGGGAGTGTCCTATGGTTGACCATGTCCCAAAGACTTATGGGATTACCTCTTGCTGTTATTGGTAAGGTGACAGAAATTATAGGCTTTGATTGACTCTTAGGTCCCAGTTGATCTGAGTCCCAGCTCTTTACCTATTCCTGGATACTTACATACTATTCAGTCCTGAGATTCCTTTGGGGCTCTGGATGAGATAAAAGAAATGTGTCCCTTGGGTAGCCGAGCAGTCACTACTGGTCTCCCAGTTTACTCCATGAACAAAGTTGCAGACCCATGGGCATCTCTCTTGGCCTTAAGTTGTTCTGTCTTTGGAGAAAGAAGACAGACCAAATGAAATCTCTCCTCTTCCATGTATCTTCTTAGGAAGTTTTGGCTGTGACCACACAGCTAGACACCCAGTCTTATAGAAAATACTTTCATCCATATGTGATTTTCAAAATTGCTGTTTCTTTGTGGAAAGGTAAGGACTAGAAACTTACTGTCCTCTCCTGGTGACATACTTCACAAATTTGGCCCCTTTGCTAAAATCATCACATTCAAAGATTGAAACTTAATTTCTGGGATCTTTTTATGAGATTCTAGAAAAAAGACTAAAAACATATTTACAATGAACATTCTACTTGAAAAGTTCCAATTTATATAAGGACAAAAAATATTCAGTAGGAATACATTCTATGCTTGGGAGTCCAGAATAGATATACAGCGTCTCTCCTAACCTGCCTCATACAGGAATGGTCTATTTTTCCTTACCCCAATGGTAGACCGATACAATTTCATGAGGACATTAAAAAATAGATCATTGCTTCTCTAAGTGTAGGCCAGGTACCGCTGCTGGGTCTCTAAGAGGAATACTATATTCATGAAAGTTTAGTGATTTTATTTGGCTTTTTGCATATTCAAGATGATACAAAATCATCTAAGGGATAAATAAAGTATCTAAAGCACAAAGGAAACCCTGAGAATTGTATTGTAACATGATAAAACATTCTATTGGTATGGTTTTTTACTCTATACTACAATTAACCTTTAAAAAAATACCATTTTGTACATCAAAAGAAGCAATCACCAGTGTGAAGAAATGGCCTACAGAATCATTACCAACTATATATCAAATGAGGGTCTTGAATATATAAAGAACTTCAAATGTTAAATACAAAACAACCTTTTTAAACCATCCAATTAGAAAATGTGCCAATGAACTGAATAGATAGTTCTTAAAGGAAGAGATAAAAACGATCAATAAATATTTGAAAAAGTGTTCCACAGTCTTAACCATCCAGGAAATCCAAGTGGCTATTCTAAGGAAACAAATAACAACAACTACTGGTGAGGCATTTTATGATAGCACTGATATTGGAAATGTGAGGTGAGGTAGCCACATTGGAAATCAGTATAGAAGGTATTCAAAATACTAGAACGTGAACTCACATATGGCCCAGCTTTCCCAGTCCTGGGTAGATAGAAGAAAGACTCTTTGTCAACATGCCACAGAGACAGTTGCACATCCCTGTTTATTGCTACACCCTTCACAACAGCTGGGAAAGGAACCCAGCTTGGGTTTCCATGTGTTTCCATGAGTTTCAGGAAAATAACAAAGAGGCAAGCCCCGAATCACCTAAAAATGACTTTTTACCTTTTCATTATCTGTGTGCGACAAGATTTTGTCATGTGCTTCTGTTAAATAATAAAACACAGAAGATCAAATGGAGAGAGAAATATAGGATCCACTTGCTTTCTACTGACCTACATATCGATGAAATCAAATATAATGAAAAACACTCATTCTTCTCCACTCAGTTTTTGCTTGCTTTTTAGAAAAGTATAATTTTATCATACTTTTAATAAATATTTTAAATAGTATAATAAATTAATAAAATAATACATAATATTGTTTTTTAAATTAGTAACTAAATGCCTTAAGAATTTATTAGCAATTATCAATAGATTCAGTCACATAGGAAAATATTGCTATCTACATTAATTTTTAAGAGTATATTCTTTTTCTTTTTGACTTTTTGAGACAGGGTCTCCCTGTAGCCCCAGTTGGTCTGGAACTCACTATGTAGACCAGGCTGGCCTTGATCTCACAAAGATCTGACTGCATCTGCCTCCTCTGTGCTGGAATCGAAAGTGTGCACCACTATGCCTTGTGTAAAGCATATTTAGTAGAACAAGAGTTTAAAAACTGCTGTTGTAGATCATCATGCTTTTCTACTCTAAAGAAATAGAAATGTTTAAAAAGATAAAATATTAAGTTGACTTTTTCTTCTAAAAATAGATATAGAACCTATGACCTTGTTAAAAGTTGAGTTATACATTATGATATCATTTATATACCTGCAACCTTCTCCCATTCATAATGGGTTTTCCCTCTCATAAAACTACAAAGAGTATTGTCACAGTTCAATGCTTAACTAAGCCATAGAAATGGGTAACCATATCTTTGATATAGACATCAATATTTATGTGACAAACGTTATCTATTTGCTTTAGATAATACCTAACACAAATTAACATCTGCTTATACTACAGTTCAACATGCATGAATTTAAACCCTGGCTTAAACTCTGGGGTCACTTTGCAAACTGTTTCTTCAGGACTGAAGAAAAATTTCATCTGCTTCTCAAAATAACAGGGAATTATTGGTATAACAGCTATTGTAGAAGTATCACTTGGACCTGGGCACCTCACAGTCATTTATTCTCTCTGTATTTGACCATTTGTGGAACTTTGTTATAGTTTCCATATCTTCCAGAAAGAACCTTCTTTGATGAGTGGTGAGAGGTGCACTTGTCTGTAAATATAAGGCTACCTATTCAGAACATAGTGAGAAATATTTTGATCTAGGGAAATGACAGAAGTAGGTTCTTCTCTAGGGTCTATGACCTCATCCTCCATGTGTGCTTGACTACATTTACAGTACCTTGCATGAATTCCTTCCCATCAAGTAATTTCTATACCTAAAACTCACATAACAGAAGAGGATGTGGAAAGAATGAAAGAGCCAGGGTGACAAGATACCTGCTTCTAGATAATGCATTCTACACATGATAGGGAAGCTACACCAATGAAACTCCCGTAGTATGGTAGTCTAGTAGGATCTGCATAACGACAAAACCAGTTGACATGCCAAGATGAATTGGGGAAATTTCATGGTGTCCCATTTCAAAACGAAGAGCTGCAGGCAACCAGCGAATGCTAAGGAAAGAAGAATCAGTTTTCTCCGAGAACTAGCTCCCTGAGAGGTTATCTATTTACAAGTAGTCATCCCTAAACAGAATTCATACTAGCACCACTAAATGGAATTAATGATATATATAATGCTTATAAATATATGTTTGTATATTTAATAGTAGTAATCAAAGAGGCTAGTAACTGGGAGGGAGTCACAGGGGATATGGGAGGACTTGGAAGATGGAAATAATACAAATATAGTAATGTTCATATATGAAATTCTCAAGGATAAAAAAATTTTAAAATGTAAAGATCTTTCACTATACCTACCACAAATGTGATCTACATGTTTTTGAAGTTGTAGCCTAGTTTATATGAATATTAGTGAATACTCATATTTCTTTGTTAGAGTCAAAAATCTTGTTTTCAGGCACAGAACATAACAAGGAAACTCCTGAAAGTCTAATCCATGGTCATTCATAAATGATTACTAGTGGAAATGTGTTCTTGGCTCTCAGGATGGGAAGATCAGTGCTGGCTCTGGAGTGTGCATTTCTCTGTAATTCGTTGGCTTCCCTAGCACACTCTAACATCAGATTTCCCAATAGGGAAGCTAGCTCGCCTGTGTGGGGGTCAAGAAAAACCTTTCTATGATAGGAGTTTGCTCCATAGGTTTAAGTGTGATACTTGACATCTTGTCTGGTAATGTGCACATTATCCTAGGTTAGCCTTTTCCACATTGATTACAGTTTACAAGTTATTCACACCCAGTAGTTTTTCTTTATTCCCTTTGTGGTTATACCCTCTTTATTTCCAGATGTTCTGTTTCTTCAGTATTTTCTGTTTCATTTCATTCTGGTAGAATATTCTGGAACACCCAAAATGGAGTGACTGTGTTCCAGAGGAATGTAGAGGATAATTCTCTAAAGTACAAAAAGACTATTGTTATGTCCATATCATTCAGATTTATTTTTCTTCATCTTAAAAATCTTACATTAATATGTATAGAGTATACTAACTCTGAACTATATTACTAAAAATAAATATTGATATATTGTGAATGTGGATCAGCACTCATTATCAATTGCATATACAGTAAAAGTATTTTTATTTAGCTGATTATATTTTACCCGTTTTTCTTAAATTTATATCTTGTATTTTTTTTTACAGTCTTCTAAGACTTCCTTTTTATTCTTTCCAAAAGTTTGAAATCTTGGTTACTTAGACATTCTAAGCACTTAATATTTCAAAATCTTTTAACTACTCGTGTTAAACACTTTGAGGATTTTTTTCATGTTCAAAATGGGTGATGAACATTTAGCAGTAAGTTGGTTGAAATTCATATTATTTTTAAAATTATTAAGTATGAAAATGATCAGAAAGGGGCAAACTCAGAAGTTTGCCTGTTTCCTGCCTACATCACCGGTGAAACATTTTTAGTGTCACTTTTGTGTGGCAGCCAATAACTATCCACTGTTGGCCTTAGCAATTACTAAAAATGGCTTACCCGACTCCTCATCCTAAACCAAACAAGCAATCATACACCTGGAACTCTTTTTGCTTAGTGCTAATAATCTTTGTACCATAGGCCATAAATGTCCTAAAACTTGTGTTATTCTGAAGGGGACAGAAACATCCAGTATCTCTGGAAGTATATGAAGTTTTCACTAAACACAATATTGAGGTGTTTATAGTAGTGTAGTCATGACTAATTATGAATAAAACAATTAAAAGTGAAATAATAGAGAAAAATGTTACAAAAAATGTGATCCAATTCCAATTTCTGGTTTTTCCAATAGAGAAAATGTTACTCAAAAAATTAAAGAATTCACTAAAGATTAATCTTTGTATCACTAAGTATCAGGGCTATAACTTTAGCCCTGACACCCTGATTCCTAATTGAACATACTTTGGTTAAAACTGAGATGTAATGCAGAACGTGTTAAAATGTTTTCATATTACTTAAATAATGTATTTCATTCAGAATTTATTGATTTATTTTCTTTATCATTTAATTACATGACTTTCACCTCTCCTACACTGTTAGAGGTTATAAGTCGTCTGTTTATCTTATACCATAGACAAAGCTCCAAAATCAAGTTTGTCTGTGTAATAATTTTGAAGAAATGATTAAGACACATAAATAATCATGACTGTGTAAAAATATATCTGTAATGTTTAGTATAATTCTGTTGTGTTTTTTATTATAGATAATTTTGAAAAAAATTGAGAATCCAGATCTCTTCAATGGTTGTCATTAATCTCTGTATCCTAGCATGAGCCCAGAAGAAGAGAATACCCAAGAGATGAGGAAGGTGTGTGTATGTTCTCCCCAAAGGGTGTTTAGACAACCTCTATCACATCTTCTGTGACAGATATTTTCCAATATCAGGGTCTAAATAAATACTAAGTAATAATAATAATGGCCTCACTGTTTGTATAATATCATTGCTTTTAATGGATTCTTGGTCATCTTTTTTTAAATTAATTTACTAGAAATTCAGTGAATAGTGAAAGCAGTCTCCTTTATTTATAGTTTCAAAAATAGAAATTATGTCCCTGAGCTTATGTTTCAGAACTTTAAAATGAGTCTTTATATCTTATTTTATTGCAATCTGAATGTTATAGCCACTTTGGTTTCAGTATATGAAACGGAGACTTTTTTATGCATAGAATCATGTAGCTAAACCTCCAAATACATTGCCCACTCATGCATGATAATTAATTTTTTATTGAAAAAGCCCTAAAATATAAAGCATTAGTTGATTATGTGTAACCAAATGATGTTAGATGTCCAAGGGCAATTATGATAAAATATTAATGTAATTTTATATCAAGAAAAGATAAAAATATACAGCCACAGACTTTTTGATCCAGTTACTTCATTTTTTTTCACATTAAAAATGTATATCAGATCTTCCAACTCAATTGCTTGCAATATGAAGTTACTTTATTTTTGAGAAACTCCAAGTTTCCTCAAGTGCATTTGACACACTAGGAGTCACAGAAAGTTCCTACCATTAAGCTGCCCCTAAGCTAAGGCGAGCTCGTGTTCTTTTCTTTAATAATAAATTTAGAATCCTTATTAGAAAATGTGCCTCAGTGTAGCACTCAGAGATAAACTATGTTGCAGTAGTCTCTTGAAAAAAGATAGAAATAAGTTGCTTAATAAAGTCTGAATCATTCCTTAGGTTAGCTAATAGAAGCACCCGTGGTTATAAAATTAATCAGTCCCTGCTATTACAGCAAATTGGTGAAGATTGTATTGACACATCTTCATCTGCATGTCTCATCAGAGGTGTCCGTGCCATTTAGCTATGAAACCCTGGAGGCTTCCTCTGCACAGAATCTTATAACACTTCAATTAAGGGACACCAAGCTGCCAGGCAGACAGCGGCGCATTTATTTCTTGATGACTCCTTAAGTTGTGCCACAGGCCTATCATTAAGAGAATATTTTTCACAGCAGGTTGCAAAGATCCTTGTGCCATTAAAAGGAATTGAAAAAGCATCAATTTGTTGTTTCCACCTAACACAGATATTTTTCATTGCTGGAACAGCCATTAAAAACAATCTGTTTTATTGCATTCTGAAAAGATCACATGAAGTACACATAATGATTTATTTTAAGGATGACATTAGGATTAAAACCACTGTGAAACTATAGTATTTGAATAAATATTTAGGAAAACAAAGTCTCAAATATGCTTTTCTCTTTTTTTTACACCAAATTATTAGTAGACATTTACTGATAACTTGAATAGGAGTTTGAAAATGCTCAAAAAGAATTCTTTAATTTTTAAAAAATCTTTTGAGAAAGCTTTATTCCAAGTTTGTTGTGTTTTAATTGACAAATAAAAAGCATGCATATTTAAGGTGTAACAACATGGGTGTATAGTGCTGCTATATGTTATAAAATGATAAATGACTTTCATAATCAAGCTAATAAGCCCAGAAGTCCTTATGAGATTAAACTGTATACCCTGAGTTGAGTGGATTCCTAAGGCCATTGCAGAACTCTCACAGCCTCTGGAACAAAGCAGTTTTCTTCTGCACACCCAGTTTCTTCCTCATGTTGGCAATGGTTAATTTTTAAGGAAAATGATGATCACAAGAAAGGTGTGTCTCAGAAAAATGCCACAATTTGAAATTCTTTGAGTATTAGTAAAACAGAACATAACACTGAAAAATCTAATGGATAAAGTTCTTCTTTAGAGCAACTGTGTTTAAATTGGGGGCTGGTGTTTGGAGTGAAGAGTTTAATACCATGAATATATTGTAAAGTTCTGACTTAAAAAATACTAATTTTCAGTTACTATAGTGTCAGAAAAATTTAGTTCTAGTAATTTATTTATATTAAGGCAGCTACTGATTTTGGGTGTCTATGCAACATTGCAGTAGTTATAACTATCTTGAAGCTTTTCTTATTACCAGAGTGGGTAGTATTTAAAAATATGAAAAAAATGTGTTAAAGAATCTTCTTAATCTTCTCAGGAGATATTAAAACATCTCCATAAATCTTTGACAAAATCTTTCAAGAAAAATAAAATAGTTAAAACAGTTCACACATTCCAGTACAAATTTGACAGTAATTTTGGGTTATTTTCCAAAGAACAGCAATAACAAAACAGAAACAACTTTATAAAAGAGTACTTTGTATTCTGTATTTGTGTTTTAAAATGGTGACAACCCTTTAGTTGTATCAAATGTGGGATGCCCCTATTAATACTGACCTCTTTAAAATTTACTAGCACCTCAACATGGGCACTAAAGGGACACTACTTCAAGCTCAGACAGCCATTCCTCCTTAAAGTTAGCAGGTTTGGTGACTGGCATTGTTCATCTGAGCTGCTCTCTAAAGACTATCTTTAGTAAGATATAGTCTCTATGAACAGTAACCTTTCCCAAATAGAGAAAGTCCACATTCAATGACTGGTTCATGGAAGAGGGCATATCTAGGTACAGGTCTCTTGTTGTGGTAAGAAAAACTCACAAAGGTGATCTCAGATCTGGAGCTCTGCATGTGGTTTTGGTCAAGTCCTTCGTGATGAATGTGACACAGTTCACATCTTTTCTCCCCCTAGTCTGACATCTCTCACTGTACCATAGTGTTGACCTGTTGAACTCAGGACACACCACAAGAAGTTTCCTACATGGAAATCTCCATCTCAAGTTGAGTTCTAAAGAACAGATTTAAGACATTCTACCTATGTAAAGTATAGATTTGATTAGTTATGCCTGAATGAGGTATACAGATGAGTAGAAATTAGAGAATTAATGTGGTGAAGAGGCACCTATTTAAAAAGGATAGACTGAAGGCAAATTCTCATGTAGGAACTATCTTTATGTCACCAATAGAATTGTCCTTTGCTCATAGAAAATATCTGTATTGTGGTTGGGTGAGATTCTAGGCTTTGGAAAAAAATCTTGAGTGCTTGGAGGCATGTACAATGAGACTGATAGTTTCTATGCATTCACCAAAATTAGAGCTGAACCCATAGATAGCCTAGGTGATGTGGTCCAGGGCACAGAAGCACTGCAACAGGGAATTGATGAACTAAAAGTCTGAGATTATTGATTTTGAGGGTGGTGATGAATCTAATTGAAGACTCTGACTTAAAGTGTAATGTGCAACTAAATGAAACATACTCGTGACTGGATTTATTCTCTACGTAGGAGACTTCACTCTTTTTTCTCTATTATCTTAACTCTTCTACAGATAATGGAGCATGTTTTAAGTTGGCAATTTAAACTCTCTGGTGCTCAATTTTCTCATGGGTAATGAGGGGATAAGAATTTATTCCACAGGATTGTTTTCCATCATTTCCATTAATCCATACACTCATTAGACAAATATCTTTTCATGCTTTGTATGTGTCAGTCACCACTGTACTACATTTAATAGAAAGTAAAAATGAATTTAAAAAATGAAAAAACAGTCCCCAATTTAAATTAACAAAAACGAATTACTAATCCTTGATATGATAAATCTAGTAAAGGACAGCCATTAACAAACAATAATGCAAATGAATATGATACACAACATTTTGTCAGTTACCAAAACAATTACAACTTATAATTTTCATGGTGTTGTATAAGAGAAACACATAATTCAGCTGATGTTTCTGCTAAGGGCAGAAGCAAGTGCTGATCCCATAGAAATGCTGATCTGAGCCATGGACTACAGTTGGCCAACCAAAGACTGAGAGTGGTGAGAAGAATTATGTATAAGAAACTGGCAAGGACCAAGCCTGATGGTTCAGGCCTGTAATCCCACCTAGATCTAAGGCTGAAGAGGAGATTAAGATAAGGCTAGCTTGGAAATTTAGTGAGGATCTGTTTCAAAATTTCATAAAATGCAAATGAAAAGAATTGGGGATATAGCTCAGTGATAAAGCTCTTGTGATAAAGCTCTTGCCTAACCAGTACAGTACAAATCCTGCAAGAAGAAGAGGAAGAGGAAGAGGAGGAGAAGGCAGAGCAGGTAAGAGAGGCAAGGTAGGCAAAGCATAGTACATTCATAAAGTGAGATTCTTACAACAAAATGATAGAGAGGAAGAAAAATCCAAGACTAAGGCTGGAAAGATAAACAGGAACTAGAATTCATAGGATACACAGACCTCAGTAATCAGTAAGAGAGGGAAGCAAAAGGAATTCTTCAAAAGATATTAAGCTGAAGAGCTAAGGGATCTGACGTGCTTTTGAAAAGTCACTATTGTAAGTGGATTTGAAGAACACTGGGATTCACAAAAGGTAAATGGTGTCATAATCTTGTGGAAAGATACCGATTTTATAAAGCATTCCATGCCCTAAGCTTATTTAGTACTTGCACAGAGCTGATAGAATTTGGTTATATTTCCCTTTGTTTCTTATCTCTTCTTTATCTTTCTTTTTTCTGGTCTTTGCCTTTTCTTTCTCCTCTATTCTAAGAGCTCAGTGCTAGCACCTTTTGAGGAAACTTCATTAAATGAAAATCATGTTACTCATAACCAACGGCCCCTGTCTTGCTCGTGGGTGATTCATACTGTTGAGAAAGGCAAAAAGGGAACCCAAGCTGTTCTCAGAATTTATGGGATAATAGAAATGAATCTTGGCCTTCATTTCATGGTTGGAGGTAAAGGAGATGTTAGAACTCTTAGGTAGATGAAATTATGTATAAAGAGAGGTCAATGGTATTGAGTAAACTAGAAGAGGGAAGTTAGATGTAAGCACAATTATTTACAACAGGAATTTCTGAGCATCAGAACATCAACTAGGAACTGGACATATTCAGGTTTAAAGAAGTATAATAGAATACTTTTATGATACACAAAGGAAAACATGAAGAAATGTGTTATAAACAATGATAATATTGGTACATGAAATACCTACATAAAAGTGTACACTGTAAGTTTTAATGCTTTTAAAAATTATGACAATCAACTAGAAATTTTGTTTAAAATATTTTAATGAAAAAAATGAAGTTAGGTTTGGGAGTAAATAACACAGAATTAAGGAAATTCTTGAATACAATTTATAAAAGAATCGTGATCCTGATTCTTCAATGTAGGCAATGGAGAACATCTACTTCTGATACTTAGATCTGAGTTTATTAGTAATTATATCACCATTTACATTTTATTTTATTTCTTTCAACCTTACAGAGTTACATTAAGTTGCAAATATGTTACATGTGTAATGTGGTTATTTGACGTATACAGTCCTAAAGCCATAACCATATTCCAGGGGACATATAATCCTATTACTGCTTTCCTTGTGCCTCCTTTGTTCTTGATTCCTCTCCATTCCTATCCCTATGTAAGCATTGAAGGGCTTTCCTTTACTATGTATTAGTTTGGATTACTTAAAATTTTATATGACAGGAACATGATTCTGACTTCTTCTATTTGGTATAATATCCTGAGCTTCATAATTGTACATATTGTTAGTTTTATTTTTTGCTGAATAGAATTAACATTAAAGAGGTTAGAGAGATGGCTCAGCAGTTAAGAGCATTGTGTTTGATTCTCATCACCTACATGGTGGCTGCCAATCATGCCACTAGGAATCTGAAACCCTCTTCTGACCTTTGTGGGCATTGTATGATACAGGTGCACTTACATACATTCAGACAATACACCCATAATTATAAAATAAAAATAATAAACAAAATTTAAAATTACAATATATCAGTACATCACAAATTGTTCAGTTCACCTATTAACAGATTCTCAGGTCATGTCCATGTCCTATCTATTGCCAGCAAAGCTGTTAGGAATATGGATGTACAAGCCAAATGTGAATATATGCTTTTATTTCTTTGGTAAGTAGTTATGGGTGGAACAGCTAGTAAGTAAATGTGTTCCATGAAATAAATTTCCAAAATGTTTCCCAAGAAAGTTGGAGAGCTGAATTTCAAACCTGAGTCTGACAGCATCCAAAAGCCTTTTCAGAATACTGAGGATATGCTTTTTATAGGCAGAGAACAAATTTTTACTTTGCATAGATATGATTCTCATCTACTGATTTACTGGCTCTTGCTTGAGGTGAATAAATAGAGTGGGAAATTATTTTAACTCAAGTATTGGCTCATTGGCTACACAAGGTCAAGGCAAAGTTTTATATGGCTAACTGGAATTCAAACTGTGACCTGCTATGAATTGGAGAAGAGATCTGTAAGACCGTATGATAAACTAACAGTCCCCTTAATTTTGGAGAGTAGCTCTAATTCAGATGAAGTGCTACTTAAATTTGTAACTATAGCCATGCTTTCATTGGTTTAATGGCTTTTTATTTTTATTGTTGATTTTGTTTCAAGGAACAGATAAAGATGCAAGGACTGGAAAGAAAAAAAAAACAGCTGAAGAAGAAAGATAAAGCACCTGGAGGAGATTAATGGATGAAAGTGCTTTCTCTTTGTTTCCATTTTTAATAAGACAAACACATTATGTAAAATTTAAAATGTGAGAATTGTACATAGATGGATGAAAAGCAGCCTACAAGAGGCTCTTGTGGGTTTTGATGCTGCTTTTGGCACTGTTTCTTTTAAATACTGACCAGCACTTTGGTTTCTATAATGATTACTCCCAATGCAAGTCTGTACAGTAAGTAACCTGAGATATAGATGCAGCAATGCTGAAGTTCTGTGCCCACCTTAGGGACACCTTAGCACTGAAACTAGAACAAACAAAAGATCACCTTCTCTTCAGATAATTGGAAGCTGTTAGTGACTGAAGGTCCAAAAAGTCACCATCAGAATCACAATTTCTCACTTCTCTCTGTCAGCATTGCTTTCAATTGCAGTAACTTCCCACCTAGATTTGAAAAGTAAAAATGCCAAGGAGTGGTCATACTAGTCTTTGGCATATACCCAAAGGACTCATCGTATTGCAGAGATCCTTGTACATCCATGTTTGTTGCTGCTCTTTTCACAATAGCTAAGGATGGAAGCAACCTAAGTGTCCCTCAGCTGAAAAGTGGATAATGAAAATGTCATACATTTACACAGTGGAGTTCTTTCTACTCAGTGGTAAAGAAAGACAAAATCATGACATTTGCAGGTAAATGAATGGAACTAGAAACTGTTATGCTAAGTGAAATCACACAGAATCAGAAAAACAAATGATGTATGTTCTCTTTTATTTGTGAATCCTAACACCAAACCCTTCTATGTGAGTGTGTATCTGGATGTAACTGCAGGAACCAGGAAAATGGAATGCAACCATGGATGTAAAGGCACAGAAAGAATCTAAGAGAAAAGAATAATAGGAGACAGTTGTTACTAAGGGAGAAATAGATAAAAGGTGGGTATTTAAATAGAAAGGGGAAGGGATACACAAGGAAACATGGGATAAAGGGAAAGAAGGAGCTTAAGAGAGGTGAAGCCTTAGGAGACTGGAATTATCAAGGGAGAAATGGGGAAAATGGAGTCACTTAAAAGGGAGTATGTATGGAGGAAGAGAAAGAGGTGTGTGAGAGAGTGTGAGAAAAAAAATGCCTAGCTAGTGTAAAACACCAGAGAAAATCATATCAGTTTTGAATTAGTTGTATTAAATTTTCGTTCATTATTTGTTTTAAAGCCAAGTTTAATTATCCAGTATTTTTATTGGGCAATGCTATTAGGGATTTTTCTTCCTCTTCCCCTCTGGTCTCCCTTCGTTACAGAGTCAGCAAGACGGAATATCGAAGTTTACATAAGGGGAACACTACATTTCAAATAAGCCACCAAAGACCGGCAGTTCTAAGTTCTTTCAGTTACAGTGCCGTCTATTCGCCTACACCTAGTGCTAGTACTTACAGTACTAACTGCAGTAAATGACAAAGCACTCTTTAGTAATGGTTTACTGTCTTTCTTTATAAAGACAATGAGGTAATCATAAAAGGGACAGTACTGAGCATGATGATCTAATATTTAATGACTAATATTCTTGTCCTTTTTCTATATGTCACCTGTTGTCTTAGTCTTCACTTTAAGAAGGATTTCTTTAATTTTTAAAAAAATCTTAAGTTTGCTTTATTCTTAATTGGCATATAATCATACATATTAATGAAGTATAGCACAATAATTTTATATGTGTATACAGTGTCTAACAATCATATCAGAGTAATACTCTCACATTAAACACTTGTCATTTTTTTGTGTTTGGAAACTACCTAAGATTTAATATTAACTTCATAGTTGTTATGAAATCGATATAAACTAGAATGACTTTTCAATTTTCCAATCCTATTTCTCAAAAAATGGGGAAATTATTCTGAAGTTATTCTGACATGATGCAACATAAATACAAAGATATTTGTCTAAATAAGTAAAAAGATGTTCACTTTATCAAATATGTATCCTAGGAAAATATATATATAAATGCCATTTTCCTCCAAATTGCTCATCATCAATTTTTATTGTATGTCATGAATGTTTTGCCTTCATGTATGTATGTGCACTATGTTTGTGCCTGGTGCCTGCAGAGGCCAGAACAAGCATCAGATACCCTGGAATTATAGTTATAGATGGTTGTGAGCTGTCATGTTGGTGCTGGCACCCAAATCCAGGTCCTCTGCGAGAGCAATCAGTGCTCTTACTCAGTAAGCCATTTCTCCAGAACCCTCAAATTATTTTTTCAAAGCAACATAGTTCCAATAGAATCCTACCAAGCAAAGAGCATGTGAATAAGTTCGTACATATATTCTAAAACTTCTGTGTCTAATATAATCAATGAAATTTTTCTATTTTATTCAATTATACTTTGCATTTCTAGAAAATAAGTATTCACTTTCTTTTAAAACGTCATTAATCATTATTATTGTTACATACCTAATTTTTGTTCAAATGTCAAATCATTTAATAAAGGCAATAATAGTTTTATAGTCTTAGGATTCAAATACCATTCATATATTGTAACTTGTACAAAATCTATTTCTTTTCTACCAAGTACAATTACTTTATTGTAATTTATTTATTGAAGAAACCAACTTATATGCCTAGTTGCATTTCTTACAGTCTGAACTCTGCTAATTGCACGTTGTGCTGTGGTTTTTGTATCATCATCTGCCTTCAGAATTTCTTGTAAATTGCTAAGTTATATGAAGCCTTCCTAACATTCAGGTAATTTCTTCATTCTTTTTTGGCAAGAGAACTTCCAGGCAGCGCTCTTGTATTTGGAAGCAATGTTCATTTGCATCTCTCTTTGATATGTTAGCAATCATGAATGAACAATGTATATCCATCATTCAGAAAAGATTGCAAAATAGTGAGAACTCAGGCACTGTAACAGTAATACTTCTTTATTAGTAGCATGCTGCTTTGAACAGCAACCTTTATTCATATACAGTTTGATCATCCATAGTGTAATTTGTCCAGAAAAGGCAGAATGGATATTTCATTACCTTGTCTAGCACAACTATGATGAATAGATAGGATTTTTGTTCTTCTGGGTGTGAATGAAGATTTAGTTTAAAAATTAGTAACTAATACTGTTTGGTAATGATGTACAGCTCTAAGAACAGTTAAATGGAATGGAATGAGGATCTTCACAGAAAATATTATTGAATTAATTAAGATGATGACAAAAAAGTCAAATTATTAGCAACACAGAAACATCCTTTGGTTCCAGTCATCCACTATTCTTTCTGGACTTGATATGATTGAAATATGTTCCTTAATACTCTACTTTTTCAATGTATAGTTACATTTGCAAAATCAATGCTATTTCATACAGTTATGGCTCAATTTTGTTCTCATTTTTGTGTAATAGGCTATTGTGTTAAGCACATTTCTAAGCACTGATGATAGAGCAATTGACAGAGGAGAGTGAGTATACTGAATAAATACTCAAGGCCAGATAATTTCACAGTGTCAGGCTACTGAATAAAATGTTTCTGGGATAATTTGTTATTCTTCAGAAGACATGTAAAAGTAGAAGCATCTGGCTTTATGGAATAAGCAAAATTATAATCTCCCCTAATCTAAAATTCTAAATGTAATTGCCCAAATCTTTAAAACTTTAGGATGAAATTTTTTGACTTTTTATTAAGTTTTTGTATAGGTGGGAGAGGTTAACTCATGCTACAGAGTACTTGTGGAGGTTGGAGGACAATTGGTGCAAGTCAGCTCTGTCCTTCCACCTTGCTGGTCCTGGGAATCGAGCACAGGTCATCAGGGCTTGACGGCAAGTATTTCTACCTACTAAGCATTCTTAATGGTCCCTAGAAGAATATTTTTATAAATTACAAAGATTGAGCACTCACATAAAGCAATCACTCTTCTAGGTAGCATAGGTGCCTTTATGAGAATGACTTAAAAGTATTGCTGCTTTTATGAAGCATACATTAATATGGTAAGACTGGCACGAAAACATAAATACATTATATTGTATATTAGAAATTTTTTAGTGCTTTAACTAAAAATTAAGCCAGAAAGAGTGAGGATTGGGCCACAGTATTAGGTGTTAGAAATTTAGGAGGACACTATTTGGGCCTTAGAGTATTAAAGAATTTTTAAGAAGGACTCAAAATTGTAAACCATAAAGAATGTGCTGAACTTAGTTGACTGTATTAGGTAAAAAAAATATTATGCAGCAAAAAAATAACAGCAACAAAGTGAAAAGAAATATATAACTTTCCAAGGATTAGTTTCCAGAATATATAAAGAACTACAAATTAATAAGAAATGCAGATACTCAGTAGTATTTTATGTAATACTCATGTACAAAAGGTATGAATATAAAACTCATAGAAGAGGGAGTATAAATTTTGACTAAAATGTAAAATGGTAGATATCAAGGACAATATGAACTTAATATATGATATTTGTTATTGAGTGATCTACTAATCTATTTAGTTAAACTAGTTAATACTTACATAGCAAGATTAAACACAGATTTAATGGGCATCTAAGTTCTGGCTCCACAAGTATTTTTGAGCACTTATGTCAACAGTTCTTTTAAAACTACTAGAAGGTTGAAATGAGAACAGTGGTATTCAGTAACCTCCAGCAAATCATTTCCTACTTAAGAAAAAAAATCAGTTTCTGGATTATTAAGGACTTTTATGTCTTGTTTTCCTTCTGATAGTTTAGTTAATGTCCATTTTTATTCAATGCTTAATGAGGTCTCATGAGAAGCAATATAACTCAGATTTGTGTGAGGCTAATCATTAAACCTGATATAAAGATAAGCTATCCTAAACATGATGTCTAAAAGAGTTCTCCTTAATGCAAATGTGATCACTGTATTCATTCCAGATGCTGTATCCAAGGTTTAGCCAGTTACTGACTCCTTTAAAGAGAATCCCCTGTGATCACACACTCTGTTCCATAAATATTCTGGACCTATTTATGTGAGCACCTATGATGTATCAAATATTATAAAAGGCACTAACATTCTAGCTATGAAAATACTTTATTTTCATAGAGCTTACAGTAAGGAGATATAAAGGAGTTCATAGCATTTAAAAGCCATATGTGTGGTGCCTGAGAGAAGATTTGTTTTAAAGGATCTGAGATCGAGTGATAGAGAAGTCCTGTTTTAGGTTGACAGGTAAAGAAAGCCTGCTGCATGAGAATAAAATTCAAGCAGAGATTTGAAGGAAGTGAGATGAGGAAGCAAGCAATGCATTTAGCAAATGAGAGCACTCTGTGTCACTAATGTACTTGCGATAGGTTAGTGCTGGGTCAGGCTAAAATCTGAAATTATGTGGGGCAAGATGCCAGCACTGAAAACAAATTAGATGTTTAAAAAATTCACACTTTGCTGAAAGTATTTTTCTCTAAAGTAAAAAGGACGTGAGTTAGCCTTAGGAAATTCTGCACCAATTCCTCTACTGCTTGCTTATCAATTCTATAAAAGCCTTAGACTACAGAAATTTTGAGATTCAGAACATATTATATTCACTTTTAATTATTTTTTCAACATATATTGTTACTGAATTTTTGTTCATCTCGTACAACAGATCCTAATCATATTTAGAACCCTGCCTCTATGTACATCCCCACATAGTCCACCCACAGGATTTCATGCATGCTGTCATAAAAGTTAAACCCTATTGAGTCTCTCAGTGTGAGTTCATCCACTGGGGCCTGGTCGGCCTGTCTAGCATCACTCCCTTAAAGAACATTGACTCTTCCTCATTCAGTAGTGATCAGCTATCAGTTCCTCAAGCTAAGGTTGGGGTCCAATTTTCATTCTTGCAAATTTTTTTCTAGAGCAATACAAAGGTCTGATGCTTGATTTTAAGTGTGAGGCACCTGTTTTTGCCCAGGATAGTTCTTTTTATTCTCTATGTGCAAACGATAGAAATGTTCTTTGTCTTTTTTCCCTATGATGCCTTTCTCAAGCCAAGATGCTAAGGTCTAGAATGAAATTACCAGGAAGCATGTGGTTACTCTTCCAAAACTCTCTAAAATGTTTGAATAAGTGTATTTGAACTTCAGGTTCTGGAGAGATGGCTCACCGATTAATAGCACTGGCTGTTCATACTGGCCTGTGTTCAAATCCCAGCACTCACATGGTGGCTAACAATCATCTGTAACTCCAGTTTCAGGGGTTCTGACACCCTCTTCTGTCCTCCACAGGCATTGCATGACATGGGTGCACTTATACACACTCAGGCAATATGTGTATACGTATAAAAAATAAAATAATAAATAAATAAGTATATTTGAATTCTTATCATGACATATAAATTACAAGGAGTAATTCAATGATTGGGTCTTATCATTTTCCAAGTGACCCATTCTTTCTAGCCACTCAGCTTTTCCAGTGTTTGGTCACACCAAGTTCTGAGCTCACTGTATGCTCCCTGCCCAGCTACCTAAACACATAGTGCTGTATGGAATCACTCACATCTATGAGTTTCTCAAGTATAGATGTGCTAAAAGTAAGCAATTATCACCTAAGTAATTAATTATTAAGATATGTTGGCAAATGAATAAAGATATCAAAGTCCTAAATTAGGGAAATATGACAAATAGGGCTAAAGACAAGGGTTAAAGTGAATTTTTAAGACATCCTGATGACTAAACAAAAATAGTCATGAAGGGGCCAGATGTGGTGGCGCATGCCTTTAATCTCAGGACAGGCAGGGTGGAGGGGCAGGTGTAGATGTAGGCAGATCTCTGTGAGAGCTAGGTCAGTCTGGTCTACACAGTCAGACACTGTTTTAGAACAATAACAAAATTAGTGAGGAAGCATTAAGCTTCTTACCATTTACCATATGGAAAGCCATTCAGTTTTTATGATTTATTAATCCAATCCTTGTACATCTGATGCTATGATATGTTCTACTATTAAACATTTTTTCAAATAGTAAGCATTTGCATTAAGGAATTTTCAGATAATATAGACATATAAACTACACATAAGCTGTTCATGGGTTAATTTAGGGATGTAGTAAGAAAGACCAAACATTTACTCTGCCTTTGGCAAGAGAGAGGGTCAGGGATAGCATCCTGAAAACAATTTCTTTGAACTTCAATGATAACTCTAGGATTAATAAATCAGACCTCTAGACCTGGAATGTTTATTCTCCATGAAACATTACATAGATGAACAATTTCCCATTATTCACAAAGACATACATGCCTTTCCTTTAACTCTGCCATTAATTGTATCAAAACAATTGGGGTCACCATCTTTTCTGGCTGTTCCCAGAAATGCTTACATCCTCCTCCCCCTTCTTGGCTAGTGAATTCTTCCAGGAATAAGCTTTGACATAATCTCAACTGTGCAACAGTCATATTAAAGTGTTGGGCCATTCCTGGAAATACTACATTCAGAGATTGAATGACCAGAACCTGATCAGGCCAAAGATTTCACTTCATCTGCTTTGAATACCCAAATTATCTTTCACAGAAGAGACATTTGTGTCTGGAGGGAACTTGACCAGACTTCCACAGTAAAGAATATTCAGTTGGTTTATATGGCACAGTTGATTTCTGCAGCAATTTCCTTCTGAAGAGTAGATGAGCATCAATAAAGGCTCATTCATGCTGAACTTTCAGTAATCGACTCACAAGGAACTTTAATGTAATTTGTTTTTACATAAGGCAGAGTCATAAAACGCATCATTTTTCTTACCCAGTTCATACTTGGAAGATTTATCATTAAGAGGTTTTATTCAAGGCCAGACACTTAAAAAATCTGAGTGTTTCTTTCTCATTCTAGCAGAATCCTCCTGTTAAAGAACTGAAAGGCTCAAACACCCTAGTAATGGTACAGTAAATTACATTTTCTCATTTGGAACATTGTAATAGATTTCTCTGCAGAGTGATTTATCATACAACAATTAGGAACCCAAGGGAATTAGATGACCATTTTAAATTTTATCAGCTTGTTTCAATAAACTGTTAATGTGACCCTAATGTTTGGGAAGCACTTTAATATAATCAGATTTTGGTTGTTCAATCTACTGACATTAATGGCTACCTCATTAATCATGGCATTCTCACTGAGACCTTGGAGGCTGAGCTAAGTTCAGTGGACCAATTCTTACAATAATAAATACAGGCAATTTTCGACAGGGAAATATTCTCTAACTATAAAATGTGTTTTGTTATTTCTTAGGCAATGACATGGGTAACTAGAAACTCTGAAACCTCACAAAATAATTAAACAATATTTAGACTTACTTCCACATTGGCAGTTAAATCAAGAACCCCTATGATCATTACCTGTAATGATTTTCTATTATTTGAAAGTACAGAGCTATACAACAAGAATACATAACAAACATTTGTATTCCAAGCCCAGGTTCTATCTGATGGTTTGTGCAAATCCTGTGGAGCCAAAACATGCCTTCACCTTTTAAGACCCTGTAGTTAATTCCTCAGTGGTCTTTCAGGAAGGAAGTGGGGAAACGGTGATTCATAAATTTGGAGGACTGTGCGTAAATGTAGAGGCTGTTTTTTTTTATTTTTCATTTTGATGACATTCTTCCAGTTTAAGATGTCGATGGAACTAAAAGAAACAATAAATATTGTTTATATACCAGTATCACTAGGTTTCCAGCTTGAGTTATTGCTATCAAATGCCTGTATATTATTTGTCATGGCTGGTTAAAAAGATATAGTACCATCTGTTTCTAAAGTTATAGTTTTATTTTATTAATTTTTCTTGTTAACTTTAATAGAATATGATCTTATTGGAAATGTTTTATAAAGCCTAGTGTAGTTAGCTGGAAAAGAAAAATCAGATGTTTTCAAGTCAAGTTGACATGTGCTGCTTTAAAAGAAATCATTTTTAATTTCAAGGAAATCGCATCACTTAATATGTGGTTTGTTTTCTGGATTTTATATTTTCTTCAAAGATCAGCAATAGAAAATACAGCCATGAAAAGTGGAATACAAAATACATAAAAGTAGAACCAAATATCTCTTCTCCCAAAGAATCTTTTTGAAATGTAGTATGCTTTTATCATCTGTCATAATGCTTTAGTTAGCTTTTTATTTAAAATGCATTATCTGGGGCTGGAGTGATGGTTCAGCAGTTAAGAGCACTGGCTGCTCTTGCAGAGGACCCAGGTTCGATTCCCAGCACCTACATGACAGCTAACAACCATCTGTAACTCCAGCTTCAGGGGATTGGATGCCGTCTTCTGACCTCTGTGGACATTGCACAACACAGGTGCACTTACTTACCTATATGCAAGCAATACACCCATACATAAGAAATATAAATAAAATGTTAAAAAAATAAAATACATTTTCCAAGTAAACATTCTAGGACAGAGATCTTTAAAAGAAATATGGCTCCACTGCAAATATTCTAGGACAATGTACTTTCCAACTTGACTTGACTTGTCTAACTATTTGTTGAGTCCATTCTATGCATAAATGTATATTACAGATTTAGAGTTATGAAAATAACTTTATAATCTAATTTCATATATTTGTGGATTAAAATAAAGAATATCTTCTTTGCCTGGTACTCAGTAGATATTATTTGTTTGTTAAATGAATAAGTTTATCTGCAGGCTAACAAATTTGACAAAACATGAAAATATACTCAGGAATTCTTTGACTGAAAACTCTCTTTTAGGATAGATTATTTGTAGAGAAAGATTTTTTTTGATGAAAACAAAATAAAATTTGTTTTTCAGATGCATAAAAAGACATAACTTGGTTAATTATCTTCCAGGTTAGAATTGCTAATCACTCTAAAAACAGTTTTCCAATATAGAGAACATCAAGACCAGGGAAGCACACTGCTTAGATCTCCTGCTGTGGGGTTCATCACTGGCTGGCAGACTTAGTTCATATCTATTGTTACTCTTCTCTCAAGCTCCTGTGTGGTACTGACTAGGTGTTATGAGAGTTAGGGCTCTTCTGATAGGCATCTTAGCCTTAGGATGGCCACTGAATCCACTGAAACTTCCTGAGGCCAGTGTGGCAGTATGCTTTCTACCTAAGCTTTCTTCCTTCCTCTTTTCCTTTCAGAGATGTCAGAGTTCTCTTTCAGATGGGAACCTATTTACTGCCAGAAATGTTAAAAAGATAATTTAGCAAATTTTTCTGTGTTGAGGTCTTTCCTCTAAGTAAAAACCATAATCAGGTTTTTCTAGGAGGAAACTTGAGAAGAATAAGGGGGAGCAAGCAGGAACACAGAATGAAGAGCTTTGAAAGGTAGCTCATTGCTATAAAAGGGATATAATCCTGGGACTGGGGAGATGGCTCAGTGATTAAGAGCACTGGCTGCTCTTGCTCCAATTTGGTCCCCAGAACCCACATGGAGACTAACAACTGTCTGTAACTTCAATTCCAGGGGATCCAAAACCCTTTTCTGGTCTCTGTGATCATCCCACAACATGAGCATACTTATATACATTGAGGCAAATCACTCATACACATTTTTTTTAAAGAAAGCATATATTCCTGATTATTACTCTGTTTCTTAAACATGTAGAATAAGTACCTTTTTTTTTAGTGGCTTTGTTCCTATGAGTATGAGAATTTTCCCTGGATACAACTTCCCACTATGACAAATTAGTGATGACATGTATTAGAAAAACTTTCACTCTGTTGCTTGGTTTTAAGTTATGCATCAGTGATAAGCAAATATTTGGCAAAACCATGCACATTGCCCAGTTGATGGCCCCAGATTCTGCCTTAAATTCTAATATATGCCTACACAGATGGAAGTTTATTACCATTAAACAGCTTTTACCTTATATTGTGCTATTTCCTTTGGGCATGTATTCACCCTATGCTAAACAATTATCTATTAAACAGATACAAGTTTTAATATTTGAGGACCTAAATATTCAACCATTCAACCTCTTTTCTTCACAGTGGGTTCTAGAATTTTACCTTCTAGTTTGGAAATTACCATTTGGATTATTGCAATCCTTTGAATCTCACACTGAATTTATACACCCACATGCTGCAGGAAGGTATTTACGGACCTTGCTCCATATGGCATCTTTTTCAACTGTCACAGAACCTTCTATGAAAGACAGTAGAAATTACATATCTGAATCTGGCACCAAAGTTTTTCTAGGGAGACAATTGTCTCTGTTTACTGAAATACTTCAATAAGCCTTTTACAGAGTGGCATTTGAGACTCTCAAGTTGTGGGCTTTGAATTCAAATTTGAAAGTGATAAGTGACCTGATCTGCCAAAGAAATATACGAGAAACAGAGAGTCTGACAAGAACACAGGATTGGGGAAAGATGCAGCAGACAAAAGTCAAGCAAGATTGAATGGCAGAAGTCTGAGTTATATTGTAAAAGCTAAAATGTTTTATATTTACCAGAATAGTTTCAAGCATTTAATGTAAGTATATAGGACTCCCATTAGAGAACATCATCTGAAAGCTAGAGATGCTTTGTCTCATTTAATTCTAATCAACATTGCAGTCCCCTAATATATAATATGCTTCTTCTTTACCAATAAGGAAAAATAAGACTAGGGCACCCTACATATATTTTTACTTTGAAACCCATATTTATTGTCATGTTGTTGACTATATTAATATAGACTATTAGCTGTTGAAAGCATGTATAGTAATTCCAGTCTCAGGAATTACATGTTTGCCTTATGCTGATGGAAAAGGGTCGATGCTAAGACTATGCTTTTAAAAAATACTCTAATAAGTCAAACTCTTTAAACAAGGCCACACTTTATTGAGTTAGAAATCTTGGCTTTGCTACTTCTCCATTTCTTATTATAGACTTGAAGTGGGTGGATAACCTACTAGAACTGCACACCTTACCATGTGTTATTGATTACTTCAGGCACCTTTCATAGCTACTCACAGGACTTGGAACAGTGCTTTGAATTTCAAATGTCTTCTTCTGTGCTTGATGTGCCTAATTATGTCAGCACCAGCTGGAAGGAGATATTGACAAGAGTAAACACGGCTACGTTCTCTACATAATTCAAATTCAGTGACGGGCTTCCACCTCCGTCTCCCGCTTCCACCTTCGTCAGAATGAAGCCGAACAAGTGTAGCTCTCCATATTAAATGCACAAAAAAGAAAGGGCACACAAAGACAGGCTTTGCTATGCACTCAGCCTGCCCGTATCAAAATTATCAATAGTCAAATCATTGAATAGCCACAGAAAGGGCATGCTATGTAGGTTTCAAATGATCTTTTAATGCCTTGTTAACTTATATTTCTGAGGACAAATTTTCATCACTTTCTTTCCCCTCTTGGGATAAAAGAATAACCCACCCTATCTCCTGTCATCATCTTTGGAGCATGAAACCCTCACAAGTCTAACTGTGGCTTAGGAAGACATATTTAGGGACTCAAGGGATGGCTCAATGGTGAAGAGCACTGACTGCTCTTGCAGAGGACCTGGGTTCAATTCCCAGAACCCACTGGTGGCTAACAACTGTCTGTAACCCCAGTTCCAGGGCATCTGATGCCCTTTTCTGACCTCTACAGGCATTACATGACACAGGTGCTTGTACATACATGCAAGCAATACACTCATATACATTAAATAAAATAATAATAAATAAATTTTTAATAAAAGATGTCATATTTAGTTGAAGAACTTAGTTACTATCTTAGCATATAATTTACAGTCCTTAAGAGACAGTTTTGCGTGTTTTATGTATTTTTCCTATGTAACTTAACAGATATTTACTGAATGCCTACTATGTTCCTGTACTAAGGACACAAGACACAGGAGACAGCTTTATTCCTCTAGGATGTCCAAGCTAGTGAAGGTCACTGACACCCGGCAAATAGGTTGAGAGAAATGACAACAAGAAGAGAGACAGGAATTCACAGAATGAAACAGGAACAGTCAGGGGAATAACCTACTCTTTAGCAAGTGCTCAGCTTTTGCATTTAAATCTTATTTGAAAACAAATGAAAAAACAAAATGTTTACATACATTGCATATATCAAACCAAAGTATCAGCTACTCAGATAGTGAAGCTAATGAAAAAATGTACAGTAAATGAACAGAATCTCCAGCTGAAACTGCTTTCTATAATCTGTCAAGGAAATACATTTCTAATAGCTGAGAGAACTAGTCACTTTTCTCATCTATAAATTAAATCATGTTATATTTAGAAATTCTGCAGTCTTAGATGTCTATAATATAAACAATGAAAATAAGAATATGATTTTAAAATAAAGCTATTATAATTATCACAGTAAGAAATTAGAACACAATGACTAATGGTTTTTACTCATATAAGTGCTTCTAATGTGGACTGTTTCATGAAATATACACAGATTTCCCCAGAGATTAGGTACAGAAGCAAATAACAAAAAGAGATTTCACTTGCTGTAGAATAGAAAGTGTTTCCCATTACTAAAGTACTATTACTGTGGTTTTTGTCTTCATTATTGAGTGTATCTACACTAATAAGCTGCATTAGCACATATTGCTAGTCCAAAAGTTCAATTGTAAAGAGTATAATTTTGTATTATTTTTGGTTCTTTTGAACTTTCAGATCCCCTCAGGAAGGCAAAAGTGAGGTATTTTTTGTGAGAATAAGAAGGAATGAACTGCCAAGCATTGTAGTGGCTAGAACGCAGTCACCAACAGCACACACTGTCAGGGACGTCACTGCTTCCTCAGCAGCCGGTGGTCCAGCCCTCCTCCCTCAGCACCCATGTCCACCTCTCTGGGTTCCTTTGTATGTTTTCACTTCTTCTAGCCATGACTGAGCTGCCCTCTGTGCGTGCACCTATTCAGTCTCACCCAGGAGAGTGATCTGATTAGTTCTAGGTGCCACTGTCACAGGATGTGAAATTCCCATGTCAAGTCTTCTAAAAAAAAAAAGTCCCTGGCTACTCTGAAGTACCCACTCAGCTAGATTACAGTGGTCAAGATGGTAAGTTGGTACAGGACGTAACCATCTATGACTAAACTGCTATCTAGGGTCCTTTTTTGCTAGAAAACAATAAATTACTAATATTTATTTCCAATTCTTCTCCCAGTGTATGGCACAGCATCTTTGTTGTTTGCTAAACCTAACTGTACTTTTTTCTCAAGAAAATGGTAGGTTGTTCTTAAAATACTTCTGTTTTTCTCAGGAAACATCAGCAGCATGTAGACAAAATTGAATCAAATACATTATCTTTTGTACCCAGCCCAAATTTAAAAGAGCACTAGTCAATAAATGGCATTATTTATGAAATAAAAACAGAACTGGAGACTCTAGGGATTTACCAGGTGAAGTTCTATCAATACAGAATGAAACAATAATTACTTGCCTCCCTGACTTAATTAAAAGAAGTCAAAAGCCATGCACTCAAATCAATAAGTTACTTCTTCATGTTTTCATTGTCACCAGTGTGTTTTGGAATCAACAAACTCATCTCTTAGACTGGACATGACATGGATATACAAAGTCATAAGTTATTATTAATAATTTAAAATGTCAATAACCCATTTTTTACATTTGTCTGGTTTCTGTGTGTTGCATACTCTACTAAGCTATTTTGATTCAGTAACTTTTACTGAATCCATGCTAGGCTGATATTAATGTGTGGCCATGAGGGAAAGCAGAAGTTAGTCTCTCTCTCCCTCTCTCTCTCTCTCTCTTCCATGTGTGCATATGTGTGTATGTCTGTGGTTGTGCATGTGCATGTGCATGCACGTTTTGTGTATATTTCCACGAGATGTCAGGACTCTGTAAGTGAATCATGTAAATACGATACCACTTCATGCACATTACCTAAAGGGCAAGGCTACACAGAATTCATGATGCTCACATATTTTGTGCTACTTGTATTTGTGCTACTGTAAAGACCTGCCCTCTATGGTATTTGAGTAAAATAACTCTTTTAATGACTAGATTATTTCCTCCGCTGGGACACTGGCTCATGAAAGAGAGTTGCCAATGAAAGTGACTCACTCATACAGTAGGCTGCTGGGCATTTTGGCAGCGTGCTGTTTCCAGCACCTATCTGGAAACTGAGGATCAGCCTTCTCCACTCATGGTTTCCATGATTAGAGATTTTCCATAAGCACATGGCAGGAAGTAGAGTTGGAAAGCTGCAGAAGCAGCACCACAGTTAGGTGCCAAAGTTTTTCTTTCACGGGATTCCTTTTCCTTTTTCCTCATTTCTGTCTCAAATGATGATGAACTTAGGAAATAAACCTTAGATGCAGGTTTACTACAAGCAATTTTGTGACAAATCTTTTTGTCACCTGTTATGTGAATATAATACACAGAAAAGTTATTCAAATATCTTCCAAAGACTCTTTCTGAGTCTACTTAGAGATGTTTAGTCTCGTAATTTGCACCCGGGAAATCTCTGAATTTAGAGATAAATACAGCATGTCCTATTGATACTGTACCAGCCTCATTGGGAATATAGAAGGAATAACATTCACAATGTTTTCTTCAGATTTTTATTTTCATTTTTCAGTAGTCAATTATTTATAGACTTATATTTTGAAACACGTACACTGTAGAATAATCAGTTGAATTAACATATCACTTCATATACTTACATTTTGTGGCAAGGACATTAAAATCAGCTCTATTTCTTTTGAAATATAGTGAGTGTCATCACCATTATTATTTTATTTTGCTTATATATTCAAGTGTGGATGCACACATGTGTGTCTGCATGTTCACACATGTGGGGCTGTGGTGCATATACCCATGTGTTTCTGTTCATTCAGAGGCCCCAGACTGACAGTGAAAGTTTTCTTTATCACCCTTCACCTTACTCATTGAAGCAAGGTCTCTAAACTGTAACCGAAGTTTGCCAATATGGCTGGTCTAGCCAGCCTGCCTGCTCAACAGATCCCATGTCTTTGCCTTCTAAGTACTGGAATTACAGGTGGGCTACCATGCCTACCAGGCATTTACACGGATGCTGGGGGATCCAAACTGTGTTATTATTGCTTGTGTGGCAAGTGTTTTATCCACTAAGTCATCTCTCCATCTCTAGATCATCCATGTTGTCGTAAAGGATATTTTCCTTATTTTTAAAAGGTGAGTAGCGTTCCAATGTGTATGTAAACCACACTTGCTTTGTTCATAAGAAATCGGGTCTTTGTTCAATGAAGAATATTTTTGAGTACCTCTGGTGAGTCAGCCACTCTTCGTGCTAGGGAATCTAAAATGAACTCCAATATCTATTCTCGGGAAGTCTGCATTCTTCGGAAGGCATTTCACGTCTTTCTGAGGAGAAATAATCACTCTTCCCTGCTGTTTCCTTCTGAGGGAAGAGTCTCATTAACGTGGCAAAGCTGTGTCTCCAGCTTCTTGCCTTCCTTTTCGGTGGAGACTGTTACTATTGGGTGACTTGGAGAGAAGTACTATGTCCTAGCTCCTCAGTTCCTCCTTGGCTTTAGTCAGACAGCTGTGCCTGTGGAATCCAGGTGCTTCTCCCAATCACCCAACATGTTTGTATTCTGGTTTAAGTTTATATTTTTCACATTGGTGATTAGCCATAAAAATCCACATAATTTTATGCATTTTTAACTGTGCATAAATGTCTCACTTGGAATGTACTATTGGGTAGCCTGTCTTTCCACAGAATTTTCTTATTAAATTGTGTTCGTACTACTTTATGAAGAGTGAGTTTATTCTAATGGTTACATAATATTGCACCATAGGAATACCATGTATGTGTTTTATGCATTCTCTTTGTGGTGGAAATTCTACTTTTGCCCTCCCTCCCTGCCTCCCTCCCTGCCTCCCTCCCTGCCTCCTTCCCTCCCTCCCTTCCCTTTTTTCAAGACTTCTTTTGCCAGTCTTACATCCTTCTTTCCTTCCTCCCTTCTTCCTTTATCCCTCCCTTCCTTCTTCCCTTCCTTCTTCTTTCCTTCCTTCCACAGAATCTTATACCCTCAGCTGGCCTGGAACCCTCTGTGCAGACCAGGCTGCCTCCATCTCACAGAAATCCACCTGCCCCTGCCTCTGCCTTACCATGCCTGGTTCTACCTTACATTTCTCTCTGCTCAAATGTTCTCATTCTGCCTGGGTATGCCAGTGCCCATTGGACCTTTGCACCTGTTACCTCTGACAGGCATACTTGCTGTACTGTCCTCACACTTGATCCATATTCCACGTGCCCATTGCCAAGCTGGTTCCAATAGTTAGAACTCAGCCTGGACATTGGTTCCTTCATGTATTCTTCCATACCCCCATCATGCCTTGCCTTCCTTAAACTGATAAAAAGATCCTCATTAAAAAATGAAGACTTAAATTTGAAAGTCATTGACTGAGTGCTATCCAAATGTGAAATATCTGTGAAGTGAAACTTGTAATTCTTTGCAATGGATCTTAGAACTAGAAAAGTTCAAAGTAGGTAGTCGGTCAGTTTTTTTAATAGATGTGACCTAGTTGTTGAAGCCACATATGCAACTCATATCCCCTTTTCTACACGTTGCAGCGAATAATTTCCAATTAGAGTAGTAAATACTCACTGACTTAAAACCTCTTGTAGGTATCGGTGCTTGAGGACAGTAAAATAGACTGGAAATATGGTGTTGCATTAGTAAGTAGAAATTCTTTTCAAAATTCAGGGCATAGTTTTTCAAAATGTACTTTATTTATTGTGATGACCACTTTAGTTTAAATTATTTATGACTGTATTTGATAATCTGAATACTTGAGCCCTTCCTGAGGGGTTTTGCTGTTAAAGCTTTATTCCGAAGTATTTAGGATTATCAGTTATCAGTGATGATTTCCAAAATTAGTAGAGTAAATTAAAATACATATTATTCATATTAAGCTCAGTCTGAAGAGTATAAATCTCTGTAGCCCAAAATTTTGTTTTATTTTAGTATTTTACATTGAGAAAAAGATGATTTTTGTTGTTGTTTCCAATGAACAAGGTGTTTTGTGGGTAACACTCATTAGGGTTAATGGGACTAGGATGCAAAAATCTCTCCTGCTTTGTGAAATGTACAGGCCACATAATGTTTCCAGAAGGAATACACTGAAACCCTCATAAAACATTTATATCACTTGGACAGGAAAAAAGGAAAAAGAAAAAAAAAACTCCTTTAATAAAACATTGCCCCTATTACTCTATGGTGCTTTAGAATTTTATTTATTCAAGCATCACATGCAATAAATTTGAATTATATGAACATTTTGCACAGAATGAGAGCATGCCAATGCTCTAATGTTAGAAAGAACAAGCTTCCCCCATAGCAAAGGTGAACATCTTGATAGAAAGCTGCCCAATTATCCTCTGTCCTGAGTTTATCTGTAGATTTTTCCTAGGTTGGGATTAAGCAATAGGTCTTAATATGTTGAAGAAACACAGAAATATTATGCTTATTTAAGTTTCTGGGTGGGGATTAATAAGACATACATCATTTAAAAATTCTTATAGAATATCCACATACTAAATTTACTTGCTAATATTATCTTACTTTGATTATATAAACTCATAACTTGTTTAGAATTTAAAGACATGTTAAAATTCTATAAAGGAATTTAAAAATAAGATGAAGTTCCTTTTGAAAGTCTCCAGGTACAATGTAATCATTTTAATCATAGCATAGATATGTAGAATTTTTAAAATTCTTACAAAATGCTATTTTTCAACCCCCTTTTCAAAAATAGTCTGATAGTCTTAAACAGGTGTAGCAGTATACAGTTAATGTTTACATATCTTGAGTAAAATATGCCACTCTTCTAAAGGAAATGTTAAAATGTGAACATCTATGTTCTCCACAAGTAAATAACACATTATATGGCTACATTATGACCAGATTATATCTATTAGTTACTGCTGTGCACCATGTAAATCTCTAGATTCCCCTGGGAAATGAGAAAATCATTTCAGACTTCAATAACTAACAATCAGTTATTGCTCTGGGCAATAATAAAGCTGAATGCAATTACCTAAAGTGAAGTTAGCAGTGTAACAAATGAAATACAGTTTTTTTCTCTCTCTCTTAAAATAAATGTAGCATCTCCTCATCCACATTATTGTGTATTGTAATAGAGTCTTCCAAACCATGCATTGTTTGAATAGCCTATTTGGGATTTGAAATATATGTGATTACAACTTATAAAGTTACTTTTTATGATATCATTCACAGGGTTAATGCTTAGAAATATCAACAATAACAAATCGTAACAATAGTAAACAAAAGAAATGCCATGCTATCGAGACCCACAAAACTGCAAAACATTTGTTTAAAAGATAATGTAATGGAGTTGTATTTTTAAAAATGCTAAATTTTCTTAATGGACTTAGTAGTTATTTTCCTAGTCTTTGTTCATATATCCAAAAGGCCTTCAGGAAAAATAAAGATGATTTCCCAAGTTATACTGTGGTTGCATATACATACTGTGTATATATACTTTATACTGCTAAAGCTTTTATTGAAATGAAAAGTAAAGAGAAGGAAGTGGTCTCCAAGAAAGACTCATTTACAAATTTGACTCTTAGAATTTCTTTCTCCCTAACATTATTTATTTATCCAAAATTGATTTCTAATTCATTATTTGCATATATTTCCTATTTGTCACAACAGAATGCAATTATACTGAAACAGATTTCCCAGTAGAAAGTTAATCCTGCTGTTTCACATTTTGTTTAACCATTTTTTATGTATAATTGTAGTCTGTGTTTTGGCACAGACCTTTCCTGAAACAGTGGATTTTCTGGCAATTTGGCTGTTAGCATACATTTGATGGTGAATGTAGCCTTTCATTAGCTCTGTGTTCAACTAGCACTGCCAAAGTATTTTCCACGTTCTTTACTCATTTCTGTTTATAATAAATCCTTGGAAGCTGGAAGCTGACATCTGCTTTCTGAAGTAATCCTTCCTCTTTCCCCCGTATGGGCACATTCTGACTTATTAGTGCAGGGCCGTTTATTAGAGTCGGGCTGCTAGAAATTATTATTATTTAAGAACACTGAATTGTTTTATGGGGAAAACATGTAGGAAAACTACATGAATAATGTTACTAAAGGTTATATAAAAATTGGCAGCTACAATGACAGCATCTGTTTAAACACAGATCGATTTTCTGTACTTTCACTTTATGTTAAGTAATTTGAGGGGGACTTCTACTTCATGGACCACACTATTGGAAAATAAAATTCAGGAACAGGACTAAAATCATTTTGAACTTGCTTGCTTCAGAGTTTATTTTATTTATTTCATTCAGAATCACCTTTCTATCTGTTTCTTTTTTATACTTTTCTTTCTTCCTGTCCTTCTTCTTTCCATTATTAATTATTTACCATGAACTGTATCCCGAGTCCTTGAATTATAATTCATAACTGCAAGGATAAGACACAGAAATTAACAATGATAATTACTTTTTATTTGTTGTTGATGTTTGGTTTGTAATGCTGGGGACGGAACTGGGGCTTTATGCTTACAACCATCATTCTACCACTAGGCCACACCTCCAGACCGAATAATTATGTTTTATAGGGAATGAGAGTCAAGACAAATATTCAAAGTGTTATTTTAATAAAACCTTATTGAATAAGCATATTTGTTCATTAATTACCTATTTTTTGAGGATGGAATATTAAGGATATTGTGCATTATTGTTCCCTCCGACTCACAATGAGCTATCAAAACCATGTCATAATAAAGTCTGAAAACTCAACTCCAGAGAATTTTGCAAAGATGTAGCAAAGCTTGTTTGGTTGATCAATCTTGTATAAAATGTCATATTTCTTACATACTCCCTTCACACTGCATACATATACACACAAAATGCTAGTTTACTGGTGGCTTTCAAATTCAGCACACATCTTAATCATTTAGATTATCTATGAAAACAGGGATCGCAGTCCAGGTGTGCATTTTCCACTGATTCAGTAGTTCTAGGGAAAAGTTTGAACATATTCTGAACAAGTTTGCCTTTTTGTCGTTATCCAGTGCTGCTGATGCCTCGAGATTGAAGTCTATCCTGGAGAATTTCAGCACTTTGTCATTTATGGTCATGCTCTATTCTTTGGTTGAGAGAGTCTAATAAAGAAACCAAATCCACTGGCACATGCTTTGAGAGTCAAGACTGAGCAGGCACATTGTATGTCTATGATCGTCTCTAGCATTCAGTATAATTTGTTCTCTTGATTTAGCCAGTCTGACTGGAGTGCGATGAACGCTTAAAGTGATTTTAATTCACATTTCCCTAATTATTAATTATCTTGAACACTTTTTAACATGAAGAAACACTAATCTTAATAAATGTAAAATTAGTAGGAAATTAAATAAAATAATAAAAAAAATCTTAATTGAACTTGTATTCTTTTGAGAAACAAAGACTTTTTCTCCCAGGACTTTGAATCCAGATGGGGACCAACTAGAGATGCAAGTAGAGTTAAGCAACTTTGCTTATAGTATCTTATAAATTGCTTCATGGGCACTTATTCCAAGTTCCTCTCATTCCTATATCTTATTTTTATGAGTTTGTCAATGAGTATCCTTTCTTTGCTGGTTGATTTGAATTTAAATCAGTTTCTGTCATGTGTTAAAAACAGAACTTGGTATAATACATCAAGTATTTTTTTTATATTTTATATTATATTTTATTTTATTTTTTTATATTTTAGCTTAAACACAACTGATATGAATTCACCTTTGGCAAGTCTCACCATAAAAATACAGAGAACACACAAAAACAAAACACTGAAAATAAAAATGGAGCATCAGTACAAAAATAGCATCCCTATTAGTGCATAACTGACTGGATTCTTAGAGTAACAGATGTTCTGGCTAATTTAATTTTCTTATAAATTGACAAATAAGAAAAGAAGCTCAAAAAGTTGAGTGAAACCTTTCTCATATGTGTTTCTCCTTTTCATTGTCGCAGTAAGCAAAGCAAAGGGAATACTATGCTGTTTCTTTGGTGATTCCATGTTTATGTTTCTGACTTATTGCATTCTGACCATTACTGAATACTGTTATAACACTTTCCTATTTTAAATCTATATTGTTTTAATTGCCATATATTGAATTATTGGTGATTCTTAAAATAATTTATGGGATGGTTAATCTTGATTATCAACTTACAGGGTTTAGTATTATCTAGGAGACACACCTCTGAGTCTATGATGGTGTTGATACAGAGAAGTTAAACCAGAGAGGTTTAACTTAGTAGAGACAACCTACCCTGAGTGCAGGTGGCATAATCTCACTGGGCAGGGGGATATCTTGGACTAAATACAAAAGGAAAGTGAGCTGAGTACTACCATTCACGCTGTGCCTGCTGACTGCAGGAGCAATGTGACCAGCTGCCACAGGTAGAGTCATTCTTGTAGCCATGATTTCCCACTGTGAAAGAGTATATGTCCTTAAAACAGTAAGTCAAAACAACCCTTCATCGAGTTGCATTTACAGGTATTTTGTCATAGTAGGAAGAAAAATAACACATAAAATTGTACTGGGAATGGGCTATTTCTTTGATTAACATGACGTTGCAGTTTATAGGCCTTTGGAGTGGGTTGTTACCTCAGGTTAGAGAATCTCTAGAATTCTGTAAATAAATCTTAGTTTGTCATTCTGGTGGGAGTTTGGAAGACCAGATTAGAGTAATGCAGATAGTAGAAGCCTGACTCATGAGGTTTCAGAAGAGAACACAGATTCTATCAGAAGATGGGCTAGAAGCCATTAGTGCTATACTCTGGCTAAAAATACGGCTGTATCCAGTTCATATCCTGAGAAGAGTGAGCCCAAATTCAGAGGTAATAGACTACTCATTTGGAAGAGGAAATTTCAAATAACGTATCATTCAGGCTGTGTTATCGTTACTGATTAGTTCTGTTGTCCAGGTTTGCAGTGAGAAACAGAAGCAAGCACCACAGAAATATATGAAAATGTGAAGTTAGATGAGGACAGGTGATGAGTGAGTTTGAAGTTGTTGACAAGCAGGGTGCAGAGAAAGCAGCTGTTAAGGAGATTAGAAAACTGGAGACAAAGTTCATACTTTGCATTAAGACAGACTCTGCCAATGAAAGTTTCCAGCGATAAAAAATACAAATTCATGTGAAAGGAGTGAGATTGAACTGATAATGGAACTGAAGGGGTTCCTTGCTCAAAAGCAAACACTTCAGGAAGTGTTTTCCTTGAGTTCAGCTATCAAGATGAACAGAGGCTGTTAAGAAATGGGGTTGTTGGGGAGGGGACTGCATCTTCAGAGGGCAACAGAATTTGTCAGTATCAAGCATATTGTACTGGCTATGCACCCATGCAAGTTAAAAGAGAGCAAGGGACCATGGATGCTTGAGGCAATGTTCTTGAAAACCATTAAGGCAGGAAATACTGGCAGGGTTGCATTTCCTGCAAAGAGACTCTTAAGAGGTTACTGGGTGAAGTTGTAAAGGTGAAGACTAAGTTACAAAAACCCGAGGATGATAGAGATGCCGGGGACCATGGGATATCTGCCAGTGAAGGCTTCAGACAGAGGAGAGCTGGTGAGAGAGAGAAGTTATGCTTGCTACAAGTAGCAACTAACCCACTGGCACCCATATGCTGCCATCACAAGTCCCAGATGCCAGACATGGAGCTGCAGGGCTTGTTCTTTCTACTGGTTTCTGTCTTGCTTTGTTCTGGAATTTTAGTGCTGTCTTGGCATTCCTCACTTTTGTATTGGGAATATTTACTCTATGCAACTGGATATTGGAAGTGCGTGACTTGTTTTATTATTTTACAGGGGCACATAGTTAAGTAACAGCACTGAGTCTTAAATGAGACTTGGGCTTTTGAAAAGTTAGAACTGTTGAGACTTTAGGGAGACTAACAAATGTTGTAAAGGTTTTTTTGCATTATAAGCTTTTGAGGACTTGGGGACATCGTTATAATGTAAGGTGATGTGTTATTAAGCTCTTATTAATTTATCTTTCAAAGTACAAAAACTACAATTGTTATTGCATATATGCTGTCAGTCTGAAATACCATAATTTAAAGAGATGAGGTCAATTTCTGATCAAATTGTAACACTTCAAAATAAAATTTACTTTGAGTTTAGTGTTAAGGTAAAAAACAAATATGCCAAATCAATATAATGCGTTTATACATTAAATGTCAGAAAAGGTAGTGTGAATCTAAAATAAATGGATATAGACACAAATACATATACATTTCTTTCTCCTTTCTTTTGTGCCAATTAAATATATAAATTCAGGTTTTCATAAATTCAGCATTTTATATAAATATGTAAGAGCTAAAATATAATCAATAATTGTGTCATGTAAAATGATCCTTATAATTTTGTATTATATCATTATTTGTTAATATACTATTTAGTAGTTTAAGTTTTCATTTGTGAACTTATCAAGATATTTTAAATTTTCTTTAAAAAATAAATTTAATAGCAGGGTGTGGTGATTCATGCCTTTGATCCCAACACTCAGGAGACAGAAGCATGTGGATATCTGTGAATTCAAGGCCAGTCTTGTCTACCCAGCAAATTCCAGGCCAGTTGGGGTGGATATCTGTGAGTTCAAGGCCAGTCTTGTCTATCCAGCAAATTCCAGGCCAGTTGGGGCTATAGGGAAACTCTGTTTCAAAAAGACCAAAAAATTTTTTAATTTAATGTATACACAGGATCCCATGATGAAAGTCTTCATTAAATTGAGTATAACTCCTCTATTCACTTGTTTGGAAATTATTTTATTTTGATGAATCATATATTTGCTTATAATTTTCAATATTAATAGTTATATTAAAATAACTTCTTATAATTTACTGATAAGCTAGACTGCTTCTTAATATGCTGGTGTTTAAAGATAATAATAGTACTTATCTAGTGTGTTTGTGGTAATTATGCAGAAGAAAACCAAATACTTCTCAAAGCTCAATGCCATATGTATACATAGTCACATAATACATTAAACAACTGTCTATTGAGCCTCTGTTATTTTAATGAATTTTTGAATTTGAGTAATTTTTTTTGAAAAATCTAGAAAATTCTTGAATTCTGATTACAGTGTTAGATATTGAAGCTAGCTCTTATAAATGTTTGTCAGTATATTATGAGTAGATGTTCTGGTGCAATGTTATTGGCAAACCATTTCCTCATGTCTCAAGAACCCTATATTGTGATATTATCTTCTTGAATGCATTGACAAAACATAAAATAATCTATAAAGCACTCCAGTTAGTGTTTCACATTTGTTTAGATTCAGGAAGGTTGACCAAAATAAAACTTTCCTTCTTTGAGTTGCTTCTCTCAGGAATTTTGTTGTTGAAATATCATCAACTGGGGACCACAAGCTCAAACACTGAGCCTGGGGAATATTTCAGACTGAAACCATGATAGTAGTGCTGGGAAATGACCTCAAGGTCTGCTCAGCAGTTATTTAACCCCTGAACTTTACCTTCTAACTCCAAAAAGTGGATATTATTTCCGATGTTCCCTTCTGCTGTGTCTAATAGGAGATGGAGGTTTGGTAAATAAATTTAACTGAGTATAACTTCAAAGACTAGTCTTCACATGCTCAGGATCATAGAATTACTTAAGAAAGTGTGACATCCACATAGACACATTTGTGACTTCCCTCATAACTCATATATGGGGATAAAATGTGCTACTCAAATAGAGAAAAGTAGCCTCTACTTTTAACAATTTAAGATACTTTGTAAATTACTAATTTTATGATTTGGTTCATAAATGCATGTGAACATTAGAAAAGCATGCAATGAAATATTAGATTTTTATTAACGTGGTAAACTGGCAAGTCAGAATTCTTAAACTGTAAAAATGAAGGTTTAGAACTGGAATTATGCTAATGGGGACATCTTATGGTCTCTTATTTGGCACACATTAGGTTCCTAAACAATAGTAACATCACCACCACAATGCCAAAAGACTCATTTTACAGATATTGTCTGGAATGACAAGCACTTACTTGGCCAAGTTTTCCAGGTTTTGTGATTAGTTTGATGAAACGTGGAAGCATTTTAGTACAAATCATACATGGACAAATAAAAAGCATATAAATTGGTTTGCAGCATTTGAGATCTTTTCTTGCAGTGTTTCTGTTTGTTTTGCTTAAATTTGAGAGTTAGAAAGAAGTGGGGGGAGGGAGAGGGAAGAGAGACAGAAAAAGGAGATGAGAGAGAGATAATTTCTGTGACCAGAAATCCCCATTCTTCCTCTCTTGATAGCAGCTAGTTTCCACCTCTGAGTTCCTTTTTTGCTTTATGTTGTTTAACTCCTAGAAACTCCTATTAAACACTAAGTGGTGGTTGAAATTGATAAATGCATCTATTTTTGAAGCAAAAACCTACAGCTTTATTTTTTATTATGGGTTTGGTATAATTATAAATAAGTTGCTATCTGCAGTAAAACAGCAAAGCTTAAAATTTAATATATGCTTTTTATTTGTCCATGTATGATTTGTACTACCATATTTACATTTACATGATTCAGATATTTTTCAGGTAACTAAACCTTGGTAAGGTTGAATGAATTGACCAATTTTATAAAATGCTAAGTACATGAATCTGAACTGAACTGATGAAAAAAATCACCAACTGTTCTATTTATTCCCCAGTTTAAACAAAAGTTGGGTGTTTATTTTGAAGAAATAAGATGAGATCTTTAAAAACCTTGTGTGAAGATATTAAAAAAGAAATGTTCTTTGGACTCCTAGCTTTTATTATGGGATTTGAACTAATAGTATTGGTGCAGAATCAAGGCAATGTGCTAGCCAATTTTTTTCTTTCTACTTTCAGACAAGTTTAGTTAAATGTCTAAACCTTGATTTTTCTAACGATGAGATCATGTGGTTATGTTCCATCTAATTCAATATAAGAAACTGTAAAATCGTTCTATTTCTATGCATGGAGTCTAAAAAAAATATAAACACCTGGATATACTTACCTAACAATCTAGAACCCTCATATGAGAGAGAACATATAGTATTTATCTTTCTAAACCTGCATTACCTCACTTAATACAATGTTTTGCCATTATATCCATTTACCTGCAAATCTCTTAATTTTATTTTTCTTTGACTTAATAAAGTTCCTTTATATATGCTCCACATTTTCGCCATCCATTCATCTGTTGATGGACATTATGCTGATCCATTTCCTTGCTACTGTGGAGCATGGTCCAAGGAAGCTAGCTGCTGGAATTTTTAGAAAGATCCAGGAATACAAGTCAGCTTGATGGGAAGTGTGGGCCACGAGTGTAGGAAACATCATATATTTGTTGAACTATCCTGACCTGTAGGAAGAGGAATGAAAACAAATTATGTGTAAATAGAAACAGGTAATGCCCAGAAAGAGAACTGCATGGTGGGGATACAGAGAGTCACTCAGTGAGATGTCTCACTCTCTTCACCACAGTGCAGACTGCTTTTATATTCACAGAGCTGAGACATTTGGTGAACCAGAGTTTCTGCTTAGACATTTCTTTTTGTAGACTCCATAGGAACACCCCTAGTGTGAGTGAGTCCGTAAGAAACCTGGGTCCTTTGTTTCACCTGGTAGGAGCACTTGAATCTCCTACACTCATCTTACTATTGGGTGTGTGTAGGGACATACCAGGAGGAATTCATCTCAGCAATGGTCATAGTAGCACCTGCTGAGGCAGGAGAGTCAGAGTGAGGCTAAAATTCCAAGTAATGTTCGGCTCACTTCCCTTTGTTCTTTGCCCCACACCATGTTAATAAGCAAACCATCTCTATCTTCCAGTTGTTCAGCAAGGGAAAAAAGTATTACCTGCTCTTTTGAATTTTTTTGTTTTATTGTATGCTTGTTTTATTTAGTTCTCATTAGTATTTATGTCTTCATCTATATATAATTCCTTTCTTAGTTTCCTTAATCCTCTATTCATTTTCTCACCTCTCATTTTTATTATGTAAATACATTTATCTTTACTAATCTTTAGATTCCTAGATTATTCTATAACTGTTTAGCCTCTGATTTTCTGTCCTTGTTGAGACTGTAGTTATTTACAGTTTTTAATATATCTAAATATAATTTTTTGTATAAAATAGTTTTGAGATGTTGCTGTTATTGTAGTTTGCTCCTTTCCTCTGAGAGTTAGAAAGGACTGTGAAGTCCTTCATCACAAGTGAAGCTTTCTCACTAAGAGGAAAGTAATGAAAAACTGGAAGAGATATCTCTATGAAAAGATGAGACAATTATAACATAGAAACTCAGGGATTATGGAAAAGCAAGCAAAATGAATTATGCAGAATTCCATAACTCTTCAATTATTGAATCTAAACATACTGAAACAGTTGACATATCAGACAAATTCCATAGCATAATTTTTAGAATGACATTTAGATTTTAGAATTGATTCAAGTAGCATGCAAATAAATGAAGTCACAAACTATATTTACAATGTGGAAAATAAATTTACCAAATAGATAGAGGTTCTGAGTGGAAAAAGAAAATCTCCATATTGAATAGCTCCACAAAATTTAGAAAATGCAATGGAAAGCATCACCAGTAGACAAAACCAAGCAAAATAAAAGATTTCAGGGTTTGAAGACAAGATGAGGTATGACTATATCTACATAGAAATAAAGAAAATGAAATAAGTAACTATGTCCACAATTTGGGCCATAATTTAGATACCAAACCCAAGAATATTCAGTGCAGAAGAACTGAGATATAAAATAAAGCCATAAGAAAATGAACTGTTCATTGAGATTATAGCACATATACTCCAAGTTGAACACATAAAAGACTCATAAATTAAAAAAAATATGGACAAAGACACATGAATTTTTCATAGATACAGAAATAGATGACAAAATTCAATATCCTTTGTAATTAAGGCCCTGGGACACAAAGGCTGGAAGACCCTGCCTCTCTCTGTGTAACCAAGGTACGCAATGACCAGCATCATAATGAATAGAAGTTTTATAATTGAAACTGAGACAGGAGTTCACTTTCTTAACCCCTATTCCATATAGTATTTTAATTCTTATGAACAATAATAAGGTAAGAGAAATTTAAACCTATACAAATGAAAAACCATGCAAAGAAAAAAATCTCTTACCTGTTTGCAACTCACATAATCTGTACTTTTAAAACCTCAAGGTCTACACAAAACTACTCTTATATCTGATAGACACTTCAAGAAAAGAGCAGCATACAAAATAAACATACAAAAAGCAGTAAGCTTATAATACATCAAGGAAATCTCTGAACAAGAAGACATAAAGCTAATTTTATTCATGGTAACTTAAAAAAATAGACATAAATTTAATCAGGCATGTTAACGACCTCCATAGTGAAGTTTACAGAAGTCTAAAGGGAGACATGGGAATTACCATGTTAATGGAATAGCAAAATTAATATTGTTGAAATGTCTATAGTGTTCTACAGATACAATGCAATCACCATCAAAATTCCAATGACATTCTTCATAGAATAGAAAAGACAAGTTGATATTCTAATGACATGTGAAAGATTCCAAGGTGTCAAAGCAATACTGAGTGAAATCAGCAATACTAGATGTATCACATTATCTGACTTCAAACTATACTACAAAGAAAAAATTGCATATTAGTAGCAAGACAAAACAAAGCAAAATAACAGATATATGGATCAATGAAGTAAAAGCACAAAGCTAAGAGTAAGAGAATACAGAACAGCGATCTGATTCTTGACAAATGTGGCAAACCTAAACAGCAAATACAGAGAGCTTCTTTAGCCAGTGTCTTGGAATTTTTTTTAATTACATGTAAATGTGTAAAGATATATCCTATCTCTCATGCTGTACAAAAATCTACTCAAAATGGATCCCAAATTTTAAGACCTGAAACTTTGAAAGTAATAATGGAAAACCAAAGGGGAACACTTCAGGGCTCAGAGAGAGGCAATGAATTTCTGAATAGGATAGCAATAATTCTGGAAATAAAAGCAAGAACTGACAAAAAGGATTGCAGCACAATGAATGAAGACAGAGCCTACAGCATGGGAAAAAAATTTTCCTATTCATAACACAGGGGATTTTTTTATCTAGATTACACAAAAATTTCAAAAAATAAGTAACAATTGAAAAAACAATCTTATATGGTCAAATGAACTTAATAGACACTTTTAAAATGAAACAGTAAAAGTGAGCAGTAAATAGATGAAAAAATTATTTAACACATATAGTTTTCAGTAAAATCAAAATTATGTGGATATCCCATCTCACCCCAGTCAGAATGGCTATCTAGATTACAAAACATCGCAGATGTTGGTGATGATAAAGGTAAAAAGGATATCTCAATATTGTTTGTGGGAAGTAAATTACTCCAGTCCCTGTGAAAATCAGAATGGAGGCCCCTCAAAAAACTTAAGAATAAATTACTACTTCTACAAATGAAATAAAATAAAATAAAATGGCTATATTATTTTGGGGTATATACTCAAAAGAATCAGAGTCAAGTTAATTGTTTAAAAACCTCCACATCCGTGTTTATCGCAGTCTTGTTTACAATAGCCAATTTGTTGATTCAGGATAGCTGCCTATCAATGGATGGATGGATAAATAAAATGTGGTAAATATATTTACTGGTGTTTTATTAAATAATTAAAAAGAACAAAATTATGTTGTTATCACTAAAAGGAATGGACCTCGGATCCATTATGTTAAGCAAATTATAAATCTCACAAAGGCAAATATAATATGACTGTTTTCTCATCTATGGAATGTAAGGGAAAGAAAAAAACATGAAAGTAAAAGGGAGACTGTTAGAGACATGGAAGAAGAAAAGATGCAGGGTGATGGGAGGGGAGCAGTAGGCTGAATGTGATCAAAGTTCAGTATAAGAACGTATGGAAATGTCACAATAAAATTCATTACATTGTACATTTAATATATACCTTTAAGATAGGAACAAACCAGGGAGATGCATAGATGGTAGAATTAGTAGACTAACAGGATAAACAGTTATTTTAAATACATTCTACAATGCTTAAAAGTTAGAGGATGAGTGGGGTTAAGGAAAGAATTTGATGACATTTTAATAGTAATAATTTAAACTTCTGATAATGGACAGCATGGAGAATTTACTGGATGAGCTTAACAGCAATGAATAATTATAAACATATAAGTAGAAAAATATGAGTACAGCACGTATTCTAATATATATTTGAAGTCCCTGAATATAAGCACTAAGAAGGATAGAATATTTTATATCATAATGACTAAATATTGATAAATTTCACAAGAACTATAAATCCATGCAAGAAATTAGAACAGATTAGAAACACAAAAATTAGTCAAACTGTCCCAAGTCACTGACAAGTGGAAAAAGCAGGAGCAGTCAGAGAACAAAGATTCAGTAGTTACAAAGGAACCAGCATGGCAGAAGGTAATGGAACAACACTTTTAAATTACTCAAATAAAAATCTGGGCCTGGACCTTTTTATGCTCACCAATGATATATTTGAAAAATAAAGGTAATGGCAACTTATTGAGACATACAAACAGGTGATGGTATTCGTGGATATAAACCACATGGAATGCCCAAGGAAGTCTGTGAAACAGAAGGAAAATAATACTATATGATGCAATACATATCTAAAAGAAAGGCATAAAGAACACTGGAAATAGTAAATACATGGGTGAATATACAAGATTTCTGGCCATGGTTTAAGAATCCTTTAAAGAAGATCCAAGTAAAAAATAAATACATGCAGTTAGATTTATAGTATATCTAGAAATAAAATAACACAGGCTAGAGACATGCCATAATACCGTGATGCTTATTTTGCTATATGTAAAGTTATGAATATCAATTAATGATAGATCGTGGCAAGTTAAATATAAGGACTGGAAACCATGAGGTAATCATTAAAAATTATTGTTACCAAGACAGTAAAAGAAACAGATTTGAATCATTAAATTATTCCTAAATAGTAAGAACACAAAGAAAAGGGAAGAAAAGATCCGAGACCAGAGAGAAATAAAAGCAAGAAAACACATAGCAAATTCCACTATATCAGTAACGACGTTAGTGGAAATGGTGTATATACCAATAAAAAGGTAGATAATGTCAGATTAGATAAAAAAAAAAAAGACTCGAGCAATATGCTATCTTTAAAATACATCTAAATAAAAAGAGAAGTTGGTTGAAAATAAAAAGCTAGAAAATTAAATCATATTACTAGTAATTGAAAGAAAGCTAAGCTGGGCATAATGACTTATATATACTTGTAACCTCAGCACTTTGGGAGGCCGATGCAGCGAGCAGGAAAACTGCCACGACTTCAAGGCCAACTTCGGGTACATAGTGAACTCTAAGTCAAACTCGGCTACCATATGAGAACCTATCTCAATAAAAATAATAGAACAGAAGAGCAATAAAATGAAAGAAGGAATAAATTTAAGAAAGCTGACATGATTACATTAACATCAATGTAGATTCCAAAGCAACGAAGTTGCTCAGAAGTAAGTGACATCATAAGTACATCTGGATGCTGTTTTCTAATGTGTGGATTTTTGAGACAGTGGCTTGTTACCTAGTCCTGACTGTCCTGGTATGCACCATGCAGCCCATGCTGGCCTAGAAATTACCACAGATTTCTTAGCTCAGCCTTCCATATGCTGGGAACATGAGAAAAAAAATACCACACAGCATTTTCCATTTACTTACTGTTCTGTCTCTAAAATTTATTTATTTATTTATTTATTTATTTGGTATTTGATTAATTATATCTGGTCTTCATAAGTTCTCCCAATATACCTTTGTGCCTATGGGGGAACTGGAAGTCTCGGGACAGAAACATCAGATGCAAAATAACTGAGGTGTGGAAAGATCAAACTTCCCCTTCAAATGTGGGGAGCATTAAGTTTGTTGGAAACATTTTTAAGCTTATTTTTTTCCTTTTTTTTAATTGAGCTTTTATACATTTGATATAATGTTTTTTATTGTATTTAGCTCCCTTCCCTTATTTGCACACTGTCTTACTAGGCCCCACTCAATATCATTCATTTTATTACACACACACACACACACACACACACACACACATATATATATATATATATATATATATATATATATACAGAGAGAGAGAGAGAGAGAGAGAGAGAGTCAAATTTGTGTCCCTAAATGTCCTTTGGTGTGGATCCATCCACTGGAGCCAGTTAACCTACCAAGAGTTAGACTCTCCCCTTCCAAGCAATCATTGGTTTCCAATACTTCCTTAGGCAGAGTTGGGTTTCTCATCCACATCCCTTTCTTACCCACATCCCTATGTCTATGCTGGGATTTTGTCTGGCTTGAGCTTATGAGGTACTTGTGGATGCTGTCACCATTGCTGTGAATTCATGAGTCACTAACCAGCTGTCTGGAAAACTGTTTCCTTGTGGTCATCTACTTCCTCTGGCTCTTACAATCTTTCCACCCCTTCTACTCAATGATCCCTAAGTCTTTGGAGGGAAAAGTCTGATGTAGGTGTCCTATTCAGGGATAATCACTTTGCAGTCTCTTTCTCTCTGCATGCTGGCCAGTTGTAGGTTTCTTTGTTAAACAGCATCGGCTGCAGAAGGAAGCATCTTTGATCAGAGTAGGGAGATGAATTAATCTATGGGTATACTAATATTTTAACAGGAGTTGTTTTAATACTTTATTCAGCAGATTAATAGTGTTAGGCCCTCCACTACCATATGCCCCACCTAGATACATAGTTCTATGCCTGCTATCTGTCTTAGGCATGTGTTTCCTCTTAGGAAGCAGACTTTAAGTCCAATTAGAAAGTGATTGGTTACTCTCATTATATTTGTGCCACTATTGCACCAGAGGTTGCATCTTGCCAGGCCAGGTGTTGCTGATGTAGGAAAGATTTACAGCTGGATAAAACTAATGATTAATTTTATTTTCTGGTAGCATGTATAGCACCTACCATCACAATCAAACCTAACTAGCACAGAAGAATCTTGAAGTTATTACCAGCTTCATTTCTTCTTGATTTTCTTTTTAGGACACATCTATCTTCTGTCTTTAGCAATGGAGTCTTGCCATCAAATTCTGATGTTAACGCAGAGCAGGGACACTGTATTGTTTGAGGGTCTATGGGACCCCTGGCTTAAGAGTTTCAAAACAGGGAGTCCATTTCTAGCATTAGGTTTTTCTTTTGCTAGGTGTTCATCACCCTGTTGTCAGGTAACTCCTTACTTCTTCTTATTTTATATATATATATAACTTTGTGAACCTTCTGTAGTGGTGGGTTTCCATATTGCTTTTTCTAAAGGCCTTTTGTACTTCTTATCCCTCCTCATTCGGCCTCCTCCGCTCTGCCCTTATATTCTCCGCCCCTATCTACCACTTCTATTCTGTTATTCTCCTTTCTCCCTTTATATCACTACAACTTAATTGTTTTTAAAGACAATTAGTTGCAAGACTACTCTGCAATTCTTACACTCATATAATGTGAATTGGCAAGTGCTCATGATAGAAAGCAGTAAAATGTTTGCAGAATAAGGAATTTTTAAAACAAGTCAAAGTCCTGAGTTACAACTTCAGCAACTGCCTTGTGAGAGGTACTAAAGATTTCTAATCCAGCCTAGAGAAAGGGAGGGAAGAAAGGCGGGAGAACAGTTATGCAGGCCTCTCAGGGTGGGGGGGCTAGCCAATCAGGGCTCAGACGGGGGCTAGTCCCGCCCTTCCACCCTGGCCCCGCCCCCCTCGTCCCGCCTTTTCGGAGTAGGGGTGTATGGCTAGCACGTCCCGCCCCTGCTTCTGAGTGACAGCACCGTGGACAGCAACCCTCCGGTGGGACCTGAAGTTGGCGGCCTTCGCCTTGGCTGAGCTGAGGTGTGTTTTCGGTGGAGTCTCGGGGTCTGGGGCTGGAACCGGGGGGCCCTCCGCGAACGAGCCTCCCACAGTAAGGAGACGGTGTTTCCGGCCCTGGGCGTTCGGGCGGGCTGGGTGCTTAGGAGGCCTGGTGGGCCGTGCTCCACGAAGACCCCTGAATCCAGCAGAGAGCTGCTGGGTTGGGGTGGGGTGGGCGTGGCCGCCGCGGTTGCCTAGCAACGCGCGGGTGTGTCTCGCCAGCGTGTTCCCTGCGCACAGGGGCCTGAACCCTTAGTCCCGCCCACTCCCAGAGCCTTAGCCTGGGGATTCGCTAGCTTGTACTGTCAGTTAATTCGCAGGGCCTTTGTGTTTCAGTGTCTCCAGTTTGTACAGTTCCCACTTGGGCCTCTCTCGCCTGTATTTGAATTTCTCGTCAGTCTTTCCTCTTTCCCTTTATTAAGGAACAGTATATGCAATTCAGAATATTTGTAGAGAAGCTACAATTATTGGCTAGAGGTGGTTTTGAAGTGGGGTTACTTTTTCCCTTGGTGAATCCCTGATCCCAAAGGATGTTGATGTCCATGTGGCTGGCTAGGAAAAAGGGGCTCTGAGATACAGTCTATTCCTCTTGAACTCAATGAACTTCCTAAGGAAGCTGCGATTCATCACAGGAAGGGCTTTTATATGTGGTTGTCTTTGCAGTCGACGGTGAAGCTTGTTAAACCTGTAAGCACCCCTTCTGCTTTTTATTTTTTTTTTGAGTCAGTCCTTAATGATCAACTACCAGATAGCAACACGGACATTTCAGATCTCCTTATTCCTCCATATCTTTTGGCCCCATATGATTCAGCAGAACAAACATTCCAGAGAAAAACACAAAGGAGCTGAAAGTCTCCTTTACTTCCTTGTGCCAAGTCTCCAGTACAAAATCTCAGGGAGGGTGCTAGTACTGCTGTAACTTTGTTAAGATTGCCTGTGAGGAACCTGGTAGGGTTTGTTACCGTTAGTCCAGAACCCCAGAAACTATTTCTAGTATGAGCGCTAGATGGATTAATTGATTTAAAGGTGTAATAAATATACTGATCTGCACAAATGCAAAGTGTTATTGATTATATTTTCCATCTATGTGTATAACCTGAATTTATAAAAATATGTTAGCTTAAATTATTTAAAAAAAATTCCTTGATTTTTCTCATGTACATTTGGATTGTTGTGAAATGAAAATTAAGCCCATTTTTCTGTCCACTACTGATTCAACGGTGTTACTTCCAGGGTGGCACCTCAAGAGTCTTGAATGACATTACCTCCCCTCCCGCATCATATTTTTTTTCCAGAATGTATATAGCTTGGGGCTGGTGAAAAGGCTTAGTAGTTAAGAGCACTGGCTGCTGTTGCAGAGAACCTACTTTTTATTCTCAACACCAACATGGTGGCTAACAACCATTCGGAAGTCCAGTTCCAAGAGATCCACATCACTCCATGCATCATGATGCCCTTACATGTATGCAGGAAAAACACTCATGCACATAAAATTTAAAAAGCTAAATAAATCCAAAAAAGTTTTTAAAGGAATATATATATATATATATATATATATATATATATATATATATATATATAGCTCGAAAAGTTTGGGAAACATTGTCAAGTCCAATCATGGCTAAACTTTTTGGTGTCATATTAGTTTAAGAAGTCTAGGAAAGCTTAGAGTGAAATGTAAATAGATGCCGGACTGAGACCAAGTGTTTCCCATCAGCTCATGTACGAACAAGGTCATTACTTTCCCCCAAGCCTCATGTGAGAGAAACAAAGCAGATTTGGAGCAGGGATAGTTTTTGTTTTTCCCTTGTTCCAATGTGCCTGTTTCCCATATTTGGCTATTTAAATAGGGTCACTGTCAGCCTCCTTTTTATTAGTTAGTGATCAGGGAACAGAAGTTGCCAGTGCTCAGTAACCTGTTGCTGTGTTCCACACCATGGAAGCTGCATGTCACTCCAAGTCTCCACTGATCTTTAAACAAGTGTAAAGAAAATTTAATATTTTAGGAAAATGTAAGTAGAGTTAATTATCTTCTTTTCTCATGGTTACCCATAAAAGTAGATACCAATTGTACATGTAATATTTCTGGATACAGAAAACATTAAAGTGATAAAATTCTTTTGTTTTTGTTTTGTTTTGTCTTTTAAGACAGTGTCTCCTGGTAGCTCTAACTGGCCTAGAACTTACTCTGTAGATCAGGCTAGCCTTGATCTCACAGAGATCAGCCTACTTCTGCCTTCCAAGTGCTAGGACTAAAGGCATATGTACCTCCACACCATTGTTAAAAAAATCTTTAAAATGGGTATATGGAATTTCCTTAGAACTTAATATAAAATCTTTAGTATGTAACTCTTCTTTTCTCAGCTCTTAATTTCTTATAGAGAAATTGGACTAAAGAAAGATATAGAACATCATAATCACTTAAAGATTTTAAGGGATCAACAATATGTTTTTGTTTCTGATGAGTTTATAAACCAAATTTGCAATAACAATTTTGCTGTTAATAGGTTAACTGGAGGTTAGTATTTTAGATAGAAGACCAAAATGAGTATTAGTTCCTCCTATCCTCTTTCCTTCCAAGAGACTAGACTTTAATCCACTTGTAGAGAAACATTCATGTTTTAGAACAGATACACTTACTAGAATTACTGCTTTGCATGACCCATGATAGCTCTACACACTGGAGTAATACAGACCAGTGGATTTCAGTAACTGAGTAGGTGCCTCTTTGTATTAGTTAATTTCCATGTTTCTATGAAAAAATATCTGACCAAAACAACTTAAGGATGGAAGGATTTATTCCATCTTATAGTTCAAAGGAAGTCAAAGGAGTGGGGAAGGCAGGGTGATAGAAGAGAGGCTGCTGGGTTATATTACATCCACAGTCAGACATGATCCACACCTGCTGGTACTCAGCTGACTCCTTTTTATGCTGTCTAAGACACCAGCCCCATGGAATTGTGCCATTCACTTTTACAGTGGGTCTTCCCACCTTAACATAATGAAGATAATTCCTCAAAGACATGCCCAAAGGATTGTCTCCTAAGTGATCCTTGATGCGTTCAAGTTTGATAGTTGTTATTTTCTATTACACTCTCCTACTGGGAGGCTATGAGTGGAATCTTAGATAAGGACTTTTGACCCTGTGCTCCAGTTTTCTATAATGAGTGATACCTCTGAGCCATTTAAAGTATGTAGGAGTATTTTAAAATAATTGTAATGTCTTTAAAGTAGCTACTATTGGCTTTTGATACCCTGAAGTTCAGAGACGATTAATGCTGGGTAATGGTGAGTCCATTAGCTTAATGAAGAATTCCCTACCTTATGTCAGTGCCACAAATGCTTCCCCTGGAAAGCCCTCCTCGCATGGTGTTCCTCTACATAGAAACATGGAGTGAGGCCATTGTTTCCTCAGACTTTGTTCATCTTTGCCTGTGTTTTGAGATCAACAGTTTTGCCTCTATGAAGGTCTTAAAAATAGTGTTTAGAATGTTGTATTCTCTCAGAGTAGGTAAAATGATATTAATAGAAAATAGTGATACATATTTAGTCATGTTTGATTTCCTTGAGAAATTTCTTAACTAAACAGGTAAGAATGGTTTAGTCCTGGGACTAATTCATTTTCATATCTCCTAATATATTTAATCTTTCTTTATTGTAGAAATGTTAAGTATCTTTGGAAAATAGAGTAACATGTGTCTATATTTTATTTTAATGAAAAAGAAATAATTTTTAACCTTATAATTTTGAAGCATTAACAATAATGGAAAGTTAACTATTCTGTATTCAGTACTTAACAAACTATTTTGTTGAATGAAAAGTAAAAGAATTTTGGAATATGAAGAACTCTTGTCAACTGCTTATCAAACCAAGTAACTTACCACAACACGCACTGGCACACCTATGAAAATCTAAATTTTAAGTCAAAGAACATTTCAGGAAGTTCATCATGCATTCATGATGGCTGGACTCAATGGTTAGAACTGTTCAAACAGAGAGAAAATAAGACGATAGTAGGAAGGTAGCAGCGAGATAACACAAAAATGACAAGAGAATAAAATATTAAGTCTCTATTTTTGGTATAACACAACTTTGGTGGTTTAATGACAGAGTTTTGTCATCTTATAGTCCTATAGTTCAGGTGTCTGACATAGATTTCACAGAGCTGAAACCACTGTATTATCAGGGCTAAATTCCTTTGTGAAGGTACAAACCAGGGTAGAAATAATATTGCAATGCTGGTACCATCAATAGTGACAGGGTTTTTCCATGACACATCAGTGTTCATTGTTATTTCTGTTTTGTGACACTTTTCCAGGGCAAATGTTCCCTACCTACCCCATATAGGGAACCAATCACAGACCCAAGGAAGGATATCACCACGTCTAACTTGGTGAACTAGTAAGTTTTACTGGAGTTAGTTACAGGAATAGGGGGTGAGGAGTGCCTGAGATGTGCAGAAATAACCCAAAGTCAGTTACATCACCACAAACCATCATGGGTGACAGCTCACAAAAGCTGGAAATCTGGAGCTTACTGCACAACTTACAGCTCCACAGGTCGGAGGGTATCTCTTCCAGGCAGCTCAGTTGGTCAAGCCTTGTCTGGGAAGCTTGACTGGTCTTTGTTTTCCACAAAGCTCTTCTAATCTCTCTTTCAGGCAGCTAGTCTAGTCTGAGCCTTTTCTGATAACTGTTGATCTGAGTGTCTCTCAGCAGTCCTTATGCTTAGACAAATGAGAGGGATGGGACTTTTGAATCTTGCTAGTTTTAGGGACTTTTGAAGCTATTGAGTTGTTATTTCCCTTATCTTAATGAGCTTCCCTGCTGGATGGGATGCTTTATTCCCCTCTCAAATGCCCTAAATTCCTTCAGAGATGGAATGTTTTACTTGGAGGAAATTGCTACATAAGACTCTTCCTCCAAGAATGATAGATAATTATGAGAGAGATGCAACAAGTTCCCTTCATACTACCTAAAAGCTTCTAAGAAAGTGGTGGCCATTTATGGTTTTAGATCAGGACTGAAGGCCATGTTCTTACACTTTTATTTTAAAATCCATATTGGAATACAGTTCACAAGCATAATGTTGCCATTTTTAAAATATTGCAATTGAGTAGTTTGGGAAATTTGTAGAATTATGCGAACATCACCACTATCTTCTTTTGGAATCTTTTCATTATCTCATAGAGAAATCTTGTCCTCATTAGAAGTCACTCTGTCTCATCTGTCTGTACTCCAATAAGCAACCCTGAAACGTTCTTCTCTCTCATTGATGTTTCACATACTGAACATTTCATGTAAAGAAAGCAATAGGACTGATGCATTCAGTGAGGGTTTTGACTGCCTTTTATACCTAGCTTCTTTTCTAGAATCATGTATGTTTTAACATGTATCATTTGATTCATTTTCATGTCTGAATAATATTCCATTATGTGGATGTACCATGCATCTGTTGTTGATTTCTTCCTTTTTGACTGTTAGAACAATGCCATTATGAAGACTCATGTACAGGGTTTTACATAGAGATATTTTCTTTTCTGGTGAGTGTACTCCTGAGAGTGGAAATGATGATGATATAGGAACTCTATACCTGCTTTTTTGAGCAGTTGTTGGATTGCTTTCTGAAGTGTGACTGTACTATTTTACTTTCAGTCAGTACATGGTGTTTTTTTTCTCTCTCCACAGTGTCATACTCACTGTTTTTCTCCTGGTGTAGGCTGCCCTGTAGGAGTGAAAGTGATATCTCATTGTTTTGAATTTCCCCAGTAAGTAATGGTATTGAACTTATTTTTATTAATAATTTTTGATAACTTCATACGTGAGTATTGTATTTGCACCATTTCCACCTTTCCACTCCCCCCCAGCTCTTCCCATAACCCCCCTCTCTCAATTTCTTGTTCTCTTCTCTGAACATATTTTATTTACTTGTTTGCAATTTGAATAGTTTCTTTGGTAAAATGTTTTCAAATACTTTGCTCTTTTAAAAGTTGCATTAATGATTTTTAAATATTTAATAGTAACAGTTCTTCATATATTCTGGATGCATGTCCTTTATAATATATGTGATTTGTAAATGTTTTTCTCATTATGTAGATTGTCTTTGCACTTTCTTTTGTTCTTTGTAGCATTAATTTATTGAAGTTTATTTTTATTCTATTGCTTTTATCTAAGAAATTCTTATGTAGCTCAAAAATCATTAAATTTTAACTCAGGTTTTCTTTTTTTCTAATTGTACTATAGTTTTATGCTTTGCATTTAGATCTGTGATTTATTTTGAATTATCTTTAGTTTAAGGTATGAGATGACGTTCAAACTTTATTCTTTAATAACACTGTGTGTTGAAAATCTATTCTGTCATATTATAAACCTTGACTTGAATTATTACTATTAAGAATGGCCTTGTCTAGGGTGGTCCAAGAGACTCCCCAAATTACACAGGCTATCTGGATTGCCTCCCAGAACTTGAAGGTAACACTTTATTGCTGAAAATAGGACATACTTCAGAGACTGGATTTGTAGCAACGGAGCTGGTACTGACCTGGAGGCACTTCCCCTGAAGGCTAGCTCTCAGAGCTCTAGAGAGCACTATGCAAGCAGGGAGAATACCAATCAACGGCCCAACACCAGCTTCATGACCAAATAATCATCAATGAACCAGCATAGCATTTGACACTAGTACAGTAGTTGCATTTTTATCTTAGGGCCAATCCATGACTACCTAATTGGTCTTAGAGTTCATTCAGTGGGAGAAAACTCATGTGTGGTACTGTAATCATAGCCAAACACATGTGGCTAAAGAGGTCATAGATCTTAAAGAAATCTCCAAGACTGTCACATAAATAGGCTAATGTAACCTCTTGCTAAGTGAAAAATACCAGTTACTACTCATCAAAGAAGCTTCTATTGCAACAGATAGAGACTATCACAGAGTACCATAACTGGTCACACACAGACATTTTCTGTGAATTACCTATGCTTAAACAGCACACCTCCAAATGCAACCTCTGCACCCAACATAGACAAAGGGGTAAGGAGGACACTAATGAATTTCTCAATGCTCATTAATGAAGTTCCCTCATGCAACAAAGGACCGGAAAAATAAAAGGTCACAAATGGCCAAAGAAAGGAGAGTAGGAATCTGCAGAGTGTGGGTCTCTGGACAGGACTCCTATATTAAGTTTCACTTACCCAAGGTTCAAGGGTCATTGTGGATTGACTTAATATTATTAGACAGCAGTTTGGAGCCATATAAGTTTGATACTTAATCATGTGAGTGTAATTTCCATGTAAAACTAGAGAAAAACCAGTATTTGGAACATAATATGTGTGTGTGTGCCATATATGTTCAATGAATATATGTATGTAAATTTGAACAAAAATGAATAAATTATGTATTACTTAATCATTTACTTTAACTTAATGAGTGGTTAAGAAGTATATACTTCATGAATATGTACTATTGTTTTTTAGTTATTGCTATTCAAATTAAAATAATTGAAAATAATTTCACATTAATATTTTGACATTCATTTGTGACTCTAGAGCATCACAGAAACATCTCCACTACTTTTCAGATATTCTTTGGAGAAAAATAAAGTAAATTTTCCTATACAGACTTTTCCTATACAGAATTTCCTTAAGAACTTGTTATGGAATTTTATCTATTGAAAATTGGGCTTAAAATGCATAATTTTCTAGGTACATTGTGGCAGTAAAACCTGTTTTGTATTAAATAGAAAATAGAGTTAGAAAACAAAGAATTCAAAAATGAAACCAAAAGAAACTAATGAAACAGAAAATTCAATCTATCTTTTTATGTTTTGTTTTAATATTTAAAATTATTTTTGCATGCATATGTGTGTGTGGTATATATGCATGGATGAATGTGTCTTCACATGTGTGTGCATACACATTTGTGTGCATGTGCTCATCTGTATGTTTGTGTGTGGAGGCCTGTGACCAACATCAGAAGTCTTTCTCAATCATTCTCCACACTATTTATTGGGGAAGATCTCTTACTTGAACCCAAAGTTTACTAAGATGACTCGTCTAGGTAACCAGCTTGCTTCTGGGATCCCCTGTGTCTCCACCCAAAGCACTGAGATGACAGGTGGGTCTCCCCTGCCCAGCGTTTACATGCATTCTGGTCATCAGAACTCCAGTCTTCCCTCATACTTAAGACACAAGCACTTTCTTACCTGAACCATCTCTTCAACCCTCTTAGGATAAATTGTTTTATAGACAATTAGGGAACTGGAGACCATATATATTAATATTTCCATATATTCTTATTTTCAATTCCAGTAAGATAAAACAACCAAGAGTATTATTTTTGGTGGACTAGAATTGAATTTTCCAGGAACGCAGCAAGGTTAAGTCCTTGCTTTGAGAAATATCTTATCCTTTGTCTTTAGATTTGGCATATCAAGGACGCAGCATAAGGTATGCTCATTTGATTTAACATTTTGGAAAATAATTTTTGATTTGTGGTTTGTTTTCTTTCACTTTGTCTTGTTTTGGGTTGTTTGGTAGTGAACTTGGGTTCCAAACATAGCTCTTTCTTATAGAAGGCAATTACTATGAGAACAGGCTTTTATTTTTGTTTATTTTGTGTTATTTGGACAAATCCAAATAAGTAAAGCAAGAATCACAAAAGTATGAACATTTATCTGATTTGTTATGTATTATTATACACTGATTTATTATTGCATTTAATACATAGTCTCTTGATATTTGATACATCATTATACCTTAGATCATTACAGTATTTTGTTAATTACTTATTGGTTTTAATCAGTGCAGCACTATATTAATTAGTGAAAATGAAATTCATTATCTGACAATATTTTTGCTATTTCTTAATTAATTTACACATTACTTTGCCTGTATTCTAGACAGAGGAAATATGGCATAAAATGAAGATTCTCAGCAAGTGTTTTTCTCTGACTTCATCTTTTGCTTTTCCCACCCCTGATTCCCAGTAGTGGCTTTTTATTTCACTCAAGTTGAAAGCTGAAGCTCTTCAATTGCCCATGTTTCTCTATGACACATAAACTATTGTTTTCTTTCTAGTTTCATCTCTGCTCTCATCCTGATTTATTACAGGCTTAGGACCACTGACTCTCTTGTTTTCCTTTGAACATGTCAGATCATTTCCCATTTCAATGTGTTTGCAGTTACTGAAATTTGTTTTGAATTGTTCTTGCCCAGACACCTGCTTTTCTGATTTCCTTATTTTCCTTTGCACTCTATTAAAAGGTCACTACCTATATGGAGTTTTCTAGTTAGAAGAACTGCCATCAACACTTTATATTTTTTCTCTGTTTTGCAGTACTCATCACTGTTTAAAAAGCTACATATTTTATACTTACCTTTCTTGCTTATTGTGATTATTACTAACAAGAATAAAATATATATTGTATCTTGAAAGTGAAATGCTCCATGAAGTCTCAGATTTTTGAACACTTGGAAGGGTGTAGAAGCTTTAGGTGTTGAGGTCCTGAGGAGGATGAGAATCAATGTAGGGCAGACCTTAAGTTCTGTAACTTGGCCCTGCTTTCTGTCCTGTCTTTGTTAATTGGTTCTTGTAGATGTACGCAGGCAGCCTCATGATAATGATTCAGGATGGAGTGGGGAGATAATCTTGAGCCTCACCGGCCACTATGCCTTCTCTGCCATGGTGGATTGTGTGATTAAATGATGAACCAAAATAAACACTTCCAACTTTAAGTTACTTCTTGTGAAGTATTTTGTCACAGCAGGAAAAGTAAGTAATGCAGTTTATGACAGCAGGGAGATTTTCACCCTCTACTGATAGAGTAGTTTTGGCTGGTAAGATGAATGAATTCAGTAATTTTTAAAGTCCCTACTAAGAGCTAAATACTCCTAGATGGTGAGGAGACTACGTGAAATATACAGTGTCTGCCTTCAAGAATATAGTTTAATAAAGAAAACACAGTTACAACAACCATTTTATTGCAGTGTTATGTTATATATACAGTCCAATCAAATGCTATGATGACTACATAGCAAATTGATGAAAGGCTCACTGAATAAAACAATCTTCACATGGAAGAGTAGCAGTTAGAATAGCCTAAATGTGTGGTAGGAATAAACAAGTGCATACCTCAACAGCATGACACCACTAATTTTTATTTCTTAGGTAGGCTGTAAGCCTAATGGGTCAGTAGGAAATTCTAAGGGCCGAAGACACTGAAGACTTCATCTGATGTATTTTCACAATCAGCACAGCAGTGGGGAAGAGACTGCTTATTAAGAACGACATTTAGAGTTTCACTGGTCAAAACAAACTGCTTAGTTCCAAATGTAGGGTTGGGTAGTTCAGTAGTACCTCCTACCTAGAGGAGAAAGAGAACTGGAAAATTTAAGTCAGTTTTATAACCTCCATAACTTGTTTTAAAAAAATTCTTTTTATTACATTGATTGAATTAATGTGCATGTATTAAGGGTGTTCCCATGTGTGCAACAGCACATGTATGCAGGTCAGGGGATAGCTTGTGAGAGTTGTTTTTCTCTTTCCATTATTTGGGTCCTGGTAACGGAACTCAGGTGGTCAGGCTTGGTTGCAAGTGCCTTTAGCCACTGAACAAGCTTGCCAGTTCTCTTTTTCCATTGTTGTGAAGGAAGCGTGTTAGATTTATAGGTAAAGAAATATTTCTAAATGTATTCCAAGAAAGAGCAGGAGCAGACAGTAAGATACTGTGCAGATTCATAACCCCAGGGAGCTGTGTGTAGCTCAAAACAGTTGGAGCACAGTGTGCGGAGGGGATGGAGTGGGGCAGATAAAGACTGTTACAGGAACTGGTGAGAAGAAGGACCGGGCACTTCACTATGTGGTAAGAATGGTGCCTAAAGGACAGAAGGCAACTTGTACCGCATGCCTCAGGAGAACTGGTGGACTAAATTGGGGGGATTATTCTGGAAGTGCTGTGGAGATGGGCTTGAGAGAAGGAAAACTGGAGTTAGTAAAATCAATTATGATACTAATTTAGTAAACAGATGAGACCCCAGGGCAATGCACTGACAGTAAAGATGGAAAGGAGAACAAAAGATGGAAAGGCTGGAAACTGCATGTGGGGATTATCTGAGCACAGAGGAAGCCTTGGCAGGAGGCAGGACACTTTATACTGAGACATCAAAATAGAGCCTTTGTTGCAGGTGGTTCATTCCTGAGTGTGTGTGTGTGTGTAAGAATTAGTTATGACAAGTTTGCGAAGTGTGTGATTATTTCTTGGTGTTCTATGTATTTTTTTTTGACCTGGATAACAAGGCCGCATGTACAATTTAGAATGAAGGTGGATGGGGGCCTCGAGAATGTGATTGGGTGACTACAGCGTGAAGTGGGAGACGCAGTAGGTTAGGAGCATGGGATTGCAGTGCAGCATCGGGCACTTAATCAAATCTGATTACTCATTTTACTGCAAAAAAATACTTTGTGACATACAGTTTCATTTTTCTTTAAATTTCTTGGAATTCAGAAATAATTTGAAAGAATATCCTTCCAAAGAATTCTGTCTATGCTATTTCTGGGAGAATGGCTTATGAGATACATTCTAGCCCCTGGACAAGAATCTTATATAATCTGACAATGACATCCTAATCATGTTATAATAGAAAATAATTTCTAAAACTTAAGTAATTATCCAGTACTTTCTAGAATCATTTTTTGAGTGCCATTTATTATAAAATGTCTTTGATATCAGTTTTATATTCACATTTAAGTGGACGGGAGGATATAGAGATTTCCAGTGTATCTCCTATCTAAACACATGTATGAATAGCCTCACCCGTTATTCAAATCCTTCACAACAATGGTGCATGTGGTGGAAATGATGAACACATGCTAATATATCATCATCCCAAATTGACCCAGCTTCTTATAGGGTTCACTACTGGCATTGTGAATTCTGAGGGTCTGGAGATATATATATATATGTGTGGATATGTGCCCATAGCATATATTCAGTACTCTGGAAGTCTCCTTCATCGTCATCTGTTCATGCCTTCTAACTCCTGGCAACCGTGTTTCCTATCTTTTTGCTGTCTCCATAATTTTGCTTTTTTTAAAAACTGTTTTATAGTTAGAATAATAGAGTATGTAGAACACTTTAAAGTATATTTTGGCCATTTGTGTTTCTACTTTTGAGTACTATCCAATCAGTCTGTTAACTCACTTATTGACTGGCAGATACTTTTGGTATAGTTTTTTCAGTTTTTTTATATTTGCTGGATATTAACTATTTGTCTGAAGTGTAACTGGAAAAGATTTTCTCATTCTGTAGACTGTCCTTTCACTTTGATGATAGTTTACTTTGCTGTACAATTTTTGAATTTCATGTAAGCCCATCTGTCAATTCTTGGAGTTATTTCCTGTTTTATTGGAGTATTTTTTCTTAGAAAACTCTGGCCTATGCCTATAGATTGAAATGTTTTCCCCTAACAGTTTCAGAGCTTCAATTTGAGGGCTTATGTTGAGGTCTTTCATCCATTTTAAGTCGATTTGTGTGTGTGTGTGCAGGATGAAAGATAAATATCTAATGTCATTCTTCTGCATTTGAATATACAATTTTCCTAGCTCCAGTCATTGAAGAGGCTATCTTTTGTTTTCCAATGTATTCCTCTGACATCTTTGTCAAAAATTAGGTGCTAAAGGAATGTAAATTAAAATTATTTTGCAAATTCATTTTACTCCTGTCAGAATGGCTATTGTCAACAAGATGGTGGTAAGGATGTGTTATACTGGATAACTTCAGTTGTCAACTTGGCACACCTAGAAAGAGGGAACCTCACTCGAGGCATTGCTTATTGGATAGGCTTGTGGCCTGTGAAGAAGTTTTCCTAATTGCTAATTGATGTAGTAGGGCCCAGCCTACTGTGGATGATGCAACTCCTAGGCAAGTGGTCCTGTGTTGTATAAGAATGCAAGCTAAGTACAGATCAGTGGAGCAAGCCAGTGAGCATTATTCCTCTGTGGTCTGTGCTTCAGTTACTATCTCCAGGTTCCTGGCCCAAGTTCCTGCCCTGGCTCCCCTCAAGGATAAAGCGATCAGGACATGTACACCAAATAAACCCTTTCAACCCAAGTCAGTTTTGATCAGAGTGTTTTATCACAGAAAGAGAAAACAAACTGATAGATGTGGTGAAAGAGGAACGCTATTCACTGCTGGTGTGAGTATAAAATTATATAGCCACTGTGGAAGTCAATATGGAGGGTTCTCAGAAGTCTAAAAATGAATTGTCATTGACCCAGCTATACCACTCTTGGAACATTCCCAATGCACTGTAAGTCCTATCATATACATATGTGCACATGTATGTTTATTGCTCCACTATTCACAATGGCTAGTAATGGAACCGATGCTGATGTTTCTGAATAGATAAGTGGATTAAGAAAATGTGGCAGATGTATACTATGAAATTCTATTCAGTTGTAAACAAAAAGTTAAGAAGTTTGTAGAAAAATGGATGGAACTGGCAGATATGTTAGGAAAAATAAACCAGAACTTGAAAGACAAATATCTCATGTTTTTACTCATCTGTTAGAGGGAGGCAAAATTATGGAAGAGAGTCGAAGGATGATCGATAAGAGAAAAATATATGTGAAGTTGCTATAATGAAACCAATTATTTTACATACTAATTAAAAAACAATAAAAGAGAGCAGATGTGGTGGTATAAGCCTTTGATCTCAGCACTGTGGGGACAAAGGCAGGTGAAGCTCTTGTGAGCTCAAGTTCAGTTTGGTCAAGGTCCAGGCTAGCTGGGGCTACAGAAAACCCATCTTAAAATAACTAAATACATAAATAAAAGAAAGAATAATAGTCTGCGTGGCCTTTTCAGACTGGCTTCTTTTACTTAATAACTATGTGTGTGTTGGTGTTCTGTTGTTTTAGGGTTTGATAGCGTATTTTTTTTTAGTATTGAATTATAATCCATTGTTTGGATGTATCATAACTTTTATCAGTTCACCCACTGAAGGACCCACTGATTGCTTCTCAGTATTAGCAATTGTTAGCAGATTTTTGTGTGAAAATAAATGTTAAACTCCTTTTGGTAAATACCAAATAGCATGACTGCTGGTTCAGTGGTAAGCATATGATTAGATTTGTAAGAAGCTGCCTCTCTTTCAAAGTGACTGCTGTTTTGCATTCCCTCCAGCAACAGTGTTCCCATTGCCCCAGGTCCTCACCAGATCTCAGTGGCTTCAGTACTGTGAGTTCTGCTGTTCTGAGGAGCATGAAATGATCTGTTGTTGTTTACATTTGCATTCCCGAGTGACATGTGCCATGGAGCATTATTTCATGTTAGTAGTTGTTCAGATGTATTAACATCTTCCAAAATTGTTACTGCTTTCAATTAGTTGCTTTTATATAATTTTTTTTGGCATCAAGGTTTTTATGTGTTTTATTTTGCACCAAATGTACTTCTTTTTAATTTTTTCATGATTGCCCTAGGGTTTATATTAGATGTTTGCAAATAATTCTTCTCATTTTTTTTCAAATAATATTGTACTACTTGACAGTATGAGCCCCTCATATAATAAAACAATGCTGATTCCTCCTGTCCATCTCTCTGCTATTCCTGTGATTTTTTTTTTACTGATACACAATCATGTATATGTGTATTTATTAAAGATGGTATATGTCCTAGTTAAGTTCTATTGTTGTGATTTAAAAAATTGACCTGGAGCACAGAACATGGAGGAACACTGCATACTGACTTTCTCTTCTGACTCATGCTCAGCTTGCTTTCTTATACAACACAGGATCATCTGCCCAAGGGTGGCACAGTTGCCTGGACCCTCCCTTATCACTCAACAATCAAGAAAATGCCCCTCAGACATGGCCATAGGCCAGTACAATGGAAGAAACTATCCAAGTGTGTCAAGTTGACAACTAAAGCTATCCAGGACAATTGACTCCTTGTCAACTTGACACACAAACACATCACTGTTAAACTGCAACTTTTCCATTTCTTATTCTGATGATCTCATCTTAACCTTAATATTACAATGTAAAACATTACAACTTAAAAAGTCCCACAGTCCTTAAAAATTGAAATAGTTTAACAGCTCAATGTATTTTAAAATAGTACATATCTCTTAACTGTGGGTGAATATAAAATCCCAAATAGGTTATATACTGTCTTATTTCAAAAGGGAAGAACTAGGTACACTTAAGTAAATCTGAAGCCTAGCAGTTCAGTGTTGGACATCTGGCATTCACTCACAATCTTCTGGCCTCCAAAGGGCTTGGACAACACCATTTCTTTGGCTCTACTATCCACAGTACATACAGCTTGTCTCACAGTAGTCTTTATTGCCTGGTATCTTCAATATGCTGGGGTCTCTACTGAAACTGAGGTTGCACCCTTATCATTGGCTGGTCACAGTGCCAGTTCTCAGCTACTATCCATTAATCCTTCATGCTTTTAAAATCATTGTCACCTAGGAGACTTGCACATTGCCAAGTTCTGCTGCTTATTTGATGTGCAGCCTTGGCCACCTTCTGGACTACAGCTTCTGTGTGCTGACCTTAAAAAAATACTTCCCAGAAGATTTTGCTTCAGTGATTCTGGTTTCTCTTACTTACAATTGATTATCAGCCTCAACTAATTAGCATCAATTGTCCCAGTAAAGCACAAAAGGTTTTACTTCCCCAAATTCTTAATTCCACACAAATAACCCTGGTAGAGTCTTTACTTCTCTTTGAATCTTCACAAGCCAGGCCTCTGTTGTCTAGATCTCTTTCAGCTTATCTTGCAAGTTTCTATGGAATAGCTCACTGAGCTCCAAGCTCCAGTCCCAAACTCCCTAAACTTCTATAAGTTTTGTTACAGCAGTACCTCAAGTCCTGGTACCAGCTTCTGTATTACTTTCCATTGCTGTGTTTAAAAACACGGACCAAAACCAACTTGGGGAGGAAAGTGTTTATTTGGCTTACAGCTCACAGTCTAGCAGCAAGGCAAGCCAAGGTAGGCACTCAGGGTAGGAACCTGAAACACAGAAATTGGAGGAACACAGCTACTGACTTAATCTGCTGGCTCATGCTCAGCCTACTTTCTTATACAACACAAGACCATCTGCCCAGGGCTGGGCCCTCGCACATCACTCTACAAATAAGAAAATGGCCCTCAGCCATGGCCACAAGCCACTCCAATGGATTAAATTCCTCAGTTGTGTGACCCAGATGTGTCAAATTGTCAACTAAAGCTACTCAGCACAACTTCTGTGTTGGTACTTCTGTATTTGACAGTTTTCTGCTGCTGTGATAAAACACTATGACGAAGGCAACTTATAGAAGGAAGAGTTTATTTGAGCTTATGGTTCCACGGGTCAGAGTCCCTAATGGTAGGGAGGCATGGCAGCAGAGGTGTCAGAAGCAGAAAGCCAAGCAATCATATCTTCAAGCAGACACAGGGAGCAGGAAGTTGCTAGAGATCCAGCAAGGCTTAAGAACTCCCTAAATCTGCCCCCAGTGACAAGCTTCCTCCAGCAAGGTCACACCTCTTAAAATCTCCTCAAACAGTGTCATCAACTGAGGACAAAATGTCCAAATACTTGGAGCCTATGGGAGACGTTTATTCAAACAACCACAGTATATAGATAAGCATTATGTATTTAGTTCATTACTGTTTGGTAAATTTTATGCAAATCGTTATCTGTTAGATCAAACAAGAATAATCAAAATAAAATAGGTATCATTTGGTTTTGTTTATTCTTTCTCAGATGCACTTTTGTCTAGATCAGGTCTCTACCCCGTACTTTGTTCCTTCTCTCCAGAGAACTAATTTTGACATTTCTTGTGAAGCAAACCTATTGGCGAAGAAAAATTCCTTCATTCAAAAAAAATATTTGTTACATTTGGAAAAACAAATTTCCAGGACACAGAGCTATAGTTATTTATGCCAGCCGTCTAAATGATCCACTTACTCCCTTCTTGTTTATGGTTCTATGGAGAGCATAGATGTTATTCTTTCTCTGTTACTCTGACATAGTCAGGTTTTGTTTTTTGTTACTCTTCTAGTTTCTTTCAGAATTTTTTTTCTTGAGCTCTTATTTTCTGTAGTTTAAAATCATATGCCTAATTGTAACTATTTACATGTATCCTTCTTGTTGCTGTTCAAGTAGTTGACTGAAATCAACACTAGTCATCGGTCCAAGTATCTCTTCTGTTCTCTCTTCTGGCCCTCATCATATGCAAGTTATATTTTTATAATTATCTTGCAATCCTTGTATTCTGTTATGTTTTGTTGTTGTTTTCATCTTTGCTCTCCTTACTCTTTAGTTTGTGGTTTTTATTGATGTACTCTTAGGTTCAGAGATTCTATCCTTAGCTATTATGTAGTCTAATAAGTTTGTCAGTAGCATTCAGTTCTGTTACACTGTTTTTATCTCTTCTAATTTGTGGTCCTGGGGAGATAGTTCAGCTGGTAAAGTGCTTGCTGCATAAACACAAGGGCCCAGTATCCTTGTATAAAGCTAGGCATGGTGGCATGTGCTTGTAATCACAGTGCTGGGGAGGCAGAGATAGGCAGATCCCTGGAGGTCTCAAGACAGCTATGAGCCCCTGGTTTCAATAGAGACCTTATCTTAAAAAATAAGGTAGGTGGCTTCTGATGATTTACATTTGAGATAGACCTCTGAATTCCACATACACACACATACAATGTGCATGCATGTGCATTCATACACACATACACACACACATACACATACACACACGCATACAAAAAGTACTTTTTAGCTTCTTGCTTAGATTGTCCATCTGCTATTGTATACCATATACTTTATCTAGTACAGCCTCTTGTGTATTAGTCATACTTATTTCAAATTTCTTTTGGTGGTATGCATCTATAATCTCAGTACTTAGGAGATGGCAGGAAGTATATTGGGGATTTAAGGTCAGCTTGGGTTGCATAGTGAGTTCAAAGATAGTCATGGCTACATGGCAAGATCCTGTTTCAAAACAAGCAAACAATAAAACAAAAATGAAACTGACTGACTGATAATTTACATATCATTGCCATATCAGGTTCTGATATTTACTTATATCTTCACAATGTTTATTTTCAATATCTTGAAGTCTTTCTTCTCAACTAGACATAGTACTAAGTGGGAGGAATGCTATAGATAAGCCTTTAGTACACTATGTCTTTTCCCTTATATGTAGTAGATGTGTTCTTAAACCTCCAGTGGGTGCTGAAACTGGATAGTATAGAACTATAGGTATAGTATGCTTTTCTTATACATACCTCAAAGTTTAATTTTTAAGTTAAGCACATTAAATTGCTAAGAACAGTAACCAATAAAATAGAATAGTTAGAACAGGTATGATAGTAAATTATACAAAAGTTGTGTGACCTTATCACCCTTGTACTCAAAACTATCTCATGGTATATTGTCTTTATAAAGAAGCACTTTATAGAGTGCCCTTGGTACATCTGAGTTGGTAGCACAATTACTTTTGTTGTTTAGGATTATTGTTAAATAGAACAAGCATATTCATTTGCATGTATAGGTACTTATGGCAGTCCATATAAGGGAGTAATGGGCTGGTAGACTATACATTGTGGATACACTAAACAAAGGGGTGAGTCATGCCCCAGGCAGACTGGAGGGGGACAATGTGAAATTTCATCACACTGCACAGAACTGCAGACAACTTGATGCTTATGAATTGTTTCAAGAATTTCCATTTAATATTTTCAGAAAGCTGTTGACTATGGGCAACAGAAATTTTCAAAAGCAAAACTGTGGGTAAGGGGCTGAGGACTGGGTTGTGATGGTAGAGTGGGGAGGGCAGCATTCCATAGTCCTGTGATGAGAGTTGTCTTTTAGTGAGCTTATGTGTCTAAATTTCACATGTCATAGCTATTCACTTTTGTCTTTGTTTTTGTTTTCTTCCACCAAATAGGTAGAACAGAATGGACATAGAGGCTTGGAGTTCTTTCTGTCTTCTCACCTTGTAGGCTAGATGGTATTAGATATGTCTCTTCCCTAGCATCAGTTAGGTTCTAGTTAACTAGTTTCTTTTGAGGACAGAACTTTTTAAGAACAGAGTGCATTTCAAAGTAGCTCCTCATAGGCTGGGCATGGTGGCTCATACCTTTAATCCTAGCACTAAGGAGGCAGAGGCAGGGCAGATTTCTGAAATATCAAGGCGAGCCTGGTCTACAAGCCAATCTTGGGACATCTGGGGCTATAGGAAAACCCTGTCTAAAAAAACAAAAACAAAACCTCTGGACCCTCCCCACCCTGGTGGGAGCATGAGAATATTTACTATCAACCTGATCAGTCTCTGAGAGAAAACTCACAAAGCTATGGGCCCTGGGACCTGACTGAATCCTTTTACAGGTTTTAGTTCTTACCTTTCAGCAATTTATCAATGTTTGTTGTTGTTGTTGTTTTAACCGTAGCATTAGGTTTTACTCACACATCTCTGCCCAGGTGAGCTGTGACTTCCAGTATACACCTAGAGTGAAATTTAATTTTCAAATAGAAAATAGAAAGTTGTTTCATATAACTTAAAAAAGATTTTAAAAAAATTACTGTTCTGAGTTTACTCTATATAAGAGATATTTTTTAAATGTGGGTTTTGTTTGGAATTATGAAATAAAATCAGGATTATCTTAAATACTGGGATGCTACATTTAGTGTGCGAACATTGTTTTAAATTTAGAAACATTTTATTTTAGAAAATAAATATTTCCCAGTAACCATTATGTTCATACACTTCAAGCATGTGATGCTTGATCAATTCAGAGCTTCCAGTACTTATTAGTAATAAAAGACCATACGTAATTTGGCATCTTGAATGTAATCCAAACATACATTTATTGAAGTCACTTAGCTGATGATAAAAGAAGGCTAGATCAAGTAATAGCAAAAACTGTACAAGTACACATAATTAAGCTGTTGCAGGCTTAGTATAGTCCTAAACCATTATTATATCCTAAGAACCGTGCATATAATGGAATTCATAGATTTTTAATGAACCTGAGCCAAAGTCCAGATGTTTTATATTTTATTTATTTTTAATCTGAAATGCTATTTGATTTTGTGATGCCTCAACAATAACTTTTTAAAACAGTAAGCAATATGATATAGTGATACTATTAACATTTATTACTATATGAAAAGTACCATGTTAAGTGTTTTATATGATTCATTCAACCATTAAGAGAGAGATATGAAGTAAGTATTCTTTTTAAATTAAAAAAGTAACTGGAATATTTTTGCTTTATATTTATATTTATTTTATTGCTATTTCATGTGCATGAGAATGTTCTTCATGTTTGTATGTGCACAATATGTGTGCCTACTACCTGCAAAAGTGAGAAGCAGGCTTGGCTCTCCTGGAACTAGAATTACAGATAGTGAGCTACTGTGGGTGCTGGGAACTCCGTGCAGGTCCTCTGAAAGAACAGTCAGTGCTCTTAAAATCTGAGCTTTCTGTTCAGACTTGATATCCTTATACTTATTTTACAAATGGAAAATGAGTTACCTTACTCAAGAGCTAAAATGTGAAATAACTGGAAAGGATACAAGTTACAGTATGGAGGAGTTAACCTACCTTTATTGTGACCTTATTCCTAAAAATGATAGTTTGTAGTAGTGTTGTAAAACCCCAAACATTTTAAGTAAAGTTTGCCAGAATTTGATATTTTAAGTGGAACATACATTTATTGAAGTCACTTAGCTGATGATAAAAGATGACTAGATCAAATAATAGCAGAAACTGTACAAGTACACATAATTAAGCTGTTGCAGGATTAGTATTGTCGTAGACTATTATTATATCCTAAGAACCATGCATATAATGGAATTCATAGCTTTTTAATGAAACTGAGCCTACATTTTGAGTAACAATTATGAGTCTGCTACTGTGCTTATTTTGAGATTCTACAGGAGTCAGATAAAAGATCTCTTTCTTTGGTAAATTCTAGTCAAAGGAAGCCAGAAAATAAACAATAGACTAAATTAAAAAAAAACTGTTTCATTTATTTTTTATTTAGTCTGTGGATGTGTCACGACTAGCATGTGAAGGACAGGATTACCTGTAGAGTCAGTTTTCTCCTTCCACTATGTGAGCTCCTGAGATTGAGCTTATGTCATCAGACTTGGTGGTAAATGCTTTTACTCACTGAGCTATCTGCCCTCTAAAATGATTTAAAAAATTTAAAACTTTAATTGGTAAATCTAAAGTAAAATAATTTTGCTGTTGTAATACTTGATAATCTAATTGTTCAAATCAATTTGTGATGTGTCTACATAAAATCATAAAAATTAAGTATTGAATGATATAGAATGAATATTTACTTTGAATAATTAATTTGAAATTAAAGAATGTTGGCCAGCAGTGTAGAGCATTGTCTCTTTCTCTTATTTCCTTACGCACCCAAGATGAAGCATTCCAAGAAAGCAATTAAATATTATTTTCCATTATAAAGGAGTTTTGCTTTTTATTATTACAGGTCTAGGTGATCCATGGCTAAAACAGATTGAAAGTGAATTTTAAAGAGGGTCTTGGATATACTTTTTAATGAAGAATACATTTAAGTTCAGTTTTTGTGTCTTAAAATAACTGCAGGAGCCCATGATAAAAGATTCTTTCTGTTTGCAGTACAGAGGTGTGTCTCTGTTAAGTGGGCAGGAAAAACAAGAGAGAATGAGCATGATGGTGAGACTGACTTCTACCAGGTCTCCTGGAGCTATTCAGAGTCCTTCACCATAATTCAGGGTACTGACCAGATGCTTCCCTCTGTTGTTAAAACAGAAGATGTCATTTTTGTGTCTAGTGCTTCTTCTGCTTTCCTCCAGTCTTGTTATCATTATACTGGATATCCCTGTATTTAGGCATGTCTCTGAAGCTTATATTAGTCTTAGACATGTTTTAAAGAACTAATAACAGATACAGTTTATGGACTTCATTATTGAAAAACAATGGGTATAGTGAAAAATTAAAATTTTGAATCACAAGGTCATTAACAAAGAATGAAAAAATTAAGGGCAAAAGAAGAAAGAAGGTTTTAAGATATAATTCAAACCCAGTTCGAATATGAAAAAAGCACCATGTTGAGAGATGCAAAGAGGAGATTTCTGTATAGGATGGAATCTATATTAAAGAAAGATCTGGTTCTTTTGGTGATCTTATATTTGTCCGTATTAGATAAAATGCAAGTTTTCAAGAGAGGCTCCAAGAATGTTGGAAAATGTGGAGGTAACAAGTGACTCATGTAGTTAAAAAGTAAAAAAAGTTTGACATATTAACAAAAAATATGGTTCAAAAAGAGATTATGATTGTGATAAATTACATGAAAAATTTGGAAGACAACTTTTTTCCCTTAATTTAGTAGTTTCTTGTTGGAATAAGAGTTACTTATAAGATAAATAAATAAAACTAAATCTAAAAAATACATACATAAATAAAATCTAAGTTGTTAAGAGGGATGGCTCAGTGGTTAAGAGCACCGGCTGCTCTTGGAGAAAACCTGATTCAGTTCCCAACACCCACATGGCAGCTAATAACTATCAGAAACTCCAGTTTTAGGCAATCCAATGGCCTCTGACGGCATTGCATGACACAGGTGAATAAAAAAACAAAACAAACAAAAAAAACTCAGTAGCTTTTTCCCTCGGCTTGTGAGCTCCCCAACCATCTAGTTTAGAATGGCTTGTAGACCTCATCAGAGAAGTTTCTTTGTGTGCTCTATGGAGATTAGTGCAGAAATTCACAATTGGTTAAAGTGCAGAGAGTAAGTGACTGTGGAGTGCTCAGCCACAAATGAGACATCTGTATCGCATTGAGTCTTAAGGACCATTGAAGAAAAGGTAGTGGAAGAGCTGGAGGTATGGAGAACCAGAGCAAAACTGTGTCCTTTGGATCTAAGAGATCTCTTTACTCATGAACTCACAGCAGCTGTGATTGCCTACATAAGACCTGCTCAAGATCAAACCATTCATTCTAGCATGGAATGGGAAAGGTTCTATAAGACCCCACCCCTAACTGAGGAGTTATTGATAGTTGATGGCTTCTGGGGGAGAATCAGTTTTCTTTAAGGTTGTGGCTCTGGCAGGTTGACCATGCCCCAGTGGCTGGCCTCACATTCAGAAGCAACACAAATTTGATCAGATAGGTTATTAAATTTAAAAATAAAAAGAACATACAGTTGAGGGGTAGAGAGGTGGAGTGGACCTGGGAGGAATTAAAGGGAGGAGTTGGAAGTGAATAAAATCAAAATACATGAATTTCACAAAGAATACTTATTTTAAAACATTATTTTCACAAAATCCCATTTTCTGCTCTGAGTTACCCAGGGCAAGAGTAGAGGGCGGAGGTGAGAATAACTCACAGGCTTTTCACTACATCATAATTAGATGCCTTCTTTGAAAGGAATGTCCTGGTTTATGATTCTCATGGTGTTCTCTGCTTAGGACGAGCAGATGGTATGAGAACTGGACTCCCTCCTTTACAGGGAGTGTTGATATTTATAACCAAGCTTATCTCCAGCAAGATTTGTTTTTTTTGCAGCTGTTCCAGGTTGGAAAAAATATTATATTAAAGCCCTGGCTTGCTGTTCTTTCCATATTTAGGGGGGGCATCTTCAAAATGTGAAAAAGTGATGTTTGATTTAAACATAAATGCAATGTAAACTGTGATATTTTCCGTCTATATGTGAAGTTTCTGTTTGTGTGCTGTGATGTTACTCTTTTTGTTTCACTGGTCTATTTCCTCGATACATAACACTTGAGAAGTAATTTACTCATCATTTGTACATATCATCAAAGTATTCTAGGAAATGCAGTAGACTTCTGTCAAGAGTTAGCTTATGTTGTTAAACAAACCACTTTATAATTTACTCTTTTTTGATATTTTAGGCATTTTTTTTCTTCTCAGAATATTTCTTTCACTGAGATATTAACTGTGTTTTGTTGTTCTGTTTAGTTATTTAAGACACATGTATGTTTTTTAATCTTTCACTCTTTGCATCTATTTTAAATTAAAAGTTGTGCTGTTTTATCTCTGGACATGGTTTATATATGTTCTTCTATGACTTGGTTGAGAATTAACTGCTTTTTATGCCCTAAGCAACACATGGGGCATTCTCTTTGGGCATGTGTTGACTTTAAAGAATAATGAATATCCATGCCTAAATCTGCATATAATCTTTGGAATGTCTGTATATATACCAACACATATATAATATTACATAAAGAATGGTTCTGTAATTAATATATTGTGAATAAGTATGCTTATTACTGATTAATATGTAAATAAAAAGTAGTATGATTCAGAAATGAAAACAGACTCCATTATTTATGTAAGGATTGTTTTCTTTAATATAAAATATCATACAAATTTGTGATTACATCTAAAATATACTTTTCCTTTTAAATTTTGAAACTTGAACTTTTACTAAAAGGTTCTGTTCTCTGTCTGTTACCACTCAGTTTCCCGATTTACTTTGACGTCATGGACATCAGAATGTTTATTATTTCTGGTTCTGCTTTTATTGCTGTTTGTTTCTACTGAACTCTGGTTATGTGAGTGTTCAAGGACCATGTGGCATGAGGTTGTCCATGTTTATTTTCTACTTATTTACGTAAGGGATACAAAGAGTCAGTTCTTTCAGTCAGTTCCTTGTGTATTTTGGTGCATGTAAGTTCTGATAGGAGGAGCTAGGAGCAACTATAAAACACATTTAAAAAAACTTACTAAATTTTGGGCTGGAGAGATGGCTCAGTTGTTAAGAACACTGGCTGTTCTTGCAGAGGACCTGGGTTTGGTTCCCAGCACACACAGTGACTAACCACCATCCCTAACTCCAGTTCCAGGCAATATGACACCCCTGTAGGCAGTGCACTCATATACGTAAAATAATTTAACAATTGATTTTCTTGTGATTTTCATACAGTATAATTTGATGGTATTTAGATCTCCTCCCGTATCTGCACCTCCCTTTACTGCTGTCCCCTGCCCAAGTTAATGTACTCTAGACCGTGTATGTATGTGTGTGTGTGTGTGTGTGTGTGTGTATATATATATATATATATGTATATATATATATATGTATATATATATATGTATATAAAATGACATACCAAATCTGATTTGTGTGCCCAAATGTTCTTCAGTGTGGACCCATCTCCTGGAGCCTGGTTAACCAAGAGTTTTATCTTTGTAAGAGACTGTCTCTCCCCCTCCCAGCAGCCATCAGTTGCCGAATGTTCCTTAGGTTGATGTAAACTTGTCTCTAAATATAAGAGAGCATATTTAGAATATAGTAAGAAATTACGTTGGTCTAGGAAGTGGCAAAAGTAGGTAGTTCACTGGGATCTATGACTTCTTCAGCCATGTGTGTTTGGCTATTTTATAGTACCACTTACCATGTAAGTTCCCTCCACTTGAGCAGGCGTTAATTCCAATTAGACGACTGTTGATTACACACCAAGATAAAAGTAGCACAACAGCATCAACAGGGCCAGTCATAGCTGTTTGTTTGCCTTTACAGCTGGGTAGGACCATTGATTGGATTTATGCCCTGGATGCTTGCATAGCATCCATTCCTTCAGATTTCGTCTTCAGGGAGGAGGCTTCCAGGGTAGTTCCAGCTTGATTGCTCCAAGTCCTGTATCTGAAGTGTGACCTAATAGAGTCTTTCCTTCAAATCCTGGAAGGCAATCAGGGCTGTAGCAGTAATTTTGTTATTTTGGGAGTCTCTTGGACTGTTCTGACCAACAACTCAAAGGGAGAATTCTTCTGTCTGACACTGTTTTTTGTTGTTGTTCTTTTTATATAGCCTTTATATATGCACACATCTATAAATATTGTATGTGCATTTTTCAGTAGGATGTTGAACTAGTATATTCCTCTTTGGTATTTTCATAGCATCTGAGTGTTATTTATCTCTCCTCATGTTCCCGGTGTAAACCTCTCCCCTTCTTCTCCAGTTAATGTGCTTTCTTTTTTCCCATTTCCCCTGAAAACCCCTGTCTCCTACTGTTCTGCTTTCTCTGACTCCTCCTTTCCTTTTACCGCACAGTTCCTTTCCATTTTCCTGGTTCTGCTGTTATATCAGGATATATACTCACATCTAAGGATTTGGAGATAAGATCCACACATGATCCTCTTGTTTTTCTGAATCTGTTACATCATTTAGTATAATAGTTCCTAGTTCCATCCCTTTACTTGCAAATTTCATTTTTTTTACCACTCAGTAGAACTGCCATTTTGTAATTGTACCACATTTTCTTTATCTACTCATCAGTTGAGGGACACTTAGGTTGTTTCAGTTTCTTTGCTATTGGGAAAAGAGCCACAACAAGCATGGCTGTGCATGTATCTCTGTAGGAGGATGAGTGCTTTGGGTCTGTGCCAAGGAGTGATATAACTGGATCAATGGTAGATTTATTTGTATTTTTTTAAGGATTCTCCACACTGATTTCCACAGTGGCTGCACCACTTTGAAATCCCACCAGCAGTGAATGAGGGTCTCCTTTCCCCACATGCTACCCTGTATTTGGGGTCATTTGTTTTTTTGACCTTAACCATTCTGACTGAGTTAAAATGAAATTTTAAATAGTTTGATTTTCATTTCCCTAATTACTAATGATGTTGAACACTTTTAAAGGTGTTTTTTAGCCATTTCTCATTCGTTTGAGAGCTCTTTGTTCAGATCTATAGCTCATTTTTAAAATTGTGCCATTTGTGTTCATTGTTTTTTTTTCAGTTCTTTATATATTCTGGATACTAATCATCTGTCAGATATATAGCTGATGAAAATTATCTCCCACTTTGTGGACTTTCTCATCTCTCAATTGTCTGTTTCCTTTGTTGTACAGAAGCTTTTTAGCATAATGAGGTCCCATTTGTTGATTGTTGACCTTAATTTCTGAGCAACTGATGTCTGATTGAGAAAGTTTTTTCCTGCACCTGTATCTTGTAGGGCACTGCCTATGTTTTCTTCTAATAGTATTAGTGTTTCGGTCTTCACATTTTGAACCATTTGAAGTTTACTTTTGTTATTACATGACATGGCTCAAGAAGATGCTGTGTTTCATCATGTCAATAAAGAAGTACCGTACAGGAAATTTAAATACATTTATAAACTATACTAATATATTGGAATATTTTTTGTGAAAAGGAGACCTTTATTTAGATGATGTCATTTAGCTTGTATTCCGTGATGATATTAAAAATTTTTTCTTGTTCTTAAAACTTTTGTAATCACCACTTTTTCTTTGTTTTAAAAATACTCTTTTTTATTCATTTGGTAATAAATGGGTTATTTAATTCAGAAGGCATTTTTGAATTCCTGTACTTGAAGATTTTCTTTTTTGATCATTACTGATTTTTATTCTGTTAGTTTAATGAAGCTAATATGAACTGCTGATAATCTGGTTTGGAAATGGTCCATAGAGCCCATCTTACAATCCGTTAGCTTTTCTGAAGGCAGATTTGATCATCTACTGACTCAACTAGTATTGGAGAATGTTTTATGCTTACTGGGAGTTTTAGACTTCTCTAATTTTGACTGTTAGACCAAGATTTAATGTATTAGTGTGGCCATTCCAGTCCCACTAGGATAATATCTCTCTTTGAAGGTCACCTGCCTTGGGAACCTCATTCTATCTGTGAAATCCTTTCTTCTATTTAAAGATAGCATAACCACAGAAAATCATCCTGGCCACCCATGTACAAAGAGAGGAGGTAATTATGGCTGAGAGTCACCAGGGCCGTCTGAGGCTTTTGTTTATCACATGCGATATAGTCAATACATACCAAGAATGTTTAATTGAACAAGTGTTTCACTGGTTTTGAGGTTTATGTCAGTGCCCTTGCTTTACTCACACAAGGTTTTGCTGTGCTTTGTGTTATGTCTGTTTTTGTTTGGGAGATGCTAGAATGGAACCCAGAGCATAATACCGTGCCCCCTCAGCCATTATACTTTTTTATACTTAAACCAAGAAAACAAAATAGGGAAGACTACCTGGTTTTACAGAACTCAAATAAAGATAATTCTTATAAAAATCCATTAAACATGAAATAATAAGTGGTTTTGAATCTCACAGATAGGTAGAACATATTTCAGCTTGTTTCATGAAGCTAACGAAATTTATTTATTTGTTTTATTTTTATCGAATTTTTGTGATTTTTATACAGTATAGTTTTATGGCATTTAGATCCCGTCCTCTATCTGTGCCTCCTCCCACTGCCCTTCACCCAGTTTTATGTACTCATATATATGTGTGATTGGTTTCCTCAGTGTCCTTTAGTGTGCGTCCATATACTGGAGCCTGAATAACCTGCCAAGATTCCCATCCCTGTAAGAAACTGTCTTTCCCCTCCTAGCAGTCATTAGTTGTCAGCAGTTCCTTAGGCTGGACTGGGATTTCTTACTCCCGTCCCATGTCTATGCTAGGATTTTGTCTAGTTTGAGTTTGCATAGGATTTGTGTACTCTGCCGCCACTGCTGTGAATTCGTAGGGGTAACTGACCAGCCGTCCAGAAGACTTTGTTTCCTTGTGGTGGTGCACCCCCTCTGACTCTTACAATCTTTCCACCCCCTCTTCCACAGTGATTCTTTAACCTTGGGGTACAGAGGTTTGTAGTAGGTGTCCTATTTAGGGGTCAGTGTTCCGCAGCCTCTTGTGCTCTGAACATTGGCCAGTTGTGGGTTTCCATTTTAATCACCATTTGCTGCATAAAGAATCTTATTTTGTGAAAGTTGAGAAATGCATTCATAGAGGTTTCATAGAAGATGTTTCACAGGGTAGCGGTCTCACAGGCACTTATTCTCTGTGTTTGACCAGTTCTGGAACTCTGTAATAGTTTCCATTTGTTGGGAAAAGAAGCTTCTCAGTGAGGGGTTAGAGGTAAAGTTGTCTGTAAAAATGAGGGTGCATAAATAGAACAAAGTAAGAAATTCCATTGGTCCAGGAAGCTAACACAATTTTGAAATGAAATTAAGATAAGTACATTTTATGAAAGAGTAAGCTGGGTGTGGTGGTGCACCCCTTAAATGTCAGCCCTCAGGAGGCAGAGACCAGTGGATTGCTAAGAGATACAGGACAGTTTGTAAATAGTTTTATAGTTTGTAAATATAAAATTTAATGTCATAATCTGTTTGAAAACTACCACTCTGAGAAATACTTACTTTAGTGAATTGGTAATGATGATGTCACACGGGATTTCCATTTAATGAATGCTTTAATGCAACTTCTCTGCAATTCAATACACACTTGTTGTTTTATACATCTACTTACTAATAAAGATGTTTTTAAAATAGGAAATGCAGAATTAAGATTACTAGAAACAAAATAACCTCAAAGGACATTTGATGGTTCACTTGAGCTGTTGGTTTCCCCTTACATTCGTTTATGTTTACTTCATATCTTTCATTGGTTTTAGAAGATAAATGTTGAAAAATAATGTATTAATATTACATGTTTCTAGTCATGAACATGAATATATTTATCATGGTGTACATGCTCATGCATCCTATTTTTATTGTAAAAAATTGGGATATTTAGGAAGAAACGTTGTGTGACTATTAAGCGTCTGAGTCTTTTATTGAAAAGGAATGGCTGAACTGAGTTCTATACCTTCTAGTTTTTTTCTGTTTTCTCCACATTTATCTAGGAACTAACGTTTAATGTCGTTATAAAAATATGGTCATAACTCTAACTTTCTATTTAGTTTAGTATTCCTGAAGTAGTTAGATATACAGAGAAAGATGAAAGAAACAGATGCCTATATTTTCTGCTCTCGGTCTGGGACCAAGTGACTTTCCTAGGATAGTTTTCTGAAATTTGGAGACCTGTTATTTGAAGTAGATGATACACATTGAAATAACTAACCTTGAGCAAAGTTACATCTGCCATTAAAATAAATCCAGGAAGTTCAATGTGTAATATAGTATTTATAGATTCTATAGCTAAAAGATTGAGAATCATGCTTTAAAATCTTAGATTGTGATGAATTTATCTCTGTATATCCATAATTTCACAATTAGTATATTGAATTTTAGCAATTTTGTACATGCAGTTTGTTTGTTTTTATTAATTTTAAAATATTTTATTTATTATTTTTATATATTTATGAGTGTTTTGCCTGCATGTATGTAAGCACAACTGTGCTGTGCAATGCCTGCAGAGGTCAGAAGATGGTGTCAGGTCACCTGGACCTGGAGTTATAGGTGGTTGTTACCTGCTATCTGGATGCTGGGAACCGAACCTGGGTCCTCTGTAAGACCAACCAGTGCTCCTAACTGCTGAGCCATCTCTCCATCCCCAATGTAGTCTCTTTTTAATCTATACATATGTATACAATAGTATGAATCTATACTAAAAAATCATAATTTTGGTTTCCTGTCTAGACTCCCTACTCCTCTTTTTCTTGTTAGAATTATGATTTTATTCTGCTTTATACCTTTTCCACAAACAACCAAATATTTGGGAGAAATAGACCCTATGTCCAGCTTCAAATAATAAGTATTGTTTAAGATCTAATTTTCCTTATCATAGAGTGTAAGTTATAGAGAAGTATTAGAAATGTGTCTAGCCATTGTGCTGTAGCTAGTGTTTGATATTAACATTATCCTCAAGTTCTTTTATATCAGCCATATTCATCATATGGTAGATTTAGTGCAAACAGACTTTAAGTATTGTTTCATGGGTGATTTTTAAATGTGAAATAAATGTAAGGAATTAAATATTGTACAAAAAGGCATGGCAAATTTACATTGATAAAAATATTTGACAAGATTCTCCATATCTGAAAAGAAAGTTACACGTATAAATGTGGAAAGGGCCTGCCTAGAATGAGCTCTGACGTTCTTTGTTGGAGTGGTGTGGTTTGAATGTGAAAACCCGTTAGTGCGTGTGTTTGACTACTTGGTCTCCACTGACGGTGCTGTTTTGCGCGGTTTAGGAACTCTTAGAAGTGGGTTTCAAAGGAAGGAAGTGGGTTGCTGGGGTGGGCCTTATGGATTATAACCTTCCAGGTTTGGCTCAGTCTGTTTTCTGATTGCCTGTGCCGTGTAACGAGGCTCTTCAGACTCCTGCCCTAGCTGTGAGGTTCTCCTTCCCCCATGCCTTTCCTACCGTAGTGGACTGTTTCCTTTTAAACCATGAGCCAAAATAAAGCCTTTTCTCTTAACTTTCTTCTTTCAAGTATTTTACCACAAAAATGGAATTAACCCTAACACTGCTCATTTGGAAGTCCTGGCATCTAGATCACTCTGTTGGACATAAACATATCTTAAATGTAGATCCTGAAGTTTTTTTTTTTTTTTTTTAAACTTATGCTGAAAGGAAACTTGGCCCCTTAGGAAGGTGGCTTGTTCTGAGACAAGAGTAGGGGATACACAGGATAACCTATGAGTACTTTAAGTGCCAACAAATAAGGAGTTGACTAAAAAATGATGATGACATAGAAATAGGACACAAACTACCTTAAAGGAAGACCTGCCCCTGGACAGAACAGAGACAATTGGAGCATCAAAATGTTCAAATGATATGACGAATTCTCATTCATTGAATAAAACAGTAATCTGTAAACATATACTGCTATATACATATGAATGAATAAAATAATCAATGAATTAAATACCAACTAATAAATGTAATAGGATGAACTTAGAACATCTTCATTTGGTAACTGTAAAAGTCTAATTAATTCGACATTATATTACTTGCAAATTTGATGAGAAGCAAGATATAAATTTCACAGAGTATCAAAATTTATTGTAAATTTTTATTAATTAGAAAAGGGAAAATTTTCAAGTCACAGTGGAGAAGGGTAAGCACATATCTTTAATGATCAAGGTAAGTACCACCAGTGATGACAATCTGTGCAGAAAAAAGAAGCATTATGTTTATAATATTCCTGTGAGTTTAGGTTTTTTAAAAAAAATAAGGGAGAAAAAATGTAAAGACAGTTAAAAGATAAATGCAAAATTCAGGGTTGTCATATTTGTTTAAAGTGATGTATGACTGAAGACCTTAATACTAGGGAGATATGTTCATGCCTTGCACTTGAGAGAGTAATGCACTCAAAGTGGGCATAGGATATGGGAAACAATAGACGAGTTTTTACAGGTAGACAGAGGAGAGGTACTCGTGAAGAAGGTTGAGAAGCAAATCAGGTGTTGAATAATCAAAAGAATGCTGCCTCAGAAACCAGCAGCTTGAAATTTTAGTGCAGAGTATACCTCAGCGTTATTTTGTAAATCAGAATTGTTTAAATCAAGGACAACCATCTTCATTTAGCAGTCTTAGTCTGCTGTAGGTATTGCCTAAAATATCAATTAGTTTCCTGAAACATTAGTATTTTGAAATAATGTGTGTCATTCTTTTCTTGTCTTACAACATTTTATGTGTGATAAAACTAGTTGAACTATTGTATATTATAGCTAGTCTTGTGTGCTGTATAAGTGAACAAGAAATAAAAATGATTCAGAAATACCTTTAAAAATGTTATCATACTTAGCAATCTTGGAAATACAAACAAAACCTATTTTGAGATATTTTTCTTACTCCAGTTAGAATGGGTATGATCAAGGAAATAGTTGATAGCAAATACAAGTGAGGTTCAGGGGAAAGGGAACCCCTCATCTGCTCCTGGTGGGAGTGTAAACAGGGGCAGTCACTGTGGAAATCAGTGTGGAGAATTCTCAAAAAACCGAAAATAGATCTATCCTGTGACCCATCTATACCACTTCTTGTATACCTGGCAAATAATCAAATACCTGTATATCCTACTGAAGAGATACTAGATCAGTCATGTTTATTGCTGCTCTTTTCACAATAGCTTGAGAATGGGAACAACCTAAATATCCTTCAGTTGATGAATGGATAATGAAAATGTGATCCATTTACACTGGAGTTCTATTCAGTAAATAGAAAGAGGAAATCGTGAAATTTGCAGGTAAATGGATAGAATAGAAAACATTATAGAGTGAGGTAACCCACGCCCAGAATGACAAATGCCACATGTTTTCTTATTTGTGGATTCTAGACCTGAATCTTTAGATATGAGTGTATAAACTGGAGTAACTGAAGAAACCAGTAGGTAGAAAGAGATGCCTGAGGGAGAGGGGATGAAGGAGCTCTAGAGAAGGAGTAATAGGACACAAGTGCTGTGATGTGAGAGAGGGGCAAACCAGGAGCATGACTAAACGGGGAGAAGGGGGAAAACAGAGAAAGGAGAAAGAGATATAAATAACAACAAAGATGTCTGGAAAAGTGATAGGGAAATTATTTTATCAGCTTATTTAAATATACGTAAAATATAGTATAAATGTAGTCACACCACACAGAGTGACATGCTCCTCCTAAGAGCCATAGACTACAAAAACCTGTGTCAAGCAAGGGAAACCTCCCTTTGAGTTGTTGGGCAGAAGGATCCAAGAGAGTCCCCAAGCCATATAGGCCATTGCCATTGCCTCTAGCTGCCTCCCAGAACTTGAAGGCAAGACTCTACTACGGAACACACCACTCACTCACTTTGTACATTGGACTTAGAGGAATCAAGCTGGTACTGACCTAAAGCCTCCACCCTGAGAACTAACTTTCAGTATGAGAAAATGCTTTGCAAATAGTTCTGCACAGCTGTAAAGTCCAAGAACCATAACAGCGACGAGCCTAGTAAGATAGCCCCCATGGTGCAGTGGTGACCATTTTTCTAAATCAATATAGGTTCTAGCTATATTTAAAATAGTTATCTGTAAACACTTAGATAAGTAGAGCTCTCCCCTTCACAAAAGAAGCTTCTTTTTTGCAACAGATGGAAGTTACTACTGAGATCCAAAACTAGCCAAAATGCAGAGGATAAATGATCATGGGGAGCCCAGCTCCAATTGGTAGATAGACAGTGCAGCCCCTATACTTAAGATTCAGGAAACATCATGGAAAGAGGGGCATAAAGATTGTAAGACACAGAGGATCAGGATGTCAGATGCAAGATGGTATCTTCTAGACATGAAAGGGATGCTATACCCATAGAATCTCCGCAGTACTGATTTGTAAACGAAAACTGCATAATGAACACACCAGTCAACATGCCATTGTGAATGGGGGAGTTTCAAAAGGTCCTTCCCCTAGATGAAGAGCAGCTGGCAGTGTCTACTGAGAGATGGAGATTCAGTTTTCTCCAGGGAGAAACATGTACATACAAGCAATACTATATGGACTCAGAAAGTTTAATAATTGTAGATATTACAAATGTATACAATTATGTATATATAATATATTTATACAATTATGATGGATTTTTTTGAGTGCAACAGGAAACCATCAAAGCATTTTGTGTATATATATATATATGTGTGTGTGTGTGTGTTTAGCAATTAAAGAAGATGTTATGAATTAAAGGAGCAATGGGAAGAGCTGGAGAAAGGAAAAACAGAGGGTTGGAAATGAAGTAAATATAATACTCATATGTGAAATTCTAAAACCATTTAATGAAAAATGTCAGAGTTCCCTTTATCCTGTATGTTTGTATGGTATATGAGCACATGTGCCTGACCATGCATGCAGCTTTGAAGACCAGAGGAGAATATCAGCTTTCTTTTTTTCTTGCCTTCTTATTTTTTGAGCTAGGGTCTCTTACTGAACCTGAGTTTCTCATTTTGACTAGGTTAGCTGGCTTGTAAGCTTCTGGGATTTGTCTGTCTCTAGCTCACACTACTAGGATTACAGGCAATTTTGTCCATGCCTGATTTTTACATAGGTGTTAGGGGTTTAGGCTCCGGTCCTGTTGCTTTTCCAGCAAGCCCTGTTACCAACTGAGCAATCTCCCCAGTCCATTTAATAAATTTTAATTTGATGACTACAAGTTTATATTAGATATATTATAGACAATTCATAGATTATAAATAATGCATCACTTTTTGAAAATACAAAATAAGAAATTAATTGAAGTACATTCTTTGTTTGCTCAAAGCTTTATTGAACTGTAATGGCCCTCTTCATGTTAGGGGAAATGGTCACTTATTAGAGTTTGTCTCCTTTATATGGCTCCTCCTATTTGAAATACCTACTTCTTTTATATTTGTGCAAAGTTCAGAATTTAAAAAAAATAAAAAGAACAACAATTCCATGGGACCCAGCTAATGCTGCGCCCACCTCCCCTAATGATGACTGTTACTGATGGTACACACAAGGCAGTTTTCTGTCTATTCTGGGCAGTATAAATTTAATGTGTTGTTTTCAAGTATGTTATGTGTCCAGATGCCACAACAATCTGTGCATTTAAAAAGCATTAAAATAGAAGTAAGCAAAATATTTGTGGTGGGTGCTGAGGGATTTGTGATATTCAAATTATGTTTGAATCAACTAATTCTATTAGGTTTTAGGAAAAACAAGTACATTGTTTTCCTATACCTGTTACGAACATTTCATCATGTAGGTTGCTAACACTCTGGCATCACCACCTACCCTGTGCATCCTTGCTTGATATTGCTTATTTCTGGTAGTCGTATTGCCATCTATCCAATACAACATTTTACAAGTATGGCCCACTACTACTTAAGTTTAAAAACTCTGGAAAAGAGTTGGTGTCTGTTGAATATCCTTACTTCTCCTGAAACTTGCTGAGTGCTCACTAAGGGATAAGTGAAGTTTTAGACTTTATATTTTAATGAACTATCTTTGAAGGTAAGAATCATTGCTATTAGCAATATTTCTGACTCATGGTCAATTCTAAAAAGTCAAATACCAAGTATCATTTCCTTTGTATTTGCTGCACCCTTTGTAAGTTGCCTTTGGAATTAAGTTATGCGCCATGCCCAAGTCTATTAATTATCTCCAAACTTCCCAGGCTACGTAATGTTATTAAAATGTAACTAATTTGGTTACCTTACTGCACAAAACCGTTTGATAGATCCCTGTTGTATTTAGAAAAAGTCTATCAAAATGAAATGTATCAATGACTTAGTGATGCTGCAGAAACCAGGCTGCTCTCCATTAAAGAGGCTGAATAATCTCATAGTCCCCTCCCAAGTCTCACACCTTCATCCAACAGCTTTGTACATGTTATCATGCAGAAGTAAGACTTGGTAAAAGAAAAGCAGTAGTTCCTAAATTTAATAGCAAAACTAGTCACGTGAAAAGTCTAAAAATAAAACAATATTGGAGTTCTATGAACCTCAGCCACTGAGATTCTGATTTAGCAGGACTGTGAGCAGCTTGGGAATCTACCACCAAATGGATAACAGATTTTGACAAGTGTTGACCTTCAGCCTGTAGTCACTTCTGGTGAACAGAGTTTCTCTTTTTCCTCTGAAGTGTTGACTCCCAAGTAGCCAATCTTTTCTGGAAAGGCTGGGATTTCTCCATTTTACCTAGATTCTTAAAAGGTCCAATCATTCTGTGCAGTTGAGATAAAGCTTATTCACAATGGGACACATTCCTGCTTTTCTTATATTTCAAAATGACCCATTTGATCATATGCATCCTGTGGACACTTAAGTTCAAATGCTGTGATGTGTTGGTGTCTTGGCCAACTCTGCTATTTCTTTCGCTATATATTTTTTATAACTTTGAAATTCTTCCATCCTTAGTTACTTCATTTTTGTCATTTGTATTTAAGTCAATAAACACCATTTTATTAAAGCCTTTTTGTTCTTTTTTTGTTTGTTTTTGTTTCAATTTTTGATATCATCTTAGTAGTCCAAGCTGGCTTCAAAGCTGGCTATGAGCTCTTCTCCATGCACCTCTAAAGTTCAATGATTAAAAGGCCTGTGTGGCACCGAGCCCAGCTATGAATCACACATAATATTCTTATATCTGCATTTCTACTTGCATATCATTTGCTTTTCCATGTGGATTAAAACAAGCAAAAAAAGTCAAACAGAACCCAGATCCTTTCTTTATTACACTTGAGTGTAGTGCCCTCATATCTTTTACTGATATCTCTTGACATCTTAGTACTTCCTTAGTCTGCTCAATTGAGTCTTTGTGCCCAAGCCCAAATGTTGCCCCATCCAGGTGTCTTCAGTGCTCCAACGTGCAATGTAAACATTATCCTGTCTCACAATGCCTTCATTTATTTACCATAATATTTTCTTCTAGTTTTGCCACCTTGGGCCCAAATCTGCTTCATTTCAACCAATTACTGCACATTTTCTCTTCAAAGCCCTTAGTTCTCCAATAAAGTAACATTTAGTTCTAGTACTTGATAATGAGTTTTGCTTTTTGCCCTCACTACAGATTTAAAATCCACAGATATACCAGTACTCTCTGATTATTGCTAGACTCTGACATGTCTACTTCCTTCTCTAGCTTTAAAGTCCACCACTTCAATCTCATATTCTCTTAGTACAGCCCCAGTCTTCTGTTTCCCCACTCCCTTCCTCTTGTGTCCATTCTGAAAAATCTAAACTCTAGTTAGTCTCTTCTTATGCCAGCGTTGACTATTAAACACTCCAAGGTAAGTTTACTACCTGTAATAATGCAGCCTAGTGGTGGCTAGCAAAGACTTATGTCACCAAATCCATTTCATTTTAGGCAATTCTCTTCAATTCAGTTTTCTCCAGAGAAGTCTACATTCCTCCAAAACATTAATTCCATCCTCATACTCTCCAATATCAAGACTTCCCATGTTCCCTTTCCAGTTAGAATATAACGTTGCCATATATTTCATACCGAAAAAGGGAGATACCAAACTCTCTCTGCTTTTAGCTGCCAAACCTCCAATGTCCTGTGTGTAGGTTGTGTATTTACACTAACCTTCTAACTGGTGTACTGAAAGAGGTAGTGCTGATTATTGTATAAAGTGTGCACCGATTTCTGTCTGACTCTCTGTATTTGACAATCTGAATCACTTTTTACATTTTATTCTTGTAACTATTATCTTCTAATTTTCTGCCAGCTACTTTTGTTTATTATTTATACTGACTCCTTCAGGTTTCCGTCTGCATTGAGAAATGAACTTCAAGAGTAAAACTGCATACCACCTCCTCTAAATTTCCTTCAACCCAGTATCTCAGCTTCCTCCTTCCCTGTACTCTGTCCGTAAAAACTTTGTTTGCATTTTCTCTCTCTGCTTTCTCACCTCTCACTTACTCTTTTGCTCATAGAAAGTGAGGGTTTTGAGGAAATGAGAAGATACCACTCCTGCCTAGTTGTGATACAAAACAAAACTGGTGAGTGTCCATTTCTTTGGGGTCAAAGGAGTAACTGCTTCTTTTAGTCAGCATACTGTTTTTCAGAGTTGTTTGTACTGTTGCTCATAAAATATTTTAATTTGCTAGGTAGTATTATATTGTGTGAATAATAACAATTTCATCATTCTCTTAACATTGGAGTTATTTTCAACATTTGGAAATTATGAATAAAGCTGCTGTGATTATGTTGTGCCAAATCATTTCGTGACCATATACACTTGCATCTGCAGATTAGAAATATAATTGCTGGTGATTGACTTGGTAAGAAACTGTCAAATGATTTTCTGAAGTGGTTGGGTGGTGTAGCACTCTAACCAGAAGCTTCAGTTCTTCACATCCTCTTCAATGCTTTGTGTATAAAAATCTTTTGATTATTTGAAATATCCTAGTGAATGTGTAGTAGTACCTTGTTCCTCATTTTATTTTGCATTTTTCTGATTAAGAGTAGCATAAAGGAATTTTATTAATGTTCTTACTTGTTATTTATATATTATATTGTACAGACTTTCTATTCAAATATTTTACTCCTTTCAAAAATGGCTAGTATGGGCTTGCTGAGAGGTTCTTTTACTTTTCCTATCTATCTATCATCTATCATCTATCAGATCTCCTTAACCTGTAGTGAATGATGACCTCAAATTCATGATCTTTCTGTTTTAACCTTCTACTATACCCTGATTGAATGGGAATTGCTTGCCAGATATACATGCATTGAATGCTATCTATAACATACCCATTTATTTTCACTATTATCTTTTAAAGAACAAAAATTAATTTTGATAAGCACCTTTTTTCCCTTTTGTGGTTTATGCTACTGTGATCTCTCTCAGAAACATTTGCCACTCCAAGACCATAAACAGAATCTCTTTTTGCCTAGTCCATTTACTGTTTTGGGCCTTTCACTGAGGCATATGGTTGTCTTCAGCTGAGTTTGGTGTGAGAGATAAGCTCTTTTCAATGTTCATTCTGATTTGTTTCTCAGAAGAAAATGTAGTAGTTCCAGAACTATTTGTTGGTATGATATTCATTTCAGTTGTGTTCTATAGTTTGGCAGAAGAGTGAGTTCTATAACTAAGATACATTTCCTAGAACAAGACCTTTAAATTTACACAAATAACTATTCTGTCCTTTTATTACAAATTTTTATGTCAATGTTTGCAAGTGATAGAATTTTTGAAATCATTTTTTCACATATTTAATTTTATGAAAGTTTTTTGCAGCTGTAAGAAAAATCAACTTAAGGTGATCATTATGGTCACTCTGATTTTTGAAAACTTTGAAAATACCATTATTTAAATCTCTAGATTTATTCAAAAACTTTCTTCTCGCTGTAGTGGATTGTTACAATGCAATTAGCCCTCTGTATCTAAGGGTTTCATATCCAAGGTTTATGTATTCACTATCAACCAACTGCACATAAAAACTGTATTTATATTGAACATGTATTTATCTATACTGAACATATTTTGAAATTTTTCTTATTATTAATGTCTCACTAATGTACAACTACTTACTTGACATTGGCATTGTTTTAGGGATTATAGGTAATCTAGATATGAGTTAAAATATATGGGACAATGTATGTAGAAGGGTTAAATGTCAAGACTATGTCATTATAAAAGGAACTTAAGAACCCAGCAGCTTTGGTATCTGAGGCAATTTTGAGTATCTTTAGTGAATACTGAACAGTGACTGCTATATTTATTTATTATAATGATGTCAATTGATATTAATAACAAAATCCATGAACTGATTACATAATTAATACTACTTATTTATTGTACTTTAATTTTGTATGTATATTTCATAAACTTCTTAAACATCTTTATCCCCTATTCTCCATCTGTACCCTCCCAATGCCCCCCACTGGATTTCATGAATTCTGCCATTTTTTAAATTGAATTTTTAAATGAAATTCTGTGTATTTCACACAGAATATCTCAATGAGTCTTAATCACTTTTATACCCGTTTCCTCATTGAACTCTCTCACAGAGCACCCATCCTCCAGAATTCATATACTGTCATTTATGTTAAGGCCTATTGTGTCAAGTTAGTGTCCCTGGACATTCCTCAATGAAAGTTCATCCACTGAAGTCTAGTCAACCTATCTAGAGTCTTACACTTTAAGATTAGCTCATCCTTACCCAACATCAAAAGGCTGACAAATATTTGGGACTGCTGCACATTTCCCCAGTTTTATGTTAGGTCTTTGTCTGCTTGAGTTTTCATGAGTCTTGAACATGTTGACCCCATTACTATAGGTTCATATGAGCAGGGTCCCAGGTGCTTGTAGGATTCTGTTTCCATATGGTCACACACTTCCTCCTTGGCTCTTATGATCATTCTGCTCCCTCTTTTGCAATGGTCCCTGAGCCCTGGATGAATGAAGCTTAATATAGGAGTCCTGCCCAGGGACCCCACTCTAAAGACTCCTAATCTCCACACTTTGGCCATTTGTGACTTTTGTTTTCCTGGCCCCCTGTTCCACGAGGAAGCTTCACCAGTGAGATTTGATTCGTTAGTGTCCTCTTTACCCTTTATTCTATGTTGTGTGAGCCTTAGGTGTAGAAGTTGTGTTGTAAATGTGTCCCTTAGGCTTGGGCAATTCATAGACAATGTCTGTGTGTGACCAGTTGTGATACTCTATAAGTAATCTCCATTTGGTGCAAAAGAAGTTTCTTTGATGAGTGGTGATAAAGATACTTGACTCTAAGTATAAGGGCACATATTTTATGCTTAGTAGGATCTTACATTATTCTAGGAATATAACAACCTTGGGGATTTCTCTAAGATCTATGCCCTCTTCAGCCATGTATATTTGGCTTTGTGGACAGTACCACACGTGAGTTTTCTCTTGGAAAATAAAACATGAGTTTCCTCAGAGGGTTTAATTCCATTTACATAGCCCTTGTCCCAAGTTAGCAGTGCCATTCCTGCACCAGCATCATATGCCGTGCTGGTCATTAGTGTGGTCATTTGGTCATGAAGCTGGTGCTGGCTCATTGATTGATGTTTTCCTTTATTAGCTTGAATAGTGCTCTCCAGAGTAATGAGAGCTGGCCTTCAGGGAAAGTGGCTTCCAGGTCAGTTCCAGCTCCATTGTTCCAAATACAGGCTCTGCAGTATATTCAGTCTTCAGTCACAAGGTCTTACCTTCAATTTCTGGGAGGCAATCAAGGGCTGTGGCAATAGCCTGTGTGATTTTCAGAGTCTCTTGGTACTCTGGCAAGCAATTTGAAGGAAGGTTTCTCCTGTCTGGCACTGTTTCTTGTCACATAGCCTTCAGCTATGCATATGGGCTCATGTAGAGATATTATGTGTGGAATTTGTCATTAGGTTGTTAGAGTAGTACGCCTACCTCTCCCTCCATACCTTCCCCATTTCAAGTGTCACTGTATTCCCCATTCTCCCTGATAACACCAGTCTCCTAGGCCCCACCTCTCTCGAGCTCTTTTGTTCCCTGTATCCCCATAGTTCCTTGTATAACCCTCTCTCTCTCCTCCCATCTAAATAGTCCCATTTTATCTATGTTTCCTTTAGTAGTATCTGTCTCTTACTATTCTTCTCTCTCAGGTTCCCTCTTTCGTTACCTCCCTGGTTCCTTTCCATTTTCCTGGTTCCTGCAGTTACATAAGGGTTCATGCTCAAAAATAAGAATTTGGTGTGAGGATCCACAAATGATGGAGAACACACGTCATTTATTTTTTTAGTTTGTGCTAGTTCCCTTAGCATAACAGTTTCTAGTTCTATCCAGGATTTTGACTTTCTTCACACTCCATTTTGGTGAATGGGTGATCCCCTTACCCCACATCCTCTCCAGCACTTGCTGACATTTCTTCTCATGATTTTAGCCCATCACACTCAGATAAGATGAAATCTTAAAGTGGTTTTAATTTGCACTTCCATAATTACTAATGATGTTGAGCACTTTTAAAGATGTTTGTTTGTCATCTTTATTTCTTCTTTTGAGAACACTCTCTTCAGACCCCTAGTCCATCTTTTAATTGGGTTACTTGCTTTCTTGATTCTTTTTTTTTTTTTTTTGAGTTCTTTATATATTCTGGTGTTAAACCCCTGTGAGATCTGTCACTGCTGAAGATTTTCTCCCTCTCTGTGGGTTTTCTCTTCCCTTCCTTGGTTGTTTGTTTTGTTGAACAGAAGCTTTTTAGTTTAATGAGGTTCCAATTGTTGATTATTTACCTTAATTCCTGAGCAATTGATGTCTGATGTAGACAGCCCTTTCTTACACCTATATCTTGCAGGTTACTGCCAATGTTTCCATCTAACAGTTTCAGGAGTTTCAGGTTTCACGCTGAAGTGTTTGATCCATTTGGAGTTAACTTTTGTGCAAGGTGAAAGATAAGGGTTTAGTTTCATTCTTCTAGAAGTGGAGATTCAGTTTTGCCAGCACCATCTGTTGAAGATGCTGTCTTTCCTCAAGGGAGTATTCTTGGCCCCTTTGTCAGATATTAAGTGACTGAAATCGCAGGTCCTCATTTGTGGGTCTTCAGTTATGTTCCATTGCTCTACAAATCTATTTTTGTGCCAGTATCATGCTGTTTTTATATGTTTTATATAGCTTGTAATATAGTTTGACATCTCGTTTAGTAACTCCTCCTTCATTGCTCTTTGTGTTTGGAGTTGCTTTGGATAGTATCTTTTCTGCTTCCATATGAATTTTAGGTTTTTTTTTCTAATTCTGTGAAGAATGTCATGGGGATTTTTATTGGGATTCCATTGAATCTGCATATGCTTTTAGTAGGATGATCATTTTCACAATATTTATTTTTCTACTCCATGAACATGGGAGGTGCTTCCATCTTCGGATGTTCTCCTCAATATCTTTTTTTAAACATTTAAAATTGTCATTGCAGGGATCTTCAATGTCTTTTTTTCTGGTTTATTCTGAGATTTTTTGAAGCTATTGTGAATCGTAAGTTTTCCATGTACTTCTTCTCCAAATGCTTGCTATTGGTATGTGGAAGAGCTAATTATTGTTGTAGATTAATTTTATAACCTGTCACTTTACTGAAAATGTTGATCATTTCTAGGAGTTTTCTGATGTTTTTTTGGCGTCGCTTAGGTGTAATGTCATATTATCTGCAAAAAAGGGATGCTTTTATCTCTTGTTTCTAATTAGTACTACTTTAATTCCCTTTTCCTGTTTTATTGCTCTAGCAAAAGTTTCAATGATTATATTAAAAAGGAGTAGAGATAATGCACAGCTTTGTCTGGTTTCTGATTTTAATGGGAATGCTTCCAGTTTTTTTTCCATTTATAATGATTTTCAAATTTTTAGATATATCTTTGATTATGTTGAGATGAATTTTCCTCCAGTCCAATTCTCTCTAGGACTTTTAACATAAATGCAAGTTGAATTCTATCAAAGGCCTTTTGTGCATCTATCGAGATGATCATGTGCTTTTTGTCTTTGAGTTCATTTATGTACTTTATGGCATTTATTGACTTATGTATATCGAACCATTCCTGCATCTCTGGAGCTGATCTGATTATGGTCGGTGATCTTCTTGATATGTACCTGTATGCAGTTTGCAAGTATTTTGTTGAGAATTTTTGCATCTATGTTCATTAAGGATATGGATCTATAGTTTCTTTTTTGGTTTTGGTATTAGAGTGATGCTGGCTTCATAGAAGGTATTTAGTACTTCCCTCTCTGTTTCTATCTTTCTTTTTGAATATTTTACATAATATTGGTTGTAGTTCTTGAAATGCCTGATAGAATTCTGCTGTGAATCCATCTGGACCTTGACTTTTTTCTTTTAGTTGGGAGATTTTGTATTACTTTTTCAATTTCCTTATATATTATGGGTCTGTTTAAGCTGTTGATATCATCTTGGTTTAGCTTTGGTGATTATTATAATTTTAGGTGTACCTCCATGTCTTTTAGGTTTTCATATTTAATTCAGTTTAGGTTTTTAAAGTATTCCCTTATAATATGCTAGAACTTTTTGTTGTCTGTTGTAATATTTTGCCTTTCTTCTCTAATTTTGTTGATTTAGAATTGCTCTTTCTTTCTTTTGGTTAACTGGACTATTGTTTAGCTTTTCAAAGAATCAGCTCTTAGATTCACTGATTCTTTTTATTATTTTCATTGTTTCTATTTCTTCTTGTCTGCTGGGTTTAGGTTTCATTTGCCATTGCCTTTCAAGAGTGTTTTGTTACAATGTTGTCATTTATTTGTACTCTTTCTGATTTTTTAAAAGTAGGCTCTTAGAGCTATAAACTTTTCTCTGAGGACTGCTTTTTAAAGTTTCCCAGAGGTTTTGTTGTGTTGCATTGTCCTGCTCATTTAATTCCAAGAATTTTTTTTTTCTTTCTCATTTTGTTATTTGACCATTCATCATTCAGGAGTGTGTTGTTTAATCTCTGTGAGTTCATGTAGTTACTAGGGCTTCTTCTGGTATTGATTTTAAGCTTTATTGCACTGTGATTTGATAGAATGCATGGAATTGTTTCACTTTTTTGTACTTTTCCAGGTATTTTTTGTGCCCCAGTATGTGGTCTGTTTGGAGAACTTCCATGGGGTACTGAATAGAAAGAATATTCTTTGGTACTTGTGTGGAATATTTGATAGAGGTCTGTTAAGTCCATTTGATGTATGGTATTGTTTGATTCAGATGTCTGTTTATTCTTCGTCTTGTTTACCTGTCTAATAGAAACAGTGGAACATTTAAGTCCCTCACTACTAGTGAGTTAGGATTAATCTGTGTCTTAAAGTCCTGAAATACTATTTTTATGCAGTTGGATCACCAGACTTTGGTGCATGTATGTTTATGACTGTAATGTCTTCTCAGCTCACTGTTCTTTTGATAAGAATGAAGTGACCCTCTTTATTTTTTATTACTTTTAGTTTGAAATCTGTTTTCTCAGATATTAGAACTACAGTGCTTGCTTGCTTCTTAGTGCCATTTGCTTGAATATTTTTTTCCATCCTTTCACCTTAAGGTAGTGTCTGTCCTTGAAGGTGAGATGGATTTCTTGCAGACAGCAAAAAGATCTATTTTGTTTCTTAATCCATTCAACTTGCCTGTGTCTTTTGACTGTGGAGTTCAGTCCATTGATAAAGTCATTATTGAAAGATGTGTATGAGTTCCTGTCATTTTAATTTCTGTTGCGTTCTTGGTATAACTTTGTGTCTCTACATTTATACCTTCATTTCATTTCTTTCTATTACCCCTTGGATATAGTCATTCCTTTCTTCAGCTCTGTATTTCTTCAGGTATTCTATGAAGGGCTGGTTTTTCTGAACATGAATTCTTCTAGCCTATTCAGTTCTTGGAAGACTTTTTCTTTCCCCTTTGACTATAATAGACATTTTTGCAGGGAAAAGTTTTCTTGGTTAGTATCTATGGTCATTTAGTTATGAGGATATTTTGGTCCAGGCTCTTTTGGTTTTCATAGTTTACATTGAAAAGTCAGCTGTAATTCTGATGGATTTTCCTATGTTTACCTGTTGTTTTTCTTTTGGAGCTTTCAGTATTCTCTCTTGGTTCTGTATGTTTAGTGTTTTTATTATGGTGTTGCATGGAAAGGTTTTTTTTTTCTGGTTCTGTCTATTTGGTGTTCTATTTGCTTCTAGTATTTTTATGGGCACTTTGAACAACTTTCTTCTACAATCCTTTTGAAAATCTGGTTGATACCATTATCCTGAGATTATTCTCCTTCTGCTATGCCTTATGATGCATAAATTTGGTCCTTTCATTGCATTCCACATTTCCTGCCTTTTCAGTTCCAGTGTGTTTAAAATTTTTTCATATTCTTTACTTGAGAGGTTAGTTCTTCTACTTTATCATCCAGTCTTGATATTTGTTTTCCATTTCATTTTCTATTGCTGAGGTATTCTCCCATCATTTCCAGTTTGCTTATTGAGTGTTTCACTTCCTTCTTCATTTCAGCCTGAGTTTTCTTCAAAATTTCTATGTCTTTTGTGAATTCAGTCAGTAGTTCATCCCTATCTTCTTTTAGTTCTTTGATTTGTTTGTGTGTGTGTGTGTGTGTGTGTGTATGTGTGTTGTTTAAATTCCTTTGATCATGTTTATGATTTTTTTCTTTAAATTCTGTGTCCAGGATTCTCTCTAGGGAGTTCTCATTGTAGAACTCTTCTATAAGACTGGTGTGTTTGATGGGACATATTTGGGATTTTCATATTATTAATTTTTCATTGTATGGCATGTAGATTTCTTTTGTTGTTTGTGATTCTGGTGCTTCTATGAATCTCAAATTTTCCTTTGTTGAGTTGAAGACTGATTTTGTTTGTGTTCTTGGTGTGAATTGGTTGTTTTCCTATCGAGTATGGAAAGCAGGTGTGTCTAGGCTTCTCTTTTGATTTTATATTGAAGGAACTATATGATTCTGGTCTAGCTACTCAAGAGTTCCTGTAGAGGCTCATGTCATATACCAATCAGATACTCCCAGGCTTCCTCTAAGCTTTGGGCTCCTACTAGCCAGCAGACACAGCATGATTTGGGAAATTCACCAGGCAGAGGCGGGATTCAGGTGCTCTCAGGCTATTGGGAAATGTCTGCATCTGGGCAGCAGTGGGAGTGACTTCAGATGATCCCAAGGTAGGGGGTGAGCATCCCCCAGTTTCTGAAGCTCACCATGAAGAGGAGCTGGATTCAGGCACTCTCAGGAAGGCCAGAAGCCTTGAGTTCTCTCATTTATATTAAGTACAATCAAGTCAAGTTAGTGTACCCAGATATCCCTCAATGCAAGCTCCCCAAATATATCCACTGGGGTCTACTCAGTCTACCTAGAGTCACTCCCTTAAAGCAGATCAACTCTTCCTCACCCAAAGGTGAGCAGCTGTCAATAACTTTTTTGAGATTTCCCAAACATAAGTAATACATCTACAAATAATATTACTTAATATAAAATTAATTTTATGTCATAGTGATATGCATTATCTACTTTGTACTAATAGACATTCAGATTTTATATATGTATCTATATCTATCTATCTGTCTGTCTGTCTATCTATCTCTCTCTCTATATATATTAGTCTTTGTTATTGCTGTATGTATGGAGAACTGTCTCTGATTTACCTGTTCTCATGTTTGGTGCCTTTAGGGAAGGTCAGAGTTATTCAGTAGAGATGTCTCTGGTGTGTATTACTCAAAGATAAGTTCTCCAAGTGGGGATGTATTGAAGTGATATTAAAACGGATTAAAAAGCTTGAGTAAATTCATGACAATGAGAATGAACCTGTCACTATCACAGTATTCAAAGCTGAATTTGAGCCAGGCTTAGTGGAGCATACCTTTGATCCTAGCACTTAAGAGGTGGATGCATGAGGATCAGAATTTCAAGGCCAGTGTTAGCTACATATAGAATTCAAGGGCATCTAGGACTATCTGAGACCCTGTTTTAAAAAAATCTGGTAGTATAGTAGACTATGAATAGGAAATAAATGATAAACTGAGTTTATTAATGGTTTTTCATTTAGAAGGTTTACCTTTTACTTAAAAAATTCTGTTACCATTTAGATGACTCAGGTATATTAATTGTATGGACATTTTTGAATGTGTGAAAAGATGAGGATAAATGTTATCTTGTCCTCCACTGAAGCCTGAATGAAGCTGTGATTTTGTGACTGCTTTTTAATCTTCTTTTAGTCATATAAACTTTCTTTTCTGCATAATTAAAATTGATGCCAAATGAGTTTTCTTAGGTGAAGGTCTATATTTTATCAATAAACACAGAAATAATTATCTTTTCTGTGGTCATAGGTTGAATGTTTTAATAACCTGTGTTTTGAAGTTTATTTTAGTGTTGTAGTCTGGGTTTAATGCTTTCTCTGGAATACAGACATACATGAAGGCTTTGAGCTTCCTCCATTTTTACTTTCTAAGTTTCATAAAACACAAAGTGAATAAAAATATCCTGATTTCAATTGTATTTTGAATTGTGATTGCATATACCAATGCTTTTGCTTGTTTTTATTATTTTAAATTGTGTGTATATGTGTGCTTGTGCTTGTGTGGGAATGCAGATGTCCACTGAAGTCAGAGGCATTTAATGCCCCCAGAACTTGAATTATAGGCTGTTGTGAGCTGTCCAGTGTGTGTGGAGGGGCTCAAACTCCAGGGCTCGGCAAGAATACTATGTACTTTAACTGCTGAGTCATCTCTCAAGGTCCATTAAAGGTCACATAATATGCTTAAAAATACATGTGGCAAAATTTTCTGTTTAATTCAGTTTAAGAAAGCATACCTCAAACAAAAATGCTATCTTTAATCTTAAAAGTTCTAGCGTGTAAAGTTTTAATTAACTACAAATTTAATTATGAATTATTTTAATATGTGATCTGTTTTGAATAAGATTGGCATTCTTTCGTCCTTAAATATGTTATCAAGTTTCAAGAATGTTAAAAAATTCTCTGATGATTTAATCTGAAATCCATTCCTACAGCAAAATTAATTAATAATAAATACTATCTTATTAATCCATATTTTAGTTGAACTGGATCGTAGAGCAAGTTAGCTCCTGAGGGAATTCAGCGTTCTTTATAAAAGAAGGTGATGAGACATAATCTTTAGGGAATAAATTGTGAAAACAATCTTTGTATTGTACACGCTAATACAAATCTGTTATTCCCTTTCCACGTCTATCACAACACATTTTAAATTGTGGATGAACTTGTATGCAAATAGCTGTCCTATTAGAAATTGTGGCTGTATGTGCTAATGTCTCCCTGGATTTCTTGGGAATTTGCTATTGTACCATAAAAGCAATAGAAATGAATGATGATTACTGGAAAGCTTTGAAGAACAAAGACAAGTCAGAACATTTTAGTGGTTCTAGATGTCTGAAACATTGACAGTTTGCACCATACAGATTAATGGGCATGTCTTTAAATCATTTTAAATAGCATCAGTGTATTCATTAATAAAGTAAAATACCTTTCACCATCTTGTGTTTTTGTAGCTAGCAAAACGTTGGAGATTTTTGTACTATCTGTACTGTAGGCATTTTTTGTGCCCCGTCATTTGGTAAAATGCTCTTTTGGCTTAAAGAATAGAAAATAATTATTTCAAAGAGAAGAAGAAAGTTGAGTTTTTGAAATTTTGATAAAGTATTATCAACCACTATAATAATTAAGTACAGTAACTGAAAACCGTTTTTTTCATATATCTCTTTAGTTGAAATTCTTAAGGTTTTTATACTAAGATATTTTATGCATATAAAATATATGTTTATAGACTATAAGCCCTTATGAAAATTTAGAATTTTTAACCTTTTGATTATAGTGTTATGGAAAATAAGTAAAACCTAATTTCCTTTAGTTAAAAGATGATGGCTTTCATTACTGCAGGTAATGAATCAACAAAATACTGTCCTCCAATGTATTACCTATGTTGAGATGTTGATTTATCATGTGTTTTATTCATTTAAACTAACTTTTCTCATAAATGGAATATCTCTTCAAGCTTCACACAATTAGGATTAAAATAATGATTCCACTTTACTATTAGTAAATGCAAACACTATGCAAATATAACTGCTATATGAATAAATTATATCTATTGACATTATTTATGGCTTGTCTTGACAGAACTATTTTTAATGTTTTGATTTATTACAAGTAGGACTATAGGATTAGGTGATATCACAGTTTCATTTAGAATAATTTAAGTATGTGTTATCTTGGATGTAATAACATCATGGTTTATTAGAGATGAAGACTTAATTTATTTGACTTTCTGTCATCCTTAGATATTTTACATTCTAGGTATTGTTATAATATTATCAGTCTGAAGTTATTATGATTAGAAAATGGGCTTTTATTTGAATGTATAATTTTCTTGCAAAGGGGTAGAAAATAAGTTGCGGAAGCCATTTTACTGTGTTCAGTGGGATCATTGTTCTATATCTGTGAGGCTATGTGAAGAATGCAGTTTCACCTGAACATAGTTCAGATGTACTTGGCATTTGAGAACCTTAATAAAGCTCATGAGCAAAATATATCAGTTTATATGGAGGCAGTGTGAAAAGTGTCACCGTTCAGATGATACCACTTTTGCTTGTTCTCCCAGCATAATGAAAGAGAGAATCAAGTGGCAACAAGCTCTCCTTCTCGCTCTCCTTTAGGGTCCAGGCTCACAAGGTCTGCTGTCTCCTGACATCACTTCTTAGTCACCCTGGCATCATCTCCGTTTCACCCAGGTGAATGAGCACACAAAGAAAGTCTCTGTGGATGACTTTTGCAAGTAGCAAACATTGATTTTTCTCACAGTCTGATGGCTGAAAATTAGCAGTATGCCATCAAAGAAGGCTGGCCAATGCCCATTATGGCCAGGAAAAAAAGGAAAGCATAAATGTTAGTAAACAGCCGAGAGTTTTTGTTACTGTCCCCTTTCTGATGCTAAGATAATCATATATATCATTTTTTTCTCCTGCTTCCCACTAACAGGAGCCTAATGGTGCTCCCCATTTTTCCATTAAGTTCAAAGCTGAGGATCTAAAGCCAACACACAGATCATCCTGTCTCTCATAGTTGGTTGTGGGTTCTTTGATATTTATAAACTATTAAATTTGCATCCCTAATTCTGCCTTTCCAAGCACCTCCTGTAGAATTTTTTGATTAGATCTAATTATGGTCTTTTCTGAGGAGCCCCTTTGGTCTCCACAATCCTGTGCTCACGTTTCCTCCTTCAGTGTAGAGTGTACGTGATAAACTGCGCCGTTGACCTCCTTGGTACTGCTATCTGCTGGCTTAGGTGAGGAGGCCCAAGGCTTGTTTCCACTCGCAAACACCTTTAGAAGTATTTCTGCTTCCTTAATAAACACAGTTCCCTTAATTTTTGCTAAATTTTTTGCGACTTCTAGTGTTGCATGTGCCTTTAATCTTACCACAGTTTCTTTTGCAGATGTAATTTTCACATCTGCTTTTTGTCTGTGCTCCAGCACTTCTCCTTCCTTCTTTCTCTATTCTGAGGTAGGACTCAGGTAGGATAGTAACACCCTTCCTCCGTGGAAGCACTCTCTCTCTCTCTCTCTTGCTCTCTCTTCCCTCCTCCCTCACTTGTTCTTGCTGTGTCTCTTTCTTTCTCTCTCTTCTTTCCCCTGTCCCTCTTCCTCTCTCTCCTCATCATTTTTGAGATGAGGAATATTAATGACTGCTCTTCTTCAAACCTTTGTTCAGATTTATTTCTTACTTGCTTTTAGAAGTCAGCTTTTGCAGCATCTTACACCACAAATTGTTGGGATTCAGGTTCCTTTATGTTTTTAGCTCTAATCTGACTAGTTTTTGTCTGATCTTGTCTTTTTCATATAGAACCACATTGAAACAAGTTAAAAAAAAACAGAAAACAAAAAACACAAACAAAAACTTCCAGACACTGAAGTTTGTACTTCCCACAAAAGTGTAGCAACTCAAGATAGAATTTTATCATTTTCTCAAGGTTTAGTGCTAGGATGATACACCCATTTCTGAAAGTACTCTCTTCCATGCCTGGACTAAGCAAGTTTCTGCTTTTACAAATGTGGCTTCACACTCTGTCTGGGGCTCATTTGTATTCCAGCCAATTAGAGAGCAAAAGAAAATGTGTGATTATGCTTGGGAGTTTTTCATACTGAAGTCTGAAAATGACACATGTCACTACCATTCAAATTCCTTTGTCAAGAATTCAATTATATATTTTAATTTTGAATTAAAGGTAGGAAATATAGTCTAACTCTATAAGTAAGAAAAGGTGAATATAGCTTTGTCAAGAAGATTATAGTTCTTGCTGAAATACTTAAATTTAATAAAAATAGAAATGAAAGATATATTAAAGATTAAATAAAGCTGCATATAATGTAAAGCTGAAAATAATATTAAATGGTAGTAGTTTCTGCTGTTGACAGTAAGGACCTAACTAGAACCAAAATCCACCCACCTTGGCGACATTTGCTGTGCCTTTTTAATCAAAATTGAAACCACCTGACCTTCAAGCTTTAGCCTTTCTATTTTTAAGGAACAAAATGGGTAACTGGGAAGAAACTTGCCATTTAAAGGGTAATATTCTCTAAAATTATGGTTTAATTCAGCTTAGTTCTTGATAAGAATGAATGTTTCAAAGAACAAATGATTGAAATTTTAATTACTAGTAATTATATCCTTCATAATTTATTTGAAGAGGTTTGTTTTCTTTGTTGATATCTAATGTTCCCAATTGCTTTAAAATATTTTTAAGGAATATTTTTTTCCAGTTTTCATATTTCTTGCAGGATTTCATTATAATTACGTTCTTCTCAGCAGGTATTTTGGAGATCAAAAATGGGTAGAAAGGATTCTTCCACTGCAAAATTACCTGTTGATCAATACAGAAAGCAAATTGGTAAGCAATTAACTTTTTTGATGCATTACTGTGATTTAAAATAAATAAAAAAACAAGTATATATAATATTAAGAAATAATTTTCTGATATACATGATTCAAAAATATATGAATAGAGAAAGACTATAATATTCTTAGATGGAAAAAGTGAATGTAGTCCTGCAGACCAGTAAAGAAATATATTTCATGCATAAGCACTCAGTGACCTCTTTTTCTTTGCACATTGGCCAATTATGGGTTCCTGTGTTAATCACCACCTGTTACATAAGGAAGCTTCTCTGGTGAGAGTTAATGTATGTATCCTAAGTGTAGCGGTTGCATTGAGATGTGTGTTCTATGGGCCCATTGGATGGACCCAACCTAACGAGTATTTGGGGACACAAATTAGACTCTAGACACATCTCTATCTATCATCTATCTATATCTATATCTATCTATCTATCTATCACCTATCTATCATCTCTCTGTCAATAAATGGATGTTATTTTTAAAACTAGATGCTTTTGTACAGTGTTTTTAAATATTATCATTTATTAAGTGATTTATTTACTCCTTTATATTCATGTGAAAAATTTTAATTCTCATGCCTTATGATGGCAAAATGTGAGCATTTCAAAATTCTCCAGAAAAACATTAATGACATTTCATGTGTAGAACTGAGTTTAGAAAGAAGTAAGAGAACATATCAGTTGAAACTGAAGACATAGCAAGACTAGATACAGGATTCTGGAGTTTAAGACTTGTCTGTATATGAACGCTAGGAATGAGTCCCTTAGAAAGATGGCTGGCCAGAGAAAAGGCCACTTAACTGGCGTAGAAAGGTAACTAGAAGTTACCTGCACTAGAAGTACATGTTTTCTTTTAAAATGTCCATAAAGCATTTACTTAAAAATTTTCACATACTTCACAAGAAATAACCCTGAAATTGTAGTGAATCAGTATCTTAGAACCACATTCTTCAAAAAAAGTTAGAAATAAAAGATAAAAGACAAGTTTCGCTTCTCCACATGCCACTTTCTTTCTCAAATCTCTACCTGTACCTATTCTTTTGGATGTGAGAAATAACAATAACTCTTAAGGTATTGAAGAATAAGTAAAATAAAATTGTATTTTAATTAAAAAAATAAAAATAATTGCTATAATTTTATGCCTTTATTTCATAATATTTCAAAATATGCATTCCATCAGTAAAAAATTCACAAAAAAGACAACTTTAAGAAAAATAAAATACATATGATCAATGAAGAAGATTTTACATTGCATACAGTAGTATATATATATATATATATATATGGCATATATATCTATGAACACATATAATAATGTGTTTACTATGGTGAAACCAACTAATTTATCCTTTATTTTATGTAGTTGCCTCTTTTGTGTGGGCTTAGTCTTCCAAAAAATAGTCTCTTAGCAATTGTGTACCATATATGGTACAATAGTATTAAATATAGTCCTTGTTATGTCTCCAGATACAGCATCTTTGAGCAGTTTGATCCCCACCCTTCTTCCTCTACTTGGTAACCACCATTCTCCTCTCTTTGCTATCTATTTTACTTTTAAAGAATTCTAGATGTAAGATATTATATACTACTTTCATTTCTGTATCTGTCTTGTATAGGAAAATGTTCTCTAGGTTTGTCCATGTGTTACTAATGGAAAATCTCCTTTTTAAATTCTGAATACTATTCCATTATATATGTATACATACACTTACATTTACATACTAGAATTTCTTTTCTTAATTTTTTTGATTTACTTATTTTTATTTTATGTGAATGAGTGTATTGCCTTCATGAGAGTGAAGAAGGTGTCAGATCCTCTGGAACTGGAGTTGTGGATGGTTGTTAGCTGCCATATGGGTACTAGGATTCAAACCCTGGTCTTCTGTAAGAACAGCCAGTGCTCTTAACTGCTGGGCCATCCCTCCAGCCCAAGAATTTCTTTATTTTGTCATCTGTTACAGTCACATAGATTGTTTTCATACCTTGATAGATATAAATAAGGCTGAACATAGATGTAGATACATCTCTTTAAGGTGCAAGTTTCTTTTCTTTTAGGTATACTAGAAGAGGGATTAGAAGCTACATGGTAGTTCTAGTGTTGACTTTTTAAGGAAACTCCATACTGTTTTCCATAATTGAAAATACAGGTTTGTTATTCCCTATACCATAATCAATACTTGTTATCATGTAGGGTTTAAAAAATATTATAGCTGTTCTAACATGTGGTGCATATTTCATTGTGGTTAGGTCTTCATTTTCTTGGTCATTAAAAAAACTGGACACATTTTCATGAACCTGATGGTCATTTTCATGTCTTCTTAGGAAGAGGTTTTAATGTAGATTATACTGGATGTGTTTGAAGCTGTGGTCAGATAGTATGAACACTGCCATGCATCGGCTTCTATGACATAGGAGCTGCCTATGCTTTTTTTGTTTGCATCGACTCGAATGTCTCTCACCATGATTTTTCTTTTCAGTGTACAAGTTAATTCCTTGTTTGGTTGAGTTTATTCTTATATAATTTATTCATTTTTATGTAATTATCAATAGGAATTTTATATTTACTTTTCAGAAAGTTATTGTCAATGTGGTGAAATGGAACTATAATTGGTTATTACTTATTAGTTTATTCATTTTTATTTAGCATCTAAGGTTAGGTAGGTTTAGTTTGGCATTTTCAAACAAAATTTGCTTTTGTTGATTCCTTATATAGTCATTATGTATCCTGTGGTTTGACTGAATTCACTTACTTGTTCCTGTAACATTTTGATGAATTTGTCAGAATTCAATAAAAAAGGTCATGTTGTAGACTCATTTTAACATTTTCTTTCTAATTTGAATATTTTTCTTCTTGTGTAATTAATAATACATTGAAAAGAAGTGGAAAGAATGAGCTTCCTTGCTTTGTTCAAGATGTTAGAGGAAGGACTCATTCGCACAATAGTAAATATAATATTAGTCATTATTTTGTCATATATGCCTTTATTATGTTGAAATAAATTATATACACACATATATAACTATTATTTGTTGATAATTATGTGTTGGCTTTTGTCATGTGCATTTTTCTGTATCTGCTGAGATGATCATGTGATTTAACCTTCTTCATTGATATATTACATCATATAAACTGCTTTGAGCTATCATTGCATATTAAGTGTATAGCTACTTTTCTCATTACTGTGATAAAATACCTAACAAAAAGTCTGTAAGGAAGGAATGGTTTATTTTGGCGTACAGTTTGAAGGTACAGTCTGTCATGGTGGGGAGGGGATGCAGGCTGGGGGGTGCAGCTAGTCACACTGCATCTGCAGTCAGGGAACAGAAGGGGGGGGGGATGCTGCAGCTCAACTTGCTTTCTTTTTTCACTCAGTCCAAGAACCCAGTCTGTGAGGTGATGCCACCCATATTCAGGCGAGATTTGCCTCTTGAGTTAAACCTTTCTGGAATCATCCTCGTACATATACCTGGGAGCTGTGGTTCTATGGTAATTCTAAATGTAGTCAAGTTGACAAGTTTAATGGTCAAAATGATACCACTTGTCAATTTGACACCCTAATGTATAACTCTGAACCATTGCATTCGTCTCTGATGCTTAAAAGTCTTTTTCATCTCAGAGTAGAAAATGAGTTTAGTTCATCTTTAACAGACCCATAGTCTTTAACAGTCCTCAAATTGTTCAAAAGTCTAGTCTATTCTGAAACTCATGACAAATTCATACAGAGCCTCTTTCTTGAGCTGTCTCCACTCTGTGCCTGCAGGTTCCTCACAGGTGGACCATGGCCTTGGCATCTGCAGCATCCTGGGGTCTTCACTGAAACTTAGGTTTCATCTTTACAGATTCAGGGCCTCCTTGCAGGAAATCCATCCATACAATAAACATTGTCTGGACTGAGTGGCTCTCAAGAACCTTGGTGCAAGCCTTCATGACTTCATCACTTTTAAATTCTGCATGCTTTCAAAATCAGCATTTGCTGCTAGTTAAATGCAGCCTGGTTCCCTAAAAGCACAGTTGCATTGTTTTCTGTTTGCTTATGTAGTTGTGTTTGAACAGGGATCCTGTCCAGCAGAACTCAATTCAGGCTTTCTCCTTTCATATGAATTTGCAACCACAATCTGAATGCTGTGCTGTGCTATCTTGAAATTTCCTCCACTTGATTTCAAATCTAGTGAATTTGGCAATGAAAATTAGCTATCAGACCCAGGATGAATCCAATATGGTCATTGTGAAATTCATGTTAAATTCAATTTTCTATTACTTTGTAGTGTTTTAGAAACTGTGTTCATCTTAAGTATGAGAATGTTGTTTTATTTTTATGATATATATGGATTGTAAGTTGTACTACACTCAGAAATGAATAGTTCTCCCTGCTGTATTTTAGAAGAGTTTAAGAAGGATAAATATTTCTTTTAAATGTCTGAGAGAATTCATCTATGAAAGTATCTGGTATGGCAATTCTTTTAGTTGAAAGGTTTCTGATTACTAATTTATTCTCATTTGGTATTTGTCCTTTTAGGTTTTTCTGCTTATACCTTATTTCTTCTTGGTACCATGAGCTAAGCCATACTTCTAGGAATATATCTATATTTGTATGAATATACCCATTTCTTCTAGTGATCCAATCTGTTGTCAGATAAGTATCATAATAGTGTGACCTAATCTTTTATACTTGTGGAGCATCATTTGTCTACTCCTCAGAAAGTACATTCAAACTGTGGCAGTTATTTTTATGCCATTAATTTCTGTATGTTCTGTCATTTCCACGTGTCACAAAATGTTTCTTTGAATCAGTGATTCTTTTAATAAGAATTAGTTATTTACTTTCACACATCTGCAAATTTCCCACATATGATATTGGTATCAAATTTTTTTCCACTGTAGTCAGAAAATATATTGAGTAATTTTAGATTTGTTTTAAAAATATTTTATTTGTCATTTTTATTTTATGTGTTTGAGTGTATTACCCGCATATGTGTAAGTGTGCCAATGTTGTGCACTGCTTGTGGACATCAGAAGAGGGTATTGGATCTCCTGAAACTGGAGTTGCAGATAGTTGTTAGCTACCTTGTGGGTCCGGGGAACTGAACCCAGCTCTTCTGCAAAAGCAGTTAGTGCTCTCAACAATTAAGCCATCTCTCCAGCCCCTCTTTTTAGATTTGTTAAAGCATTTTTGTGGCCTAACATGTGATTCATCCTGGAAAATGTCAGTGTGTCCTTGAAAAAAAAATGTGCTCTGTTGCTATAGGTTCTGTATTTAACTATGAGTTGCATTATCCAAATCTAATATTTCTATCTTGATGATTTATTCATAAATGAAAATTTATACTATTTATACATTATTTTGTATTCCATATCTCTCTATAGTTCCATGAAAAATATGCATATATACACATGACTATACCAAGACATGCACATACATATCACATATATATATATATATATATATATATATATATATATATACACACACACACACACACACACACATTCACAGTATGTCGTCTGAATACTTGGGTTTCAGAGTATACGAATTCAACTATACACTGGAAGAAAATATTATAAAAATGTATTTGAACTTAACATGTATATATTTTTTCTTTTTATCATTTTGTAAACAACAGATCATTTTATAGGATTTAGATTTTATTAGGAACTATAAATAATCTAGAGATGTTTTAAAGTATACATGAACATTATGTTATCTATGTGCTAATAGCATGCCATTCCATGTAGAAGACTTGAGCATTCCTGGGTTTTGGCATTTCCAAGGAGTCCTGGAACATCCTCTGTGAATACTAAGAAGCAACTACATACATGTGTAATGATCAGTTCCTTCCCTGATCTGGCTTATTCACACCTATGTTATAACCTTGATCTCTTGTGACAGTTTTTGTAAAGTCTATTTTGTCAGATATAAGTCTAGTCACCCTTGGTTTGTGTGTGTGTGTGTGTGTGTGTGTGTGTGTGTGTGTATGAATTATTTTTTTCTATTTCTTTACTTTAAATGGAAAGTCACTCTCTTCTTGAAAGCATATAATTGAGTCTTTAAAAAATTCATTCAGCCGCCTCCTTATTGGTACACTGAATCCATTTACATTTGAAATAATTATCAGTAGAACAGCAATTACTTTAGCTGTTTTGTTATTTTTGTTTTGTAATTCTTTTCTACAATTTTTTCCTTTCATGCTTTTTCTTTGCAATTTGATGATTTTTGGAATGATAAATATTATTTATCTCTTGTATGTGCTATTGATGTTTGGTCTTTAATTGACCTGAAGCTTACATAAAACATACTTATCTAGTTGAAGCAAGGTAACAACTTACATTGCATACAGAAACAGTTGAAGGATGTTTTCTGTATATCAGATTTTGATAGATGTTTCCTCTACGACTTAGCATGTGGTCAATTTGGGTAACCTTCCCTCTGTTCTTGAAAGAAAGATATTATCTTATACTTAGGTACAATGCTACTTATGCACATTATGGTTTTCAGATCTATTCTGAAAGTTATGTATGTTGTAACTTCCATTTTCTAAGAAAGGAGAACTAAAACATCATAGAAATATGAAGTTTTAGATTTTTGTAATTCTTTTCTATCCAGTTTTTGTTGCTTGGCATTTGTGAAGTGAAGCTTGCTTTTGTATTATTCTTTGTCTACTATAATGGCCTCTTAATAAAGTGTTTGCATTTTTTTCCTGAGTCCTTTGTTGTAAATTAGTATTGGTTTTGTTACATAATTTTTTGTTTAATATACTGATATTTTTTCTTATCCTTTCATTGTTATTTAGTTAGGTATTTTTTTCTTACTTGTTTATATACTAACCAGCTTCCCTGAAAATGTTGGACTGTAATTTTCATTTGCAGATGTTTAAAATTTAAATGCCTTCATTTCCTTCTTTCCATCTTGTGATTTTTCTTTATCTCCTTAGTTTTTTCTACCATATTTAAATTCCTGAAATTTAAACTTTGTCAGTTCTTTGATTCACAGTAGGTATTCTTTCTTGTTTCATGTGTGATTTTTATTTGTAACTACCATATTTACATATTCTTGAAGATACATGGTCCAATTTTTTATTTGTGTAGTAGTGATGCTTGTAGAAATTATTTAATAAATATTTGTGTAAATATCTGTAATATAAAGACTCTGAAATAATTTGTTCTGTAACTTTCCAGAAATTTTTGTCTTTTGTTCGGTACTAGCCATTTTTTTTTTCCTTCAATACCACTTGGTACTTATTTGTTTGTGGGTATTAAATGATGACATAGCCTTTGCAGTGTGTGATTAGTGTCCTGTCCCAGCATTGAAAATTATTTGAATTGTCTTTCTAACATCATCAAAATAAAAGTTTTGCATGAGATTTTCATTTATAGAGATCAATTTACCAAGCTACTTGGTATAATCCAGTTCTCTCTAAACAATTTTGATGAAAATACTTTTTTTTTCATTGTTTCTTTTTGGGTAATAGTCTTTTAATCAATTTGATTAGTATTTTAATTAGATATCTTCTTCTGAGCATTTGCAGTTTTCTTCATCTTTAAGATGACAGAACAGAAACTGTTGGTTTATTGATGCAGCTACTGGAGATTTCTATAGAGTTCCCCAAGAAAGATCATTGACTTTGGTTTTATAATGTCTTATATAGTTGGATGTAATTTATTATACAGTAATTAAAATTTATGTTTCTAAGGCAGTTAAGAAATTATGTAACAAATTAGGCTGGTCTTCTATATGTAATTCTGGCAATATGAAAAAGATTAGATTCCAAAATGTTGCCTTTTGGGTAAGGGAGAAAGGATTTGAAACAGTTGGTAAAAAGTTATTCTCAAAATGTTGAAGGCAAAAAAGTCTTCACTGTTGATTAGCAAATATTATTTGTCAGTTTCTTTGGCATGCTGTAAATAACTCATCTTCCAATAACTCATTTGAGTAATTAAATTTAGATTGCAAATTTTTCTATTCAAATATTTTGACTCTTATCTCTCTGCCTTTCTATTGTATCTTAATTGGTGTGGTCTATATAAATGGACAATAAATTATATATCTTTGTTATAGAGATCAGACAGTGAATAGAACTTGGTATTCATCCCAGACAGAATTATGATTGAATGTATTTGCAAGATTAAAGCACTGAATTTACTTTTTTTCTAATTAAAGGCAATTAAAGATTTCTAGACACAAATAAAAGACAATGAATTGAGGAATAAGCATAGGAGCGAGTCCATTTGCAGGTGAAAAGATGTGCCTCTGAAGCAGAACCAGCTGTATTTTCGTTGAAAGAATAACAGTTTAGGAAGCTTTTCTGCATGTGCTTGTTTGATAGTATAATGTACTCATAAGCAGCTTATGCAGCATTCAGAAAATAACAGCGCATTAATTTTTCAAGCAGCAAAGGAGAGGAAAGGCAGTACTGCACATGATGATAATGAATGTGGGTAGTGAAAAGTTGACTGCTGAAAAAGCATTTAAAAAGTGACCATTTAAAAAACAATATACCAGATAGCTACATGATAATGAATTTGAGCAGCAATGTCAACAAGGGACAAAGCTGTGGTCTTATTTCTGGCCTAGCGTAAAGAATTGAATAGGGAAGAGCCAAAAGCAGTTCAGTTGTCTGTTTTATTTTAACTAAATAAGGATGTTACCATGTAAAACCATGTAAAAACAATTATTGCTTTGAATATTAAATAATTCCTGGAACATGGATTTTTCTATTGATTTATTATAGCACATAAACTACTGTATCCTTTCCTAAAATTATGTAATATGAGGAATGATTATTGATGATAATGTAGTATCAGAATTTTTATATGTATGCAATAAAATGCACTTTATGTTTATATTTCAGTAGATTGTTTTTGCATTTATCTGTTTGGTTTATTTAAAGTACAGAGCTCATGTTTAAGCTAAATATATTTTATTATACTGAATAAATTTTAACATAGATAATATCCATTATTTAGAAAAAAATTCTAAAATATCCTTTAAAATTTTTCATTTGTAAAATAGATACTAAGTATTGTCTGTAAAGTAGATACAAATAAAAACTATGAATATGTATGCTATGATTTAATTTTTTTCTATATTATTTTATGTGTGTATATATTTTGCCTGATTGTATGTGAGTGTACCATGTTGTACAATGCAGATGGAGGCCAGAAGACCATGTTGCATCCCCAGAACTGGAATTATGGATGGTTGTAGTTGTCATGTGGATACTGAAATATCAACACAGGTCCTCTGCAAGAGCAGCCAGTACTCTTAACTGCTAAACCATCTCTCTAGTCTCATGTGCTATGAGACTGTTTGCTACAAAAAAAACCAGTCATAATTTTTAAAAGATTTTTGCACACATATTATGTGACTCTTAAGTCTTCTGTAATTTGAAGAAACCCAATGTGCAATCTTTTGAACATAAAAAAATAAAAACATCTCACAGAAAAGAACATGTCTGTTATCTTAGTCCTTCTACAAGGACTGGATCCTCTGCAGCACGGCACAACATGGGTGCACTTACATACATGCAAGCATAACATTCATACACGATAAATAAATAAATAGATAGCTAGATAGTAGGTGTATGATTCACAGATGAAAGCACCATGATTCTAAGGAAAAGTAAGAAGGACTAGAGAGATGGCTCAGCGATTGTAGGCACTGACTGCAGTGAACCCAGTTTCTTATCCAAGCACCCCTGTGGCAGCTAAAAGCCATTCATAATGCCAGTTCCAGGGATCCAACACCCTCTTCTGATCTCCATGGGAATTTCACAACTAGGGTGCACTTACATACATGAAGACAATACACTCAAACACATAAAATAAAACCAATTTTAAAAAAGACAAACAAGGAAGAAAAACTAATTCTTTTCAACTGTTTAAATTTTGTATTTTATTTTATTTTGATATTTTGACACTTTTTATGATATTTTTAATTAGATATCCTACAATTCACGACTAGCTCATAACTAAAGGTTTGTGAATCTCATGATTAGTTGTATGGTCTTCATCAGAGTTTGGGAGCAACCTTGGGCTTCTTTCCTTCCTTTCCTTCCTTCCTTCCTTCACACGTACATAATAGTTGCTCTTATTGAGTATATGTAATGAATAGTCTGTCTGTTCCAACCAGGTATTTGTGTTTCCATACACTGTCTTAATGCTGAAGGCTTGTCTCAGATCTTTGGCTTCTATGATTGTTACCTTGTTGGGCTCATTCCTAAAAGGCTTGATAACATTTATTGGAGCAGGAGAGGAAGAAGGAACCAGAAGCAGGAGAGGAGAATCTGGAAACAAGATAGGGTTATCAGTTTAAGTTAAGAAAAATCTGTCCAATAGGTCAGGACCAGGGGCATCAACACCTAGTCCATAAATCCACGAAGCAACAGGACTCTGTGATAGTGATTGAGATGACCTATTGTTAGGAGAAGGGGATTACATTGGAGGTCTAAACAGGTAGAAGGAGGCAAATCCCATACTAACTAAAGCTTTTCTTTCAAAGATATAAAGTTTTGGACTGTCAGTAAGCAAAGAGGTCCATCCCTGAGGGTGGGTAGTCCATCAGACATCATTCCAGGTTGGACAGGGGCATTCATACCAATTAGGGGTCACAAAGAAGGGGATAGGCTCAGAGCACATAACAATATTTAAAGATTGGAACTCTCTTTGGGAATAGATGGCTCCACAAGATATAATCAGAGAGGCATCAAGCAACGGTTATTAGATCCTTAGTAACAGTACTATCAAAGGTGAAATAGGTTGGGTAAGACCTCTTTCCTTTCCTGTTTAGTCTATTAGAACTTACTAAGGGTAAAATAGAGCCATGGAAAAGGCTGAGCCATAGGTTTGCCTTAAGTTGAATTTGGTGGGGAAACCTCTTGGAACAACTGGCCATTCTTTGGAGTGTCCTAGCCAGGCTAACATTTTAACCAAAGTTGTAGGTCCAACCTCTTTCAGCCAACCTGACTGCAGTTTCAAAGATCAGGAACGCCTGGTAGTGTCCCTCTCAAATGGACTTGCGATTGTCTTCTTCAAGGAGTTGGTCAGGACATAGTCTCCTTGACAGAAATTCAAGAGTAGGGATCTGGGACAACAGTCCCTGTTGCCTCATTAGTCAGACATAAAAGTCCATTGACCTTATGGTAATAAAGTCTATGTTAAGAGTCACTTCTGGGTCTCCTGGATGTTCTCATTTTTAGATAACTAGTATAGTCACCTTGATCAACCTCCTTTCTTCCCCTGAGATCAGAATGCTCAGGATAGACATTAATTTGACCTAGGTATATAGTCAGGGTCCTAAGAACTGGTCTATTCTGCACCACTAGAAAGGGGTCTTTTGATAAAGATTTAAGTTCTCCTTTTAGATTTCTGAACTTAGTACTTGTTAGAAGGGCATTAATAAGTCCAAGTCCTCCCCATCTGAGGGCAACTTGCCTAAATGGAGGTAAAGCTTAGAGTTTCTCCTGGGGCGGGGGGGAGCGTGGAGAAAAGATGAGATTTTAGAGATCGTTTTCTCATTGTTCAATTTCCCTCCTTAGGAGGAGAAGGGAGAGATGTTGAGCAAGAGTTTCTTTCTTAATACTCACTAGTGTTGCTGAAGAAGGTATGGCACTTTTCCAAAACCCTGGAGACTGACCCTTCTTTTTATTGGAACAAGCTAAAGGCTTGTGCCTGTAATTTGGTAAGCTAGAAGAACCTTGGCACTCTGTTGACTCTGCAATGTCATACGATCTAAGTAGCTTACCTATCAGTTTACTGGAGACCATTCTCATGTCCTAGCAGCTTTTCAGGTCAGCACATACACCACAGGATTTTAAAAGTTATGATGAGTATTTATGTGTTAAAATTTGAACAATTTGAACAGGAAGGCTGGAGAGATGGCTCAGCAGTTAGGAGAGCTTGCTGTTCTTCCAGAGGTCTGAGTTTGGTCCCCAGCAGTCACATCAGGTAGCTCACAACTACCTTTGACTCCAACTTCAGGAGATCCTGTAGCCTTTTCAGGCTTCTACAGGTACCCCTATATATGTGGCATGTAGTCACACAAATGCATACACATAAATAAAAATAATAAATCTTTAACGATTGAGCATATACCACTAACCTGGAAGCCTCTCCTTTGCCCATACATGGTGGTGACTTTCTCTGTACTGGTGAGAGACAGCTAAGATCTTGATTTCATTCTCTCTGCATTTATCATGTAAATATCCATCAGCTAGTATATTGTTGTTTTGTCATTTATATGAACAGTTTTATAAACGAAACTAATATTTTTCTAATGAGTTTGACTCAGAGTTTTAATCTTATCAACTGATGTTCATGCGGTTCATTGGTTTGTCTGCTTCCTAGCATTCCATGGTTTATATATGCTGGAGTTATTTAACTGCTCTGCTTTAAATGGTTAAATTGTTCTCTGTTTTTGTAGGGATGCAGTACCTCTACGAATACTTTTGTTCATGTCTGCTTATTCATTTACACACACCAATATTTCCACAGTGTGCATTTTAATAACATTTCTTCATAGGCATGACATTAACAAATAATTCCAGAGTTTTGTTTGATTTACAAGTTGTCCTTATGCCCCTTTCTTAGTGATCCATAATGTGCATTGTATAGCAAATTGGCCTTTACTTCTGAGAGACAGTTTGACTTACTTTAAATTGATAGACATCCAAGAAGTAAATATAGGTGGCAAGTCCTTTAACACAATATTCACTCTTCTCTATTACATATTTGAAAAGATTTTTCAGTTACTCTTAGTATCTCCTCCAAAGGTTAAAGTAACCATTGTTATTTGTTCACACTGTAGGGTACTGGATCAATTGAAATCTCTGGGACCGAATGATGAAATACAAAACTTGTTACTTCTGTAATAGGACTACAAATTATGTTCCTGTATCATCCATTAAAGAAAGACAGGCTTTTATCTTATCTAGATCACAATCTTGGAAAATGAAATTAGTAACTAGTTGTGACCATGTACTAAGGAAGCTATCTTGCTACAGTATGAAAATTCCACTATAGTTTAAATCTCAAAAGTATTCCACTGGTCTTCATGGCCAAATAGCCATAGTGAAGAGATAAACATGTCTAGAAAAATAGTGACTGAGACTGCATATCTGAATTTTGATGACATGTCAATGGTGGAAATTTCTCCAGCAGTATGCATTATCCTTGACCTAACATGTTCACAAGAAGGGAAAATAATATTGGTATTTCACTCCTATTATTAAAATAATTCTTATCACATATCAGAAAACCAAGTAGGAGATTTTGTTTACTTTCAAAGCTGGTTTTGTAGCCTATGCACTCAGAATCTGGGAAACAAATATAAGTCTGTTCTGGATCACGAGTCTGCAAATAGGTACTGATTTTTTTTTTTAAGTCACTAGGCCTATTAATCTACCTTGCCTTCTAGAATTTAGTCTTTTGAATCTGTGGATTTTGGCTGTCTCAATATTTGAAATTTCTTCTATCCAGATATACATATGATATTCTTTGTAAGTTTATTCAAGTATCTAGTTAAGTGACTTCTTAAGGAAGACTTCTCTGGTTACCTTATCTTAAACGGTAGATCTTTCCCTTTATTGTCTAATTTGTCTTGATCATGCTAGCTGTATTATTCTTTCATTTTGCATCACCTGACAAATAGCATGTCTATTTCTTATTTATTTCTATTTTACTTTAAGGTCACAGGAACTAGTTCTGTTTTGCTCACATATCATTAATCAGTCAAAAAATGTGACATTACTATTTGTGCTTTGTTTTGATTTTACAATATCAAAATAAATGTTCATACAGATAAATAAACAAAACTGTAATTTAATTTTTTTATTCTTTGAAAATGTCATACATGAATATACTGAACTTTGTCATCTTGGGCCCCTCTACCTTCTCATTTCCCTCTACCTCCTGCGAACTCTTTCTTTTCAACATGCTCCCTCCTACTCTGATGTCTTAAAATTTTTAAAATTTTTATTTTATGTGTGTGGAATGTATTTGTATATGCATATTCTAGCCAGCACCTATGTCATGCAGTGGCCACTGGGGCCAGAAGATGATGTCAGATTCCTTGAACTGGAGCTATAAACGGTTGTTAGTCATTATATGGGTGCTGGGAACTGAATCAGGGTCCTCTGCAAGAACAAGTGCTCTTCACCACTGAGCCATCTTTTCAGCCCCTGATATCATTTTAGAAAATTCACTGAGTCTAATTAAGTTTCAGTGGATGAGCATAAGGTGAGGGTTATTTAATAAAACATGAGCAACTTAACGTGGTTGGTTATACAACTGACAACAATGACACCCCTCCCCAGCTCCCGTTAGTGTCTCAATGAGGGATGGAGCTTCATGTGCCTTTTCTCTATGCATGATGAAATGGTACAGTCTATACATAGAAAAGTGGTAAAAGAAATTGTTTCCAGGGAAGTTTAGACATTGAATTTACTATATGAAAGCTTTAAGTCAAAAATTGAAATTATATCCCCAAAAGGTAAAAAAATGGCAAAAGAATTAAATTAAAAAGAAAAGAAGTGAAATGAAAATAATCTTTCAAAAGAAATAATATTATTAGAGAGATAGGAATTTATAAATGCAGTTGTCCCTAGTATCCAGGAACCTCCATGGATACCAAAATCTGCAGATGCTCAAGTTCATTATATATAAAATGACATAGCATCATTTTTATAATTTCATCACATCTGTGTATACTTAAGTCATCTCTATTATTTTAATGCATAATATAATATAAACCTACAGTAAATAGCTGTATACCTTATTGCTTAGTTAGTAATAATAAGAATATCTGTGCATATCTCAATATAGATATGCTTTGTAAATATTTTTTATTTACAGTGTTTCAGAGGGCTAACTGGAAAATATATATACATATGACAGAAATCCTGGGCTTGACAAATATAGTAAGTTACATGAACATTCGGTGGAACCCAAAACCAATTGCTGGTGGAAATCAAAGACTCAGGGAACATAAGGAGAAGTCAGTTAAGAACATGCAGCCTCAAAAAGATGAGGCCTGACAGCAATGAAGAGAGACATAGGAGCAGGCAGTGTACTTTAACGCATAAGAACACGTATATGATGGGAGTCATAGAAAACAGAGAGAAAGGCAAAGGGAGAATATTTGAAAAAATAGTAACTAAAACTCTTCAAATTGATGAAAAATATTATATACTAAAAGTACAGTAAATTCAAAGAGATCTTTTTTTGCCCTTATCCTACAAAAACTATCAAAAGTCAAAGCATGAGCATTAAAAGCCATACGATAGAAGTGACTTGCTATTTGCAGTGTGCTAAAAATGACTCAAACAGCAATTCTGTATCCAGCACAAGTATACCTAAGAAAATAGACATTTAACACATTCTTAAATACAGAGAAACTGAGATCATTTGTCATTATCCTATCTGATCCTGAGAAAATACCAAAAGAAGCATTTTGTATTTAATGTGAAAATAAAAATGTAAAAGGTAGTTACTTGAATTTATACTTATACAATATAAATACCAGAGAAGGTGTTGTGGTAAGTGTAAAGGCTCACGTCTTCTGTTTATAATTTTCTTATCCTCACTTAATAGGCAATATGTCAACGATTGTAAAACTATATTGACTGGCAAATAGATTAATGTGATTTGTATGAAAATAATACTGTGAGAGGATAGTGAATTGAGCAATGCTTTTTTATACTGTTGGAACTAAATTGTTTTTCATTTGTCTAATGTTGTTTTAAGTTATTTTAATTGTTAATTTTAATTCTACTGGGTAAAACTGAGAAAATATGTTGTTTTTAATTTACAATGAGGGTCTGAAGAGATAGGCCATTCATTGGGTAAAGTGCAGTTCCTACAGTGTAAGGATGGGGACTTGAGTTCAGATCTCTAGCACCCATGTAAAAAGCCGGATGTGGTAGTATTAGTCTGGAACCCCAGCTCTTCGTGGAGTCAGAAACAGATGGATCCTGGTGCTTGCTGGCCACCCGTTCAAGCTTAGCAGTGAGCTGAGCTCCATGTTCAGTGAAAGACACTGTCTCAAAGAATAAGGTGAAGAGTGGTAGAGGAAGACCCCAATATCAATCTCTGGTCTCCACATCGCCAAGCACAGGTGAATGCAGCTACAGACATGTGTACACACATATACAAATATAAAAAATTTTGTAAAAGAAAGCAATAAATTAAAATAGTATACCAGGTATAGAGAATGGCTCAGAGAATAAAAGCATGTATTCCACTTCTAGAGTTCAATTTCCATCAGAGACAGGTGGTTCACAATGACCTGTAACTCCAGCTCCTGGGGATCTGACACTTCTGGCTTCTGTTGGCACCTGTACTCATGTGCACATACGCCCTCCCGTCCGCACACACATACACATATACACAATTAAAAATAAAATAACTTTTAAAAATTAAATATACAAGAAAATACCTATTTAGGGCCTGGAAAGTTGGTTCAACAGTTAGGAGCCCGTACTTCTCCCTTGAAGAGGGCCTGAGTTCAGTTCCTAGCACCCCCCCACACACAGAAATTTTCAAAAGTATCATAGAAGCCAGCCTATAAAGGTAGTTGCCACTAGGCCTGACAACTTGAATTTTATCCTTGAGACCCACATAGTAGAAGGAGAGAATCAACTCCTGGAAATTGTCCCCTGATCACCAAACGTGAGCTGTGACATATGTCCAAAAGATAGCATCGAATCACCTGAAACTAGTATTATAGATGGTTGTGTGCCAACATGTGAGTGCTGTGAACCAAATGTGGGTCCTCTGCAAGAACAGCTAGTGCTCTTTACTGCTGAGCTAGCTCTCCAGCCACAAATGAATAAACTTTTAGAAAAGAGTATCAGAATGTTATTGGAGAGATGAAGCACAAAGCAACTGATCAGAAGCAAAGAGATGATGAAAAAATGCTTTACTACTGAGAGTTCAGAAATGATGTGGACCAGGTGCCAGAGTGCTTTCTCATTCTGTCAAAATACCTGATAAAATAACTTTGAAGGGAAGAATTTACTGTGCCTCACAGTTTCAGAGGCTTTTGTATACAGTCTGCATTCTAGACTCATGGGGAGTTATCAGGCTAGCAAGAGCATGTGATAGAGGCCTCCTCCCTGATGACTCAGAGGAATCAGAGAGGAACGGGGTCTGGTGACTAGATCTGACCTTGGAAGACTTTCCTCCAATGACGTGCTTCCCACCAGTTCCCCAAATAGCATCACCAATGGAGGACCAATCCCTTATTGTGCTTGATATACAAATCCTGACCTAACAAATGATTGAGGCCCATTATTGGCATTGATATGGCATATCTTGTCATATGATAAATACGTATTTATTGTATCAGTTCAACCCACCCCTGACTGAAGGAATACTTGTGCTCATAAAAAAAATCTGTGTAATTATCTTCATTGGTTTGGATTATCTGATAGTTCCCCCTGCAGAAACATTAATATGAAACTGGGCAATCCTCTGGTGATTTGTTTCCATTTATGTATTATTATAAGCACTAGAGACTAAAGCCAAAGCCTTGTGAATACTAAACACATATTTTAACACTGAGCTCCACCTCCAGTTTCTATTGCATTATTGATACAACCAAAATCACATCTAGTTGTGATTAACACTTTACATATGAAAATGTCGATTATCTACTGTGGGCATTGTTTTTCTAGATACAATTTCTCAGAATGTATGGACTTCTGTATGTTACAATTTTTATGATCATGTGGACACAGGTTTCTGTCTTGGAGCCATTAAAAATCAAAGTGTATGGTGTTTAGGTGACAGATACAGGAGGATTGCCTTAACTTACAGGCCAGCCTGGTCTACATAATGAGTTTCAGGCCAGCTAGGACTACACAGCATAACTATTGGAAAACAAACAAAAAATTCAAATGTAGATAATTTCTTTGGACAGAATGGAAAGATATAGTTTCAGTTTAAAGAACTTAATAGATGCCCTTGTAAATGTTTGCACTGTCAACCACATTTTCAATCTGTACTTTTGCATATCGTAGGCAGGAAGGTGAATGTGAAATTAATGACAGATGCACTGCTTGGAAAGATGCCAGTAATATAATAATTTTAACAACATCTATTATAAATACACTTTTAGACATTCATATCAACCTCAGTAAGAATCAAGAAGTCCTATTCTATAAAAGAACATAGCAGTTGAAGTAGATTAACTAATGGTTATAGAGCACCTGAAGTAGAATGGAAAATATTCACCCTGACACTGACTCTGATGTACATTTGAATCTGTGTTATGACAGGACGTTATATACAATATTGTACATTTGCATGAATATTCTTTATCCATAGAACTTATTCTTTAAGACTATCATTTTTAGTTATTTTCCACTTTGTATGTTGAGACTGTTAGAACACATATGGGGGATGCATTAGAAGGGGCTTTTTGTTTGCTCATATCTATAATCTTCAAATTTCTTTTCAGGTTTTCATTAAGCCTGCTTTGTAACCCTGAATAGAAGCATTTGTTGTGTCACGATGTTCATTGTTCTGAACTGTTTATATCTCAGCAGGAATAATGACATGAGTAATTTGACTGTTGAGATGCGAAGTCAGAGTGAACACTTGTCAAGTATTTTTTTTAGCAAAATTAAATGTTGCTAATTTAAAAATGGGTCAGAATCATATTTTTCTGCACATTTATTTATTCTATGATTTAAATTTAGATCATTTGATATACATTTTTACAATTGATTCATTTCTGGATCATTAAACCCCATCAGCAAATAATACTTATTAAACTTTTGCTCATAGTTCCAGAATGGCTGCTTTACAGCAGAGGGGAAAGCTTGTACTCTTCTTCCTTTAAAAAAATATGTAACTCTTCAGCCAAAGAAACACTTTTATGTGTCTGCTGAACTAAACGGAAGCCTTTCTACACCCTGCCATCTATTTACCTCACTTCTTTCTGCCTTTTCTAATTTCTAAAAATCTATATGAAATCTAAAAGGTACTTTTGAGTCATTAGTAGCAACATTAAGAAGCAGATTTATTTTACATTAAATTTTATGATTGAATTTAGATCAACTGTTTTCAGATTTATTGCAGTGTGAGGAAGGTGTAGAAAGTACAGTTGTATCATTTAGATGAAAGAAATATGTGATTAAGTTTTGGAAACTGACCACCGAAAGAGAAAGGGATAAGATGGAAACAAGAAAGCAGACTAGGAATATGGAATAGACTGTGAAATACCAGCGTGTGATATTTCAGACTCTTTCCACTTAGTCCCTTTAAGAATTTGGTTAACAAAATGCATATTATTCTCATTAATGCTTTTGTTGTGAAATCTATTTTCTACTGAAGCTGAGTAATACTTCCTTTGTGACTCAGTGGTAGGATCACCAGATGGTATGCCATGAACAGAAATTTTGTGACACTAACTCAGTTTTGCTTAGGTTTGGCTTTGAAATTCAGTAAAGGAGACTGAGTATAGCATCTAAATGCAGCAACCTGTGTCTTTCTTAGGTGTGTCTTCTGGCTCTGTTAAGAAGAACAATTGTTAAACATGGCCTTTGTTCCAGTGAATTCAAGGAAATTAAAGTTACTTATAGATTCTTCCTTAGTCTCAGAGAAAACTAGAGAATATTTCCTCAACTGATGATTTGAATATGTAGTATATTCCACAATAAACTAAGTTCATAATGTGTTGTTACTTTTTTACTGTTAAGGCAAAGTTAACTTTGCATATAATATGATCATATGTATTCATGTATTCATTATACCCTTGTTGCCAAAAGATATACTCTTATTTTGAATTTTTTATTCTCAGAAAATGAAAGTTATAATTTTTTTTAAACTCTTTGTACATCGAATCAAGATGTCTGTTATAAAAAGTAAAAGAGAACTTGACCTTTGGCTGACAAGTTTATGGCAATCTCAACTGTGAACTTCTTTTTAACTGTGTGTCCCTGTTTTAATTTATGTAAACATTCACTGGCATTTTGTAGATGACTGTGAAAGTTGAATTATATATAAACATTATCCATTGTTTGAAACTCTTTCTAGGTAAACAGGATTACAAAAAAACTAAACCCATTTTACGAGCAACTAAATTAAAAGCAGAAGCAAAGAAAACTGCAATAGGAATAAAGGTAGGCATCTACTGATAATGTTGTGATTTGATAAATGTCTATTCGTTTTTTGCAACTAGGTTGCATAAGTGTCAAATTTTGAATGTTTTATGATAGTTCAAAATCTAAATAAAATACTGGAATTGAAGGTTTTTGTAAAGAATTTACTTAATGGAAAATTTCTTCCTATCTTGAAATATTGGGGAGTCTTAAATAAGACATAGTTATAGTTAAATTATACAGCATATATAGTATGTAGAATATATATGTGGTATAAATATATTTATGTACATATATATAATATAGTATGTAGTTTGTAGAAAACCAGTTATATTTAAAGTCGTTTTCCTAGTTACTGAAATATTGTTCATACATTTCACTCATGGATGTGGACTTAATCAAATTCTTTATGTTCATATAGTTCCTTACACTATTGTTGCACATCTGTTTGTATAGATCAGTGTTGCTTGTAATGGTCCTGTCTCATTTCTGACTAGTACTCTCTCTATGTTGACTTCTAATGACACTCTCAAGTTCTTAAATGCAACTTACAATGATATTAACAGATATTAATTCAATGTACTAGCACAAAAAAGTTTTGCAAATTGCATTTACATTATTACTCATGTCAATTTTTATCAAATACTTAGAATGAAGTAGACTAAGTAGAGAAATTACTTTTGCATTCCTACTACCAAATGTGTAAAGTACAATTGCCTAATGCATACATTTTATATAAATATTAAATGGTTAGGAGAAGATTTGGGTTCTCATCTGGCAGATAAAAAATCAATTTTTCTAAGTCATAGCTTATAACAAATGCCAAGGTGTTCGCAGCAAGCTGTCACAGCTGCTGTGCTGCAGAGGGTGGATTTGGTTGTCCTCCAGATCTTACTATTAGAATCCCAAAACACGCCTTCTTTCTGCCTCTGATTGCTGATTGTGATCAAGCCTTGCTGTGTGCTGTGCTGTGTTTCCACAACACAGTCTCCTCAGTTAGTGTTGTATAGCAGTTTTTAATGAAAAAACAGGGTTTCCTTTTTGTTTAAAAAAGAGATTAATCTTATGATTTTTTTCTATTTTCACAGGCAGTTACATTCCTCTTTAAAAGATATTTCAATAATAGGAGTTTTGTAAAAACAATACTTAGCTTTTATTTTATATTTAGTGATGTGGTGATTGACTTTTATAGTAGAAATATTTTTAGCATTGTCCTCCAAGGGAATATTAATATTTAACCATTCACAACATAATACTTTTTTTAAAGAAAAATATCAAGCCAACAAAATCTATGGGCCAAATTTGATGAGTTAAGATTTGCAAAGTGGTAGGGCAGCCATTCATTTATTTACAGACCACATTTTTATACAAATCCCTTTATTAATTTGCTTTTATACTGCTTCTTTTCTTTTTGTTTGAAGGAATAACTTCATGATTATAAGATAAAGTCTAGTGCAGTGTTCTTAATATTTTCAAAAACAATGGATACTTAATTTTTCTCATATTTCATTTACAATGTAAAATACGTATAGGAGAATGTCTGATATCAGAGCATAGCTCTTTGCTAATGAGCTAACACAGCATTTTGATTGTAAACTTTGGAAAACAAAGACTTCAAATGTTATTTCCTTTGCTTGATAATGTATGTGCAAAGCCCATTATGATGATGTGAAACTTTTTAGAATCAGAACCATGAAGGTGTTTTACATTTCAAATACAGCATACTAATTAGTTTGCCCTGTCAAACTTTGATTGCCTTGTCATTTTGGCATAGGATTTTAAATAACGAAGTTTCCTTCAGCAATTGCCTTTTAATGCTTTTTAATTTCCCCAGTGAGTGATTTTATCCATATTGATAATGTCAGAGAAGCAACCAAGGACTAATGAACATCAAGCATGTTTGACTCTTCTCCACTTGCTATAAAATGACCATAATACTGTATGATACTTGCACCTAGCACTTTACTTCTTGTGAAACAAACAGAATTATACTCTTCAAACAAGTTAAATCTACAAAAATATGAACAGGTGCTTGGAATAAAAAAAAAATACCAGTATCAATGCTGAGATCTGACCAGAAGGCCTTGGATCACATCTCTTTTGACCCTCACCATGGTCTGGCTAGACCTAAAACACTGTATTTGTAATTGGAGATTGCATCATTTACTTTCTAATTGTCAACAGAGCTAAATTATACAGAGAAAATATAGAGCACTGAACTTTCCACATCTAAGTCACTTGTGACTATTAAATGGCAAGGAAAATATAATTATAAGCCATTTCTCATTTGTACAAATGAGACTTCCTTGAATGTTTGTCGGTCTTGCATTACTGTGAAGCTACTATAACAAAGTGCCCTCAAATGTGCTTTGGAGATAGTATCAGGGATACTAATGTTTTCAAGTCTTAAAAACATGGCATATTTTAATGTGCTTTCCATAAAGACAATATAAATATTGCCTGATCCATTTTTATTTAGAAATCAATATAAGTAGTTACCATATTATAGAATATTTGTAAAGAATGATAAGTAAGAAATGATTGTCTTGAAAAACATATATAAGCAATCACTTCCATATTTAATTACTTTATTAATCTGGCAGCACTGAGGTTAGAGATAAGAAGAATTAAAAAGTAAGACATTTATTCTTAAAGATGTCTGTGTTTCTGTAAATGTATGTTCCTTAATAGAAAATGTTTTGTAGGAGCAACCAATGATTGCCGTATAAGATTAAAATGTATCGTGTTAAATACAATTAATTTGTAATTGAGGAGCTATTCTTATTTCTTGTAATTTTTAAGTGTGGATAAAGCATCATAATTTCTGTATAATAATGCAAGAATATCACGAAAAATATTCCATAGCCAGCTTTGATACTTGGTTGCGGTTCAATTAGAAGATTAATCTTCCTGAATTACAGCATCACTAAAATTCTCTTGGAAGGCAAATACTTGTGTTTCCTACCATTTAGAAGAAAGAGAATTTGTTAATTTGTTTTAGAGGTTTATTAAGAAAACATAATTAAGACAAAGGAGGAGGAATAAAAAATTTAGTTTCATTACATAAATAGGAATATTCAGTGTCAATCAGATCCTGCCAACATCCATTTGAGATGAACAGCTTGAAATGTTATGTTTGTTCTTTTTGGTATTTCTGGTTTAAACCTAAAAAAACTCCCAAGTCTCCGCAAGGGAATTGTAATGCTTACAGGTGTCTAAGCTGTGGACACAGCCACCAGCATCCTGAAAGCTTCATTTCCAGACTCAATCATGGATTGACACCTCTAAACATTCAGCCTTGACGGTGTTTGCCTCTACAAAAACATAGAGGCTTTTTTAAAGAAAAGCATTTGTGACATTTTCGCCCAGTGCTTCTACAGCCACCTGCGTGCTGCACGCTGACCAGATATCACTGAAAAGCATGTTTTTTTTTTCCTCTGCACAGACTCAATTTCCCACTGTTTAAAATTCTTCTTCATGGCTCTGAATACTCTGAAAGTGTGCAGTGAAAGTAATAATGTTCTGTCTTAAGAACAGTGAGTTGAAAAGCAGTAATTAAAGTTGATTATCATTAAGAAGAGAAACAAGCTTCTAAGGAGAGTTAAGAACTTCTGTTTTGTAGGGGAGCTTAGGTGAGTGGTGACTGCTGTTGATCAGTTTTGTTGTCCACTCTACAAAACAGATGAGTTTGCAGTTGTGAGCCACTTGTTTATTACATCCTCTTAGAATCAGTGGCTGGCTGACCAGATGGGTCTGGGACACAGCTGTGAATATAAGAAAAGAAATGAAACCTGTCTGATGCTGCCATGCCCTTTTGAGATGCCAAAGTGTTCCAACTGTAACAAACAAAGATTCACTTTCATCTGACGTTACAGTGATGCATTCAATTTTAAAAGCAAGTTCCACAAAAATTGTTGGCACAATTTTTCAGCCCTGAATTTTATATTGATATTTATTTTCATAGTTTGGATATCTAAATAAATTTAACTATGAAACTGAAAATCTGCACATAATGTTACTTTGTAGTTTCAACATTTAGCTAGAATTCTATGTTGATTATAAGTCAAATTCATTTTAATGTTTTTTGAAGTTTATTAGGTGACACATGTTATTTATTGTCTGTCCTTACAAAATGAGAAATATATTCATACAAATGCAAATGCATTGCTTCCGCCTGACACAGCGCCAGGTAGGATTGTAAGATACAGGGGTGAATCAGAAGGGACTGTTAGACCTTTCAGGATCCTGCACTGAACTCTTGTTTTTTTCTTTTTCTATTTAGTAAAACAACTTGTTAATATTGAGAAGTTATTTTGACACACACACATTCATACTTTTGAATGAAAATATGGTTTTTATGTAAACTAAAAGTTAGCTATTATTTTAATATTTTTATTAATGTAAACAATGTCAAATTTCCAGATGAAATATGAAGTTCTATCCTTCAGAACTGTAATAAATTGTACTGCATTAAGTTTCATGAGCTGAATATTCAGTTTTGTTCCCCCACTATATAAGCTATAGAGCTTAAATTTTCAAAAGTTGGAGTTTGGCACACACCTGCAATCCCAGAAATCAGGAGATTAAGGCAGGACTGAATGCCTGCGTTCAAGGCCGGGCTCATTTGCATAACAAGTTTGAATCCAGCTTGGGCTATAGGTGACACCTCCTCAAAATGTATAAACAAACAAAACACCCAAACAAACAAAACCCCCCAAAATTGAAAAGAAAATAAAAACAGTTTGAATAAAATTATGTTTTATGTGGTATATTTAAAGAAACTAATTATCATGGTCATTTCTTTCTAATATAAGTTCATAATTAAAAAGGAAATTTTGGTTAAATTTTATCACTTAATGACATACATATTTAGAAAACAGTTACACATACTCAATTAGATAGCATATAAACTGTATAAGCACAAAACACATTGCTTGCACACAAAATTTTTCTGTCAAAAACTGTGAATATATCTTATTGAAACAATAGAGTTAAATTTTACCAGCAGAAGTAGCAGCAGAAATGCCTCCGTCATGTAAGGACTTGTCGTCACAAGGGGTATTACCACGTGAAAAACTACATTTCTTATTAACAGTTGTACTGGGTTGAAGTTACTCCCCTCTCCCAATATGGAGCAATACTGTTTTATCTGCTGGAACTGACCTCTCCATCTCTCCTCTGTTCTCTTTTCCACAGGAAGTCGGCCTAGTCCTTGCGGCCATCTTGGCTCTTCTGCTGGCTTTCTATGCTTTCTTTTATCTCAGACTGTCCACAAACACTGACTCTGATCTGGATCCAGATGAAGATTAGCTGAGCAGAAATCAATAAATGGAAAGAATTTTTACAAGAGTATCTTTTGAGACAAATACTTTGTAAAATATCGACAGTAGAACATTTTGAATATTTTTCTCTGGTACAGTCAGTTTACAAAAATATCTTTTTACGTATTTGGGTAGGATATCAAGAAGACCTTACCTAGCAATCTAGAATAACATATGCTACTTGATACTTTCATAAATCTTTCTGCTTTGACAGGCACCCAATACATGATACATTTAGATAAAGTGGATAACAGATCCTAAATTTTTCAGATGTCTTCCTGACTTACATGTATAACTCTATCAGTTACAAATTACTAAGTCTGTTTTAATTCTGTGTATATTGTACATGGAGGTATGTATTGTAATTTTCAGATGCACACTAAAAGTCATATTCAGAACCTGAGAAGGAAGAGAAAGTCATGGGGAATTTTTATTTCACAAAGAAGCATGCTTTCTTTCCAGACATATTTTATATCATTAGAGAGACTATCTGTACATACATCTACAGTAATCTTCTTCCTTCCTTGCCAACTGTTAGTGCACATGTGCTCTGTCAGAAATGGCACCTGGATGACAGAAGCTCAAAGAGTCACATATGTCTCTAAAATAGAGTTCTTTTCCTCTCGGGCTGCCCGAACTGGAGTAAATAGAAAGTTCAGTTGATCTTTATTTTAATTAACTTATTACTCTATTAATATAAAGTTGGAATTCTATTTTAATTATGTTGTTCTGGCTGCCTGGAGTTATCAGTTTGCCCCTCTTGTTAGGAAGCTCTGTAACAATCTGTCATTTAATTGTGCAGGGTTTTTCACAGCACAGAATGAGCAGAAGTGCTACCTACTCAGAATCAGTTTATTGGGTCGTCTCCTAAATCTGAACATTACATGCTTGTCTTAAACATTACAGTTTGTGTCCCAAAAATTAATTATCACTCTACGGAGAAAATAAATAGTAGAATATATGTCTCATATTACTTTCCTATGTACTTTTCTATAAAACTTTCAATGTATTTTGAATTTGTTGTAGCATAATGACTATTCAATATTTTTTGTTGGCAACCAAAATTTTAATAAAATTGTGAAACACATGAGTACGGAAAGCTTAGAAAACTGGTAAATATCTATAGAACAGTTGTTAGCTACTATGTGATGTAAAGATATATGTAACATGGTTATTTTGAAATAGGTGCATAGTGTTCATGGTGTATACATTGTATTTATTAAAAGTAAATATAATACAAAAACTGTTTCCAGATGTGCCAAGAGATGAAATCTTTAATAAACACTCTTAAGAGTATCTATGGCTTTATAAGCACAGTTTCTGAAAGAACAGATATTCTTTAATACTTGCGCAGAGAGTTGAATATGTCAGTGTAGCATTATGTTTTGTAGAATTTTTAGGTAGCATGATTTATTTCATCAGTGTAAAAGAGCCAAAGGTTCCAATATCCTCACATTATTTTGCCTAACATCTGAGGGCAAAATTTAGCCAGTGTTATTTGCTGGATTCTTCTTATTGAACTCACAAACTCAAGAGACAGAACAAGAGTTCTTATATATTCACCACAGAGGACCAATCCAAGTGGCATTTTTAGGAAAGGTTGCAGCATTTTATGCCATGTGGTATGTCTGTTCGCAAAGTGGGAGGCAAGGGAATATCCAAGCTGGCATTTTGGATTTGATGGGCCTTTTACTTTCCTGAGTGACATGCCACATGTCAAGAAATACTGCTTTCCTCCAGTCCCATCACATTTACGTGAACAATTTTCATTTAGTTATTTCCCTCTCATATGGTGTTAAAAACAGTCACATTCAATAAAGATTAGTTCTGGTTTTCTGTGGTAATTTAAATGAGAGGCTATGTGATAACTGATTTACTGTTATCACTGTCAAATTAAAGTATATGTAATAACTGCGTTTCAGATACCTATCCAAGTAATATGTTAGTGTAGTTTACATTATTTAAAATAGATTATTATATTCTGTAAATGTTTGGCAAGTGATTATTCTGAGAAAAACTTGATCATTCTGTCTCACTCATGAGCTGTTCTTTTTAAGGGAAAAATGTTCTATTGCAGTCAATATTAGTCTAAATGTAGCACAACTGTAAGCACGTTTCATTGCCTAACTTTATCAATATCCTGAGTCCATTTGTATAACTGATTGATTTATGATGACCCAGAGAACCATAAATCATAGGCTAAAAGCCTTGATCTCAGTAAACAGCAGGTAAAGTGAAACAATGCATGTTTATATAACACTGTTTTGTAAAATGCAAACCTTACAAACTTTAACTGGGAAAAAGCCAATGCACTGAACAGAAATCCCAGATTGCAAGTCTGGCTTCAGTCTTGGAAGACAGAGAGTGGCTATCTTCCTCCTGTTTCAGGGGACTGTACTTTTGACTGGTTAGTGGATTTTGACAAATATAGGATTGGCATCAGGTATAAACTGTAGACATATCTATATCCCCTGTCATAATTTAATGTTCAGAGTTATTGGGAACAAAACCAGAAAACAGTCACTTTTAAAAATGTTAGAATCTCTTTATTAACACATAGTGTGAGGTAAATTTCCAACTAATGTGAGAGACTTAGAATATAACTTGTGGAATATTTACAAATGAATTTATTTGAGGAGAAATGCTAGAAAAGTAGGCCATTGTCTAGTATTTCTAAACAGAAATTCTGTCAGTACAAAATATAGGATTGTTTGTTGGTTTGCAGACACAAAATAGATGAAGAGTTTTCTCTCTCAATTTCTTCATAAAGACAAACGATGTACTCTCATCCCAACCAGCGACTGAGATCCTGACATACATGTCTTCTCATTTCTGTCATTCCAACTGTGTAGTTCTCTGCCCCAAAATGGAAATGCATGTAAAACTGAAGTCAATGTATTTTAGTCCTGTCAGAGTCTGGTATAACTTTTTGTATCATAGATTATTAAAAATTGTTTGAGTCTAATAAATGAATCTAAATACCACAATACTAAGAAATTCAGCATTTAGCATTTATGGTTGTCTAGTGTGTTAGATGACAGTATATAATATGTTAGGTGTAATGAATTTCTTTCAGACTAAGACGACTAGTATTAAAGTTCCTATGAAGTAGAAACATCAATCTTTTTCAGGAAATCAATATATTTATTTTAAAACATTCTCAGTATTTGACTTCAACTTAAAATACGCATTCATTTGCAATGAAAATAAAATTAAATTTTACACTAATGCTTACTTGAATGATATTCTATTTCCTAGGCATGAACTGTACTTTAGATAATCTTCATAAATAAATGTTTAGAAATTAAAGGTATTTCTATTTTAATGTACTTCATTTGTGATGCATTATTGAGCCAGAGACTCCCAACCTTAATCCTTCATTCTCTCTTTACCAACAATGAGATTTCTTTACACTTACCTGAGGCATCTCTTGGGAATTTTCTACTTCTGTCCTAATCAGTTCTGCCTTCTTGTATTAGAAATACTCAGTGTAGCCTGGAGAGAGTGATGTTTGGTACATTTTGTCGAACTGTGTCTAGAATCACTGTAACCCACAGTGAAAAGGAAAATGTAGCAGATGAATTCAAAACTACAGAAACATTCTTACTATTTTCTTCAGGTTCTGACTACATAGGTAAGTACAGAAGGGAGTTGGAGAATTACATAAAGAACTATAGCCGTGTGAAACTATTCATAGTAGATGAGTAATTCATTTGAAACAATTGAACTGCGGCCGTATTCTGCAGAGTGATTCCTTGTTATACAATTCTTTTTTATCCCTAGCAACAGATATGAAATGCTTATTTCAAGAAAAACAAGATATTTTACATGCCAGAAGATTTTTTTGATGACAGTACCCCCTCCTATTTTTCATTTTTTTAAACAACAACCAAATTGGTGGGGAGGCAGCCAAAATTTGAGGTACCAGCGCTTCTCGAACAGATGTCGCACCATTATTTTTTAGCTCGTTTAGATGAATAAACATGTTAAACTGTGAAGTATTACATTTTAGATTTTTTCATTAAGAAAAGAGACAATCTGTTTACTGTCCTAATCGAGACAACAATCCTTGTGGTTGCCAGTCTTGGCAGTCATAACAATGAACTATAAATATTTGGACCAATCAAGTAAATGGTGACTATAAAGGCTATAGCATGTGTAAAGTTCTGTTTTCACGGGCACCCATCTTAGTATGGCATTTTTTTTTTAACTTCATCAAATAAAATTGTTTGTGTGAAACTAAAGTTTCATGGTAAAGCTAAAAAAATGGATTTCAATATCTAATTTCCTTCTAGCTTATCAACCCTTTTAGTGTACAGCTGTCCATCTGCTTATAACAAATGGCTTCTGCAGTCTCTGTGTTGCACATGTCAGGGCAGGTCTTCAGTGGGTTGCCGTCTCTGTATCTCTTAGAATAGCACAAAATTCAAAATCTTCTTTTAAAATTTTCCATATATATAAAAATGTAAGTGCATTTTATGCCTCAGGTTGCAACAATTGGTTTTGTTTTTAAATAATGCTTTATGGATAGACAGTAATGAATATAGCAGTTACTTCAATGAAAGGCTGTAACTCTCAGTCTCTATATTGATACTTTACTTGAAACACCAGAGTAGACAGTTGGCAAACTGAAGATGATTGGAGTGGTAGTCCCAAATACCCGTAATCCATGGAAGCAGACTTTTTCAGGGGCCTCTTGTTTGAGTTCTTTAGGTCTGTCTTCTAATGTTTTACTACCCCATTTCTCTAACTTAACCTGGGTAATCTCTTCGTGCTGTTAGGCATTGTTTTGCTTTCTTTGAGACTGATGTCCAGAAAGTTAGCTTTCATTCATCTTTACCATGAGTGTGCATACTGCCTGCATTAACTACCTGTTCTTTTGCTTTTAATCAGCATACACTCTTATCTGTATCTTACCTCTTACTGCTTACTGTCTGCTTTTATTTAAATGCCAATCTCATGTACTGCACATATGAAGTAAGAGTAATAGAATCACCTTAAATAAACTCAAGCCCTAGTTTCAGCTACTGAGCCATTCTTTTAATTTCCCTTGTTTTTCATAATCTGGAATATTTTAAGCAAACCCTACATGACATTTTATATGTAAGTAATCAGTATGTTTATCTTATAAAAATGTTGGTTTTGATTTGTTTGTTTGTCTGACTATTACTAGGGAACAGTTACTTAAGCTGATAGAATTCATTATTATTTCTTAGTGTAATATGATACCAAGTCAAAACTCAAATATTCTTCATTGTTTCCAAGATATCTACTTAGGATAGAGTTTGAATCAGGTCTATACTGCACTTGGTTAAATGTTTCTTAAGTTTATTTGATGACATAAAGGTTTTATTCCTTGCCTTTGATGTATAGGTATGTTGGTCATTCAGTTAACTCTAATTAATCTCACTTTTTTGATATATTAATAAACTGTGAGGGTTTGATAATAGACTATATTTTATCTAAGAGTGTTCATAATGCTTAATGAGGAACATATCTAGTTTTCTCACTTGTTCAGCTGTGATTATTCAGTGGAATCATGTGCCACTAGCATGATTCACTCCAAAATAAGGCTTTCTATTAATAATTTATCTACAACCCTTAGTATGCATTCAAAATTGTTTATTAGACCCATTATTTCTTCGAAACTGCAAAATGCAAGTCTGGCATTACTTCAGCATTTATTAAGTGGAATTATTTATATTGTTATCATTATTATTGAGACAGGGTAGATCTATATGGAGTAGAGTATGTTACTTTGATGCTCATATACAGTTTATAATGATCAAGAATGTTTGTTTGTCTTCCCAATGACTTTTTTGTGTTGATAACTTTGTCCTCCCTTAGTTATTTCAAAATATATCTTTATATTTATAACCAGTACGCTACTGTGTGTATAACCAAACCTGCTTTGTGTTAGGTATGTTTGGTGTCTTTTGTGTCTTTCTAGAAACTGACTCATGAGTAAAAAAAAAGTCATGAAGAAAAGACTATTAGATTATAGTACATTAAATTACAATCTAACATGCAGCCTTGACCTAATTAAGGATCTGAGGAAACTGTCTTTCACACGCTGCTTGAGGGAATGATAATCTCACATATTTTCTGGAAGGCTCTTGTATAGTATATTTTCAAAGCTTTAAATGCTATATGTATATTAGAAATTTATAACAGCTGACATGAACAGTGTGTAAAATTGAGCAAAGTGTGTTAACCACAGTATCGTTTTATGTAAATGTGATAGAGTGCTTCAGTTGATCAGTATTTGTACTTAATGACGAGAGAGTCAGAAAGTGAGTAAGTGCATGGGATGAAGGTCTATTTTGTTTAAGCATATGTATCTCTGTAGATCTGTTTATATACACTGGAATACTGGTAGGAAGTAAGGTGTGTTTATCTCTGGGTTCAAGTCATTACTGTCTTTCTGGTTATGAGCCTAAGCCTTTAAACGCTGCTCAACTCTCCTTGTTATTATTGTATGCACTTCTTTATGGTGAGCGAATCCTTTCTCTCTTGTCTTTATGAAAGACTGGAGAGAATTTTTTCGTTGAGATAATTAAGAATCCAAGCACCTACTAGGTATGTTTCTGGTGTTTTATTGTTTTATTTTTTGTACTCATTCAATAATTATTAAACACCTGTTAATTATTAAAAGCATCATCTTTCACAATTCTTTGACATAAGCGAAACACTGGAGAAAAGAAAGCTCTGCTCTTCTCACAAAGACAGAAATCATGTACTTTTTATTCACAAAATATTTATTGTGAATTTGCTAAATACCAATCACTGTCCTTTGTGCTTACAAAAAAAGATATACAAAAAAATAAAGGAATAACCCCACTGAGTCCATTTAGTGTTGTTTGTATGTGTCTATGTTTAGGGCTGACCCTAAACTTGGGATATTTTATTAACTATCAAAAGCTGTCCCTAGAGAAAACAGATTATTCCTCCCTTAGCAACCATGGATTGCCTGTAGCTCTTCATCCAGAGGTGACATCTTGTGCAGTTTCCCCCATATATACGCATATGAGTATATATGTGACATCATTACAGAAGAGGCCACACAACTGCGAGGGATGAATGACCCTTTCCTGTCCCTTTATCACAGCCGCTTTGTTTAAACATTCTAATTTTAGATCAATTGCAGAACTTGAATCCTTTGATAAAGATATAAATGGTGGGGTACTGGGGTGTCATGTACAGAGCATGACATGACTCTCCCAGACATCGTCCTGGATGCAGAAATATGCAGAAATTGTGTTGTAACCTTAGTTTCTTTTATTCTTAAAGGAGGGGAAGAGCGAGCAACTTTAAGATGTTTATTTTATCGATTAAATAAGCTATTTTAAAACAGATTTTAGACTCTTAAGACTAAACTATTAAAGGAGAGATTGCATTTCTTTAAAGAGCATGACCTTCTGTTATTGTAATTCTTATTAACAAATGTTCAGGACAAAGAAACTGTAAGCACTGGTAGCTGGGATGGTGAATCTTGATTCAGCTTGGTGAGATTTAGAATCACCATGGAAAGGAACCTCTAGACCTGTCTATATGGATTTTCTAGGTTAGGTTAATTGAGGTGGGAAGCCTCCGCCTAAATGAGGGTGGTACAATTCCATCACTGTGTTCTTGGACTGAATCAAAAGAAGCAAGCTGAGAATAGGCCTTACCACCCTCTTCTTCCTGATTGTGGACACGGTGTGACCAGCCCCCTCCTACACTACCTCCATACCTTCCCTTTCCTGCTCCAATGGACTTGATCCCATGAGACTTCTGGTCAAAATAATCCCTTCCTTCTTTAAATTGCCCTTGTTAGATTTTTGTCACAGCAATGAGACAAGTAATTGATATGGTAGCCAAATGTTTCTTGGAAAGATGTATTTAATTCTTTGGGATTCTGAAGTTTTCTTATATGAACATTTTATCACTGATGTACTGATTGTCTATAATCTCTGCTTTTTAAATTCCTTAATCTGAAATGACTTTGATGTTTTAAATATATATTATATATTTATTAAATTATATATATATATATATATATATATATATATATACTCTCATTCTTGTGCTCAGTGCCCTGAATGCCAGCATTGGTATTTCCTGTTTTAATTTACTGTTTGACGTATATAGAATTTTTGTTAAATTTTTACTTTCCTGACTACTATTGAAATTAAACATCTTTTATCTTTTATATGTAAAGCTACTCATTTCCATTTTGTTTTTGAAAAATTTGTTCATGTTTTGCCGATTTAAAATTTTCTGATATTTTTGAATAATGCATTCTTTTAATATACTAGCAAATGTTTAGCAATTATGTGTGTGTGTATGTTTCAAATATATTAATGTGATCTGTGTGTTACATTTTCATTTTCTTTGAGATGTCTATTGAGAAAATAATTCTTGATTTTAATGTTCTGCAACACTGAAACACTTTTTATTGTTGTTTTGAGGCAGGTAGTCAGGGTCTCCCTATGTATCCCCAACTAACCTGGAACTCGAGCTCTGTTGACTATCCTAGGCTGGTCTCAATCTCACAGTCACCTGCCTACCTCTGCCACCTCTGCCTCTACTGGGATTAAAAGCATATGCCACCATGCCTGCTAAAACAATTTTAAAAAATCAGTTATTGAATTCAGAGCAAGCCTTCTTGCCACAGAGCCATGCAAATACTTTCCTGTATTTTTTTCCTGAACGTTCCTGTTTCTTTTCCCTTACATTTAAATCTCTGAGTGCTTCAGAATTGACTTTTTATAACCTTGTGGGGGCTTAATTGCCCTCCCCCCCGACCACCAATTGACTCAAATTCCATGCTTATATTCTCAGTGCTGTCTGGAGTAAAATATAATTCCCTCTCACACTCTGGGCTGTCCCTCCTTGTCCTGCTTCAGTTTTCTCATTAGCATGCCCTAGTCAGCTCTGTATTTGTTGTATTTGTGCTATTTCTGAGTGGCTGTCTCCTTTCCATCCTAATATCCTTTGCCACCTGACTTAAATATCATGAGTAGATGCTAAGATCAGAACTTCAGACTGGTTCGTCCAGTGTCTGTCAGTTTCCATGTCTGCTCCTGAACCATCACTGCACAGCACAGTCACCTTGAGAGTGGAGAGTTAGTATACCACCTTATTCTGCAGAAGTGGCTGTTTTACTTGTGGTCTTGAACTTCTGTCCAGCATTAGAAATGGTACTTCTAGTTCACTGACAGACTCTGTTAATTTTTTTTAAATGCCATTCTTTTAAAATCAACATGACAAAAATTGTCCATTTTCATATAATCAGCCTAGCCAAGTAAACATAGTATTTTTATTTATTTATACTTTTCTATTGTTAGCCATTTTATATGATTTTTTTCTTAATAAAATATGTATCATAAATGAGCCAGTCAGGGGGGTACATACCTTCAATCCTATCACTGGGGAGACAGAGGCTGGCAGATTTCTCTCTGTGAATTCAAGGCCAGCCTGGTCTACACAGAAAGTCCCAGGCTAGCCATGGCTACATTATGAAACCTTGTATCAAAATAGATTTTTATAAATGTTAGAGATATTCTTAGATACCTTTTGATATTTGTGTTATACTGAACATCTTAAATTTATTTATTTTTGGCAACTTCATGTGTAGAATGCATTCTGGTCACACTCATCACCCAGCCCCCTCTTGTCTCTTCCTTACTACAGCCATTCTTCCCCACTCCCACCAAATCCCTATCCTACTTCATGTAAACATATGTAAACTACATTATTGTCACTGTGGTGTAGAAATGCAATGAACCATTCTGTATTAATCTTGATGCAATATTAAACAAGTTATTAATTCCAGTTGTGTAACAATTAATAAGAAGAGTCTGGAATTTTGCATGAACATATGATATCATTTTAAAATGATGATAATTTTATGTCCCGATTTAGTACCATCTATTTTTCCTGTTCTACCTAGTTTGAATTAGTATCTTCAGTACTTCGCAGTATAGAAGTGAGCCATAACCATGAGCTTAAAGTTCTGTTAAAAAGTTTGTTAAAGAAATATTGGCAACTGATTACTGTTTGGTGAGGATGAGCTAATCTTTCTAAAGCAAGGGACTCCGAATAGGCTGACTAGACCTCAGTGAATGAGCCTGTACTGAGGAACATTTGTGGACACCACCTTGACACAATAGATCTTAACACAGATAAAATAATGTGTGGATTCCAGTTGGGGAGATATGGGTGGGTGCTGCTGGGGAAGAGAGTAGAAAGATGATTAAGATTGATTGAGATGTTCTGGATGAAATACACAATGCTTCAATAATAAAAAATTCAATTCTATAAAAAAGTTTGTTACAATGTAGCATTTATGTATCAATTAATAAGTAACTACATCAATGGCATTTTCCATTTCCCAGTAAGTCTTCCATTTTATTGTTTGTAATTTTACTTGTACTTTCTAATGTTTTGAGATAAGACCTTGCCATGTAGTTCAGGCTAACATGAAACTCATGATCCTTCTAGTTTGCCTCCCACGTGCTGGCATTCTAAGTACCAGCACACCTAGCTTACACGTTTTGATAGAATCTGTTAGGGGAGGATTTGAGAGGAGATTCAGGGTCAAGAGGGCATTATTATCCTGAGCTTCAAATTTCCTGGAAATAGAGATTTGAATTTATTCATTTTCTATACCAAATATAGATAATAAAAGTACCTTGGAATTTCCCCCATAGGTTGTTTATGTTGAGAATCTTTTAAAAATGTTCTTTGTAGCTTTTAATTACATATTCATGATTGCACTAGTACTAGGAGGAAGGAGGTCTTGGAGTTTTGATTTTCACATTAATCAATTTAATATCTCACGCAGCAGATTCTTAATAAATATTAATTACTTTTAAAGATCATTACTGCTATAAGAAAACTATTTTATTTAAGATATAAGAAGACATTTATGTTATTTATATTGCATGTCATTTAAAAAGTTTCTTAAATAGATAAATGTTGAGAAATATTTTCTAAAATAAATGCAGCATAATTCAATTTATTTGAAAGATGCTATAGTTTAAGTAAAAATAAAATGCATCTAAGACTATATTCTTCTGGCCAAACTGGAAATAAGAGAGACTAATTTCCCCAGCTCATATTTTCTCAGTGTTTTCTTTGTAAAAAAAAAAAAAAGATGAAATAAAGGCCCATAAATTTTATTCTTTATTGTAGTTTGTGTGAAAATTAAGGCAGCAAACAATAAGAAAGTATGATGCATTATTTTAATCTCTGCTATTTATTAATTCAGTTAATTTAAATGCAAATTATATGTTTTAATAATCATAAATTGCCTGGCATCAGGTTGTTCCTAGTAATGAACAGTTGGGGAGACAGTACTTTTTTGAAATTCTAATAAAGCATTCTATGGAACCTTCTTCCTTTGTGAGCCTTGCTGTCCCTTGAAGCATCCTGAAACGTGGAACAGATGAGTGAAACCTCAGAAGACACTGTTTAAGGTTAGAATGGGACCCATTCTGGCTTCATGGCTATATCTGAACACTGTTAAGAAGCAATTTCAAATCAATCTGTGAAAAGACTTGTGATCATGAACAAGTAGAGGCCCTCTTGCCGGCAGGTGTCAGAAGTCAGGTGATGGACACTAATGATGTCTGCTGCCTTTCATCATCTGTCACATACAAGTCACATTTTTTTCCACACCAACAGTTAAGAACATTTAATGAAACAAAACAACATTATTGAGCTCCAGGTACCCCTTCTTCTTTGGTAGAAGAAATGAAGCTTCAGGTCATTAAACTGTAGCTTGTGGAGGCATCCTGCAATTATAGTCTGAGTTATACTGCAATTATAGTCTGACTCCTGAAGCAAAAATTCTAATATGATCCCAAATCAAAGCTTTAATGTACACTGACCATCCTGTTCTCATCTCAGAAGTCCAGATGAATTCATCAAATAGCAGATTTAATGCATATATGTATGTACAGATATATATATTATAAATTTTATCATTCTTTAATATGCAATAATGTTCTTTATTGAAAAACTAAGGAAAAAATCACATATATATATAAACCTGTGATGCTATCTGATATTTCTTTGGTCATTTAACTTTCCATACTTGAGGAAGTATTCATATTCATAGAAAATGTGCATTTTATTTCTTCTCAGTCCTCTGTCTGTGACTACAGTGATATATCCAGGTTGTTGCTGTCATAAACAAAAAAATATATAAATGTAGTCAGAAGCATTTATATTGGTTCATTATATTGCCATATTCCTTCTCATTTGTTCACTCAACAAATCCTGCATCTCCTTGGCATGCAAAGCACCTTTTAGTAACTGGAAGTGTAACAACGAAACAAAACTAATGATCTTCTACACACAGACCTTGCGCGTTGCCTGTTCCTTCCACATCAGGTGGTGGCACATCTGGATAATATTTGTTCAAATCACAGCTTCTCAATGAGGTGCACCCTAACCATTTTCAGTAAATACTTTTACTGAATTTGTGTGCATTTCACACATGTATCATAATCATATTTAGACACCCTCTTCCGTCTGTAACCCCCTTAGACTCTCATCATATCTCATGCATTCTGCCATATATGATAAGGCCTATCCAGCCAAATTTGTGTCCACTCTTTTAAACTTTTTCCCAGTGCCTCAGCCTGCCCTGTAATCCCTAGTCTACTAGTCGTAGTCATTTCCTCCTCGCTCAGTGTTCATCACTTTGGCTGTTGTGCATACTTCAGTTATCACACACTATTTCCAATTTTCCTGAACTTGAAAAGTGGTGCTTTTTGCTTCTCCTTGTGTTCTGTATCATGTTTTCTGTCTAGTCTAGAATGTTTTTAAAGTACTGAAACTAGTGCTCAACTTATGAGTACTCCAAAAATATTTGCTGGGCATGTAAATTGGTGATATTTAATGCAAGACTCAAGTCTTGAGGAGACATTGAAAATGACAATAAAATTATAGAAGTCATATAGGGTTAAATTTGATTGCATAAAATTGGCAGAGTCTATAATAGGGAGAGAAGAGGGTTTGGGGGCCTGTGAATGTTACATGAAAATCAGTGAGGCGAAGAAAGCCAGGAAAGAAGCCTGGCTGAGGGAAGCTGGGCTTTGTAAAGTTGGGAAGCAAACTCATCTCGTAAGTGTCCTGTCACCTGAGTAAAGACACTGTTTCAACAGAGAAAAGCTCCCCCAACCTGGAACATGTGGAAAAGTCCTCTTGGAACAGATAAATTTGCTGAATCAATTTAAGTTTTACCACTCTTACAAACTAACAAATAACTTCTTTATCTATGATGATAAAAATATTTTATTGTTAATTCCAACCTCATGACGTGGTATTCATTTTTGTGAAATTAGTCACATACAAGATTATAACACAATCTACAGGTAACGCAGTAAATGAACAGAAAATAGGTTGAATGCCTTAAGATTCACAAATTCTTCTTTAAAACCACAGATCTAGCTGTTCCACCCCCACCAACTCCTTTCTTTTCCTTCCTTCCCCATCACAGCTCTGGCTAAATTACCTCAGGCAGAGCATCCAGGATAGAGCTGTCACCATCTTCCTCCAAAGCCTAGGTACCTAGGTACCAAGAGCTTGGGTACCTAAAGCACAGTAATTACCAGTGTAGATAATGTCATGAAGCATCACTTACTGGAAACTAGCCAGGCAAAAGAAGCCTGCAGGGGGACTGGAGAGATGACTCAGGGGCTAAGACAACTGGCTGCTCTTGCAGAAGACCCAGGTTCAGTTCCCAGCACCCATATGAGTGGCTAACAGCCATCAGTTCCAGGGATCTAACCTTCTCTTCTGGCCTCTGAGGGCACTGCATGATACAGGTGCCCTTACACGGTTCCAGAGAGAAAGTCCGCAATGGTAGAGGAGGCATGGTAGCAGGTGGCTGGAGCAGGAAGCTGAGAGGTCATATCTCCATCCGCATGCAGGAAGCAGTAGGAGCAAACTGGAAGTGGGATGAGGCTACAAACTCTCCCAGCCTGCCACCAGTGACATGCTTCCTCCAGCAAAGCTCTGCCTCCTAAGGTTCTATCCCCCAAAGTACCTGAACTGGAAACCAAGTGTTCAATTGAATGAAGCTAATGGGAGTTTATGAAGCTTCCTTAACTGAATTTTTGCTATTTCCAATGAAAGGTAATTTGATGGTGCTTAAATCCCCCATCTGCACCTCTGCTTATTGACTCCATATACAATATGTATATATGCATATATACAACGTATATACTATACACACACACACACACACACACACACACAATCATATACAACAAGGCCTACAGAGTAGAATTTGTGTATCTCCAAATATCCTTCAGTGTGGGTTCTTCCACTGGAGTACAGTGAACTACCAAGGGTCCCATGCTTGGAAGAGACTATCTCTGCCCCTCCAGCAGCCATCTGTTGCCACAGTTTACTTAGATGAGGGGTTGGAGCTTCTTACCCACTTCCTCATATCTCTGCTGGGATTCTTTTTTCTGGTGTGAGTTGCATGGGGCTTCTGCATGCTGTCACCATTGCTTTGAGTTCATTCAATTAACTGGCTAGTAGTCTGGAAAACTGTTTTCTTGTGGACATCCACCACCCCTGATTCTTACAGTCTTTCTGGCCCGTCTTCTGCAAGGATCCTTGAGCCTTGGGAGACAGAAGTTTGATGTAGGAAAGCTATACAGTGAAAATCCCTCTGCAGCCTGGGCGGTTGTGGTTTCTGTGTTAATCACCACCTCTTGCATAAGGGAATTTCTCTGGTGTCAGATGCGTTAATCTATGGGTATAACAATACGTCATTAAGATTCAGTTTAATATAGTTCTTTAGTAGAAAACTAGAATTAAGTTCTCCCTTATGTCCTGTAACCTATCGCAGAGATTTTTTTTTTTAAAGAAAAAAAAAAAAAAACCAAAACTATGTTATGTAGATTGTCTAAAAATAAAGCTCATTTACGCTGAAACCATATTCTAGAAAGATTCAAACAACCTCATCTTGCAATTATCCACAGACTCCATCATCCTTTTTCTCAGTTGGCTCCTATGTTTGACTTGTCAATGGCACATGCCCCTGCAACCTCATCCTTGAAGCCCTGTGTGATTCCTCCTCCCTCCTGTCCGCCATGTCCAGGGCCCTTTTGCTGAGCAGCCTTTCCGTTTCACATCTTTGTTCGCATGCTCAGCGCTCCCTCCTTCCTTTCTGTGCGCACCCCCGCCAGGCTTTTAGTGCTGCTATCTGTCTTTTCTTCATAATCAGGAGCCATGCGAAGCATTTCATCCAGGCTTCAATCCAGTTTGTGCTTGCTCTTTTTCACTCTTTCCTGAGAACATGATTCTCCTGCCTTGTGGCTCTTTGATGTCTGCTCTCACAGAGCCTCCACCTCTGCTCTAGCTGAGATTAACGATAATCTCCGAACCGCCCAGTTTAACTGACTTATTTCACTTACCCTCCTGATTCACACTTCACCCGTCTGTGGCATTTCACACTGCTTGTGACCTACCTGTCTTCTTTTCGCTTCTATCAAGCAGTTTCCCCGGGTTTTCACTTGCTTTCCCGAGTCTCTAGCTTTCTCGGTGTTCTCTGGCCTTTGGTCCTCAGAGCTAAGTCTGAGATCCTCTTTTGTCTTTTCCCCAAATCTTTTAATCTACATGAACTTCTTATTTCTATCCAGTTACACTTTTCACCTCAAAGCTCACTTGGGCATTCCTGTTCTTTCATCATTCTTTCCCACCTTCTGTGTCTCATCCATTTTCACTACCAACCCAGTAACAGTGATGGTTTCTCTTCCTCTTCAGAGCTCATCAACTACATCTTTCATAAAGTAAACGTTCCCATTAAATATTGGAATCATATATGAAAGCTGCTCCCTTCCTGTGGGCTGATTCCATGTCTAATTCATCCTTTCCTGTTTTGGCACTGATCTAGCTCGTATATGTATATGTATTACAAATCCAGTATGTTCTCCATTGCCTGATGGAGCCACCTTTATATTTCTTTATAAATAATAAGCAAATAACCAAATAGGAATGAGTAATATTATATCACAGCCTGTCTCTAGGAAAAGTCATTTGTATCAACATCTGTATCAGAATTGCCTAACATACTCCCCATTTAAGGTCAGAGAAAACTGCTTCTCATCACACTGAATGTTCAAAATTTCACAGGACATCTCAGTGAGTGCCGGGTACTGTCCAGATTCACAAGGAATGAGGTATATTTTTCACAATTCTAAATAACTGGGCAATAAAACGTAAAGGCACACAAATATTCAAATAATTCTGACTGTCTTCTTTTATTTTCAATTAACCATTTGTATGTGCATCAATACATATCTTTACAATATTTTAGAAATAAATTTATTATGCATGATTTCCCTGTTCTCTGACTACCTTGGCAGAACTCATTCTGAAATAAAATTAACATTAATGATTATTAATAACATTTTAATGGAGCATTATATTAACATGTGAGATTAGAGCTTTCTCATATGATAATTTCTCTTAACAGTTTAAAATTTATTATGCCATTATATTGGCCCCTTTTCCTCATGCATTGCTAGGGCTTACCACTTCCAAAACCACTAAGTTTAATTAGCTAAGGATGATAATAGCAACAGAAGCTATCATTTATTGAGTGCTCTGTCACCGTAGGCCCATTGGTAAGCACTTTAAATGTATTACATTTTTTAGGGCTCAAGATTCCCATTATTATTGTTACTCTTTCATTATTATTCATATTTTACATTGAGAAACTGAAGCTTGGATAAGTGAAATAATTTTTTTCAGTGTTGTAATCTAAAAGTAATGAGTTCAACCTTCCAAAATGAAAGTATTTGACTCCAGTGTCAGTCATTCATCTATGATTATTCAGTTTCTGAATAATCTCTCTGCTTTCAGGAAATGAAGGATTTGATATTATATACTGTGTCCATCTATTTGAAAGTTCCTATATTTAACATCTAAGACTGTGTTGTAGTCAATATTCTTCAGGGGGCGAAACCCTAAATTGTTACCAAGTAGGGAACTTATAAATGCATTGGGTACACAAGGTATTTACTACATTTCTGACTATTAGCTTAAATGTAAAAGGCCTGGGAAAAGTTTGTATTGTACAATGATGGTTTTGTTTGTGTGTATGTACATGTGCATGTGCATGCATGTGTTTGTGTCTCTGTGTGTCCACATGTGAACACACATGTGAATGTAAATATGTAATCCTTGTCCTCTTTATTTTGGGGGACAGAGTCTTTCCCTTGGACCTATTGCTCATCAGTCATCTGGACTGACTGACTAGTGAGGCACCATGATCCTCCTGTTGGAGATTACTGGCATATGCGAATATACCCAATTTTTTATTTTGGTCATAGGGAATTTGAACTCAGGTCTTCAAACATATGAAGCAAGCATTTTACCCAATGAGCCATCCCCTCCGTCCCATGTTGTCTTTATTTACAGTGTTATTTTAAACAGCCCATTCATTTCAGTTCTTGAGTATGCTTTTGAATATCAGAGTGTATTTACCCACATCTTCTAAAACTTTGAAGTAGAAACTTCAGTTCTTCATGATTTCCATGAAGCTATTCAACTAGAATGATGAGCTGAAATGAGATTTCCTTACATTCTAAACAGTACTATTTGAAATCTAGGAGACAAGAGCAGTTGAGATATACTGCTAACATTCTTTGTGCAGAATTCATGCTTCCATTGTCTCTTTCCACTCTGAATCCTACACTTCCTATCTGAAGATCATTTTACTTGACAAGGAAGGCAGAAAAATCATGGGCTTCCTATCTGCTTTGTGTTGTCTATCGGTACTACACAATTAAATTGGACAAAGGACAGGCAGACCTTCCCTGACCTTCCTCTTATTTCAATATAAATGAGACTTTTTAAGATTTATCCTTAGCAATTTTCACTTACCTAGAGTCAATTGGAGGCTGATATCCTCTGATTGTATTCTTTAGAAGTCCCTGATTCCCTTTTAGATAGCGTGTACACTTTAATACAGACTTGTATTTAAAATTCACTGGAGAATTCCCTCCAGAAATACATAACATCAAAATTGATGATTAGGGATTGTTTTGAATTAGCAATCTCTTTTGAAAATCTTAATCAAAGCTTTGAACATCTTTTCCCAAAAAAATGAAATGATTCCCCCAAATTTCATATAAGCTTGGGAAGTTTACAAACCAAAGACTTTCAGGTCCAAATCCTAATTTAAAAAAATTCCATGATGAGAGATATTCACATTTTCATCTTCATTGAGATTATGCAATTTTTATTAAGGTAATTTAATTAATATACATAATTTAGTTTTAATAATTTTTGTTTTAGGGTCTCATAGCATATTTCACACCTGTCCACCCTGACAATATTGAAGATTGGCTTCATAAAATTTAAATTACTACCTGTATTTTTGTAATCACAGCTGTTTTTTATTATCTATTCATTTAAGGCAATATGCAAAGTTTAAGGTTTGGTTGACTTTAAAATATATTTATCAAAGAAATATCTTTAAAAATTTATTTATTTTTATTTTATATGTATGTGTGTGTTTTGTCTGTGTGTATGTAAGTGTACCCATGTTGCACAGTGCCCAGAGAGGTCAGAAAAGGGTGTTGGATCCCCTGAAACTGAATTTACAGACAGTTGTTAGTTGCCATGTAGGAGTTGGCAACCGAACCTGGATCTTCTGCAAGAACAGTTAGTGCTCTTTAACCTCTGAGCCATTGCTCCAGCCCTGCTACTTAATATCTTTAAACCACAGTTTTCTGATCTACTAAATGTCATCAGGGTTTACCACATTGCTTGCTTGCTTGCTGGCCTGTTTGTTCTTAATGATGAGAATTAGATATGACTTTCAACTCCTTAGTGGCAGGAATGGCATTGGTTTTGCTAGTCCTGCTCCTTAGTGTTCAGTGATGAGGAAGGCTGCACATAATAGGTGCTTAGTGAGTAATTACTAGATGAATTACTAGATGATGTATGTAAAATTCTCAACAGATTTTATATATGGTATGGTAAAGATTTTTAATCCAGTCATTGCAATAATGTTGTAGAAATGAAGCCATCCACACGATAAGAATTTTCTGTAATATGGCTTTTTAGAAGGTATTTTACTGCCTACAGTCTTGCTTCTTTATTTTGATCATTACTTCCTCAGAGATGCCCTCCCTGTCAAATCTGCCTAATGATGCTCTACTAAACCAGGAAATATTTACTGCATAACAGTGTGAGTTCTTCACAATCTCAAATTACTTGGTGTTTAATTTGGTCTTTATCTCTTTCCTCCACACTAAATAAATTTTCTTTTTAAATTATTTTATTTTGTGTATATTGGTATATTGCCTGCATATTGTAAGTGCAGCCATGTCATGCAATGCCCATGGTGGTCAGAAGAGGGCGCTGGATTCCTTCGGAACTGGAGTTACAGACGGATGGTAGTTAGCTATCATGTGGGTGCTGGGAATTGAACCTGGGTCCTCTGTAAGAGCAGCCAGTGCTCTTAACCATCAGGCCATCTCTCCAAGGCCCAAAATAAGTTTTCTGAGACTTGTCCTCTGCTTTATCTGCCGTGCTGGGCACATAGTAGGGTCTGAAAAAACAGTTGCTAAATACCAATGAGTGATATGTGGTACTTCCTCCTAACACAATGGAAGCTGGACATCTCACAGAACATGCAGTTTTACTTCCTTCTTCTCCTGAATGTTTATTTTCTGATTACAGTCCTGATGGGTGTTCTTTAGATCCTGTTTCTCCCTCTCTGTTTGTTGTACTTTAAACATGCTTATGATCTTTATGGAAGAGAATAGTGCTTACTGATTACCAGCTATTTTCCACTTTATTATTCCAGATAGCATGCAGGTACTTCTACGGAGCATTGTTTCAAAGGAGACAAAGCCAGTTCAGGCATCATGGAATAGATTCTGATCACTTTGAGCCGATTTAGATTGTGCTTTCATCTCCTTTCTGATACCTGCTTTGAATATGAATAAGAGGCTATTAATGGTGGCCAGTGAGGTGTAAGTGGGATCTCATGAAGTTTCCCTGAACTGTTAACAATCTAGACATATCACCTACCCATAATTTTCAGAAAACTCTAGTGCGCACTGGAATGTATGAGTTCAGGAGAGCAAGCGTGAAAAAAACAATAGACAAGTGCAGGATTTAAGGAAATGAATGGAAGCACGAGGAAGAAAAATTAGATGCTGAGAATAATGGAAGACTGAAATAAAGATCAATCAACCAGAAAGACCTAACTACTACTTCCCAAGATGAACAAGTAATTTAAAAATTATTCTCTCCTGTTGAACTGGCAGCAAGATTAGATTTATTTGTTTTTTTTATAACATTAAATGACCAATAATAAATGATTAATCAATTTCTTAAAATACCCTAGAGACCTTCCCAAAGATTGAATTACTTAATGATTGTGATGATTGGATCCTCAACATGAGCAGATTTAGAATCACCTAAGAGACACACTTTTGGGCATGTCTGTGAAGGAGTTTCTAGAGAGGACTAACCAAAGGGAGAAGACTTTCCCTCACGGTGTCTGGCATCTTCCAGAATGTAGCTGAGATATGTAAAGGTCTGAGGATAAAGCAAGGTAGTATACCTGTCTTCACTTCTTCCTGAGCAAATGTATCTATCACTGCTGCTGCCATCCTCTGATACCAGACTCCAGCCTTTCTTGCCTTCCATTGTGGCCTCAATGCTTGCAATGCTTGATTCGGACTACTGAAGAATCCAGGTTCTTAGACCAAAAGCTACTGAGTTCTCTGCTTTTCCAGGTGAGTCAATATGACTATTCAGGTTGGTTGTTTTTTTTTTTTTTGTGCAAGGCAGTCAAATAATCCTCTTTTTATAAAATATATCCTCACAGCTCTCTTCCTCTAGATATCCTTTCTTATTCCAGATTTGGCACCAGAAGTAGAGCATTTCTTGTGGAGCAGAATTGTAAGGATTAACTTTGATAATAGGAATGATAATTTCTGGAGTTGGCTCTCTTTTTAACAACACCTAAAGTTGCCAAAGACTCTCCAGATTATTTGGAGAGCAGTGAATGAAGTGTTAAGGAAGATCCATGATAAATGCATCTGATGTTTGTTTACCACCTGTGAAAGGGAAAGCATTTATCGACTGTATACAGAATTCCTTTGAACATTTCTAGAAGATTAAGGGATCTAATGATGTTGTTTGGTTTCTTCCAACATCTCTGCATGAAATAGCAAAGGAGAAGTATACAGCAGAGATGCACTTTCAGAGCTCCACAAGGACATGAAAAAATCTAAAGTGTTTCCTGAGATACAGTCTTCTTCAATGCAGCGATAGGGCTGGGATTGCTGAAAATGAAACCCAAGCCTATATCATGTGATTGGGGTGACTTACAATGCAAATTTCAGTCTCACCCTCAAAGTGTGTCAGCAGTTAAAGTGAGAACACTGACTAGAAAAATAGTGGAACTGTAAGTTTTGATAGACACTGATGAGGCTGAGGATACAAAACTCTGAGGTTTTAATGGTTTGTGTTGCCTGAAAAAGTATCGTCCTCAACTTAGTTGCGGCGGTATCCCCGACCCACCTCTGTAGTATTTGCCACTGTGCCATTGGCTTAGTGAATAAATCCTCCACTGTAAATGGAATTGGCGGTGACTTTCTCCAAATGAGATGCCAAAAAAAGACAATTCCAATGCTTCAATGGCCACCCTTGTTATCCATCTGTGCCTTTATACCTATAACCAGACTCAAGTCTCATCAAGCTCTTGTAGATGAAGAACACCGTTTGACCCATAAGAAGGTTTAACCTCAAAAAGACCTTCTTGGGTTTAATAACACATGCAAGTAGAAGTCTGGGAAATATGGATTTTAAGGGTGTGGACTAAAGTTGGAAGAAATATAAAACTGTATCTTGTTGAATTTAGTTTTATTCATCAGAGATACTGGGTTTAATAATACAACCTACACCATTTAAAAGGTACTAATAGTTTATCTGATTGTTTGGCTGGAGTTTGACTCAAAAGATAGCCTACTATGAATGAGTTGAGTTGGATAAGCCTGATATCCCTTGGCTTAAAGTTGATGAAGGTATCTGAAGATTTGGAGAAACTGTAAAGCTGGAGTAGATTACTCTTCCACACTGGGAAGGTCCAGGAGATACACTCTTCACTAATACTATATGAGACAGACTCATAAAAGGAGCACTAGTATTTGACATTTTCAGTTTTCTGGTTCACTGAGATGTGAAGAAGCCCAGCCTTATGGTCCTGTTGCTATGAATTTCTCCATGCCTTCTCCACCACGACAAACTATACCCTCTCAAATTGCAATCCAAAAAAAACTCTTCCTCTCTTAAGTTGCTTTGTATGAGGAATTTGTTCACAGAGAAGAGAAAGCTGACTAATATAGTAGCATGATTTTTCAGAAAAGCCATGTTCTAAGTATCAAGAATTCTGAGATTCTGTAGTAATGTTTTCTTTTCCCTCATTCTGCTGATAATCAACATATCTTTGCCTGAAATTATTTTGCACTTCCTGTGAAGAATGCCAAGGAATGGCCACAGGTGTCTGGCACATTCTGACTATGGCCAGGAGACCCATATCATTAGGATAATGACCGTGACTCATCCTGTTTGGCTATGTGTTGGAAATCAAAACAAGAGGCAAAACCAACATAAGTGCAGTTAATTTAAGGCACTTTCCCTCTATTTATTAAAGCTAATTGCAAGTCTGGCTTACAATTAACAATTGCCTAAAGGATTAAAGTGCCCCTGGCACTTGACATAAGAGAGTGTCCATGGCACTGCCCCTAGATTAATATTTCCAAGAATGAATTTTCTGCCTGTGATAGTATGGCTAGAAATAGCCCTGCTGTATAATAAGTATCAACATATCTTGGCAATGCCAAAGCAATTTATGATTTTTATGACAGTCTATACTAGTGTCTAGTACTAAAGCAATACAGCTGGAGGCTAATTAATGGATGCAGGTAGGATGTTCCATTCTGTAAGAGGGAGGTTGCCTGTTCCCTCACCGGCTGCTGGCTGTAGCTCTCATACTGATAGCATGTTGTTGCCAGTGTTGCCACCTCATTAGAAAATTAGCTTTTAATTAACTTTGGAAGCTATTGCATGGGTTTCGATGGGAGGCATACATTTGTACACATCTTGTTGCAGAATTAAACCGCCCCTTCATGTTTCTAATGGGCCTCTCCTGCCTTGCAGAAAAGCAGCAGTCTAGCCGCTTGTCGGCAGCTGCTCCATGGGTAGTGGTGGCCACGCAGCCCCAGCCTGCTCCCAATTACAAAGAGATGTCCTTTAGTGCCCTCGTGAGCGGCCCCTTACTCCAAGGCCGCTTGAGACGTAAAGCAACAACAGAGAGGACCACCGTCCCAGATGCTCCCCTTTCATTCTCCTGACCCCCAACCTGGCATTAACGGCACATATTCCGGGAAGAATGTGCCTTACCTCATTTTTATATTTAAACATCTTTGCCTGAGCACAGTGGTGGTAAACCTACAGACAAGATAAATGGCTAGATTATCACTTTTCTCTCCAGGGGAAAGCCGTGCTGTCAATTAGGCTAATGGGGGTTCTGGGTTCAGCTTTGGCATGCCCTAACACCAGGGAAGACTTCTGTCCTGGATAGCTGGAAAGCCCAAAGATGGATTTGAAAAGTGGCTGCAACCCTAGGGTGGCCAGCCAGCAAAGAGCGAAGTCAAGGAGCCTGATGATTAATCATCAGCCATGACAACAGGAGGGCGAGGAGGATGAGGCCCAGAAGAGCAGACCTTTTGAGCTTCATTAGAATTATACATTGCCTCTTGCAATTCTACTTGGTCGCTTAAAAGGAGATATGGGTGTGCTCTGTTTAAGAAGTGAGGCTCTATCATTTACCAAGAATAAGTGTTCTTTTGTTATGCTTTTTCAAAGCACTTACTCTGACATCTCATTTGATCTTATTACCAGTCGCAGAGGGATGTAGGGCAGATGGCATTTTTCTTGTTTTGCAGATGATGGAGCTGTGTGACACAGCAGAGGTTAGTAATTTCCCCGTGATCACACAGCCAGCTGGTGATGGTACCAGAATAGAGTCCAAATAATCAAACTGTTCTTACTCCTTTATGGTTCTCCACTGTGTCATTCTTTACCTTCCAACAACAGAAATTAAACCATGAGCTCCTAAGATGATGTTTTATAATCTTCTCCATTATGTTGTTATGCAAAAGAAAAAATGGAAATAAAAAAAGCTCATCCTGCCAAATACAGCCTGATAAACAATGAACTGATTTAATACAAAACTGGAAAGCCATTTTAGACCTGATCTTTCTGCCGTTTGGGGAGGGATATATAGAGGATGCTTTTTTAGCTACCAGCGGGAAGTGCCAGACTTTTCATTGTTGGTACTTTTTACTAGACGACAGGTCTATTGCAGAGTGGAGGTTGAATTATAAATTTCTTGTTCACATACACTGTTTTGCTTGAGCAAACCTCAGGTTTCTGCTGTTGTCCGAGCATTCAGTTGGTTTTAAAATTTGCACTGAATAATGATCTCACTTCAACTTTAAAACCAAATTTTATTTTTTAACTGTGCTATCACTCTGAAGAACCAAATCATCTATAACTTGACTTTGAATGTTTTCAAGTAATACCTTACCAGTTCTGTATGTCTAGCACTTTCCTGAGAGGACATAATAGTGGTAAGAAAGATGCATTCTGCTGAATGCTTCACTGGCATTGTCTTTTGGAATCATCCTTGAATCCTGAGGTAGTTTCCATTATTGCCCATAGCTTACATCTCAGGAAGCAGAGGGTCATGGTGATTATAGAACCTAATCAGAGCCAGCAGCAATAAGTGATGAAGCCAAGATTTGCTATCCAACATTCTGACCTTAAAACCCAGACTCTACACAGCTATGATTTCTTTTTCAGAGTAGGTAAAGTCTCAGCCAGGCCCTCGGGCTGTTTTCCCATGTGTTTGCTTCTTTAAAAAATGTGACAGTCCACAATACAGCCTCAGCCTTCCCTGAATGTTCCCACAGCTTCATCTAAATGCATGTCTACAAAGAAGATATTCAATGTGGCCACACTGGCAAGAGGGACAGATAAAGGGGTTCAGTTACCCCAAGTTCATCTCCAGAGAACTGACACAAGATCTAGGTCTAAATAGAGGAAGAACTGGGTAAGAAACAAGTGATCTACATCATTAAGTAGTAGAGATCTACATCATTAAGCAGTAGAGGTCTACTTGCGTGCCCCTACTGCTCATTGGTCCTGTGATGTGCTGTGAAAACGTCCTATTACTTGAATAGACCAGGTGGTTCTCAAACAATATGACTTCTGCTTAAAGATGTAGCCTCACCCTCATGGATAACTACTCTCACCTGGGGTGACAGACAGAGATGCTTTATCCTGCAAGGTTTTGTTCTTTCTGAAACTCAAGATTACTACAGGTTACAGGTAATGACTTATCTCTATGTCATTAAAGAAGCCTTGGCTTCTTTAAGGTGTGCCAAACATGAGTGGTACTGCACACTTGCAATTCCACCACTCAGGAGGTTGAGGTAGTAGAATTACTTGTTCAAGGACATCTTGGGTTGTACAGTGAGACCCTATCTCAAGAATAAAAATAAAAATAAAAAAATACCCACACAGAATAAACATAGATGTTCCAGGTTCTCTCCTTTGATCAGTTACTACTCATTTTAAATTAGACTCCATTAGACTTTGATTTAAATTTAGATTTTAGTCAATACATAAGTTTTTATTTTTCTGTCATATTTTTATCTTTAATCATGTTGACAAAGTATAAGATGATCTGTTTTTTTTTTGTTTATTTTAAATATATCAGGTTATAGACATCATTATAAATTTTCACTCTCAGTATGCAAGACAAAACAACATTTGATATCCCCTTTACTTTTAAGATAATGAAACAAGAGCAACATTTAATGTTGAAGATGATTTTTTTCCCTCATTGTAAGGGGTAGGAGATCTCTGCTACATTCTTTGTCTTGAACATTCCAAAGGACACCTCCATCTTAGTTATACAGTGAACCAAGATGTAAGACGCAACAGCTCCTAACCATCATAACCGTAGAATGAAAAGTTTCATTACTTATTGAGGAGCAGCAGCCTAGTGGCAAATGGCTGCCTCCAATAGATAATCAGCAAACACCTTTGTTAACTGAACTTCTCCAGGGAAAGTTGTCAATTTTGTGCTTAAAGTATCTGTTCAGATCTGTGTCAAGAAATGTTTTTGTTGTTCCAGAAATCCAAAGCTAAGCTAGAAGCTTACTTGTTTTGGAGAATTAGATGGTAGCACCAAAAAAATGTAATGAAGTTCTTGTCACAAAGCTTGGACAACCTCAAGCAGCACAACAGGAAATGTTTGCTTCTTTCCCTCCATTCTGTATTCTGACAAAAGGCATTGTAGTGTGGGAACAGCCCTTTATGTTAACAGACATATCCTTCTCTTGAGATCTCCAAGATCATTAATTAAATCTTTCTTCCTACAATATATTTTCTGCTCCAAAATCTCTGCATTGATCTGCAATATGGAAAACTCAGGGGTCCTCAAATAATATGTCTACCAGATAACACAGGCATGTCTTAAATGCATATCAATGCATAAATTCTCACAACTGTGAGGAAACATCCAAAGTGGAAGGGGATGCAGGTCAGAATTTCTCCTTTGCTCCAGAGTCTCAAGCCTTCCCACAGTCTCATTCTGGCCTGCACGCTGCAGCAGAGTCTCTAACGCTTTTGCTGCACTCAAGGATGCTGTGGAGAGACGCCCCCTTTCTTTATTATATTTTTGATGCTACTCATGAGGAGGGTTCTGGTCTTTGCTTTTTTCTTTCAATGTGAGAAAAACTACTTCCAATTCTGGGCCTTGGAATCGTTTTACCACATACCAGACTTTTTACCTGACCTCTCACCCCATGCAATCAATGACAGGTTTTTTCAATGAAAATAACTATAGTTAACATTCAGCTGGTAATTTGCATACAACAATCTTCTTGCTAAAAGTTGGATTTTTAAAAATTAATAAATATACTACTTCTTCAAAATTTTCATTTGAATGGTTAGTGGATAAAATGCAGAATCTCACATCTCTTTCCTATTAACGATGATGAATTCCTCACATCCCTAGTGCTCCATCCTCCAACCAGTTCCTCATCAGTCTCTTTTCTTACTGCCATTAAGACTGCCTTTTTCCACATTGTCTTTATTATTTATTATTATTCACACAGTCCCTGGATTATATTCCTAGAGCATACATGTGATGATTATATTGCCTTGCTCCATAACGTTTCCTAAATGTAAAAAGATAGGAACATATTAGGGGTCTTATTCAAATTCTGGGAACATAATACAGGTAATGTGGGAGCCTGGGGCATAATAATGCCGAGTTGGGTAACATACTGGATCAAGATAAACAGAGTAATGGAAGTTAACAGGTAAAGGAATGAATCATTGTCTGAAGCTGTATATGAAAAAGCCACAAGGTAGGCATCGGTCAGTAGAGTGATTGTTAGATTTCTAAGGATGGCACTTAACTGGTTGGAGCATAGTAATGAACAGAATGGTTATTATATAGCACCTTCGCCTACGTGCAGAAGAGTTTTGGCTACTGGTCATGTATATTAGTGAGGGCTCCTGATTGAAAGTGATTGTCAAATTTCATATTAACTCAGGCAGGAAGAACTATTTCTTGCCATAAAATACAGTTGTAATCATGGATATAGTGAAATCTCCAGAGATAAATTGGAGTCTTGAAATTCAATCTTACCATATTTGTTTTTCTGTTTCCTTCTCCTCTTCCTCTTCTCTCTCTCTCTCTCTCTCTCTCTCTCTCTCTCTCTCTCTCTCTCTCTCCTTACCGTACTACCATTTCTATCTACATACACAATGCAATTACATCCTTATTAAATAATGTTCTCTCATTTCAAAAATGAAGACAAAAAGGGCTCTTATCTCTTTATTTCATTCCTAAGATGCCGGAGGTGTCTGATAGTGTCCTGACCTCACAATCCAATTGTAAATGAAAATTTCTGAAAAGCAGGTCGAAAGAAATTATGATTGGTAGGTTCCTTGAAGGTTTGTGGCTATGGTTGAGGAATAAGAAGCCTCCCTCAAAGAAGTAAATACTGATTCTACATGAAAGAGAGTAGGTTTCCCAAACTGCAGGAAGTTGGTTCTATTAAGAGAAGATGGGAGGTTTAAACACAGCTAATGCTGTTTATTTAATTGGAATATGGTTATGGATTAAATATAAACACATACCAAGTGGTTTCCCTGCTATGAGAGGCTGTGAAGCCTGTAAGAAGTGGGCCTTAAATGCCAGTATTGACTACGAGAGGTGGACCTTAGAGTGGTGTAGCTCAGCTTCTTGCCCTATGGCTTCCTAGTTTGCTAAGCTATAACAAACTCCAGTACCAGGTTCCACCAACAGACTCACTCTTAACTATCGTGCCTTCCTCATTGCTGGGCTGAAACTCAGCAAGCCATAAGCCAAAACGGACTTCTTTCCCCTGTCTTTGGTCACAGTGATGAGAAAAGTAACATACATTCAGTACTTTGAATAGAAATGTGTTTTTGAATTAATCACCACCCACTACAACGAGAAGCTTCTCTGACCAAGGTTGAGAACAGCACAAATCTGCAAATTTCATGATTTCATTTTTTGTCACAGCTAAGTAATATTCTATTATGTATGTGTACCACATTTTCATTTTCCATTTATCAGGGGATGGACATTTAAGTCGATTCTACTTCCTAGTTATTGTGAATTGAATGGCAGTGAACACGAATGTGCAAGTATCTCTGTAGTGAGATATAAAATCCTTTGTACGTGTGCCAAGTGGTGGTATTCTAGTTTGGTTTCCTGTTGGTATGATAAATTACCATGTTTAAACATACTCGGGGGAAAATGGTTTATTTCAACTTACAGGTTATAAGTCAAGGAAGGAACGTAGATGCAGGAATTGAAACAGGTGGAACAGTTGTAGGCCTTGGGACGTGAGAGTTTAGGCATAGTCACCTATACACTGAGTCCTCCATATGGAACGCCTTTAAGATGATAAAGTGACACTGTTGGTGAGTGTAAACTAGTACAGCCACCCTGGAGATCAGTCTGGAGGTTTCTCAAAAATCTAGAAATAGATCTCCCATATGACCCAACTATATTACATGTGACGACTGAACTTAACTGTCAACTAGACACACCTTGGAAGAAGGAACCTCAATTAATAAATTTCTTCTGTCAGATTGCATTTTCTAGATTGTTAATTGTCATAGGAGGGCCCAGCGCATTGTGCATGGTGTCATCTCTGGCAACTGAGCAAGCCTGGAAAAGAAGCCTGTAAGCAGTGTTCCTCTGTAGTTTCTGTTTCAATTCCTGCATCTACGCTCTTTCCTTGACTTATAACCTGTAAGTTGAAATAAACCATTTTCCCCCGAGTATGTTTAAACATGGTAATTTATCATACCAACAGGAAACCAAACTAGAATACCACCACTTGGCACACGTACAAAGGATTTTATATCTCACTACAGAGATACTTGCACATTCGTGTTCACTGCCATTCAATTCACAATAACTAGGAAGTAGAATCGACTTAAATGTCCATCCCCTGATAAATGGAAAATGAAAATGTGGTACACATACATAATAGAATATTACTTAGCTGTGACAAAAAATGAAATCATGAAATTTGCAGATTTGTGCTGTTCTCAACCTTGGTCAGAGAAGCTTCTCGTTGTAGTGGGTGGTGATTAATTCAAAGACACATTTCTATTCAAAGTACTGAAAATAAGCAAGTGTGAATGCTCAGCTGTCTATGGGACATCTACATAAACATTGTCCTACCCCCAAAACTCAGGGAACAGGAAATGCAATCTGACAGAATGGAAGAGGAAGCAGAACGAATGTGAGAGCCGAAGGACAGGAGGAGTGTTGCAACGTGCTGTCCTCTGGACACGACATGGTTGTTGCACAACTGCTGTAACTTACACATGACCAACAGTAGATCAAGCCACTTAAAATTCCAGCATGGACAGCTGGAGGAGCTACTGGCAACTGATGGCTGCTGACGAACGAAGGGTCACTTACTTTAGGATTACGGTCACTGGAAAGTCTCCCCATGCCTCAATGAATGACCGCATGCACACGTGAGATGAAAATAAACAAATAAGCAAAAAAATTATAAAAGCAGGCTGTGGAGTTGGGAGAAAGGCCTGACAGTGGTTCTGGGAGGAACTGGGAGCCGGGCCGAGGTGGTGGGTATCACAGGGTACATCATATACATCTTCACCCATTTTCTTCACTGAGTATTATGTGGTTTATGTTAGCCCAGCAGAGTCATGGGGCACTGAGAACACTGCAATAAATGGAACAGATGCTCCCACTGCCCACAGTATGCTAAAGGACAGTCCATCATACTTCATTTCCCCAGTCAACGCTCTTGCAGGCAGTGCTGAGTGAGAAAGTGCAGTAAAGCCTCTCTTTTCCCAGAGATGCTGCTGTCAAAAGCAGGCTATGTTCAATCTTACCAGGACATCTTCAACAACTGGAATTTCCTTCTGTGGTGTTAAAGACAAGCTGGAAATCGAACTTCTGATAAGTTGCTTCTTCAAATAAAGGAGAATGTGTTTTGTTCCTTTATAAATTCTACTATGTGATCCATCAAAGTAGCTTCTTACATTACAATATTCTTCAACACACATTCTTCTTTACTACCCAAATATCAATATTATAAAGTTTATTCTTTTCTTCTAAGCCATGACTATATTCTGATGAATGAACTTAGTTCTGGCTGTACTGCCACAAAGTCAGGATTACAATATGAATTTAACCAGGAAAAGCTTGTGTATAAAACATGATCAAATCATCTTTTTTCCTGTAAGAATCAATTTTAATTAAAGTAGAAACATAAATCAATGAACTTCTTAGTATAATATGTGAAAAGCACATATTTTACTACATCGAAAAACACACACACATCTGCTCTGATGCTTTTAAGTACGCTAGCATGGTCATGTTACGTTTGTGTTCTGAAGGCAAACTACGATGTGACTTTCTTCAGCTCTAGCTTCTTCTAGGCAAGGTTTTATAAATAAAACAGCATGAAATTCTGGATAAAATACATTTATTTATTTCATAAAGATCTTTTAAAAGTGAATAAAATAAAAACAAAGATATTATAACTGTGATAGCAAATAAAATATTGCCTGAAGTGGAACAGAGACTTAGAAATCTGTATTAAGTAATGAAATCACTTTCTGAATTAATCTTCTGAACACTCTTCAAGGTCTCAAACGTTCTTTTACATGTAAGTGCTTATAAATTTTCTATCCCACTCAATAATTTCTTAAAGATTAAACTAGCAAATGTATTATGAAAACAGTTTATGAACAACGCTGTCAAGATTTTGTGAGACTGTTTAGTATTTATAAATGCTTCAAACCTTTCTTGACTGCTTATGAGCCTTCTGAAACACCAGGTACCAGAGCAGAATTAATACCATAATGATGATGAGTAAAAATTAGTGTTATATTTCTTTCAAACCTGGGATAATAGGAATGTCTCACAGATATTATGAAAAACATAACTTTTAGAATCTATAGAGAAACAGAAGTAGATTAATTAATGAGAAAATATTAATATAAGCCTGTATGATAAAAGAACACACAGATCTCTACAATAACCAAGTACTAATTAAAAATAAAGTTTACTTAAAGAGAGGCATGCCAGATGTACCTGGAACCCCATCATTCTGGAGGTAACCAAAGGAGGATTGTGAAATCAAGGCTGGCCTGGGTAATATTGCATGATTCTGGTTCAACAAACAAAAATGGCTTAAAATGTTAAAGTCATCAACTAAAATAATACTGAGTTATATAGTCCAATTAGTAGATTGTAAAGGAACATGTAACCACATCTAATCTATATAGGAAAAGGCAGGAAAGAGAAAGATAACCATAGAAAAATACAGTAACTATCAAAAACCAAAATGAAGGTAAATGGAATTAATTTTTTTAAAGTCAGAATTTTGTGTTGGGTAAAATAAAATATTACACAATAATTATGAGAGACATAATGCCTGAGGAACTTGAGAATATGAAAGAAAGATCAATGAAAATATGAGCTAAGCATTTTCTAAAAAAATAAGTTTGACTGATGAAATGCAAGATATTCAGTTAAATTTGGGTTTTAGATAAAAAATGAATATTTATAAGTATGTTCCTGATATTACATGGACCAAGCACACTAAAATGTAAAAAAGGAAATCTTTTTTTATCTAAAGTCAGATTTAACATGTTTTCTAAGTCTAGCAACTGTAAACTTAAAGAATGCTATTTTAACATATTAATTAAGGAGATGGAGAGATTGTTCAGTGGTTAAGAGTACTGTCTCCTCTTGCAGAGGACCCAGGTTTGTTTCTCAGAGCCCACATGATAGCTAACAACCATCTGTTACTCCAGTTCTAACTGGATCCAACACCCTCTTTGGACTCTGTGGTTATTGTATGACACTGAGACATTTACATACACGTGAAGGCAAAGCACTAAAACACATAAAATGAAAATTTAAAAATTAGAGCCAGATTTTTTTTAAAAGATTCGGAAATAACTTCTTCAATAAGGTACAAATGGCACAGGACATAAAGTGATGGATATATTATAACACATTGATAATGAAAAACCACAGACTAAATAAGATACTACATACAAAAAAACCAGAACACAGAATGAGAGATGTTATTTTAAATAGATGCAAAAATCAATAAATTTCTAAATTCTTTATATAAGTAGGAATGTTAATGGAGAAGAAGAGAGGCAGGGAGGGAGGGAAGAAGAGAAGGCGGGAGCGGGAGATGGAAGAAAGAGGGAGGGAGGCAGAGATAGAAATCAACCATTAGAAAAAATCTGTTAAAGCTATGAGGAGGCAATTCCATAGAGAAAGTCAGATAGCCAATATTATAAAATGATAGAGTCTACTCATCAAGAAATTAAGATTAACTAAGAGGTACAATTATTGATCAGCTAACTCTGAGAAATTTAATTTTGACTGAAAAAGGTAAATGATAAACACTTGATCATTGTTGGGTATATAACTGTAAAACTAAGGTGGGAATTAGTTGGTCAGTATCTACACAGAAGAACATATGTGCAGTATCTTTTGAAGCAAATCAGGTCTGAGGCATGTTCCCAGAACTCTGTTCTACAATACATTAGCCACTAACTACATATGACTATTTAATTGAAATTAGTTGAAAAATAGAATTTTGCTCATTATACCAGTCACATTTCAAGAACTGAACAGCCACTCATGGCTAATGTCTGTACTTTTGGACAAGGAAGTTATAAAGCACTTCCACTGTCACAGTGGGACAATGATCCTGACTGTGTAATATCATTTCTATAAGGAAATAATTTTCTGGCTTTTTTTTTAACCTCTTACAGCCTAGCAGAACTGCTCTCATCATAGGCAGCAATCACCACTCTCAGACAATTCATCTCAAAGGCATTTCTTCTGCAATTTATCTTCACCCAACAAAAATAATGTCTCACTTGTGTCTAAGCATATAAAAAAGTGAATGCAAATGCAGACCTTTAGGAAAGATGTCAAAAATGGTGAACTTATTAAAAACAGGTAAGCCAATTACAGGAACATGAGCTTGTAGATATGTTTGATTGACCAAAAATTTTATTTTGTTTAAAATAGATTTGCTTAAAAAATGGTGCAGTTTCTCTGAAAAAGTGGTAAAAATTACAACACTGAGCCTATGTCTTTTGATGGAAAACCTTTGTAAGTGCTCAGTAGTCAAGACTTCATTTGGGCAGCCCGGTCTCCTTGACGCCATTCTTTCACCACATTTAGAGCATCTACCTAGACATGAATCTCTGAGCTCTGCTTTCAATCTAGAAGAATGAATGTACTGTATTTTACTCCACTCACGCACTGAAGCATCCCGGCTATGCTATAGTTGTGTGTGACTGACTACAGCATGAAAACAAATCCGGCTATCACACGCGCTTGAAAAGGCAGACAACAGCCAATTGAGTAAAGATATTTTAGTATGAGCCTATGATTCTCTGCATATGTTTATTTCTGAGGTTTTATTTATATAGACATGTCTGTATTTATGCATTTGACAACTGTTATTTTGAGGAAATAAAGTAGAGGTGAAGGTCCAGCCATACTCAGCTGTCAGGAGTTAATGCCCTGCTCACAGATGCACTAGGAAGGACTAACACTTTGTCATTTGGCTTACACCTGAGTGGGTTGAGGAAAACAAGTGTAAATACATAAGCATAGGATTATATTTTCAAGGAACATAAATGCTAAAATCAAGTGCCTAATTGCTTTTATAGAAAAATACCTGACTGTTCTTCACATCTGACCTGAATGCCTTCTCTTAATTAATTAGGCAGCAAAAGTTAAAATAACTACTCAAGCAGAGGTTAAATGTTCTTTGGGGATTCTGTAAGAAGGACAGCTAGATTTATTTTTTTTTCAGTTTGGCCATGACTTAGCTTAATAATTTGGTTTCTTATAGTTTTGGAATAAGGCAAAATCAGAACATTTAAATAGTTTGTGTGACTGGAGACAGAACAACATAGAGACAGAGTGATTTCAGTATTGGGATTCCAACTGTTGAGATACATTTAAGTCTTCCTCGGCTTAACAGAAACTTTATGTTCCTTAAAGAATAATTTCCCATTTTCCTCTTCCTCCAAACCTTCTAAGAGTTTTACAGTACTTCATATGAGTAGAATCTGGTACTATTTGTTTTTGTGTGTTTGGTTTATTTAATTTACAAGAATGTCCTTCAGGTTCATCTACACTGTCACAATGACAGGACATGTTTTCTTCTTTAAGGTTGAATAATATATGATGATACCTATACCCTATACATTTTCTTTATCAATTTATCTATTTATGGATGTTTGGGATGTTTACCTACTGTAGCTCTTGTAATAATACTGCAGTAAATGTTAGAGAACAGAAATCTCCTTGAGATTCTGATACATATATTTAGGAATGGGTCATGGGAGGGAACCACAACTCCAACTCGCAGAAGGAGATCAACTCCTCCTAGGGTAGGACCATATCTCCAGCTTACAGGAGTGGAAACTCAGCTCCAGGCTCGTAGGAAGAGACCACAGCTCCAGCTTACAGGAGGGGACCATAGCTCCAGGTTCATGGGAGCAGAACCTCAGTTCCAGCTCACAGGGACAGTACAACAGTTCCTGATTCACAGGAGGGGACCACAACTTTAGGTTCACCAGCTCCTGGTTCACTGGAGGTACCATCACTCCATGTTCACCAGAGAGAACCACAGCTCCAGTTCTTGAAAGTGGACCACAACTTGGGCTCATGGGAGGGTACCACAACCCTAGCTTACAGGAGGGGACCTCCACTCCAGGTTCACGAGAGGATCACAATTGTAGGTTTGCAAAATAGAGTTACTGGGTCATATGATACATGTACTTAAAGTCTGAGGAAACTCCACGCTGATTTCAGCACTAACTGCATCATTTACAATCTTGCAGACATCGTACAAGGCTTCCAGTTTCTCTACATCCTCTTTGCATGTTTCTTTTCTTGTTATTGTAACAGAATATTTGGCAGAAACAACTTAAGAGAGGAAGGATTCATGTTGGCTCATGGTTTGAAAGGGTATAGACCATCACGGTGGGGAAGGCAGGATGGGAGGAGCATCTCGGCAGGAGCAGGAGGAATAGGAGGAAAGCGGCTACAGAGCACTGGCAAATGGAGAACTCAGGTTGGAACTGAGGCAAGGACCCATAATACCTGCCTCCTGCCACCTAATTCTTCCGGTGATACCTCAACTCCAGAATGGCCCATAACCTCCCCACCATCTAGGGACCAAGTCTCTGACACAGACACCTGTGGGGTCTCTTTCCCACCCAAATTGTATACTCTCCAACATTCATTTTTATTTTTTTTATTTTATTTTGGTAATATTCTAACAGATGTGGTGATATTTCATTGTCATTTTGATCTCAACATCTCTGATGATTAGTATCGTAGAACAACATGTTTAGCTGTAAACATGATAGTCTTCTGTATGTATTCCTTGGGGAAAGATTTCCTCAAATCTTTTGCCCATTTTGAAATTGAAATTGATTTTGTTTTTATTTGTTTGTTTTGTCATTGACTGTGGAGACTCTTACATATTTTGGTTATCTTCTCAAATAGACTTGGAAACATTCTTTCATTCTGTAGGAGGGCCTTTCACTTTTGATAATTTTTCTTTTGGTATACAGAAAATGTTTAGATTGATGGAGTCCCCTTGTTTATTTTTACTTTTGTTACTGATCCCTCGGTACGAGGCAAAATATTTCTGCTATGACAGATGCCAAGGGATGTCTCTCCTTGTCTTTTCTTTAAGAGTTTTACAAGTATGAATTTTATACTTAATTCTTTAACTCATTTAGAAGTGTTTTTTTAATAGAGGATAAGATAAGGGTACAGTTTCCGATATAATTTTTTTTCAAACTCTTTTTTATAAGAGCGTATGTTTTTCCCTCATTGTGTGTTCTTGGCAACCTTGTCCAAGAGCAGTCAATTATAACTGCATAGATTTAGTCTAGATTCTCTGTTCCATTCTAAATGTCTATACTTGTGATTTTATGATAGCATCATGCTATTTTAATTTCTGTACCTTTGCAATAGATTTTTAAATCAAGAAGCAAAATGCCTATAGCTTTCTTCTTTCTCAAGTTTATTTTGGCTATTCAGAGTACAGTGGGATATCTTAAAACTTCAGGATGTTTTTTCTCTGCCTCTGTAAAAATCCCAGGTAGATATTGGTAGGGATTTCATTGGCTTTACAGATATCCTTGGGTAGAATGGATATTTTCGCATCAGTTTTTCCCAGTGCATAAAGACAATATGCCCATTTATCTGTATGAAATGTCTATTATGTAAAATGAGCCAAGTACACAGAGTTGCTCTATAATGAGTGTGTACAGTTAATAAGATGTTATGCATGGTAAATCTTTTCAGAATATGCTAAATATTCTTTCCAAAACAATAAACAAAATGTTCAGAAGACCAGAATTCAAGAAAGCACTTGGAAATTATAAGTATTAGTACCTTGTTTGTGATAATGATAAAATGTGTGTATGCATAGGTCCAAGCTCATTCAAATAAATATACTCAATGAATACAATATACAACTAATATTTCAGTAATGTTTTTAAGACTTCAGAAAAATGCAGAAATTGAAATGTAGGAGTTTAGAGAATGAGAAATGTCTCCATTGTGATAAGAGTAGGTTACTCTCCAACGATGGTAGAGGAATTAAAACAAGATCTCTTCAGAACCATACCTTAATGTTCGTCTATTTTCTGATCTCTGGAATTTCCATCTTCTCTATATAAGTTTTAGCCTCTTGGCCATGACAGTCCCACTTTCTTTCTTGGTCTTGCTTGAGTTCTTGCTGTACACATGACAAGGAGAAGAGGCAGTGGGAGAAGAAAGCATGCAGGCTGCACCTTAGCTTCTATCCTGTCCTCAGCTATTTAGCTGTGTGGTCTTTCCATTGGCTTTTTCTTTTCCCAGACTTTTTGAAGCAATATTTACTTTATTCAGATTGGTATCAATAAGAAGTTAATGGTAGAGTGCCATGCATTTAAGCTGGAATGGATTTACCACAAGATATTACTTGGGACACAAACTCGTCTGGAAAACTGAAGAGATGAGTTTTTGGTTGAAGTCTCAAAAATAACTTTCAAAAACCACATGACAAATCTGGGTCAGCAAAAGATCTGCTATGAATAAACAAAACTGTCCTCTCATGTTATTCATGTGTTTGGTCAGTCAAAATATGCTATGGTTATAGTTATAAGCACTGCCAGAACAGAACCTCAGATTAACCCACTCTTCCTGCATCTGGAGCCTGCCACACAACCATGAGATGCCTAGACAACTGAACATCTCTATGTTCCTTGGAGACTGCCTTAACCTCTGTGAGGTTTTAGCCTCTCTTCTTTAAAATGGACTTATGAATGCTCCGCTTTTGTAAAGAATTCTCAGGATCAAGAAAGCAACTTTTGGAGAAGAGTTGGCAAAAGAATGGCAATTTAATTGTATTATTTAAAAGATTACCTCTACAACCCAATACCTTATTTAGCAATATTTTTATTTTGAAAATAATCAAATTGATGTATTGGAAAAATGAGAGGATCACTTTGTTAAAAATCACAATAGTATTTATAATCAAAACCTACAGTGTTGAGTAATCATGACTAAATTGAAATTAGTACATTTCCTTCCTATAGAAATATTGCTGGTGAATGTCTGTGGACCAGAATTCAAATAACTTACGGTTTCTGTACAAATTAAAGATAGCCAATGACTATCTTTGACTTATCTCTTTTCTTAGGGAAAAGTGTGGGCTTTATGATGAACTGCCTCTCTTCTCAGTGGAAAGGGTGTGGGGTTTGAATTGCCCTTAATCTCTGCCTTTTGACTTATGAACTGAAGATTATATTTAATGTACTTAACCTCTCTGAGCTTCATGGATTTTTCTTTTTCTGTGAAACAGAAACAGGGTGGGTCCATAAAGCTCTTGACACATAGTTGGTGCTAAGAAATGACAGGCACATTATTGCCATTGTTGGATATCAATATTTTAGTAGCCGAAATATTTTTAACATTTTAAAATTTGGACTATCAGAATCTCTGAGGCAAGAAATACTTTAAAAGTATAGATTGAAATGATAAAGCAAGAATTCATTTGTTTTAAATAGGTGCAGAAGAACTGAAGATTTTTGCTCCCAATTGCTTTGAAAGTAAATTTAATAACTGACAAGGAATGCAGACAAAAAGGACAAGACTTGTTAAATTCGGCATTGGTTTGAAATGAAACGTATTCTACAGAGTCATTTTATTGTGTAAAACAGACTATGGATATGTCATTTGTTGATGATAGATCATTTAGGTTCTTTGCATACTAAGTACCATCTTATAGCATATAACAATTACAAAAATTAGACTTAGCTTGCTCTTAAATGGCAAAAATCCCTTTTCAGCATGGAAGTATTGTGACAAAAAGTCTGTGGGTGTAGTAAGCCCTTGGGTATCAATGATTCTGAAGTATCAAGCAAATAAAAGACACACAGCCTATATTTTCCCCTGGAGTGAATAGTGCCAAACGTAAATATTGCAGCATTGAACATAAAACACCCTATGCAAAAATATAGACCTTGTTTGTTTGAGTCCCCTAATGCTTTAAAAAAGCTTACATCAAGGGTACTATAAGTACTATATTTAACAATCTAATTCAATTTAAGGGGTTCTACACTGCCTATAAATTTTTCTATTGAATTACTGCCTATTTTCAGTTCAAGGAAGCATATTGTTCTATGCCAACATACCTTGTTAGGTGGTTAATAATATATAAGGAGTGACTAAGGTTCTTGTTGAAAAATTAACCATTAATAGTAATTACTGGCAACTTCCTGCTTTTAAGGAAGGAATGTTAATTCTCTTTCTTAGTGTTTATATATATATATTTCCATGACAGGAATTTTCAATTTTTCTCCCAGTTTTAAGAATTTTGAAAGGAACATTTCTAGATTTATTCTCTCTACTTCCTACTTACTTCTTCCCAAGAGAGGAAGATAAAATAAGATGAGCTATGCTTGCCTTGTAACTAAAATGTGCCATTGTCATGACACATAGGCTGTTGCCCCTCAGCAGTAGGTAGAAAGCCCTGTGGCTTGTGGACTATGGTGCTTGTGTGTTGAGTATATAAGAAAAGTAGGGCTTGTTCTCAGTGTCCTCTGTCCTGGCAGTTATAGAGCCAAGCAAAATTCTAGGGGTCAATGTACAGTTTTGAGCTCTCTGCCTTCCTCCTTGGTCAGTAGTTCTGAGCTTTGCTGCCAGTCATCATGAAGGAAACAAAGTCTCCAAACAACAGATGCATGATGGACATTGGTATACTCTGCAGATCTGCATATTTTGATAGCATATTTTGAAAATATAGAAGTATCTTAAATCTGAAAATATATTGATTTAAGACACTGGGTTAAGTCATTTTATTAATGCAATGGACCCAATATAGCTGTTGCATATTTTAAAAAAGAGGAATTTCAGGCATTCCACTTTATGAAAATTTTAGCTCTTCAACTCTACAATGGATAGGCACTGGTATAAGGAAAGAAACAAATTTGGAATTCGTCAAGGCAAGTGTAATGACTCTACCATGAAAAGCAGTGCAGGGTCTGCCAACAGGAGCAGAAGCAAGTCTCTGTTTAGAATATGAAACAATGTAGTCTTAGGAATTTAAATATACATAAGGTTGCATATATCCCAAAAGGTTGACTGTGTAAAAGTAGAATTCAGTTTTTGGACCTCTAAAGTAAGTTTGTATCCCTTCTTTGACACATTCAACTTCACTTCCTTTGGAAGGAACACACCCCGTTTTTCAAATGTTGCTAGAAAAACCTTCCCAGTGACATGCTTTCTCCAGCAAGACCACACCTCCTAGGGATTCCATGACCTTCCCCAAACAGGACCACCAATTGACCAAGTGGTCAAATACTTGAGGCTATAGGGACACTTTATTCAAAGCACCATAGTCTTTGATTCAGAGCACTAATTAGAATCTACTTTTTGAGCCCCCCTCCCTTTCACAGGGAGCTGTTTTTCTACCTCTCAGTCTTGCTTGCCTACTCTTCTTTTGATATAACTTCTCATCCTTCAATATCATGAGACAACCAACTTGGAATTCACTGGCTCTAAGTGTCTTTGATGCCCCCCCCCCAATTTTGAGGGACTCTAGCCCACCAACCTAAGTTCACCAAGGTTGAAGAAATAACTCTCAAAGAAACTACAATAGCAGCACTTGGATGCTGGAAGGGTGTGATAGGAACAAAGTAAATCATTTGCTCTGTGCGCTCCCAACTGAGGTAGGGGTCTTAGGAGACTTGTGTTATCAAGGGAGAAATGGGGACACTTTAAATGGGGAAGGCACGGAGGAAGGGTTAGACAGGAAGAGAGAGAGGAGAGATAAATAATGCCTAGCTAGAAAAAGAAACTAGAGGGAATCATGTTATTCCAACAACCTACTGACAAATTACACATATAAAATCTCTATATGAGTCCAGGTATTTAGATGAAGAATACATAACAAGACAGGAGAAAACTTCCTTTAAGTTGCTGGCAGGGTAGTCCAAGAGACTCCCCAATTTACAAAGGCTATTGCCACAACCCTTAATTGTCTCCCAGAACTTGAAAGTAAAATCCCATTACTAGGACATACATCAGAGACTGGATTTGGAGCAATGGAGCTGGAACTGACCTGGAAGCCACTTCCCTTGAAGACTAGCTCTCAAAGCTTTGGAGAGCACTATGCAAGCTGCTAAAGGAGGACATCAATTGATGGTCAACCCCAGCTGCAAGGCCTAATAGCCACATCAATGACTGGCATAGCAAAAGACATTGGTACAGTAGTGGCATTTTCATCTAGGGGGTAATCAACAGCTACCTAATTGAACTTAAAGCTCACTCAGTGGGAGGAAACTCATATGTAGTAATGTAAACATGGTTAAAAACACATGACTGAAGAGGACATAGGCCTTAGAGAAAACCCAAGACTCTCACATACCTAGACAAATGTAATTTCTTACTATGTGCAAAATATGTATCCTTATATTTACAGAGAGCATCCCAGTCAAAACTCATCAAAGAAGCTCTTCTTGAAGCAGATGAAGACTATTACAGAGTACCGCAACTGGTCATACGTATTGTCTATGAATTACACAAGCCTAAATGGCACATCTATTATGTAACCTGTACACCTAAGGCTCATGCAATGTAGAACAAGAGGTAAAGAGGACACTAATGAATCTCTCAGTTCTCATTCATGGAGCTCCCTCATGCAACAGAAGTCCAGAAACACAAAAAACACAAATGACTAAAGCATAGAGAGTAAGAGTCTACAGAGTACAGGTCCTTGGACAGGACTCCTATATTAAACTACCCCCACCCTGGGCTCAGGGATCACTGGGGGAAAAGGGACAGGAAGACTCTAAGAGCCAGGGAGGTGCATGACCATATGGAAACAGAGTAGTACATACTTCTGGGACCTGCTCATATCCTACATCAATGGTATCAGCAGCTGATTATGGGCAGCTGATTAATGCTGGGTGAGGAAATAATGGGCTGACTAGACCCCAGTGAATGAAGTTATACTGAGGAGCATCTAGGGACACTAACTTGACATGGTAGGCTTTAACATGAATGACAGGATGTATGAATTCAGTTGGGAAGCTATGGGAGGTAGCCCAGTGGAGAAGAGGACATATAAGCGATTAAGATTTATTAAGATGTTCTATTTAAATACACAAAATTTCAGTAAAGATTTACAAAAAAAGAGTTTTCTACAATACTTTATTGTCAGAGTATACAGATACAGAGAGACCCACTCTAGCTATATATGAGGAAAAATTTCTTGTTATATAAACATTTTAGGGAAAATCTATTATCTTGGATAACAGACTCAGGCTCTCACTGACTTGAACAATTTCCCAAATCTTCACATACCAGGGGCAAAAATTTAATCAGTTCCAATATCTTCCATCTAGTAACTGGTAGCTTTCCAGAGTAAACCAGTCATTTCTTATAGACCTAACTGTCACTTCAGTTTTCAGACAGCTAGACAGTGTATTTTACTTCCAAGATTTAAATATTATAAGACACAAATTTAAAAATTGACATCTAAAGTGAACATATATAGATTATCATTTTACTAGCTTAATTCCATTATTAAAGAGGGGGAAAATTAAATATTATTGCTATTTACATGATGAACATATTCCAATTAGATTTATGTTTATGCTATGATGAGTAATGGAAACCAGATTTAACATACTGACTATAATCCACCCAAATAAACAGTCAGAAATGCATTTGAAAATCAGGGGATGATGATTTTTAAGACATTGGCAGCAGGCAACAAGGCAACAGTAGCCCATGGTCACTTCACTCATTCCCTAAGTTGTTGTTTCTGGTTCAAAAAATTCTTGAAACTTTATCTGTATATTGTACAATCCAAGTACAGGAATCTTGCCCTTAACACTGTCCTCCAAACATGAATTATCTTAACTGCTATTTGGATGGGAATTGTATGTTAGTCAACACAGAATAGACAGAAATCTTGGTCTATAAGAGTCTGTAATTCAGTTTCTAGATAGTCTTGTGCCAAAAGAAGGACCCCTTTCAAAGGACTGAAATATATATTGAATGACTTCCTTTGCCATGTACTGAGTTCAACACTGGAAAATTATGGTGTTCCGTAAATGATAAAATCTGTGAATGTTCAGTTCCAGTTGAGGCAAAGAGTAGTCAGTAAATCTGTATTTGAACTGTTCATAAATAACTCTGAAAATATGGTAACATAAGATGCTTAGATGTCCGTTTTGTATTACTCTCAATATTTAGGGACACAATAGGTATTAATACAAAAATTATTATTTTAGTTACTTTTTTCTTTTTCTTTTTTTTCTGGTTAATTCAGAATTTTGTAGTTTTAATTTTATTCTTAGCTTCAGTTTATAAATTAGAAATTTATAATTTTATGTAGTTGGTATATGAAAGATCTTTTCTCTGGGTACATCATTTTTTATGTAACATTAAAAAAACATGTGTGATTTTGTGTTTTCATGCACACACATATGTTTGTCTCTGTGGTGTGTGGGGGGGGCTGACTTTGTCAAAGTCTGTGTCTGAATTGCAAAAGAAATGCAATTGTATATCCTATGGTTTACTGTATCAAAAGTATTTACTTATGCTTATGCTTGTGGGAGGATAATAGACCAGGTTGTGGATCTCCAACATTATTTACTGGTTGTTTGTTTTTATAAATTGTTCTCTTATGATTGAATGCTCAGGGCAGACGGCTGATTTTGTGTAGCTCTCTATTTCATGTTTAAAACTAGGTCTCTAAAACCAGAACGATTGGCTGGGAGCCCAACTAACAGGTGGCACTCACCATGTTGCCAAGACAGCCATACTCCGAGCCTGGCCTGTCACCTGACAGGTGGATCTGCTGATGAATTTGGGCTCTTTTCAGGAACAGACCTCACTTAATCAGCTGCATGGTCAGGCTCATAACCTTCAGCTGTGACCCTAAAGTGCTCTAGGAGAAGCCATTTGATGCCATAGAGAGCAGACCAACTTTATGAAACACTGCACACAGTCCCATAAACACACAGCTATCACTTCATTTGTACTTTATAACACTAAATTGTTACTCCTTTGAATAAGATGTCTCAATTCCTGGAGTGGAGCGATGTAAAAGGAGTATTTGTGACAGCTGATGGGAGGTGGGTGCACTTGCAGTGCAAGCAAGCTTTCTGATCTTGGGCCAGTGGGCCTCACCTGTCAGCAATTGTGACAGCACAGGCTTACTGCCAAGAGCAGGAGCCCTGTGACATTGACATGGCAGATGGGAGTCAGGTACAATAGCTGACATGGGAGATAGGCAATCCAGGGAACATTTTCCTGCATTTCCTAGGGGTAAGTTTTATACAAAAGACCTATGACCTCACTCGGTTAGTCCAGTGACTAGACCAACTTCCATAATCCCAAGAACAACAAAGCCAGTGATGGAAAATTTCTGATGCTGTTAAGGACTTATACATAGTAAAGCTTTATAAACACTCCTCTTCTTCCACTAATCTTGCAAGATAATGCAGGCAAAGAACTGAGGATCACGTGGACAAGAATCTCAGAGTCTCAGGGAGGAGCTAGAGGAGCTGGGACAAGACAGATACCCTTCTGACTTCCACAAGCTGTGCTCTTTCTGAATCTGTTGCTGGTGGCCCAGTGATTCCTGTTTATATTCAGTCAATTATTTCTACTTCATTTTTGAGCTAGAATGGAGGAACTTATAAAACTAGAAAGAAAGGAGAAACTGAAAAATAAAGTAACCAATTGGAATATTTATGTTCTTTATTTGCTGTGGATAGTAGTTGGCTTATTGCAAATCTAAGCAGCAAAGTAACAATAATTTGATATGCCCAGAAACTGATGAGAGATTATTTAAATTACCAGACTTGAACATGAATATAAATGAGTTTAGAAATCCACTTAGAAATATGATCTATAATTTGCATGTAATATAAATGGAGCTAAACAAGAGAAAAATCAGGTATGTTACAGTATTTTTCACATTCTAGGGGATGGAGCAATCTTTCTTAGGAAGAAAAGTGCTCTTCTGTTTTGGAAAATAGATACTGGAACTTTTGGACATAGCAGGATAGGAACAAGACTATGTGTTCAAGGCAGTTTATTAAAGCCAAATGAATTAATTTGTAGGCAAATTTTTTTTTTCTGGAGAAAGTAACTCTTTAAGTGTGGAGAAGGATCAAGGTGAGGTGAACTGCCAAGGGGAGGAGGAAGTTCCAGGGGATGGAGCCCAGTTGAGATGGACCAAAAGTAAACTGTGTCTGGGGTTGCGGGGAGACAGTGAATGACAGAGACAGAGAAAGACAAAGACAGAGAGAGAGAGAGTCCTCAGATGGCTCATTTAGCCAGAGGAAATTACTTGAACACTGAGTGTCAGTTTCCCTTCTCTGGCACATGATCTTCTGATGGTTGGCGTCTCTTTTAGCCAATTCTTTTAATACAAAATTTTGCTACTGCTACCCATGCCTTAGCTGAGAGTGAAGCAAAAAGGTTGGGTGTATGTTGTTAAAAGGCCAGCAAAGAGAGGGTAGCATGGAGATAGCAACATTCATGTAATTACTCTTCAGGAATTGCAGGAGATACCAGTGTTCTCAAGAACACAGCACAGTGAAACTAAACTGTCAAGTGGGAACCAAGTTTCCACTGAAGGAAAAGATGCCTTGCCACTAAATCTCTTCTGTATGCAAGTTGTTCTCTTGATAACCTCATCCTGTGCCATATCTTTAAATACTGTCTATGTGCTGATATTTAAAGAAAATGTCCAAGAGGGGCTTGGTAGAACATGCATGTAAACTCATCATTCAAGATGCTGGGATGGAAAGATTGTGAATTTGAGCCTAACGAACTACATAGGGAGTGGAAGACCAGCCTGAGCTATATATAGTGGGACCCTGTCTTAATTAATTAAGCTTGTTAATGTCCACCTTCATTTACCTCAGTTACTAAATACCTTCACTTGATTAATAGGCATCTTGAACTTAAAGATATGCTCAGTACTTACTTGTTAATTTCTTAATTCATCTCTGCCATGTGCCTTTAAAGTTTTCTACCTCAATTAATGGCATTACTGGTTATCAGCAGAAAGTCACAAAAACCATGTTGCCATCCTTGAATCCTTGATCTCACCTCTGAAAAATACTACACATCTGACTGCTTGTTCACATTCTAGCATAGGTGCCACCTCCAAACTGTCCAAATAGCCTACTGACAGGCCCCTCTGTTCCTACTCTTGTTCCCACCCCCACCTGGACTCACTTACCCTGAGCCTCCTTGTGCATTCTCTGCACAGCAGGGGGAGTGAGCAGCCTGCTTTGCTCACTGCCCTTCAGTAACCTCCTTGAGAAACTGGCTTATATCTCTTCTTAAGCATATGTGCATCTCAGTAGCAAGCACAGTGCTTGGCACAGCCTAAGTGTTTAATAATATGTTTGTTCACTGCCTAGATAAGTATAATATTTTTCTATTTGTACCGGAAGGCGGTAGGAATTGGGGAGGTGTGTATTACTGAAGAAGGTGCCATGTACTCTTCAGCAGCTTTCTTTTCAAGGCTAATTTCACAGCAAACATAGGATTATGTTTTAACAGTTTCTGAGAAATGATAGCAAATGGCAGAAAATCTGTACATTAGCAACATAGACAACTTCATGGCTCAGGAAATGAGAAAATGCAAAATCGTGATAGCATAAATAGGGGGTTTATGTATATATAGCTTCCTCATAGCCCAATCTTGTGTTTATTGAATATTCATTGGGGTATGTTAGAACAGTGAACAATATTTTATGAGTTTGGCAAGGGGATAAAGAGCTGAATGGTTTATGTTTTTGCTATCAAGTGAGCTCCATAAAATGGGCCCAAAGTGGGTCTTCAGCTTATAGTACTCAAAGATGCATGAAAAGCAAATTTATTTTTCTGCTTCCTCTAGCAGGTGAATAGGCTTCTATTTTGTGCTCCTCAGTGGCTATTGACACATGTTTTATAAAGGATTTTTCCTTTAGAGGTGCTCATCAACCTCTTCCTTTTCATATGTCCCCAAATACATTCGAAGAACTAAATTTCCCTCTTCAACCATCTAATTTTTAGGACACTAGAACATTTTTCTCCAGAGAGAATTTGTGATCAGGTTGAAGTTTCTGACTTTTGAATGGATTAACTCTGTGATCATGAGATTGGGTTGGTTACTCCAGGACTGAATTACTGGTAAAATGAACAATATTCAGTAAATTGAATAAACAAGTGAATAATGAATGAACTGAATGAAAGAGTCATTGAGTATATTATTTAATAGAATTTAGACTTGACAGGCTAGTTTATAGATAGGTATAAAATTCAAAAGTGGTTTGAATATGTTTTAAGTAGCCAATAATTGTATTATAATACATTCTAGAATGGTTTGTGATGAACACTATAATCTTATTATGAAGAATGTAACTATCACCTAATAGATTGTTTGAAACTTTGCCAGCAAAAATTATCAAGAAGAATTGATTTTTATCTTAATTTAAAAAGCTAACTTTCATAACTATTATATCTTACTTGCTTTTAAAAAGGTCTTAACAAATTTAGTTTTATCTAATAATACTCCTCTATATTTTTAGATGAATAAAATTCAGGTGCATAATGTCTTAAATTTCCCAAAAAACAAAAACAACAACAACAACAGCAAAAAAAAAAAAAACAACTAAAGGCTTCACAACAACTGGATAGCTGAATGCCATGGCTAAATGATAGTCTACTTAGTTTGCATAGGATTCAAATGTTCTTCTCCTAGCCCTCTGTGGCTTAAAACTTCCCATGGCTAAGTGGGTAAATTGCTTGCTGTCAAGGAATGAGTACTTGAATTTAGACCCACAGTGCCTGAATAAAATGATTGGCATGGAAACACAATCCTACAATTCCAATGCTGGCAAGCAGAGACAGGTGGGTCCTGGGGAGGCTTGTTGGCCAGCTAGTGTAGCCAAACCAATAAGCTACAGGTTCAGTGAGAGACTATGTCTCAAAACTAAAGTGGAGAGCAATAGAAAAAAATACCCAGTAAATCTCTGGCCTCCACATGTGTACATTGATGGAACATATCTGCACACATGTATGTACACAGAGACAGACAGGCAGATAGACACACACACACACACCACACGTGCAAATGTACCTTCTGCCTCCCTTCCAAAAGTCTTCCACTTCTGTTCCTTCACCTATTTTCTCCTATTTTAGTCTATCATTTTCTTAATCTTATTCTTTTCCCATTGCCTGATGGTTCATGCTCAATATTCTTCTGTTTTAACTTCTTTTTAATACAACTTTCTGCTAGGCAATGCCCTAAAAGGTGTGCTGTAGGTGTGACTCTCTTGTGTGGTATTTCATTACTGGTCTCCATTCTTGACTCTTATTGATCCCAACAACTTTACTTGTTGGACCCAGTACAAAATGAAACTGTGGAGTTTGTTGTTTAAAAATTATTAAGAACATCAGTATTGTAATAACAAAACTTTAAGCTACCTATGTAGTTGACACATCTTTGGCCTTTACCACATGACTTCACAGGCTCTTCCTCTGAATGTGAAGTATGCATACCTGCCTTATTGATGTTGGACTTGACCATGTGACTAACTTTGCTTACTGGATTATGAACATGTACCAACTCTGTCTAGGACCTGAAAACTTCAGGTTGCCTCTGTTTGATTCTCTTTTCTGATATGACTAAATAAAAGTCTAAACTTTCTTTTCTTTTGTGCTGAATTTTTGTCCATTTAATGTACAACATCTTAATCATCTTTATACTCCTTCCCCAAGAGCACCCTCCTATAGTCTATAGTGCCCACACTGGATTTCATAAGTTTTGTCATTAAGGTTAATGTAAGATGATATTTTTGTTATAGTTTTGCTCTGTATTGTCTGATGGTTAGAAATGTTAACTAGCTTGGTATATACCTGGTGGTCATTTTGGATATTTTAGTTGAGAAAAATGTCTGCTCAAGACATTTGCCCATTTTAAAAATTAAGTTGGTTTCATGCTATTGCAAGTGATAGGCTTTTATATAGTTTGCATATTAATGCCTTGACTTTTGAATATTTTCTCCCATCTTATAGGACACCTTCAAATGGTATAGATTATTCACTTTACTGTAAGGAATATTTCCTTCAGAGTAAATGTGGAAAAGAGAAAAATAGAAAAAAAAAGATGATTCCACCAAACCTGGTTGACATATGTTGTTCTTGTTAATGGAACATAGAGCTTAAATATTATCATTGATAAATCTATTATAAATTATATCATCTGGGCCTAGAGGAGATAGCTCATTGGTTAAAAGCACTGGTTGCTCTTGTACCAGATGTAGATCTGGTTTCCAGTATTCCATTTCTAGGGGCTCCAACGACCTCTTCTGGCCTCCATGGGCACTGCACGCACCTGGTATATCTATATATATATGCGGCAAACACACACATAAAATAGAAATAAATAACTAAATAGGAATTTAAAATTATATCTTTCAAAAGTTTTGTTTATGATTTACCTTCTTATAGCCAATTTATTTGGATATAGTAGTATATTTTAAAGTTTTTAAATTCTAAAAAATTAATAGAATTTTTGCAATTTTCATTCAATAAAGTTTGATAATATTGAGATCCCTCCCATCTGCACCTTCTCCACTGCCACCCACTCAATTTAATGAACTCTCTTATATGTACAACATTGTCTATAGATTCTGTTTTGTGTCCCCAAATGACCTTCAGCGTAGGCCAATTCACTAGACCTACCAAGAGTCCCACTCCTGAAAGGCACTGTCTTTCCATCTCCCAGCAGCCATCAATTGCCATAAGTTCTTCGGGTTGGAATTTCTTGCCCATTTTCCCATGTCTATGCTGGGATTTTTGTCTGTTTTGAGTTTGCAAGGAATTGTGCATGCTGTTACCATTGCTATGAGTTCATATGAGTAACTGACCCACTGTCTGGAGGACTCTGTTTCCTTGTGGTCATCCACCCCCTTTGGCTCTTACAATCTTTCTCTCTTCTCTTCTGCAAAGATCCCTGAGCCTTGGGAAGCAGAATTTGAAGTAGGTATCATAATCAGAAATAAGCACTCTGTGGCCTCTAGTTCTCTGCACATTGGCCAATTGTGGATTTCTGTGTTAATCACCACCTGTTGCATAAAGAAAATTCTCTGATGAGAGTTGACAAATGCATTCATCCTATGTGTGGAGGTTGCATTTAAGATGTTTTACTTAGGGTTAAACATCTCACAGAAGCCTATTCTCTGAGTTTGATCAGTTCTGGAACTTTGCAATAGTTTCTGTTAACTTGTTTTTTGTTTTGTTTTGTTTTTCCCTTGGCAGCTCATATAGTATCCTCTAATACCATTAGAAGTAGTCTTTGGGAGGAGGCTTCCTGGTCAGTTCCAGCTTGATTTCTCCAACTCCTGTCTGAAGTATGGTCTGTCTTTAGCAATAAGGACTTACCTTCAAGTTCTAGGTGACAACCATGGACTGTGTCAGTAGCCTATGTTATTTTGGGAGTCTCGTAGACTACCCTGACCAACAACTTGAAGGGAGATTTCTTCGGCTTGGTACTGTATTTTCTCTTACGAAGCCTTCAACATACACTCGTATGCTTATTGTATGTGTATTTTTCAGTAGGACTTTGAACTAATACATTTCCTCTAGATTTTCATATCCTCTTGGCATTATTTACCGCTACTGTCACTCCCCCTGAATAACTGTCAGTACTCCCTCCCTGTTAAAATACACTTGTTTTCCACAGTTCCCCCTTAATAACACCTGCCTCTCCTTTTGAGCTCCTTCTTCCCATTTATCCCCATGCTTTCCCGTCTCCTGTGGTTACATCAGGATATATATTCACATCTAGGGATTTGGAGCTAAGATCCACAAATGGGAGAGAACATATGTTGCTTGCTTTTCTGAGCCTGTGTTACTTCACTTGGTAGAACGTTTCTAGTTCCATCTATTTACCTGCGAATTGAAGTTTTTGATTTTCTTACAAAGCTAAATCATCATCACTTCTCTTTCTATTTTAATGTACCATTTTGTTAAAGAATATGAGTTAATTTTTAAAGAAAATTTTAAGTAGTAAACTTTCTTTTATCTTTTATTAAATATATTTTTTGACAATTTCCTACGTGCATGCATGGTAGATACTGATGATTTGCCCCTTTTTTCTCCCTCCCACTCCTATTACTCACCCCCCTCCAACATGGATTCTGTTGTTGCTACTGTTGTTTGTTTCCTTGTCAGGTCTAACATTCTCTACTGGCAGGTCTAACATTCTCTACTTGTTTTCTTTTGTCTTTAAGTGTGCTGAAGAAGCTGTTCTGTTGTCTTGTGACATTAAATGTCACAGAGAAGTTTGACACTGGCCTGACTTTTCTTATTTTACACCTGCGTTATTTTCACTTCTTCTGCAATGTTTTCAGAAGTCTTCAATCTTCAAATCTATTTTTTTGCTGGCTATATTTTGACATTTATATCTTTACATTAACCTGCTTTTAAACACATTAATAGAGTTATTTTCAACCTTAGCCTTATTTGAAAGTGTTTTCTCAGAAGACTTGGTTATTTTAAGGATAAGTCTCTGGTGATATCTTTCTCACAAAATTGGTATATTTAGTGAGTTAGGTCATTTCTCAGAAAATTAGTATATGTGATGAGTTATAACATCATACATGTCATTGGAGAGGTTCAAATTAATTATGGTTTTGGTACTTAATTTTTTGTTTGTTAAAACCATTTAGCACCTATTTGGCGGCAGGCTGTAAGTGGGAAAACATAGGAAACACATGTTCCTTTTGATAGGTAGGTTTATAGACATTTTTATAGGATGTCCCCATAACAATATGAAAGCTTGTCCAAAAATATATAAAAGGATTTATATTTGTTTTTGAAGAAATCAAGTTCAGATTCTTTTTATACACTACCCAGGGAAAAAGTCTATGCAAATACTATTGCATTTATAATAATTACCAAATATATACATAAATTTATGTGCAGCAGTTATAAATATGTAAATATAAACAGATACTTTATGGCCTGTATGATTCTTATGGAGCTCTAGCTCTACAGAATCCTTTCTCAGATCATCTGACCTAATCCTTAGAATGGCCCCATGGGATACACTTTATCTCTCTTTCTCACAGATGAGAAAAGGAAGCTGAGTTGAGTCTCATGGTCAAATAATGCTCAGCACAAACTATTCAGTCAAAATTGACTGAAGAAAGGATGAACTGTGGCTTAAAACCAGGGCAATGTGAACACAAAGTCTTTGTTTTAAACATTACAAACATTTTAATATTCATATAAAATGAAACAGAGGCAATACACATAAAGAACAATCTGGCTGCTGTTCAATAATAATAATAATAAACCTTGAATTAATCCAATCATGAATTATTATTCTGTTATCAAGATCAATTTTCAATTTTCTTTCATTTTTGGCAGAACTGGACCTTTAATGAGGCATTTTCATACACACACACACACACACACACACACACACATAATGTTGATAAAACTTGACTCAGATATGTGAGTCTCCGAAATACTTTCTCAGGATTTGGACAGCCAATAATCAATCACAGAATTAATAATAAAGGCTAAACGAGGGTTTTAAATCACAATTAGACCTGAAAATTTGCATTTAAATGGAAAATCAATTTATGTATTGTGGAAGATTATCTAGTATTTAGCCTGATATAATTTACCCAGAGAAAATAGAAAGAAAAATTAACCACCTAAATAGCCTCTGCCCATACTGGCTCATAATGGTAATTTACCTAAAATAATTCTTTCAGTTACAAAGCATTAAATTCATACATTTATTTGAATATGTTTTTCTGCTAATAAAAATAATAGATACACCAGAAAGTTAAAATATATATAAAATGCAACCAACCTCAGTGTTATGCATTTTTCTATCACCCTAGATAATTACTGTTGACATTTTTATGATACTCAAATTCATTAAACACCTAACACAGTGGAGGCGGCTGGAAGGAGTCATTAGTAATGGGTTGGAAATTTGATTATTGAATTGCTGCTTTCCACAAAGAAAACTAATGTCTTTGAAGTTCAATTTATATTAATTTTGCTTTTAGTCAATTATTTTCTGAATAATCTCTGTAGCTTGAAATGTAAGTAATATAAGCCATATTAGAGAATATAACTTAAAATGGCTCTGCCAACACATTGAGAGTATATAATTCATAGAAAAAGAAAAGAAGTCAATAAAATAATTGTGATATTAAGAATTATGTATTAAATGAACAATGTATTAGTCTGTAACTATAGAATAATAGTAAAATGTAAAATATGTCACAAGTTTAGGCCAATACAGAGATCCCCACGCTTCTAACTTCAGACACAACATGTGATACCTTTAGGGAAGTTTCAGAGCAGACACAAAGTTCTAATTGTTTACTTGACAAACTGGTTAGACAGTTTACCTAGCTTAATCTTCTTGAACAACAAAGGAGGGACTCGGAGGCTGGGGGCAGGGTATGAAGTAGGATGATAGTACAGGGCTTGAGGCATGAGAAAGATGCTCAGTTAGGAAAGTTCTGTATTTAGGGCAGGATAGATCACTAAGTGGATAATTCATGGTGGCAGCAATGGGAGGTTCCCCCTATTCTCTGGGTTTATTCTCACAGTAAGGACTCAGCTTATAGCCCTGAGGAAGGTTTTCACTTTAAAGATCATTCTTTTCTGAAACTTTTGGTCTTTCTGTGTTTTATTGAACTAGTTCTAAAGTTCAAGGAGGGTCAAAACAGAAGGCATCTTCTCTAAGGCATTAAACAGACATTAAAGGAACAAAGCCAATCTGTAGGGTTTTCACAGGGTCTTCATCAAAGATGTAATCTACAAAGCAGTTTTTGTTATTGCACACAAGACATTGGCTTAATGAGTACTGTAAGAGTATTAATTGACATATTTTCCCTTTAAGTAAAAGTTTAAGACCAATGAAATTTAAACTCATAAATATTAACAGTTTACATAACCTTAAAGATTATATCGAAAGTTTAAGAGTTGTACATGGTTTATGACAAGCCTTTGTCTTGATTCACCCCATATACTTTATGAAAAGGATATCCAACTGTAATATTTTAGATTTATTAATATTCACTATTTAAACATATGTCAAAAGAGTGTATATAGTGATTCCAACTTTGAAATTAATGCAAACATGTAAGTTTCCTTCTGTGATTATTTAAAGGAATAATGCATTATTTTACTAAGTCCTCTGGGCATAAGTAATAAAAAATAACCCAACATATGGATCATATATCAAAGCATTTTTTTCTGTTGGTGTGATTGTAATAAATGCAGCCAGATAAAAATAGATATATCTCAATAATTACAAAATATACATTGACTAATGTTTGTCAATTCAGTCAATAAGGTGCTATTAGACTACTGCAATGCAGTAACAGTTATCTTGATATGTTTTTATAGTTAAACCTATTATATGAATAAAAGCAATCCTCACATCATTTGAACAATAATGTCTTATGTTTTGAGTCAGGAAATAAACAATTACAGAATAACTTTTTAAATTTCTCATTTTGACCACATGTGTATAGGATTCATTTAAAAGCCGTGGCATCTATAAAATTTAATTACATCTCCATGCAGCTTTAAATTGTGAGTGGCTTTAAATCAAGTGTGTCTTCAAAACAGGAGCAGCTTCTATTAAATCTAATTATGTTTCCCTACATATTGTGCAGTAGAGGTATAGCTGTTAAAGGGGGACATCTATGAATATGGCACAGGGAAGATGGAGGAGTGGGGAGGAAGAACCTCATGCCTCTTTGAAATAAGTAACAATACTGCTGCTCGCCATAGTCAGAATGCTCCAGACAGCTTTAGTAATGTAAGACAAAGCCAAGAAGATTGAATTTTCGTGCTTTTTCATGTATGATATGTACATTTTTGGAAATGGTCCATTTATGCTAATTCTTCAATACATTAAATATGAATTCAAATGATTGAAATGTAGAAAGTCTTTTGCATTTTATTTGAATTTCAGAACCCTATGCATCACTAATTTATAGCTATACAAAAGGAATTAAAGAGGCAAAGCAGCTTGAAATTATACTTTCTTTGGTTAAAAAATAAACAAACAATGAAAAATCCCGGAATTAAAAAAAATTCATCTCCCCAAATGAATATTTTCCTTTTAATCTTTTAAACATAAATATCTGTTACAACGTGTTCTCTCCACATAACTGTTTGACCTTAATAATCCCCTGTAATGAATATTTTCCTTTTTTAATTAAAAAATCTTGTGATTTGGTTTTTCCTCATAGTTGTTTGACCAAGGCTAAGTTTGGGGGGAATATATACTTGATTACACATATGTTAAGTACTAAATGTTTCATTTTTTTAAAACCCAAGTTAAAAAAATAAAAAGGTCCATCTATAAAGTGAGATTGTTGTGGGGAACTGTGTAATTCTGTGCTTGCTGAAGACTGATATGGCAAATTCTGGTTCTATACATGACAATCAGTAAGTCTCTACAGACTTTCTGTAGAATATTTTTATATATGTATTTCATGATATTGAATAAAATTTTATGAAATTATTTGTTGTTGCTATACTTGCATCTCTTTGGTTTAGATAGAAGTCTACTATTAAAATGTCCATCTCTTGAGGGCATGGACTTTGGAGACATTACTATTAAGGGGTTGCAATAAATAGGCCTCACTAGAATACACAGAAGTTTACATTTTCAAGCTCTATGTGGAGTGGTCTTTTTCTTTATGCTTTCTCTTCTTTTATAAACCCAGTTCCTTTTCCTAGAATGTAAGTAAAACTAGCCTTTTATTCTTGAGCAAAGTAACTTTTGGCCAAGCATTTTTTTTTCTAACTTGCTTGAAAATAAAATTACCTCAAACAATTGGCATTTGTGTTGACATGCAGACTTCTGTAGTAGGATGTTCTGGCCTTGAGAATTGCCATGAACTGGCAGGATTCATGTTTGCATTCAAAATAATCAAACTGGTGATAAGACGGGAGGGGTGGTTATTTGCAACTTGTCTGTTTGAGGGAACTTACAGAAATTTATTGAAGACAGATGTTTGTCTATAATATATTTTTACTTTAAAATGAAACTTTTGACCTTTTTACCTAAATGCTGTGAATAGAAATTTTTAACTGTTTGAAAACAATTTTAGCAATCTTTCCAAGTGGTGTTTGTGTTTCTGCAATGTTATACAGATGTGATCATTTGAAATCATCATCTTCTAATTTAGAAGCAAACTTGTTCAGGTAAGAGGAGTCCCTCTTCGAGAGTCAAACTGTTATTATAGCCTATCTATACTATCTGAAAATAATACTGGAATTTTGCACTCCAAAGATTCCATTGCCTACATTCTGTTTAGGCTGAGAATTCTCTGAAACTTTGCCTTAAATCAGATGATATTGTATATCCAGAAGGCATGGATTCAGGACCCTCAAATGCCACTGTATTTTCTGCTAAATTTATCAAAAACATCACAGCTAAACAGGAATAGATTGTAAAAATGATTTGTAGATTATTTGCTTAAATTATTGGCACTGAGCTGATTGGAAGATTGTTCTAAAGTCAATACGACCAAATAAATTACAAGCCAAGATGTTCATTAGTAAATTGGGGCCATGAAGGTTGAAAATGCTGGGTTTGCTAGGAGACACTCAGGTACCAACGTCTGTTACCTACTCAACAGCCTTTAATGAGAGTACTTTTTCACTAAATACTAATAGAGTTTTGATCCCACTAAATAGCAGCAGGTCGTTTTTACTGTGTGTAACAGTGTGCTGTATACATGTAGTACTATATATGCATATATTTGCATTAAATTGCAAAGCTTTCTGCATTCCACTTCCACAATTTCTAAATACTGTATAAAATAAAATGATTAAAATGTCACCAAATCCACATGCATTCCATTTTTGCAATAAGCATTTCTTTCTTCAGAATAGAAATGCTGTTTAATTTCAGTGTGATTGTGAATTTTGTAAAATGAGGATGTAATAGCGTTTTACTTAAACTTATAGCATCTTCTGCTCACATTGTGTTTCAGAATAGTTCCTTCATAATTAAAGTGTCAAAAAACACATTTGTAACAAGAATGATGAAATTCCTTCTGAATAATCCGTTAGCAAATAATAACCTGCACTTGCTGCTCTCAAACAGGATCATTTAATACCTTTCAATCATTTGCTTCTTCTCGCTCTTTCTTTTTTCTTTTTCCTCTTGGAAAATAACTTCCTGTAACAGCTTAAAACTATTTTATGGGCTTAATGGGAGTTTTTTCTTTCACTGGAATGGTATATGGTTAGGAAACGTTTCAATAAATATGTAAAATGTTCTTCCCATGTTTCCCACTGGCTGTCTCCCAGTCTAGAGAGTTTTCAAATACAATAAACAAAGATGGCTTCGAAATAATCATAGCTCCTAATTTCCCCCAAATATCATCCATCCATTTTTCTATTTATTGCTGAAAACAGAAGCCATATTGTGAAATATTCCCCACCACATTGAGATGAAGTCAGGTTGACATTTAAGTACTGTAACATAGGACGCTTCTGAACTATGAAAGGAGCAAGTCAGATTATTTTTGTGGGCATTTTTTTCTCATAAGACCTTGCTATAACTTGTTTTGTGTTAAAAATCACATTTGTTTCATGATAAAATCTTTTGAATTAATTTAGAAAATATAATATATACATATACATTTGTTTTGTTTTGTTTGCTTCAGTCTTTTTTGAGAGAGGGTCTCCCTATAGCCCTGGATGGCTTGAAAATACATTTTACCTGCCAAGGATTTTAATAAGATACAAATAAGATATGAGTAAGCAAAAACAAAACCATGTAAATAATTCAGTATATATCATGAGGCTCAGGGCTCTGGTTGGCTTAATATTTTCATTCTATATATGATTGAAACAGCTTTTGGAGAATTATTGGACAAGGCAGAATGATAAACATATTTCTGTAGCACATACTTAGTGACTTTTCATGTATCTCCTCCTTGCATCTGGTTTAGTATCATATTCAGAGCATAAAAGAAACACAATAACTTGTTTTAGAATCTATCTTAAGATTTTTTTGCTCCAACATAGGTCAAGCATAATTGTAAGAGGGGAAAAAGAAAATCTTTTAAAAATAATTTACTCTTATTCAAATGCTTATACCATCTTCTGCAGCTGCAAAACCATGATGCTTTCATTAAGAATCACATCTGGGCTGCATTAAAACAGGAGCCTTTCCCAGCCCTGGAGTGCTTGTCAGGTTGAAAGTTTTTCTCATAGCTCCTGCAACTTGTCCAAAAATCAAGGGCTAAGACAGAGAACAGACCTGGTCACGAGCTGGTACGGGTTTAAGTACATTCCTGCTGTGTTATTCACCGTCTGGCTCTAATTCGGAGGTACATCTCCCTTGTGTTCACTTTATTAACTTATATATGACTAGGTCTTTTGTTTAAAATGGAAATAAAGAAAACGAGGTTTGCTGAAGAGCAATGCTGTAGATTGAGACATTTGTTTTCCCACATTTACGTTTCACTCCCGTCAATGTTGGCTCTTTAAAGCAATTTCATATTTCAGCTATTTACATATTTTAAAAAATAAATAATATAGGTGCTTCATGATAAGCCTTGTTTTCTATTAAATTTTATGGGGGGCTTTCAACAAAAATTATAATTCATTGCATCACTTAATGAATGCAGCTAATTGAACTCAGAAGTGCAAAGGGAAAAGTATGTTATTCACAGACAGGCAATATAAAATAAAGTTTTCTCAGTTTTGAAGAATTTATTTCAACCATTTATTGCAAAATTGAATAGAAGGTCAGCAAAATACTAGGTTGTCATGACATTAAATGAAGAATGGAGTTGTTTTTACGTAGCTTTCAAAAATTCAAAGGAGTAATAGAATGAAATAAGCCACCAACCAAAAAGAAAGCTTTAAAGATTACTTTGGAATATTGTTTTTTCCATTGTTAATATTTTATTGAGTTTTTGTGCAATTCATATAATACATCATAACCAAAATTTAGACCCGCTCTCCCATAGCCCCCCTGCACCCGATTCCAGGTATTCTGTCACGAATGTTAAGTCTTATCCCATCAAGCACTTTTCCCAGATGTCTCTCCGTACATTTTTAATCCATTGGAGTCCAGTCGGCCTATGTAGAATCACTCCTTTAAAAAGGATACACTCTCGCTTATCCCCAAGTTCTCATTTGCCAATAGTTCCTTGGCTAAGGTTGGAGTCTGCAGCCCATTTTTCCTGCTCCATGCTGGAGTTTTATCAGATTGGCTCAGCATTGTGCATGCTGTTCAGCATTGCTGCAAATCTATATGAGCAAATTCCCAGTGACCCGAAAGCCTTTGTTTCCTTATGTTCATGCACCAAACATGATTCTCATAATCTTATAATGACTGCTGGTGCACCAGATTATTAATGTCTATAATCTTTATTAGTTTTTATAACACATAATTTTCTTAAGATGTAAATGTTTTCCAAATCTTGGGACCAAAGGAAAACATTAACTCTGAAGCACAAAGTGTCATGAAAGAAGCAGATCCAGAAGTAATTATGCTGTATTTGATATGAACTGGAATAGAGCAGATATACAGTGGAACCAATGATTAAACTGGCCAGAGGAGGTCATCTTTGAGCTGGTCTCTGAAGGATGAATAGAAGTTCACAAGACCAAATGTTCATTAATTTAGGTTCCATGTTTTCTTTTTATTGATTCCAAAACAAACATATTCTGATAGGTATTTTTTTTCCTCCTTGTGTGAAAACAGAGATGTTTTTCAGCACATAATAGGAATATAAATAAACAAAAACAAACACAGAATGACTATAGTCATGTCTACCCAGCTAACATGTAGGGCTAGTAACCACTAATCTCACTGGGTTTGAGATTTGATGTTATAAAAGACAATGTTCATACCAAATAATCTCCATCATGGGATGGTGAAATAAGGAAATTTGTGTGTTTTCTCCCAATAGAATGAACAAGTGCCTCAAATTTGTTCTCTAGTTTACTTTTTTCATTTAGTTGTGATGTCTTTTAGGTATTATTTAGTTTATAATCATTTCTCTGCATGGTGGTTTTGACAAAACAGGCCAGCTGTTTTGTGAAATGTCCTATAATCTAGACTTGTTTTTTTATTTGTTACTAGTTTTGGTTAATATTGTACTTAACTAAAATTCTTATTTTTTGAGAATTTCGTATGTGAGTACTGTATTTACAACACTTCCACCCCTGCCTTCCTGCTCCAGTTCCTGCCATGTTTTACCCATTCCCTCTCCTGACCTCTTCTTTAGTTATTGTTGCATATATTTGCATATATTATATATAAACACCCTACTGAGTCCATTTTGTGATGTTAGTATGTGTATGCATTTAGGGTTGAACACGTGGTCAAAATGCAGAGAATAAGTGACCATGGGGTGCCCAACTGCAATTGATAGATCTACAATGCAACCTCTGCATCTAAGGTTCAGAAAACATTGTCGAAGAAGGGGAAGAAAGATCAATATTGCAAAAGCCAGAGAACCAAGATACCTGCTGCTAAAGATTCTTTTCTTTATGACAAGGAACCAGCAGCCATGAAATCTCAGCTGTATGTTAGACTAAACAAGACCTATATAATGACAATACCAGCTAACCTACCATCATGGATGGGGAAAGATTGCACCTTTAGAGGCAGACCTACTGAGAGGGGAGAATCAGTTTTATCCAGGGACAAGATTCCTGATAGATTACTCTTTCCTAGTTAACTTTTAGAGTATCATGTAATGTGTATATATGCACTGCACATTAATGTTCATTACTTTAACAAAGGAGCACAAATTAGTTGGCAAATAACCATGACATAAAATAGATTAATGAAAGAAAATGATAAATAATAAAGCTATTCCAGTTTAGCAGCCACCATAGTTAAAGTCTTGATGGGCGACATGATATACACATTTCTTACATCTCTCTGGAAAACTGTCTGAGCTTCCTAGATGAAGGGGCCAACCCCCCTTTGCTTTCATAGTCATCCTCTTAACACCAGGACCTTAGTGTTCAAGACATGTGAGTTATCTTACTGCTTCTCAAGATTCTGAGTTATAACTTCCCAAAGAGTTTTCACTTGCTTTTGTGTAGCAACAAAGATGACAACCTTGGGCCAGAGCCATGACTGAGTGGATAGAATAGCTTGTCATCAAGCTTGATGACCTGAGTTCAAGTCCTGGGACTGTTATGTTGGAAGGAGAGAACTAACTACTGAAAACTGTCTTTTGCACTCTCCGCCTTCTGCATGCACGTATAACATATAGCTGCATATACACATACATAAGCACAGCAAATAAAAATAAAATAGTTAAGAAAAGAAAGAGATGGGAACTGCATCTTTCAAGTTGAGACAACTAACCTGGGTCTGTATCTAAACACCACCATTTATAAAATGTTAAACAAATTTTCAAATATAAAGTGAATAAAATATTGCGGCACCATTGAGCTTGCCTAGGAAATAATATAATCAAACTCTTCATTACTTCAAATATACACATTTAGAGAATATAGGGTGGAAACTGGGTCTATTCTTTCTAACTCACTGTTCTTTGAATACATTTTATTAGACTGTGAAGGTAAAAGGACCTGTTTTACTTAACAAAGCCAGCTAGCTGTTTTTATGGAAATTTTCTTTCAGTTTATAACTCATGTGAATGTCAATGTCAAAGTAACAACTGCACCACTGGGATGAAATGGATAAAAGGCTCCTGGTCAGAGGAAGCTCTCCTTCCATTAAGATTTACCCTTCATGTTTTCCATTAAGTACTGTCAGCTCAGATTCTCTCTTCATTGAGAACAGCCAGCTGATAGATGCCTCTGTGCTGTACCATGGAGGACAGGAAAAGTCCTTCTGTTTCTACAGGCTTTTAAGATGTGTTTATAGAAAATGAATTTTGAGATTTCTAGGCAACATTTCTAGGCAACATCGTTTTATATATGAATTGTGAAAGATTTCATGTACTAATCATTATTTTGGTGCCTTGTGGACATATGAGTATGGACTCACAACAGCAGATTTAAGCTTTCTGATCTTCTGTTTGTAGATGTAAACATTATGCTTCATTCAGCTCTGTTTTGTCTAAAATGCTTGTTTTATAAAAATGGATGCATTTCCTAAGTCTAGACTTCAACCATACTTTAAAGGTGGGAGTAGAAATTAAAGAAATCAATTCATAGTTTAGCACAATTTTCACATGTATGTTTCAAATTTATTTCCAACTGTGAACATTTATTACTTAGAATGAAATATTTTTAAAATGATTAAAATTACTTTCTTGAAAATTAATTGCTTTCAGAATATTGGCAATAAGCCTGAGTTCCTATCATCCTCAAGTTCCAAACACAGCTTCAGGTAACATGGTTTTAATGTAATTGAAAGTGTGAAAAAATTGACTTTGTTATTTAAATACATCGACGTGAATTTGCAGGTATATTTAATGTTTCTGAGTATACCACATTGATAAAATAATTTTTCTCGACAACTGGCCACTCAGTAAAGAAAGAAACTGAGTTCATAGTACTTAATGGAAAACATGAAGGATAAACTGACTTGAAGGCTTGAATAGTTCCCAAATCTGTTCCTTCCTTTCTACCTTTACAGTAACCATGAGATATGGCCTTTTAATGGTTTTTTCTGCTTTTAAGCAGATTCAAGATTAAGAAACTCAATGTTACTGAAAATATTGCAAATTGGAGTCTCTAGATAGGTCTTATAATTTCTTGTCATTATCAGGACTAAAATCAGTTTCTTTTCCCCAATATAGATCTATAGATATAGATATTCATATAAATGATTTTTTGGTGTCTCTACCCACTTTCTGCTTTCACTTGCCCAGATTCATAGGATTTCCTGTCTCCATTCCTTTCTATATTTTTCTCAACTCTTAATACTCCTCTTCTGGTCTCTTGGTTGTTTCTTCAAGCTTTCGAGTTTGATTAAAACATTCAAGCACCGCTTTTGCTGGATCCCTTTTCCAGACTGATCTTGCCCTGGGCACAGACAGGACTGTGCATTTTCAAGGCACCAAGTGCCTCCAAAGTAAGGGCTTAAATGCTGTGCCTGGGAAAAGCCCATATTGAGATCAAACCCAAGACCAAGTCAACAGTGAGTAATCAAATATATATTTAGGGACTCTCAACGTAGCTCAAGTTGGTAACATGCTTGCCTAGCATGTAGAAAGCCTAGGATTTGATCCCTAATACTGCTTCAAACCAGACATTTATATATAACTTAAAGCTAAGTAATGGCTTGGATTTCCTATCACACAATCAGTATGTCAGAATTTCAAACAATTTTAACAGTTTTCCAGGGTTTCCCGCTATGTAAACAGCATCACCAGGCACCATGTTGCTCCTCTCAAATCCTCCATCATTTATTGTATTTATTCACTAAGTCTGGTTCATCCTGAATCTTAGACTGCAGCTGTTAGCAACTCCTTAGCTTAGGCAAGGTTAGTTCTCAGCTGGACTCTTCTCAGTCACATCCCTGCTCTTCTGTTTTCTATAATTTTCTTAAAATTATAGTCAGATTGATTTCCCAGTGCTCACAGCTGATCATGTTATTGCCTTACTTAAAACCATTCAGGCTGGGGAGCTAGCTCAGGGGGCAAAGTGCTTGCTGTGCAAAAACCCAACTTCAGATTCCTAGTACCTATGTAAAAATCTGGGCATGGCAGTGGATGTCTGTAACCCAGTGGGTGAGGGGAGCCAGAGACAGGTGGAGCCTAGCCAGTCAATGAGATCTAGGTTCAGTGAGAGAGCCTGCTTCAAAAATTAAGCTGAATAGTGACAGTCATCTGATGTTGACCTCTGTCGTTCACACATGCATGAGTGAGTGTATTCCTCTCATAAAAGTTCTTTTTGCTCCATGTCTTTCCCACTCTCTCTGGAAAATGATTTGGGCAAATGTAACTTTTAGACAATCTCTCTAGCATGTTTCCCAATGCACCAACTTCTGTTCATCTCTTTCCTAAGAATATAAACTTTTCCTTCATAGGTCTTCCTGGTTTGTGTACCTTTAGCCACCGAATCTCAGGGGATATAATCTACCTCATTTTTAACACTTAGTACATACTAGGTCCAAGAGGACAATGCTTTTGTCCAGCCCTGGCAAGATGCCCAAAGCATGCAATTTCTCCACACACATGTTAAGAATATGGCAGTTTTATTCCAACACATGTGATATTCTTTGCACTGATTGGTCCATCTAAATAGTTTCTGCTAATATTACTTGAAATTAAGGAAAATGAAAATATTTTAAAATCGCTACAAAGTCTTGGCTTCTTGCCATGTGACTAGAACAAAAAAGTAAATAATCAATAAACCCGAGTCCCCAATGTTTAAAATTTAAAATAATAAAAAGTGAAAATAAAGTCACAAATATTAATGCAGTTATTTAAAAGTAATACAAACTTCATGTAATATAGAAAATAAGTTACAAACAAAATTATTAACCCTCTATCATCAAGAGCAGACTATACTTTTCAAGGACTGATTTTTTCTCAAAGCAATAGCCTTTTCTTTTTCTAATTGAGTTTTATTTACAATGAATACAAATGTTGAATTATGGTGTGATATTCCAGTCCTTTCCAGTAGTTTCCTTAAAATGCATTTAATCATGTTGCAATCCCTTTGGCTGGAATAACTGCAAATTACAGTTTGAAAACGACTGGCCTTGCCACTCTGCTAATATTATTAGAATGAAGCTTCTGTGGCATCTATCAGGATAACCAAATTAGCACAGTTCACATAAGACAGACTCACATACAAATGCACTTATGTAACAGATCTATCCCTCAACAGGAAAATGACCGCCATTCAGATAAAATGCTTTTACTATTTACTTTCAACAAGTTTCTATAGCAGTGCCATGACTATTGTTGAATCATTTCAATAATCTTGTTATGGAGCTGGTAATAAAAGAAAAGGCACTTCAGCAGAGAAAAATGACCTGCATCCTGACATCTTCAGAGGCACTCATGACAGTGATATGTAGATTACTTTTCTGTTCAAACAAACAAGAGCATTGCCAGACCTTTTAAACCTAGTTTATTTCATCAAAGGACTGATGTAGACTTGACTAGGAAGACAACAGGCTACCCTGCAATTTCACCTCCGCCAGTAGGGGTAGCAGTTGGTGTAGTTTGGCATGTTAAGTAGAAGATGAAGATATCCATGCTAGCTTTAGAGCTACCACTTTATAGCTATAGGATGTAATGGCTTCTGCACAGTCCATATCTCTTACATATAAACAAGTAGAGACAAATAATGATGCCTGGACACATAAAAGGATTTGGTCCTTACTAAATTAAGCAGCAATGGATATCTCACAATTTACAGATATATTTCCTTTTTTCAAAGTTCAAAGTATAAGGACTATGTAAGAATTTTATACTATGGTGACAGCTGAAAGACAGTTATTTCTTTGACTTTGTTATCTATCTTCCACGAGAAGTTTCTGCAAAATTAGCCAGTCCTTCCTAACATTTAAAAATTATGCTTTCCTTCTCCACTCTCCATCGTGTTCATTACTTCTGAGATCTTCTTGGTATCTGGAAAAAAGTGTTTCACGTCCTTTCATTTCATCTTTATTTTTCAGTAATAGCAATATAAAATTGTTGTGTTGAAAAATTTGATGTCAAGGACCAGCAGAGATGAAATCCTTGTATTCAGTTTTATAAAAAGTATAAAATGGAAAATGAATCAGGCTGGCATGTAGCTCAGTAGTAGAGCATTTGCCTAGTATGCACATATATATATAATGCATGGTTTTAAATTTATTTAACCATGTGTCTGTTTCTTTACTCTATTTATTGTGTATGTGTGTGAGTACACATGTATCATGTGTCAGAGGACAAGTTGCAAGAGTCCAGTATCTTATTCCACCATGCAGGCCCCAGGGATTAAACTCAAGTCATTAGACTTGGTAGCAGGAGCCTTCACCTGCTGAGCCATCTCACCAGCCCAGTTTCCTCACATTTTCAAACATAATGCAGAGCAACCAATATATATTTTTTATCTTAAGTGTTTCGTTGAATGGGTCCTTCAGTATTTATGTTGTTACATGTTGTTTCCTTCTGTACATGAGAACAAAATTGATACTTGACTGGAGTTCTTCCAAGATACATCTTCCCTGAGTCTATGTCTGGGTGGAAGGTGAACTAACTGAAAATAACCTTGTCTCAGGCTGAGTGGAACCTTAGATAGCACGACTTGTGGTAGGAAGCAGACTCACTCTGGATAAGAATTTGACAGGGATTCTTCAAGTTCCCTGTTCTTGTCTAAGAGCATATTACTTTCTGTGTATAGTAACAACATGGTACTTTATGGTGAATAGTTCATTTCTTGAATCATAAAAGCCATTTCCTTAGGTTTGAGATTATTTTGAGATAATTAATCAAGACAAACCCATAGAGAAACTGGATCCCAGTATCACATATTTTGAATCACAAGACTTGGATAATTCCATACTGTAAAGTTGGTCAATGAGCTTAAGCAGGTAACTAAGGCCCAATATTTTTTTCAGTGGTAAGATGAGGAAAACAACTTATTTATGAGAATTAAACATTACCATCAAGCACATTGCACAGGAGCACACAAAAAACTGTTGTTATAGTTGTTGTTGTTATTGTTACTATTATCAAAATTACTAAACAAATATTAAATCTGGTTACGTTGACACTGTTTACTGCAAATCCATTCCTCTACATAAGCTTTTGGATTTAGAGACCATGGACAAGAGATGTATGAGCTGTGTCCTTGCTCTGCAGAACTCTGGGGCGGCTGTAGTTCTTTCTGTATTTCCTATAACCCTGGCTTGCTAGGTGTGTGGTGTGTGTGTGTGTGTGTGTGTGTGTGTGTGTGTGTTCTCTTTTCTGAAAACTAGGCCTAGGATATTCTATGGCTTTACTAGTCCCAGAGGCACTAGTTAGCAGAGTCAGTTTGGAGTTTCCAACCACAAGCTATATCCACTGTCTCATTCTAAATAATCATGTAGTTCCAGCTTCATGAACTCAAATGGGATTAAGAATAGGTGCATGGAAGGTCTTTGCTGCAAAACTGATATACACATTCGAAGACAGGCTAGACTCTTGTTTAATCAATAGTAGAGGATCAGCAAGCTTATTTTATAAAGTACTGTTTAAAATATATATTAGTGATTAGTTTACAGATTAGGTATTTTATACTGTTAACTCTAATTGTCGTCCAAATCTGAGTTCGATGACAGTATTCAATGAATTTAGCATGGTATGAATATTTGCCTATTGTTTGTGTTTCTGACAGATGTTAACAGAGTTTACTATGATTATAGTAAAGTCAAGGCAGGGGTATTTAAATTTTCTTTTAGGAATCTGCTATTACTTGAAATGAGCTCATAATGAAGATGAAAAATATATATGAGAAGCAAATAATCTTACTTTATTTGGAATATACTGAGTGAATTATTTGTGGAGGAATTAAGGCTCTGAGAATATGGTTAGGCCTCTGGCAATTTTCTTAGAAGCTGTTCTTGTGGTCTTTCAATTGAACAACAAGGGAATTTATCAAATTCATATCCTGACATCATCTGTCTTTCTCCAGGGAGATGACATCTTATAAGAACTATAACAATAAGAGTGTTCTCATTTCCACAGAGTAAACATAATTACGACATTGGTCTAACTACTATCTGAGCTGCGCCTATGAGCTGGGAGTTCAGAAGACAAAAAGACTCCCCAACTGGCCATCCCTTTATGAGTTGGGGTGTTGTGTGGTAGCTTAAATCCCTCTAGTCATAAGAAAGGACATTACAAACTGGAGGTTATCTACTCTTCCTTAGACAGGTGGCTTTTGAGTCTTCCCTGGCCACTACCCTTTCTAAGACCTATGGCTAATGAGGCTTTATGGTCACGTTTAACTGTATTGTTGAAATTGTTCAAGCTTGACTTTAAGAACCAGTTTCTTGGATGAAATAATGGCTCTAAGACTTGGTCCCTACACTCATTCTGTTCATGGATGTCTCTCTCTTCTTGTGCTTCTCTTCATTCAACCTAGTCCTGCAGCTGAATGTTACAGAGGGAGTAAAAGGCACTAATGCTTCAACCTGGGTTACTGCTTAGCATTTCTTACCTGGTACAAACAGCAAACAATTATATGACATGTTGAAGAGTCGGCGTGTTGACTCTTATATATTAAAAATATATAAAACTTAAATTTTTAACTCATTTATTGTACACATGTTTAACTGGTCTCAATCAGGGTCTTGAGTGCTTTATAAGTGTAACTTATTTAATCCTTACCACAATAATCCATGGTATAGGTCTTATTATTAGAATGAAGGGAAATTTCTGATATTTGATTATTTTTGAACCATAAAATTGACATTTTTTATATGTACCCCTATTTGACAGATAAGAAATCTGAAGCATGAAGCAATTAACTTCCTGTATGTTACAGTTAGTATCTAGCAAATCACAAAATAAAATGTATACCTTTCTTTCCCACTTGCCTCATGGATTCACACATCAGCTTGTGAATCTTATAAATACGTCCCCTTAATTACAAATTTTCTGATCAACTCCTTGGAGCCAACCATCACCTGTCAAACACATAATTCTTTCAGCATAAGCACATTTTTCTCTGATTAGAATAACTTATGTAAGAAAGAACTACACGAAATGTGTAGTGGGCAGCTTAATCAACCAGCGTGAAATAAGCCACACTGCCACATTTATTAGTTAAAATTCTTTCAAATATTCAGTGTTATAAATATAACACTCCAAAATTTTAAGCACAGTGTAGATAAGCCAAATTGACCCATCCCTAATGAGTGAAATGAAAATATCTTTCAGCTTTCTCCACATGTTTATAGCACAGTATAAACTCATTTCTCCTTTCATGAAAACTTTGTGCATATATTTTCTTGTCAGACTCCCTGGCTGTCCAGGCTGGAGGTAGAGTCCGACTGAGAATTCTGCAGGCAATGTAATTAGTGTGGAGGCACTGTGGAATCATTACAGAACTGCCAATTAGCACTTAAAAATAATTCGTTTCTGTACAAAGACAAAGTGATAGACAGCACATTTGAAAAATTCCTAACTACATTTAAGAATCTTAGGGGTTTGGTTTTATTACAAATGGAATATTTTCAGGCTTTCTGTGCTGCTCTTAATTCAGTCAAGTCTATGATATATCTTAGAATGGAACTCATTTGATGAAAAATATGGTTTTGTTTATGTTCAATTTTGAAAAACCCATTACCTGCGCTAATTATGATTTCCAACATTTGTGTGTGGCAAAAGAGTGTACACTTTTGGTATACAAATTAGGTGTCTTGGTCACTTTTATTACAGTTTCTTCCCTGGCCACATAATATGTTACCTGTTCTCTCAAAAAATCGCTATAAAGCATTTCATACTCATAAAAATTTGAAACCCATTATATAATAGAATATAAAAGCGTATTGGCTGTGTCATCCTCTTTCACCAACCTGAGTCATTGATTCAGTCGACTGCTGTGTAGAATGAATAGATTGTAAGGACTGGGTAATTATTAGTTCTTTAGAAAGGATTTTGAAGCCAGATAAGTATTCTCTAAAAACCTGTCCTCGAGAAAAAAGTTCACTGTAGCTTTACTCATTGATTGGAAACCAGTGCAAATGGGATTAGAGCTGTGGGCTTGCTCTTGTCTGAGTGAATGTGGCGAGGCTTGTGCTAATTTTATTCTTCTGAAGATCATGGAAACAAAGTCTACCATTTGTAAGTGTGTGCTGCACATAAAGAAGCATGAGGAAAACACCACCACCATTTGAAAACATCATTGATTCTGGAAAGCAAAATTCAAAGATCTTCTTTATTTGGGAGAGGTGATGGGATCATTTTTGCTTCTGAAATGTACAAACATCATAAATTTTGAAATACAGTGTCTTCTTTTAGAGTTATGTAATTACTAAAGGCTTATAAGAATGCATGAGGTTAAAAATAAATGATGAATCTTAGGAAGTGATCTGTTGCATCATTCTAGTTTAAGGGTCTTCATTTTTGCTTCTTTTGTATAAATGCTTCATGATTTCTCTAGCATATTTCTTTTTGTAGGAAAGACTACTAAATTCTTCCTTTCTCAATCCCAAAGAGACTATTTTTTAATACAACTCTGTTTACAACCTTTAATAGAAATAAATTCAAAGAGCACATATTTCTTAATATTCTCAAACAATGACAGTGAACTTTGAGCACTCTGGTGCTTGTGAATGTAAATATTTGTCTCAGAGACTGATGACCCTTGTGAGGTTGATTCCAACTGTCGCAATCTAAAAATTTGACAAGGCAGACAAATCAGCATTATGACCAATGAAGTCTAAGACACGCTCTGTGTGAAAATATAGCTCAGCGCTTTAGGATATTTATTTATATTTACAGTAAATAAATCACATATCTTTATTTTAGTGAAATCAAAGTGTTTCTCAAATCTACTGTCGTTAATTGTATAGCTATAGAATTAAAATTAAAGAATTAAAATTTTAACGAAGTGATTATTTCACCCAACCAAACTACATCTCATTTTCTATATTTCAATAAAATTCAATTTTTACTTTAAAAATGGAGCATGGAGCTATCGTGGTGGTGTAGCCTATTATCCTTAAACCTTGGAGGGAGAAGTCAGGAGATTGTTAAGTTCAAGGCCACCTCGGGCTTCCTAGCAAGATCTTGTCTACAACAATAACAGTAAAAACCCATTATGACTACCAACAACAGCAAAATGGAGCCTGGTTCTATGTTTACTATATTTTAGAGTAGCTGGTAAAAATGTTTTGTTTTGTTTTTTATTTGTGAGGTGTTTATTTTTGTCTAATTTCTTTCAAATTCTAACATGTGATAGGAGGATAGTTTCATGTTGTATACCGAACCCAGCATTTAACACCTGGTCACCTCATGAGATTGATATTATTGCTCACAGGTTAGAGATGAAGTAAGATTGGACAGCTACCTGGAACCTGAGTGCAGCTTGCCTCTGTTGAGTGTCCTCTCTCCTTGACTGGCTGAAAGCTTGGCTTGCAGCTTCATCCCAGTCAGGACAGAGCTCTCACACTTTAGCTCCTACCTGCTCTACTCATTTCTGCTGCATAGTCCTGGCAGTGATACTTGAACAAATATAACAGGGGCACAGAAGCCTAAACTAGTCAAATAAACTTCCGTTTTAATCTTGCTTTTATCTATATTATTTGAGTGATCTCAGACAATTTAATCACATTGAATTTCAGTTTCTCATCTATAAAATAAAATACATGAAACTTATTTGATAGGTTGTCGATAGTTCAAATTTTGGCAAATTATGAGTTTGTACATTATAAGATAGAGCTTACCATCAGCTAAAATAACCGCAGTCATATCTTTTGGTATAAAAATCAGCTGTTGTGAACCATGTTATTACTTTTTCCCTCAGCCACATACGTCTTCTCAATAATTTTCTACAAAGTTGTCATTCACGTTCCTAAAAACCTGATACTCACTACATATTTGAATACAAAAATGTAGTTTTCACCCATTCTACATGTTAGGAACTATAATTTCCCTCCATACCCATTAATATCTGTAATTAATTACAATGATACCTGTAGTTTTTTTCTACTGTCTGTATTATTCTATAGTTACTTCATTCCTGAAAGGCCACCTCAAGTATCAGCGACTGTGTGGTTCAAATTATGTTGTATTTTCTACATGGACCAAGCTTGGGAGTCAAAGTGGAGTATTTTTGCCCTTCTCTGCCTCTCTGCTGGAGTCTTTAGACACCCCCCACCACCTCCAAGTCTAGGCTTTTAGACTTTCATATGCCTAGACTCCTGTCTGTCAGATTCATGAGGCTACTGAGCACATTTGTATCCCATGGCTGTTGCAATAAATTACCACAATCTGGGTGGCTTAAAGCAAGAGAAATGAATCTTTTCACAGTTCTGGCAGCCAGTAGCCTGACATCAAGGTGCTGGCAGGCCTCCATTTCCCTGGGAGATTCAGGAGAGAATCATTTTCTTGCTTCCTCTTATTTCTAGTGGCTGCAGGCATTCATTCCCAAAGCTCCTTGGTTTGTGGTTGCGCCCTTCCATCTCTGCCTCTTGCTCACAGTACCTCCTTCTCTGAGTGTGTAGCAGAGCTCCTCTGCCTCTCATATCTACGTGATTGTATTTTGTGTTCACAAAATAATCCAGGACAACTTCTCAAGACCTTCAATGTGATTATACCTTATACCATGCTTTTGTTATATAAGGTGATTGTCACGGGACATATTTTAGGGGTGACTATCATTCAGTCCTTGACATCCAGCTTCAAAAAATTATAATATAGGGATCTGGGGGAGATGGCTCAGCAGTTAAGGGCACTGACTACTCTTACAGAGGACCTGGGTTCAGTTCCCAGCACCCACATGGTAGTTAGCGACTGTCTGGAGCTCCAGTTGCAGGGGCTCTTCTGACATCTTCAGGCATTACATGACATGAGTATGCTTACAGGAAGGCAGGCAATACATTCATACACATGAAATAAAAAAAAAAATAAACCACAAAAACTTTTAATTGTAAAAAGGAACTCCAAAACCTACAATTCAATTCAATCAATATAGAACCAGTACCAATTGTCATTCTATGTAACATGAACTATAATATCCTTCTGTAGCAGAATATGGAAATTCAAATGCATGAATGCACATCCATAAAAAAACCATTTTTATAGTCATTCCAGATGTTGGAATAGAAGAGCATGTCAAAGACTAACCAAGAGAGGAAAACAGAATGGATTCTGTGTCCTGGAAGCTGGTTCTCAGTTATCTTAAAACCTAGGGTTCTATTATCTTAGGTGTCAGAGGCATGAACACTTCAGAACTGTTTTGATTTTAAAAGAGGGCACCACATTAACCCATGTGGATAGCATGTGTGGGTGTGGGAAGCTCATGGAACTATGGGTAGACCTCCTTTAACACATGAGCTTCTGGAACCGTGTTCATGCAGTAAACAGGTTCTTGACAATCAACTATAAACCAAAGCAAATACAAGAGAAACGTTTTTCTTTTACATTCTGCTTGTAAGAAGTCTATTGAGAAAAACAAAGTTTTTCCTTTCCTTTCTTTTTTTTCCTTCTCCTTTCCTTTTTCTTTTTTCTCTTCTCAGAAGAGAGGAGAACTGGCAAGGAAGCAGCACTGTGTAATGGAGACAATTTCTAGGCCACCCAGCTGCCTAATTACTGGCAGCATCTCCGGAATTTTACAACAGGCCTCTTGTGACACCACCCTTTGAAAGGCAATAATCCTGCATTGTAACAAAAACAAACAAGGACCAAAAAAAAAAAAAATACATGCACCATTGCAAGAAAGCAAGGCTAAACCTTCTAAGTCAAATAATTCCGCAAAGGATTTCATGTCATAACAGACAAAGCAAAAGAATAAATAATGACTTTGCAATTTCTTCCTCTACTGCAGTGTTTTGAGATGCCCATCCTTGTGTTGAGTTGAAATACCGTTCTTTAAAATTTAAACTTATTACAATTTAATCCTGCAAGATGAAAGCTTTGAACACTCCATTTCTTTCAGCATTTTATTTAGAAGGACAACAACAACAACAACAAAAAGACAACAGAAGAGCAATGGTCTCAGGCAGCTTAGCATGTAAAATATTTAAGCAGAACTATGTGAAGTTAGTTAGAAATTCCCTGAAATGGTCTCAACAATTTCTTATAGCAGATTCCTTAGCAATATTATGAAAACTTAAGAAGATGTAAATGGACTGTAGCTGTGTCCCTGTGGAAGTGTTCCTGAGAAGACAAAACAACGGTCTAGGAAGCGTAGGGACATATAACACGGATTAGCAGCTTCTTCCAAGCTGCCGAGCTTGCTGTTGATTGGACAGTAACCCTCCCTGATAATGTTAATTAACATCTGCAATCAATGAAACAGATGGATTTGATTAAGAAAGAATCTTTTGAAAAGATTTTGTTTTGTTTTTGGCATGGTTCAATATTGTCCTATGTCTTTGGGGAGGGGATTACAGTCTTGGAGGAACTAATTAAAGGAAGCTTGATTTGTACATTCATTCGGCCATTAGGACTTTCAAGTGCTTAGCATCAGTCAAATCTGTGAAGAAGATTTTAGAGATGTGAAGGTAGGTGTGACATGTTCCCTCTCTACCAGGAACTCACAAACTGGAGAAAAACTGCAAGCATAAAGGCAATGATTGCCACCAATGTGATCCCTGCCACAGTATCAAGAGGGAGAAAGGAGTCCTAGAAGGAAAAATGGCCTTTGGCAGGAGCATGACGAAAAGGGTTTTAGCAAAGTCTGGAGCAACACACAAGCTATTCTAGATGGAAAAGTATTTTTTTTCTTTGATAACACATTATGTCCAAGAGCACACACACAGAATGTAGGTTTCTTTTGTATTCCTGTCAAGTGCCCAACTACTATTATGTGTTGATCTTTAAAAAGGTCAAGTTTCTTAATGTCGAACTTTATGGAATACAGACTAGTGTTGAATTCATACTACTTGAGCAGGGACAGAGAAAGGAGCTAATAAATAGAGTTGTCGCCTTCAGATGGATGACATAACATGTAACCTAAGGACAGTAAATCTGACAGAAGACTACCTTGGTTTAAATTCCAACTCCAGGACTTACCAGCTGCGTGCCTTTGGGCAAATTACTTACCTTCCATATGCCTCTGTTTTTTTTATAAAGTAGGGTGTTAATTATTTTCTGTTTCATAGGGTTGTTGATGAATAAGGTTTGGCAGAGACATTACAGGCCTTTAAATTACCTTTGACTCTTAAAATTTTAAATATTGTGAAATAGTGTTCTTTTACTGTTTTACCAGTTATTTTACTGGGAATATTACAGATGAGAGAAGGTTCTACCATCTCTGCTACTGAAACAGTAATTATGTATTTGATTTAGTCAATTTCCATAAATAGATGTGCTTTTCTGAAGTAATAATTGAAATAGAATTCATATTTATCAGTCTGGCACAATAGGCTGTATCTTCTGCTTTTAAAATATTTGTATTTTATTTTTTATGTCTGCTAGATTTTATCTTTGTGTCTGTGGATATCCAAATGCATGTGTGTGTGTGTGTGTGCATTTGTATGTGTGAAAGTGGTGCATACATGCAACAGCACGTATGCATATCCTGGAGAACAACCTTGGGTATTGGTTCCTGCCTTCCAACTTGGTTGACACTTTGAGATGGGTCCCTTTGTTGTTTTTGTTGTTTGCTGCTGTTTCCCTACTGCATATGCCAAGCTCTGGCTTATGACCTTCCAAGGGGTTCTCCTGTTCCTGCCTCCCATCTCTTCACAGGAGCCCTGGGATGACAGACATGCACCAACACATCTGACTTTCTGTGGGTTCTGGAGAATTTGGACTCAAGTTCTCAGGCTTCTTCCTGACACATCCCCTTTATGCTTTCATATCATTAAAAAAATATAATCCACTAAGTTTGATTAGGGATGCTTCAATTTGCATGGGTGTGGAATTATTGGATCATAGGCAACTTACCAGGATCTGCGTCACAGAAGGACTAGGACTCCTACCTTCCCACTAGCCATCCGTTGTCAAACCAACTCCTTAGCTGGGGATGTGGCCAATCTTGTGCAGATTTCATTCTTATTTTTAATATTTCATACCAATGCTAAATCTCTTGTTATTTGATCAAGAGAAAGCTGCAATACCTATATTAATTTCAGGCAAAGCAGATTTTGAAGTAAAAACATTATTCGAGATAAAGATATTTGTTTATAAGGAAAAGATTTTTATGGCTTGGATCTGAAATGTTTCCCCAAAACTTGTGTGTTGAAGACTTGATCACCAATATAGCAGTGTTCAAGGCTGTGGGGCCTTTGGAAGGTGAGAGAGTGGGGAACTAAGGGGCATTAGATTGTAGGTGTTATATTGAATCTCCTTCTCTGTGTCACTTCATCTCTCTCTCTCTCCTTCATTCTCCCTCTTCCCTCTCCTTTTCTTTCCCCACCCCTTTGTTCTTGACTAACATGAGGCTAACAGCTTTTATCTGCCAGAATGTACAGCCTCACCAAAGGCCCAAAGCATGGACTGAGATTCTGACACCATGAGCCAAAATAAATCCCCATCAAGTTGTTCATCTCAGATATTGTGTCTTGCTTGGGAAAGGAGGTGATTCACCTAGAAAGCACAGGAATCTGAAATGTTTGTCCCCTTGAAATCAGAACTTTACTGTACAAAGATGGCATAAAAGTGGAAATCTGTAGTGTTTTGAACTTAATAAAAGTGAAAAATACAAGATATCAAAAGTTGTGATATTGCATTAAGGGTGGATATAGAGAGCAATGAAAATCACCAAACATGAAAATTAAATCATTTCATATTTGAATAACACACCTAAAACTATAACATTTCTGGGAGAAATAGTACAAAATGATTTCTACTCTTGAGTTAGAAGCAATGCCAAAAGCAAGATCCATAAACAAGACATGATCACTTGAATTTCATGAAAATTAAACCTTTTAGATTTTTCAAAAGCAAACTATCAAAATAATGAAAGCACATGGAAACAGACTGACCTACAAGATTTATAAGTTGCATATCTGACAAGGGATTTCTATTTACAACATGTAGATACATTTCATAATTCAATAAAAACAAAATTAATTAGTTTTTTCAAAAAGGTCAAATAAATAGATGATTCATCCAAGAATATATGTACACATATATATTGCAAATAAGCACAAGGCTCAGCAATGTTTGTTGCTCAGAAGAATAAATAATAAATTAAAATAAAGATGAAAATCCAGGTGTAGTGATACTTGCCTTTGGTCCCAGTACTCGGGAGGCAGAAGCAGGTGGATCTTTGTGAGCTCAAGGCCAGCCTGGTCTACATAGGGTGTTCCAGACCAGTTGGGGCTGCAGAGAGACCTTGACTCAGAAATACTAAATAAATAAATAAGTAAGTAAATAAATAAATAAGGTTTATCAGCACATGCCTATAGGAATGGCCACAGTAACCATGACAATATAAATCAAATGTTTGCAAGAATAAAAATTAAAATTCTTAGACCCTGATGGTGGGAATGTGAAATGAAATAAATATATGTAAAAAATTAAAGGACGTATCCTTAAAACATTGAACTCTTCCTATCACATGAATCAGATATTTCATATCTAGGCAAATGCTCGAGAGCCATGAATGTAAGTGCCCAGCAGGGCTTATACATAAATAACTGTAACCACTTTATCCATAATAATCCCACACCGGAATTCATGCAGCTGTCCATCAAGAGAGGACTAGATAAAAAAAAAGAAATAATGGCTAATGACCACGCATATAATGGGCAACTACTCAGGAATAAATTATTTTTTACTTAAACTTTGTAATTTTTTTTTTGAGAATTTCCAGGCCTATGTGTTTCTTTAATTCCTCTCAAAGGAAATTTCATATGTATGATATTTACATAATTTCCACCCCTCCTTCTTCTCCTTTCATATCCTCTTATACTACCACTCCCTCTCAGGCTCATGACCTCTTCTTCTTTAATTATTACTGTGGCATATATGTACATATATATGTATATATATATATGTATATATTCTAGAACTAAAACATGGGAAATTCTCGAAATAAATATGTCAAGTGAAAGAATACAGACAACAATACTATATGATTCCATTTACTGAAGTTTCTGTATAATACAAACAAACTAATGGGAATGGTTGAAGAGAAGATTAGAGAGCGGAAAAGAATGTTGTCTGAATGATATGAAACATATATGGTGATGAAGACATTCACAACTTTGGTTTGTTTGTAGTTTCATGGTGTTTTCACATGGCCAGTCTCACATTTTACACTGGAAAGATACAGTTTACTGTATGCTAATTGTATTTCAGTTAAACTATTAAGTAAATGAGAAAAGGCAAAAAGAAAAATACCTGAAACAAATCTGAAGTCCAATTTCAGTAAACTATAAGATTAATTAGTAGGACAAGATAGAACAGACTGCTGCTGATATCACTAGGAATAGGGGAGATTCAGAGCAGAAATTTACCTTGAAAGACTGATGTTGTTTCCTTAAGAAATTTATCTGCATCTTAAAAATAATTTTAAGCTCAGATGACACAGTAGTTGCTATGGAAATTATGCACTTCAGTCAGAATGACAGTAAGTAAAAGTCATTAAGTTTAAAACACCTTATTCTATAAGGTTCTGCAGATCCTAACACCTATCTTCCTGCTTAGAGAAGAAAATAAGATTTCTTAATGAGCTTAAGAATCTTAAAACACTTTCAAAAGAAAACCTTATCTGCTAACTATATCTTTTGCTAAAATTAAACACCCGAGGTGCAGAACTGAGAGGTGACATTTTAACTTGTGGGGAACAGAGTTTTGGCAATTATAGCTTATTTACAAGGAACTAGTATAGGAAACTGCAGGTGCCTTTTTTTAGACACACCCGATAAGTAAAAGCGGGGCTTCATGGGAGACAGATTTGTCCTAGGGAATGGAGGAAAACGGGAAGGGAAGGCTTCCATGGATTTTCCTGTTATGCTCATGGATCTGATTTTTTTTTTTTTTTTTGGCACGATGATAAGATCTTCCTTCTTCTGGATATTTCACAGGATAAGTGTAGGAGGCACACAGATTTGAGCTATTCAAGGAATTGGTGAAGAGTTGACCTTCTGACCTACTAGAAGTAATTATTGTCTTTCGCCTCTGTCCACCCGCAAGCCCATGTACTTATTTCTGACTCCAGAGTCACAGAATCTGCAGTCTTTCTGGCCGGACATCAAGCATAGCCTCAATCAAAGATATTTTTGCCACTTGGTTGACTTGTTTTAATTATACCAGGTGTCCGGGATATTTTATTTTATTGAATCTACTAGATTTTCTCAAACCCACATTAAAAAAAGACCATAAAATTGAACTTAAACATGAGCTTCATTTCTAATTTTAATGGCTTGAAATAGTTTCTGTTTTGCTACTTACATTTGTTTCATTTTTAAGGGGCAATGAAATGAGAATTGTGTTTGGAGTCCTCTGTCTTCAAGTTATTGCTTGTGATTATGGCAACATGAATTAATATCTTTTTGTTTCCTCTGAGGAAAATGCAGCCTATCCTTCCAGTGTTCAATTCATACTCTGGAAGCAAATTTCACACTGGTAAAAATATGCTTCCTTTCACAGAACACATTCTCGCTCAAGGATCGCTCTCAAACTTAAACAGAGCTGCTTCAAATGCTCCCACAGGTGGTGGGACACAGTGCTACCATGCTGAGTCCTCCACGGTCTGTGGCCTTGTCTACTTCAGTATCAGTGGTGGGCAAACCTTCAGTACCATCTGCTGAAGGACGCAGCATTATTTCTGTTTACCGTGTCCACCATGTCCTTTCACCTTTTGAAATATCACACAAGCCTTCTCTGAGAACACTGGTGCCCTTGGTGCCTCTGAAGATATCCCAGGTTCTTTCTTTATTTTCTGACTTCCCCCCAAAAGGAGACCATTATTGCCCCTTCCTCCTCTCCCTATGCGCAGTTCTCTGCTTAAACATTTGCTAGAATGCATTGTGCAAGTGGTCTGACTTTTGTATTCATATATTGAACCAGGTCCTGCTAAACTCATTCATCATGTGTCACCTGGCCCACCAGGTAGACATTACGTGAGTTTTCTACTTTGCATGATGTTGCAGACAAGGCATTTTTGAATCTTGTCCTGTGAGTTTCACAAATTAAGCAGAAATAAGAGCAGAATATGAATCAGAGAACACCAATTGCTGTTCCACGACCCGATTACCAAAGGAAAATTCAGGGTCTGTGAAGATATAAGGTCAGATTTAAGGTCTAAGTGACATCTCCGTCTCCCCTTCTGGGTATTCAACTGAAAGAAAGGAGTTCAAGAGAGGAGCAACTGACCATCCAGCACACATGTCTCCACTTAGATGCCTGTACTAGATGATAACTCTACTAGTGAAAATGACCAGGTAGTTTTCAAAACAATCAGGTCTTTCCTTGCAAGAAACTTGAAAGTCTAGACAAGGAAGGTTCAGAGAGAATTTGGAAAATCAACTCGCCCTATTATGTGTACATTGTAGTTAATAATACAGGTATTTTCTTGTACTAATATCTCAGGCCATATCAATTGAATTCTCAAGACTAGATTAAAGCTGTTTGCAATGAACTTGTTGGTGAACTGGGGCATCATACATGAAGAAAATACAAGTAATTTTCAACTGCAAATAGGAGCTAATCTTAAGAAATTCTTGATGATACTGACATTCATTTTTCATGCTTTTTAAAGACTAAATAATTTTTATCCTCACAATGATTACATGATGGAGTATTATACATTCAGCTCAGGGACCAAGAGGTTCAGTAGCCTGTCCAAAGTCACACAAGTAGCAAAAGAGAGGGCACAGGAGGGTTGCTCTGTCGTCTTAATCCTTCAATACCATGTACATGTGCCTAAGGAAAAGGCACAGTTCTCAAGTACCAGTCAGGGCTCTAGTTCTTGCAGGTACAGTACCATGCATCAGGCTGGATTCTTTTTCAATTAATAATCCAGATGAATTGCATTTCAGTTAACTGGCAGATTCAGTAAAACAATATTATTGCTCAAACTTTTCTAGGAAAGAGATTTGAACCATTCTTTGAAATTTGTATTCTGAGGGCTTGGCGATGGTGAATTTTAGTCAGCGTAACATAGAATACATGTGACTTGAGAAACTGCAATGGTAAGAATCCAACTCATAACATATGTCTACGTTTTATCTTTAAACTCAGAGACTTGACTATTTTATTTATGAGATTATTTTTGATGGAAAAGTCTTGTATGTCTTTATGAATTTAACAAAATTGTTTAAAATTAAAATTGTAATGGGTAGTTTAAATTGACTCTTTGTGACTTCAAGATAAGCTTGTTAGTTTGACTGTATATATTCTTTTCCCTTGATGTTTCATTCCATTGCTTTGAAAAAAAAAACAAGATAAGCAAAGGTTTAGACTTATAACTTTAAGAATTTGGTCATTATTCATATAGGAAGTTGCATTTCAGACAAATATCTGCTTATTAAAAATTATCCAGGAAAAACAATAGCCCGTGCTTGAAAGGCCTGACATTGTGCTTTGTATTATGCTGATATGCTTATAATTACATTATATCAATTTAAAATGCAATTTTATATCACAGAGTGGCTTGTGAAAAGTTACCAGCAAATTAGTTGTAATTTTTAACAGAATGTTTTAGGCATACATAGGAAATGTTGATTTTTCAAGAATAAAAGTAGCTTAAGCAAAATGTACATAGTTATATATTTTGCAGGTTATCCAAAGAGGAATAATAGAACTAGTCTAAGCACGCTGCTGACTAAATAATCTGTGATGTCCTCTATTTTTATTTAAATGTAAAGTTTTTGATATATTTTCTGCCTTTTATATTACAACAGGGAAACACTCTTACTAAATGTTTTAAATGTTTGTATTTCAAGCCTCAGTGCTTTTTATTTTAAATTACACTTATTTATTGTATGTGTTTTATTTAGTGTATGCCTTTGTGTTTGAGAGTGTGCATGCATATGCCGCAGCACACATGTGAAGGTCAGAATAAAATGTGCAGGAGTCAGTTCTCTCCTTCTGCCATCTGGGTTCAGGGATCAAACACAAGTCACCAGGATTGGTGCTAGTGCCTTTGTCCACTGAGCCAGAGCACTTGCCTCTCAATTCTTAGCCTTAAATACTTAATAACATGAGTCACCATTTTTCAATTCTCTGATATCAATTTTCTATCTTACTAAGCCTCAAGGTCCTGACGAATTGTTTATTTTTACTTTATAATATATTTCTACTTCTCGTTATGAAATTTGGTCTGGCAATGATTTCTAGACTCTGATGACTTATCCCAATACTGTTTTCTTTCATTGCTCATGCTTTGTGTCAACTGAGTGTTGATTGTTCTCCATGGCTGTATCTTAATGTCTTATTTGAGGATCCAGGTTTAGTGGCAAATGGAAAAGGAGCAATGACTAAACCATGTCAAACAGTCAACTACACTCACAATAACCTTAGGAAGTAGGATCTAATGTTCTCATTTTGTAGGGAAGCTTGGAGCAAAGTTTGCTTAAATTGTGTGCCAAGATTATATGACAGATGAAGACAAGATTTTAGGTCTGGCTTAAAAGATAATCACATATAAAAATGGAAGTATATTTGGACTTCAGTAGGGCCTTTTCAAGTCACCAGGAACTGCGTCTCTTCTGTGACCAAGTGGTCTCATCACCCATGCATCATTGTAGCTCCTGTGCACCCAAATCAAATGGCTATTCTTACCTTCCATGAACCCGTTCTAGCATTCAATTTTAACGTGATTAGGGTCCCTCTGCTCTACTTCCAAACTGCCAGAGAAACATAATCATTTGAGTAGCTTAGTTATAGCATTGGTCTAATGAGTTAGAGCTAAATATTCGTTTCATGTAGCCCAATGCCTCCTCCAAATGAGACTTCGAGGCAACCTATATGACAAGGGTATTTGAGATTGGAAGGGAATATAGTGAGAGCTGTTACTTTATTCTTTATTTTAAAATGGTTTCTAGTTTGAAATCATCTCACCTGGTTAATGTGGAAGTAAAATTATAGAACAACTTAGTGGTAGTCATGTTTGTCTTGTAACAATGACTTTGAACAAGGATACTAGACTCAGTTTCTAGTTAGAATTATGGAGCTGGAGGGAGTAGACATAATTTAGCAACAAATCTTCTACTGATAGGTACACACAGTAAAATAACAAAATAGCATTGAAAAAAAAGCAGACCTTGTTACATTTTCAAGAGAATGACATTAGATACCACAAAGGACTCATACTGACACACGACTCTTTGGCTACAGAAAATACATCAATGAACTTCCTGGAAAGCAAGAATGCTCAAAGCCAAAGTTAAAAGCAAACTGAAGTTTCCTGTGAGTGCTGTTAAATCGAGGATAACTTTGTAAGTTTGTTGGGCTGTGTGCTGGGGATGGGTGAAGAGTCCAACCCCCACCAAGTCTTTTACTCTGTCTGGAGAGTTCAACCTAGAAAGCCCCCAAAGAAGCAACACTTTCAAAATCAGGATGGAAAAGAAAAACTGCCAGTCTACTCATAACCAGAAGGACAAGGCAGGAAAGTTATGTGCTTAAACATTTATCTTAATGGAGGGAAAACATATTTCATGAGCATGTGTGATCACAAACCAACCTCTGTCCAGTTCATAGGTAGTTTCCAGAAGTTGGGTTAACTAGAGATCTTCTTCATGTTGAAATTTGGCCCATTTTGTGTCTGATTCTGGGTCTTTCATTCATTATCCTTCCTAAGGTTCCTGTGTCTTCAGTCTCAGGACCTCCTCTTTCTTGATTTACTCCCTCATTTTCCAGAAACATGTTCCCCAATAGTGTTATAAACCATGAGCATTGAAAGTACACTTTGGAAACTTTGTATGGAAAAGACCCCTAGCATCTCCCCACGGGGCATTTCTTCTTTCTGAACATAAGTTCCCAATTCTTGTGACATTAGGTTATAACCAATGGAAGGTGCAATGTGATGTCTTTCACTTTCAGGTCTTTCATGTGAAACATTACAATGTATGTCTCTCCACATTTCCTCCTACTGTGTACTTACTGAAGGTGGTAGTTCATCCTTAGCTTAAGTTCTTTGAGTGACTCTGAAGAGCCATGCTAGTCACATGGATAGTCAATAGCCCCGTTGTCTATTAAAAGGGCAAGGAATCTTTTATATTACATATATGTTATTTTTTACTATCTTCTCTTTTATTTTAGCATATAGTATTATCCTGGCTGAAGTCAAACACCTTGCATGCTTGCACATGCCTATTTTTTTTTAACTTTGTGTTAGTTAGCTTTCTGTCACCATAATAAAGAAATACTTAAAATAGCCTGTTTGCAAAGAGATAAAGTTTATTTTGGTTCACAGTTTCAGTAATTCTATCTAGTACACAGTAGAGCAGACTCATTGCTTTTTAGGCCTGTGTGAATAGTACATCAAGGCTGGAGCCCTTGGCAGAACAAGGAAAGAGAAAGATAAAAAGTCATCTCCAGGGACACACCCCCAAGGACCTAAAGATCTTTGTTAGACTCTTCCTCTTAAAGTTTTACTACCTCCCAACAGTGCCACAAAGGACCAAGACTTTACAAGAGGATTTCTGGGGGACACTTAAGATCCAAATTGGTATTGAACATAAATGACTAAGTGGCCCTCAGGGACCCTGAGGGTTTGTTCTCTCTGATGGTGATTCTGGTCCCATTTCTTCAGAAGCTTCCCTCTCTTCTCTAGAAGTTCTGATTTTCATTTATGGAACTCTGGAGTTTCAAAACAGTGTGTTTGGGGACCATTTTTTGTTATTAATACTTGCTTTTCTGGACATTCAGTGACCACTTTCTTTCTTTGTGACAACATGACATTTTGTAACCCAGATTGGTCTGAAACTTACTGTGTAGCCCAGGCTGGCTTCAGCTTCCCAAGTACTAGGATCAGGAGAGTGTGCACTGGTCTAGGTTCTGTGAGCACTCTACCTGGGGATGTGTGTGCTTCAGTTTTAAAGGGCTTATTGTATTTTATATATAATGATTTTTTTCTACTTTTCTCAGTTCATTTTCTAGAAGTATTAATTATCATACAGATACTAGAAAATTTCTATGACTTTTTTCTTTTATATGTTCCATGGCTTTATCTTATTGTTCTACATTATATGAAATTTCTTTGACTTTTTATCCCAAATATAATTTTATATATCAAGTCTTGTACTTTGTAATTCTCAAAGTCACCGTTTTTCCCTGTTCCATTTTCAAGGCATCTTTTCGATTTTCTTCCCCTCCTGTCTTATTGTCTTTGTACATTAATACCACTTTAAACACATTTACTGTTCCTTTAGCAGGATTTTGATAGGGAGAAGAAAGGAATGCATAATCAGCCTGACATTTCTGGTAATGGGATCTTTATGAGCAAAGTTTAAAGTAAAATACAACTAGAATTGGATGTCGCTAAAGCCTAGTGACAAGTTATGTTTACGTCTATTTAATTTCAGTATTTCTATTGCTTAGTGCCATTTAGCAAGACAGCTTCAGGGCTGTGGAAGAGCCACTGAAAAGCTATGCACAATTTCTTTTTGTGTTTTCTAGGACATCTATGTCACATCCTTTCTGGGTGACATTAGATGTGCACAAATAACACATATCAAGTTAAGAGAATCAAGTACCAATGTAGCCTGACTTTTAAACATATACATTCTGAAGTCAAGACAAACAATTTAAATACTGCCCCAGTATTTATTGACAGTGAGACTTTGATTATATTTCTCAGTTTCTCAGAGTTTCTGAATCTTCATCCATAAAACAAGAATCAATTATTATGCCTGCTTCATAGGCCTGTTGTGAAGATTAATTGAGATAATGTGGGTAATGTACTTAGCTCAGCATCATGTATGGAAGATATTTAGTGAATGACAGCTGTTATTAGTTTAATGGTACATAATTACACTTTACAAAAACTATAACACTCTACAAAGTGGGAGATTATCTGAAATGAATCAAGGCATGCACATACTCCTGAAATGAAGAAATGAAACTACATAAAATGTTATTTACTTATAATAAGTCTTAATTTGTCATGAAAGAATTCATCAGAAAATAGAAACTTGAAAGATTTATCCAAATACATAGATATGCTAAGGGTCCTGGAAAGAAGTCAAAAGGGCTTTTACATATATAATTTATGTAATATGAGGGCTTAAACATATTGTAAATGAATATAAGTGAATCTTTTCCTTTATTTCTCTTTTATTTAATTTCCATTAAAACTGGTTTAATTTTATTCATTCACAAGAGTAAGAACACATTTCCTTCTAATTTAGAATTTTTTAAAACAAAAGTTGCAAATAAATATGACTTAATGAATCAATATTATGCAGACTGGAGAGATGGCTCAGTGGTTAAGACCAATGATTGCTCTTCTGGAGGACTTCCCAGAATCCACGTTAGGTGGCTCAAAACTACCTGTGACTCCCGCTTTACGGGATCCAATGCCCTCTTCTGGCCTCTGTGGGCACCTGCACATATCTGGCATACATTCACATAGCATACACACACATACCCATAAATAATAAAAAACGAAATGAGTATATATTCTTCTAGAAAACTAATGGTAAGTAATTCATCATAGGAAGGTTTTTATTACAATAAAAAATGAATGGATGGATTATGGTGGCAATCATGCCTTAACAATTTCCTTCCCCATGTTAAACTCAAATTCAAATAAATGAAATTTATATTTTAAAGATAAAAGCATGAAAGAAATGAAAACAGGATATAGTTTATTTCACTGGCTTTATTTTTCCACTATTGGGGCCACATAGGTATGGTTGTTTTAAAATATTTTTCTAGAATGTGAATAGGTTGCTTTGGAAACTGATTATCCTATTCTGGTTTGGGGGTTATTGTTTTATTGTTCTTTCCTTTCCCCAGAGCTGAGGACCAAACTCAGGGCCTTGTGCTTGCTAGACAAGCACTCTATTTCTGAGCTAAATCCCCAATGCTGAGCCTTAGGTGCTATACATAAGTCTAGAAGCAATAGAACAAGTACTATAATACACTGAGTGTTTATTTTGTCTGTAAAATTTATGTTTTAAATCTATGGAGTAATTCAGAAAGAACTGATGTGCTCACATTGCTAATTCTTTTGATCCTTGAAAATGATATCATAGTTCATTTAAAACTTCTCTCAATGAGCATTCATTTTTAAAAGTTAAAATGGCATCCTGTACATATTTTATTTATAAATATTTTATGTTTTCTAAATCTATAGTAAATAGTGCTGCTTTATGCATCTATTTTCTAGTTGTCTTACGTAAATTTTAAAAATAATTGTCTTTTATTCTGACACATTGCAAAATTTGTTTTTCAGATCTCCATATTAGTTCAGTTGAAGATTCTTCATGATATTCTGTTTTGGTAGTGAATAGAGGCAGATGTCTTCATCTATTATTCCTCCATTTTAATTCTTTGTCTTGCTTTATTTTACTGCTCAGAACTTCAGTATTAAAAGCAGGATCCACTAGTCCCATCTTCAGCCACCAAAATCAACCTTCACAAAACTTAGAGGGAACCCATGATCTTTACCGTGGCCCAACTGAACCCATGATTCTTTTTGTTATGGTAAAAACCTATCTATTATCACACCCCTGCAATAGGGGTGCTTTACAACCTTCCCAAGCCTGAATGTCAGTCGTGTCTATGATCTGGACAGAGTCGAATGCATCTTCTGTTGTTGCAGATCCTTCCTTGGGCTTTTCTCTTGAACTCTCATCTCCTCAGACTGGGCAGCGATGCTTCACTTGAGCAGTCTATCTAACTCACCACTGCACTGCTGTTTACCTGGTAATGCTCGCTATGAAACACACCTCAATTTGTAATTGTACGTACTGACTTTTTGTTTTATTTTACACTGAACAAAAAGAAAGCATCTTGCTTGTCCATTGTTCCTTCAGGTTGCTCCCTTAGCTATTTTTTACCCATCTGCTGGACAAAAAGAAACAAAAGAAAAAAAGAAGACCAAAGCAATATCTGCAGCTCCTTTCTCCTACAGGAATGGGGCTGATGGTTGAGTTGGGAAAAGAGGAAAGATGGAAGACAAATTGGAGAATGCATGTTAATTTGTCTGGTACTAGAATGAGTCCCAGACTTTCTTCCTTTTCTGTCTTCGCTAGACTTGAATATGTTGCCCAAAAGTTCGTGTGTAGAAGACAAAGATAAAATTCATAAATTAATGACATTTGAGATGGAATCTTTTGGAGAGAAGTTTGAGTCAAAGAGATCATGCAGATGGGACCTGACGTGGCTTTGCAGCTGTCTAGGGTGAGAGTGGATCTAGCTAGCATGCTTGTGCTTCCTCACCTTCTCATGCGCACCACAGTACCAGGAAGCAACAACAGGACCTTCCCCAGATGCCACTGGGACCCCAGCCAGAATCACTGTTAGACTCCCAGAGACTCCAGAATGGTAACATTCTTTTCTAAATAACCTAGTTTCATGTGTTCTCTTGCAACCACAACAAATACTCTGAGACAGCCAAACATGTGTTCATTTGACTCTTTCTTGGATTCTGTCTTTATTCTTGAAGAGTTCTCTCTAGAGACATTTCCTGCCAGATTGGGGTAGATTGAGGCAAATAAGCAGAAGTCTTTAAGTTCTGGCTTGAACTGTGCTTTAAAAATTGAGACTTTTTCTGAAGAATTGAGAGATAAAAGAAGATATACTCAGCTCAGCCTCCTGGTTTTTGTTTTAATCTAGGAGATCCATAGCAACTTCACTTAAAGGAACTCTCCCCGGACATCTTTTCTTAATCTCTAAAATCACAGTTTCCATTACAAATGAAATCTGTCAAGGGTAAAGAAGCTTGGAGAAACATTTTTTTTAATAAAAGTGTTCTTTGGTCACTAGTAATCAGCAAAATATGTATTAAAACTAATTATATGCCATTTATTTACTTATTTATATATTATCTTTTCCAGACAGGGTCTCACTGTAACTCCAGTTGGTCTGGAACTCACTGCATAGACCAAGTTGGTTTTGATCTCACAGACTTTGCCTGCCTCTGCTTCCTGAGTGCTGGGATTAAAAGTATATGTTACTACTCATGGCTTAGATACCATTTAAAATGCATCAGATTAGTAAAGTTGCCTCCAAATATTAAGCGTTAACACAGGGACATCCCAGTTGTAGTTTTCACACAGCTAATGGAAACAAATTGGCACAATCCTTTTGAGAATGATTTGAGAATGCACAGTAAAGTTGAAAGTGTGTCAAGTATATTCTCACATTCCTCTTCTCTCTTTTCTCTCTCCCTCCCTCTCTTCTCTCCCTTTCTCTTACTGCATTTCTTTCTTTCTTTCTTTAGATAGGCTCTGATGTAGCCCAGGCTGGTCTCAAACTCACTATATAACCAAGGCTGGACTTAAACTCCTGATTTCCCTGCTTCAATTTCTCTAGTGCTAGCTATGTAGCCAAGGATAACCCTGAACTCCCAAACCTCCTTCCCCATCTTCTCAGTGCTGAGATTACAGCAATTCACTACACACCCAACTGTTGCTAAACATTTCCAGCTTTCCATTCCTAGAAATTCGTCCTGCAGAAGTAGATATGGGCAAAGAAAAACATGAATTTCAGAGTTCTTTCTAGAATCATTGTAATAGGAAAAATTAAAAAAAAATCCTGAAAATTAAGAGGACGACTAAGTCAATCATAAGAGTCATCACATAATGCTCAGGCTGGGAGCATTATGAGCTCAAGAAAGTTTGGTTCTGTATGGCTCACTTTGTGTCAACATATGGCTCCAGTCACTTATTAATTCAGCTTGTGTTATCATGTATTCCGTGGATTTTGTGCATTGCTGTTGCAATTCCAGTATAATATCTAGTTATTATCTGTTTCCCTGTTGAACCATAAACTCCTTGAAGGCAGTGGTCGTGTTCTATCTTCTGCACTCAGCAAGTTGTCTGGAACTGTGTTGATGGAATTGTTGAGTCAATAAATAGACTGTATTTCTAACATAGTTGTAAAGACATGTGAAAATAACAAGTTTTTGTTGTGTTTCATTATTTCCCAGTGACCATATATATCCTTTCTCTGTATTACTGATGGTGGTTATGAAATGCAGACTTGATTATAAAGATGTGCAGGAAAAGTAAGATGGATATAATTCAGTAAAGTCCAGCCCAAGATGTTTCATGAGGAAGTAAAGGTTTGCTGATATTCTCCAAGTCAGAATACTAGAAAACTGCATGTAAGTGGCTAGTGGCAGGTTTTCATATATTCCATAATAGCCTCTGCACCTCTCCATCCTGAACGATAAACCTTATTCTCTGTGGATTTACCTGGATGAAAACCAATCAGGCAACGGCACAAATACTACAAACACCTGCACATCAGAAAAATTCAACAGTGCCAGCACCAGAAAGTTCTTTTAGTTTATCTCAAAGAATGTTCCCAGCTAATCCTCTCTGGGGACATAGACAAACACTCTGAAGCTAATACAGTCTTAACATAAATTAAAAGTAAAGCAGAAAAGACATTTTAGAGCATACAGTATTTTGTTACCTTTGGATTTCTATTCCCATTTTGTGAGTCTCAGTGTCGAAAAGAAAACATTTTCATATTATTATTCTGAAGAGGCCAGTAACCTCAGCACTACAAACTGCGGTAGATTTTTTTTTTTCCTTTCCTCTCTCGGTAACAACTTTGAAAACCCAGATGCTAAACTATGGAAGAGATTCCCACAAAGCACCTGGCTTCTTGACAGGTATCTCAGGTGGCTGGGCTGGTAACTGCTTTTCCATCTGAAGGTTGGTTTCACATCCAAGATTTACTCCTAAATTTAAAGTATCTAGATACTTGACATATTGTCATTTGAAAAATGGAATTGTAGAGAAATGTTATGCAAGGAAGAGTTATATGTTACATACAGTGTATGTTATGTTACTTTGTAATATGTTATGAGTAATACTATTTGATTTTTCATGTAACCTTATTTCTGAAAGTGACTTGCATAAGTATAAAAAAAATTCCTGGCTGGGCAAGGTCACAAAGTCTTTAATCCCAGAATTCTGGAGGCAGAAGCAAGTGGATCTCTGTGAGTTCAAGAACAGCCTGATCTAATTAGTGAGTTCCAAGCCAGTTAGGGCTACAGGGAAACCCTGTCTCATAAAAAAAAAATCCAGGATTATATTACTAATAAATTACTGATAAATCCTTTTCTTCTTAGGATAATCTAAAATATACATCCCTCTCTCATGTTTCCCTTTGCTTCTAAAAATACAAATGTAATCCATGAAGCATCTTTAATTGAGTGGTTGGGAAGGTTGTAAGAGCCACGGGGCCAGGGTGATTTCTGTAAGACCATGCCTTCTAGAAATAACAGGGCAGCTACACCCTTGAGCTGTCAACAGTACGGCACAAGACTTCTAGAAGACCACCCCAGAAGACATGCCAACATGTCTAGGGGAAAATTTCATAAGCTCCACTACCCCTGGCCCAGATGAGGAGCTACACATAGTCTATGGCTGAAGAGTCAGTTAAAAATTAGATTTCTTCAGTGATGAGCCCCCAAAGAAATTTCCCAGTCGTAAGCACATGTACGGCCAGAGAACACAAACTGGATTCAGTAGGTTTTCTCTGTGTGTGTGTGTGCGTGCGTGTGTGTGTGTGTGTGCGTGTATGTGTGTGAGTGCATGCTAATATTTCCAGAAATAAAGTTCATGAGTTTGGGAGTAGGTTGTGGGGCGACACAAGAGGGATCAGAAAGGGGAGAAAGAAGAAAAGAGGAAATGACGTAAATACGTTAGTAGTGTTTGAAATTCTCAAAAAATTAAAATGCAACTTAAAAGTAGATCATTTAAATAGCTTTTGTTTATATACCTCTTAAGCTAGAAATGAATAAGATGATACAATTTGTAAGTTACTTTTTCTGCAGCACTCTTTCCTGATGTGAAAGCATTCAGTTCTTTTTGGATTTCTACCTTTCCCCGTTCATTTTAAAATTTTTGCACAGTGTGTTTTGAAAGGCTTGTGTCTGAGGTGTCTTGACATTTTCAATCTCTTTTGGGGCACATATTTCCTTTTGTGTTTCATGTACATCTAAGTGTTTTAAATTTTTTTCTGTTTCGTGAAATATATCTTCTTATGTCTTGGTCTCTATTGGGGCTCAGTAGGACTCCCCAACTAAAATTGCCTATTACATGTGCCTATGTTTCATATGAAGAAAACCATGCAAATATAAATTTTATGGATACTCCTCATTGCCTGGATGGTATATTCCTAGCATATATCTGAGTATTATGTTTTAGAGAATAAGATCCAAAAAGACTAAAACATACAAACATATCTTATTAGATACCATAATGATATGAATTCTTACTGTATGGAGTTGGCATAAGATGCTGTAAAGGAGAGATGATAAATTTAGAAGGTTAGATATCTTCACTACTGGCCTTCTTTCTTGTTTATTGTATAAAGTCATATGAATATTTGTTTACTTATTTGTATCACGCAACACAATCATATAGCTACCAGTGTTATTTGAAAACTAAACTAATACATTGACAGAAAAATGTCTAACACACAAACAAGAAAAAAAATGTAACTTGAATCGATGGAGTAACGTGGGAAGATGAATCTTTAGAGTCATAAAGTCAGGAAAAAGTAGAAGAGTGCTAACAGAATAGCCTCTAGATGATTCTTCTCGCTTTTTGTGTGAGAACTTTCCAGAATAAATTTCTTGGGCATGCATCCCTTACCCACATCCATCTCAATAAATTATGGTGTATATCACTCAAAATGTTTTCAACAAAGACAAATTCTTTGAGAATGGATTTCTCGCTGTTTCAGAAGGTCCATATAGTATACTACATGTATTTTGTCTATAACTTCCTGAATTTTCTTTCCTAAAATATATTCTAAAGGATGACAACAGTGGTGGCTTCAGCTCAGACAAGGGGAACTATCTACTGTCATTTGCCCTCTCTGACCCCTCCGTAGACTCGCTTTTCTCTTGTGTACTTGAGCATTTTATTTTTCCCACATAGTATTGTGTAACTTTACCAGAAGTAAAACCAAGGTTAAACTGTTGCTTGACAGAAAAGAAATAAGTAATTTGATATGAATTGACATGTGATTTCAACTAAAGCAACTGGACTTCATGATACAGATTCATGCTTATTCCAGAGACTTTGTGTGTTCAGAGGCTATCTGAAGCATAATCCTGAGAGGGGAGTATCTGCAATGCTGCCTTTTGGGTTTTGTGATTAATGTGTTCACTGTGGTGTGACTTGTTCCAATCAGATACCTGAGTACTTGCATTGAATCTTAAAGCATCTCAGTTATTTTAGACCAACACAGATATCAACAGTACAGTCATGAAGAAATGTTAAAAAAATAGAGGTCGATGACTTGACACTGAGAATATCCATGAAGTAGTCACTCTTTCTAAAATTTTCCTAGACTTATTGGGTTCTATGATTCTAAACACAGGTAATATGATCAACTTAGTGACATGGGGTTAACCACATTATGCTTAGTGAGTACAGATATTCATGGCCTGTCATGAAAAGCAAATGAGAACTCAGCTGCAATAGTTCAGTTTGGAACAGAACGTTGCCTTCCCTGACTCTCCTCAGTCACCAGCACCCACAGAAAACTGTGCCCTAAGTCAAGCTCATCATTCTCCTGCTAGAATTCTTATCACTATTAATGAATATTTCTCTATTTTTCAAATCCTTTTATGGCCTTCTTGGACTTTATCTCCTCTTCAGTTATTTCTATAATCTATTTTTGTATATGTCTGCCTTCTTAAATTCAATAGGAATGCTTTATGTATTTTATTTCGATCAAATTAATAAAATTACTCACTTCATTTACTAAAATTGAAATTATTTTACATTCATTTGGAGTTATTTATGTAATTTTAATAAGATAATTCCGATTAGTCCAATCAATGCTGCCTGCAAGTGCATGAGTGTTGGGCTAGCCACTGGAGCATGACCTATATACCAGCAGCCATATTCACAAAGGTAAGTGATTCCCCCTCCCCCAGGAGCCATCAGTCGACAGTTGTTCCTCTGTTAAGGGTGGGGCAACATGAGGTCATCTTTCATTCACGTTGAAATGGTGATTGGTTTGGTTTGTGTGAGTAACCATACCTGCTGTGAGTTTATGAGTGAGAGGGCATCTCCTGTCCAGAAGATACCTTTCCATTCCACTCCTCCCCATCCTTCTGTTCCTAGATTTTCTGCCCTCTCCTCTGCCACATCAATTCTTGTTCCACACCCTTACCCCATCTCAGTCTTGGAAAACCCATAATCCTCTATCTATGTGGATTTGCCAGTTATTTGCATTCAAATAAAAATGTCAAACATCATATAGCCTGTGGTATTTCATAATAGTTCTTTCATTTTATGTTCTATGTAGTTTTAAATTCTATTTTTTTTTGTTTCTGTATGAGTGTATTGTTTGCATGTAGGTAGGTGCATCTGTCTCATGCAATGCCCACGGATATCAGAAAAAGGAGTCAGATACCCTGGAACTGGAGTTATAGATGGTTGTTGGCCTCTGTGTGGGTGCTGGGAATTGAACCTGGGCCCTCTGAAAGAGCAGTCAATTCTCTTAACTTCTGAGCCATCTCTCCAGCCCTTTATATTCCATTTATAAAGTACATGTTATGTCAGTACCTCACACGTCTTTGTGTAATGCAACAATAATCTTTTATTTTAAAATGTACAAATAGTTTCTTTTTAAAGAATGTTGGTGAATATCAATTCATCTGTCATTCAAAATGATTTAAGTAACTTCACTTTAAATGAGGAAACAGTATATTTGATGTGTATTTTCTAATTTTAAAGCATTATCATCTTACCATCTCAATGAGCAATTAGAAGGAGATAGATAGAATCCTTCTGGCTGCCAATGGTATTTTACATTTTTGTCTGCTACTTTTTCATCTAATATTTCCCTCAAACTTATTATTGGGGTAAAACTTATCAGATAAGTTATACATTTTTGAATAAAACACCTGATGCCCCTTTAATTTTTTCCCTCCACAGCAATAATTAGTCTGGTGGTGGGGAGCAATGGAACAGCATACATAGTCTATTTCTGATAGTGTGAATTAGAAAGCAGAGAAATTTCTACTATTAATTTGTTACAGCACATAATTCAAATATCAATTGAGTAAATCCAGCACTCAACTACTAAATGAGCATTATCCATCATTATTCTCCCATGGAATTACTTGATATGAAATTAACTTTGTGTTGGATGATAAAATGCAAGCTTACAAATAAACTGTAACAAAGAGTCATTATAAAATACCAGATGCTCTTTTCAATTTTTGATTCTGAAATTAAAAACATATCAGCTAGGGCCAAGAGAAACTTTCTTCGTCTGTATCAGAGTTCCCCAGATACACCCCAATAGATGATTCTTCCATATTGTTCCTCACATTTGTATATTATAGTTTTTTTGGTTTCTCCCTAGGCATTATAATAATGCCTTTTCCTCAGGGGTAACAAATTCACGAATATCCTGGAATGATCCAGGTGCTGATGATAACACCAGTTCAGGAACCCAAAATAACATCTAAAAGCATAAAAAAGACTGAAAATGTTTCTATACTATGAAAGACAAGTTTATTAATAGCCAAATCCATCATAGCTTTCTGAAGTTATGTGAATCCTATGTAACGGTAGTGCCTCACTCTGCCTTAATACATTGTCATATAGTTTTGGCCAATGGGGTAATAGAAATGTGAACTACATATAACTGAAAGAATACTTCATCATGTCTGCTCTTTCCACTTTCCAGTCATATTCTTTTTCCACTGTCATGGGGGCATGACTGCATAATCAAGAGCCTGCTGGAGGAAGGCAGCCATGTGGGACAAAGTCAGTAGTTGCAATACTCCCAGCCAAGATGGCGCTTGGCCACTCACTCTTAGGAATGTGAGCAAGTTCACCTACATCCAGACATTCCTAGACAGCCTCGCCCAAATTTCTGACCTGCAAACCCATGAGCATCATAAATGTTTATTACTGCTACTAAGTTGTTGAGGTCTTATGTAAGGTAACATTATAGCAATGACTGATAGCTATTTGAATTTTCAAAAAATAAGCATTAATAATTACAGTAAATGATATCAGCAGACTGCCTGCCAGTCTAAATAGCAATGCAAATAGAAGTTACGATAACAATTCGGTTCTTATCTTTGATGACTATTATGGTGAATTTTGGGTGAGAATTTATCAGACAATGGAAACTTACTACTTGAAGCAGAAAATCATGCATATTACCACAATTATTCAGAAACAAACATTGTGTGTAATATCTAAGTCCCTATCTAGATTTTGAGAAAACAGAGATCAAGACCTAGTTTTCACAATCTGAAGCAGTACTCTTTATAAATGTGTTTATTAGTCCTGGTCATTATATTGTAAACTATGAAAATTATATTTCATAAATTATCATTATTGAAATTTTGTTGCATGTGGAAGAAAGACAAAATGAAGATAATTGTCTGATTTGAATGTGGAAAGGTGATGGTCAATTACAAATATTTGACATATTTCAGCATATTTATTTATTCTATTTTTGCATAAAATTCATTTATTATAACTATTTTATTTTGTTTTAAATTATTACAAATTATAAGTGAATATAATTGTGATAGCTCTTTATCACAGCTCAGAAGTAGGTATACCATAATTTATGTAAATTTTCTATTTTCATTGTCTGTTTAATTTTCACACTTTGTTTCCATTATTTTATTATATTGCTAGCATAAATAATATATATAATGAATATTTATGAACCATATGACATTTATATACAAGGATAACTAATTCAACATAGAGTTCAAGAAATGGAATTACGTAGTCAAAGGACTTAATATTGAAACACCAGGTATATGTCAGGATTATTTTTCCATAGAGTTATACCAATTTGCCTTATCATGAACATTTTATGACTTTTTAAGCAATCATTTAAGCATTAATTCATCTTGACTTGTTTACTCATGATCACTAGAGATCAGTCATTGTGCTGTTCCTAGAGCCCATTCCCACAACTATTCAGGGTTATGACTCTGTTTCCCTTTCTGAAATGGCATTTCCAGCCCTAGTCTTAGTATTGGCTTCTTTTATATTGTTTTCTGTTCTTTTTTCATGACTGAAATCCAAACATAATATCTACTTTTGGAGAGATGGCTTTTAGAGGCAATGTGAAGTCACATTTGTTATTTATTAGAATATAAACTGATATAAAATGGATCCCTCTCTAAATTATTCAGCCTTTAAAATGTCCCTATCATTTGAATCCACAATCCCATTACCTGCTGTCTTATGCTATTTGTTGCATGCATTGTACTAAGAAAATAATTAAAGATATAGAGGGGGAATTTTATTCTCAAAGATTTTTCCAAAAGTTTTAATAACAATGTAATTAAAAAATAAATAGGCCAATTAAATAATGATACAGCCATTAAAAAATGTAGAAGATAATTCAATAACATGGGGGAAATTAAATGTGTATTAATTTAAAATAACTGTTGTAAAAGTTCATTTGTAGTTTATAGCCAGCATAGTACTAGTATTATTTGTTAAAATTTGCGTGTGTACACTATCAGTGCCATTCTGAATGACTGGATTATGGGCTACTGTAGAGTCTTTGCTGTGATTTTCACTTACATGTTCTAAATCTGAGGTCATGCCCATTGGCTGTTGAATGAAAATTCAGGTTTGTGAGTCAAGTGCATTTATTCTAGGACATGAGTTTGATGCCATGTCTTCAGACCGCTTGGTTGCTTACTTATTTCCTGTTCTGATTCTAGGTGTTTATTAAAGTTGACAGGTAAATTACTACCAAATGTCTCTACTCTTGTTCCTGGGTGATTATTCATTGAGTGCCTTCCTTGATGTTTGCCATTGCTCCCTGTGTCTCAGTTATAATACATACCTCACTGAAATTTGTCAGTGGATCTGTGAGATATTTAAGATATGAAATTTGTTAAGTATTTTAAAGTTAGTACCTTTTAGGGTCAAACAGGATATTCAAATAAGTAAAACAGACAAACCACTGACAATGTGGAAAGGGAAGAACCTGGAATCACCATCAACTAAGTGCTGGCAAGAGGGATCACTGGTCTTCTCATGCTAGTCCTGATGCTTTTTCAAGAAAGAATAGAAACCCAACAATAAGCTATCACTCTATTTTTATATCCTAGCTTTTAAGTCTAAGTGAACAGGCTCCAGACACATGACTTCAGTGCATTTGTCCTCTGAATAACCAGTGTATGATTTCAGATATTTAGACATGTCAACATGTCAAATTTGAGGCACCTATAAGCAAGGAATCCTAAAATAAAGATCAATAATTTTGCAGTGAATAATCTATTTACTTATGAAGTAGACATCTGGGCATAATGTGACTGCAAGCTGTCAAATGAGAATGAGATGACAGAAAAGTAAGCTAATGATTTTTGATTTTATACCCATGATCATTAAGTGAATAATTTAAATATTCTTATCTAAGTTTTACAATACAATAGTATAAAAATTAGAAATCCCAATGTGCATAATTGTCCCTTACCACAGCTATCAGGTGTTCTAAATGTCTTTGGGAATGAAAATATTTTCATGTCCTCAGGGCAAAGGATGGTCTGATTTGGATTACTGGATGTAAGGCTATGTCTAATGTAACTCTGTGTTCAATAGCGGTATTATTTCGCTCACGCAAAGTCTTAGTTTAAGAGTAAATAGGATAGATACTAAACTGCTTAGGTATCAAGATTGGACCAAACTAGGGTACATATAACCTTCAAAGACCTGCCCTAAAGTGATCTGTTTGTACCAGCTAGGCCCCACCTGCTAAACATTCTACAGTATTCCAAAGTCACACTAGTGACTGAGGAATGAGTACTTAAAACATGATCAAATTCCAACAGTCACTGATACCTGTGGCTCTTGATGCTTTGAGGAAGTTACAACTTCTTCCTGTTGGGAGAGAGAAGCCAGTGATTCTAAGAAAGTGGAATTCAGGTATAACCTCTATTATGCAGGTGGTGGTTTTAACTCCATCCAGATTCCTATGGAAGATGAAGGATTTATCCCATTATTGAGGCAGCTCAGTTTGAGCTTCCGGGGTACTTAGAATCAATCCTCATTGCAATCACAGACTTTGGTGCAAACAGAGTACTACCAGAATCTACTGTTACTTAAGAAAAATGAAAAGGAAATTACCATTCAGTGGATACCATGCCAGTTAAACAATACACGATTTTAGCAAGCATTCACATGATTCGGATACTGGGCACATCAGACATTGAGAGACATTTTAGTGTGTGTGTGTGTGTGTGTGTGTGTGTGTGTGTGTTACATAAATATTCACTAAAATTCAAGCATTTATATCTACTTACCATTTTTTTTTCTAAATAACTACCTGTAATTATTGGTGTTTTCTAGATCATAACAATGCCACTATGTGGAGAACTCCTATGGCTAATTCCCTAACCCCCAGTTGCTCACATTCCAGCCACCATCTAACTATACCTAAGGAGACCTTGGGACAGAAGCAGCCATCAAATCCAGTTCTCAAATTTATGAACAGTAAAAGATTGAATTAACCAGGTATAGTGGTCCTATCTTTTAATCCCAGTTCTTGGGAGGCAGAAGTAGGTGGATCTCTGTGAGTTCTATGAGTTCGAGGCCAACTCTGTCTATATAGTAATTTCCAGGCCAGCCAGGACTATGCACTGGGACTTTGTCTCAAAAAAAAAAAAAAAAAAAAAAACAAACAAGCAACAACAAAAACAAAAACAAACAAAAAAGAAAACTGAATTATGTTTGTTGTTAGTTTAAGCTGCTAAGTTTTAGGATGATTTGTTCTGCTGTGGTAGAATAATAGAATAAAAGAAAAGAAAAGAAAGCTCTAGCTTTTCTTCCAACATCTCTTTCTTCAGACAGACAGAATGTTTCCAATAATTAAAAATAAAATAGAAACAGTGACTTAAGGACCCCACTCTCTTACAGTGATGGCAGCAATTCCTAAGGAATATGCAAGAGTGTTTTCACAGTCCTGTGACATTTTAAAGAGTAGGAGATGAAGGTCTTGAATTGCTACTTCCCACAAACAAGTCGCAAAGAGAGAAGAAAGGGCTAGGGGAATGAGTGCTCATGGTGACCTCATTCAGAAGGTTAAAAAGCAATAGATTTCCCTCTTTGAATAATATAAGAAGGCACTGCATTTTCCAGGAACACTGGCATGGCAAGCAAGACAAATATCAAGTAATATATCACCGTTCAGACAACGAATTTCAGGGACGCTCTCATCTGCACACTGGCCAAGATGTTCTCAGTCTTTGATAAGCTCCTCAGTCTACATAGAAATTGAATGGTAATGTGTAAATTTAAGGTATGCTTACAAAATATTAATCAGCATTTGTACAGTTATGATCATGCAGATTATAAGTTTATAGTATTCCATCTGGTGTCTTAAAACTTGTAAAATATAGGATTTCTGGAACTCAGAATGAAAAATTGAGGCTCCATAAGGTATTACAGTGTCATCGTGGACGTAGGGACTGAGACTTCGCTGCAAGTTAAAGATTTACCTCCTGTCAGAGCAAGGTAACGCAAACCCTTATCTGTTCTTCATAAGCTGCTTCTGGGATTAATTTGGCAAAGAATTAAAAAGAATCCTCTAGTATTTCCATTTATTTCATTGAATGATTTGCAATTGTCAAGTTACAGTCTTTACCTTAAAGCCTGTGCTATAAGATACCTATTATATAGTTCCTTGGCACTCTTTTGACACCTTGGGCCCAAGAATTGAGACTGTAGTAACATTCTTCCAGTATGAGAAGTTCATATATTATTCCTAATAACTCCACTTGTTGATTTCTTGCTGTCCCTCTCAAATCCAATATGGTTCCGTGTTAATGAAGAAAGCATGTGGTCTGGATCCTCTTCCTCTTTGTCCCAGGAGTTTTGAATATGAAAAAATTGAAACTACATAATAGTTAAGAAAAATAATGCTCAAGTCATTCTGCTTGATTGAAATGAAAGTTCTTTTACTTCTAGGTCATGAAATCTTATGACTACCCAACTGTACTCTAGGGTGAAGATGAAAAACAGATTTGGACATTTGAGACATTAAGGTATGATTCTGTGTCATGTAAAAGAGAAAGTGAGCAAGAATAAGCACAGAGAACGTTTAAATCATCTTGCAAACCAGAGAGAGACTGAAAGAGAGAGAGAGAGAGAGAGAGAGAGAGAGAGAGAGAGAGAGAGAGAGAGTTGTGTGTAGCTGAAAGAGCCTCAGACCACAGGGCAGTTCTGAAAAATCTTGGTCAGGTAGACGAGGGATTCCAAAGCAAATATACATTAAAAGAGTCCCATTCGATAAAATATCTTGATTCGACTTCCCCTGATGTGCTCAGTCAGTGGCCGGGAACAGTCCAGGGACTGAGTGGCCTTGGAATGGGTGCTGTGATAGCATCCCTAATGTATGGCAGCTGGAGGCTGTCAGCTAGTGATGGCTCTTCCCAGCAGACTGTCTCTTGAAGGAAGATGTGAACAGTGTCTACTGCAGCTTGTGCATACAGTCACTGTGTAATAGTGTTAATAGGCTACTGCAATGATGCAATGATTTAGTCTTTGGAATGCATTTTTAAAAAGTACTTCATATATAGAAATACTCAAAATGGTACACCAATCAACACCTATTTTAAAAAGGAGAATACATTTAGATGCTTGGGTTAAATGCTTTATGCAACTTTATCAGAACCACATCTGATCTTCAGTTTAAACAGTCATGGTGAAGATGGGGTGAGTTTTGAACCCATGGGGAAATACTGATAAACACTTTTTTATGAATGCTAGGGACTGTACTGGACGCTGCTTAGTCTCCATAATTATCTGTCCTCTTGTCTCACTATTTCTACAAACTACAACTTCCTTACAGGACAAATCTGCTAGTCCTACATTTTGCTTGAGCCTCTCTCACCGTACCCCAACATCAGTACGAGAACGATTGTCTTGGCATGGATGTCTTACATACTGGTGGCTACTCGTCTTCTATAACAACATAGTGTAGTGGTCATTTACTACTTCACATAAAGGAATTTTAACTTCGGGGAGACAAATTCTACACGGGAAACTCGTGTCTCCGGCGTGCATTAGGGCTCCTTTCCTTTTCCCGCTACCTTCCCCTCTCTTTTGTGTTACCTGGCACTAGTGCCATAGTGACTTTGTCTTCAGGTGAAATGGAGACAAGGTTGTCTCTGTTCTTTATGTCGCATTAAAGTCCATTCACACTACTATTTAAAGCAGTCTGTCTAGCCAGGTGTGGTGGCACATACCTCTAATCTCGGGACTTGAGAGCCTGAAGCAAGAAGATCATGATTTCAAGGCCAGCTTCAACTACATTGTGAGACCCTGTGTCCTACATTGATCTCTGTGGCTGTGATAAAACACCGATCAAAAGCAATTGTGGGAGGAAAGGGTTTATTTCAGCTTATAACTCCCAGTCACAATCAATCACTTAAGACCATCAGAGCAAACATTCAAGGCAGGAACCTGGTGGCAGGAACTGAAACAGAGACCATGGAGTAACACTGATTACTGGCCTACTCCCCTCTTCTTCCTCAACTAACTTTCTTATACAGTCCAGGACCACCTGCCTAGGGATGGCACCACCCACAGGGGACTGGCCCCTCCAACATCAACTAGCAGTTAAGAAAACACCTCACAGATATGGCCATTGGTCAGTCTAATTGGAGAAATTCTTCAGTTGAGGTTTCCTCTTCCCAAGTGACTCTAGTTTGTGTCAAGCTGAGAAAATATGACCAGCATCTCCTGCTTCAAATTAAACAAAATGAAACAATATAAAAAGCAATCTGAGGGCAGAAAAGAAGAAATGAAAAATAATGAGACAGGGTAATAAGGCAATGTCACCCACCTATACGAGATAAGTCAAGCCTGAACTGATTGTTTGTAAGTATCATGTGCCTAGCACAATGTCCTGCTCAGAGGGGTCTACACAGAATATATATTCAAAGATTGAGAATTAACTTATAAAGTATAGTTATATGATAGCATCACACATCACTTTTGTTGTGAAATAATTGTCATCACTTCTAAAAATTACCAGTGCCTGGGACCAATCCAGACCAATTAAATCAAAGTCATTGTTTCTGAAGCCTACACATGAGTATTTTTAAAAAGGCAATGCCTGGTGCTAATACGTGGGCAGATTTGAGAGCCATTGTGTGCAGAGGCAGATATCTGTGTGTGTATGTGTGTGTGTGTGTGTGTGTGTGTGTGTTTGTGTGTGTGAGAGAGAGACAGACAGACAGACAGATAGACAGATGGACAGACAGATAGATACTGAGAGACAGAGATAGAGAAAGACAGAGACAGAGAGGCAGAGAGACAGAAATGGGGTACCTTGTGGCATTCATGGTTTGCTCTCCTTGTGCTGGGCCACTGTCAAGGGCAGAATGAGGGGTGGACACACCTAACATGAGAAAGTAGTCTGACATGGAAACCGTTACTTGAATTCTTTCACTTTTTAAAACTGAAAATTCATGACCCCACAACTTTCGATTTCATAATATATACTGCTTGCGTTAACATAAACCTTTTGTTTTCTTTACAAGTAAATGCAGGGTACATGATGTACAATGGTTAATTCCTGGCTTCTTCTGCTCTAACAATTCAAAATCCTTTCCTCCACATACATTATGTGAGCATTGAGCTTAAGTGTAGAAACTGCATAAACTTAGACTCCAGTCCTATCTCTGCCTTTTACATTTGTGTGTTCTAAATGGGTCTCCAGACCCTCTCTAGTCTTAATTTTCTGCTGAAGCACGTGGTGGTTTGAATGAGAATGCCCCCCAAAGGCTCTAAGTATTTGGACATTTTGCCTCCAGTCAGTGGCAATGTTTTGGGAGGTCTTAGAAGGAGTGGCCATGCTAGAGGAAGCACATCACTAGGGTGGGCTTAGAGAATTCTTTAGCCTTGCAGGCTCTCCAGTCTCTTTTTGCTTCCTGTGCCTACTTGAAGATCAGACTACTTGGTTCCCAGGTCTATTCTAACCACTCCTGCTGCCATGTCTCCCCACCACGGCGGACTCCTGCTCCTTTAAACCATAAGCTAAATAAACTGTTCCTGTTATAAGTTCCCTTGGTCAGTGTTTCTATGATAACAACAGGAAAGTTATTGATACAAAGCATATATGAAGATTAAATACAGTAAGGTACTTAGATAATAAGTCTGGTAACTAAATCTTCAGCTATATTTATGTTGTGATATTTTTATGAATGAATAAATATTTTCATTCTGCATTGATGCTATAACTGAAAGAGCTGGTACCATTTCTTGACTAGTTTTATGAAGAATCTACAAAAGTAAGAAGTGGGGCTGAGCATGGTGGCACACGCCTTTAATTGCAACACTAGAGAGGCAGAGGCAGGCAGATCATTGTGAGTTCCAGGCCAGCCTGATCTACATAGAGAGTGCCAAACCAGCCAGAGTCACATGGTGAGACACAGTCTTAAAAAGAAAGAAAAGGAAAAGTAAGAAAATGTAGAAAGTGGAGGCACCTACTGGTGCGTGAGAGAAGGGGAGAAAGTGGAGCAAGGCTGGAGGACAAAGCTCGCTAGACTCTTTTTGCAGACTGCTGGTTTACCCTCCCTGTGAATGTTTTGTTCTTTGGCAGCTGGTTGATCTTTATTGTAGGAGGTCAGGTGGAGTGAGAGGGCAAGATGGTGCTTATGTCTTCATGTCAGCAGTCTTACTTACCTATTTAGGAAGCTTCACCCTTAGGGAGATACTTAGCTTCCTCCTATGGAGCTCAGTCAGGGGGATTTACCATTGAGATCTCAACTCTGAAGGGATTACAAGTTGCAAAGCATAACTGAATGTAAATGAATACTGTGGTCACTGAGACCCAAAATGTGCTGATTTAGGCTTAAGAAGCTCAAGACCATTGACCTGGCAGCTTGGGTGTGAGATGAGGTGGAACTTAAATGTGCAAAGTGGTCATTTTCTAGACATCTGCCATTTGGGTTTGATTTTTCTTATGGTAAGAGTCTTGTCCATGCCTTTTCTGTGGGCAAAAGTGTTTGGCTCATACCTGGCAATGAAAAACAATAATTATGCTTACACAAAGTCACTTTACATTTGTGTCACATGCTACATCAAACAACATATCCATTATTGTGTTTGATCCTTAAAGCAACTCATTGAGCTAGAAAAGTTACTGCAGCCTGAGATCAGGCATATTCTTAGAGAACACAGGGTCAGAGCATTCACAGGAGTGTGTGCTCTCATGCCAGCACGAACAGGACAGTGACCTCCTTCTGATCTCATGGTATCGATCTGCTGTTTGAACTTTTACTTTTTAGAATCCATTTTCCTTTAAAAAATCGTGCTATCCTCTGACCTTTCCATCTAGTTCTAATAGCTCTGCAGCGTTAGTAAAACCAAATTATTGAGAAAAATGCACTAGGCTTTTGGCTGGATTTCTGCTGGATATGTTCCCCATAGCAGGTGCTAACATGAAATTCGTTTCCTTTGCTTTCTCCTTCTCTCCTTTTCTTTTTCTCTTTTTTTACCCTGTCTCCCTGTTTTCTTTCTTCCCCTTCCTTCCTTCCTTCCTTCCTTCTTTCTTTCCTTTCTTCTTTTCTTCCCTCCCTCCTTCCCTCCCTCTCTTCTTTCTTTCTTCCTTCCCGTGAATTTTTATGAGAAAATTATGTGCACATATGGGCTGGAGGAGGGTAAGGATGAAGGATGAGGAAGAAGATGGCCTTGAACTACTAAAATAGACAGAAATAATAAAAATATTCAAAGAAATCATTTAAACATGAATGACAGAGCTGTACACCCCTGTAAATTCCAGGTAACTGGGATTTTTACAGCACACATTTCCTTTGAGTGAAGCAATGCCATTGAGCTCTAATTTTGTTGTTTAGATTATCCCGTTATATACAATGGCTAATATCAATTATAAATAACAATTTTAAAGGAACTTTTGTTTAGGAATATATTCTGTTTTCATTGTTGGTGTTTATCAGGTGATCAGTATTGTGCTACTGTAATCATGACCCTTTTCCCGAATGCTTCTGTCTTATATTTCAAGATCTTTATTTTGCCAGATGGCATCGAGATCACTAGTACAGTACCCAGGAGGTCCCATACAGGCAGAAATATAACCAGCAGAAGTGGGTGTTAACAGAGTGAGAATTATACCCTTTGTTCTTGAGAATTTTGGGTGTTTAATGAGCCACAAATGTTTTATGTATACTGACACATGAGTCTTTGAAATATCTATAAGTGGTTAAATGCATATCTAGCCCCCAATCCTTACTTTAGCATTAATAAAATAATAATAGTTTTAAAATGAAGGAAGATTTAAAACAAAACCTAACATATGGTAGAAGCATACACCTATCTGTCTGACACTTTTTTTTCATTAGATTTAGTCTGAATTTACCAAATATTTTGATAGAGCAGAAATGTGATTAAAATCTGAGGTTCTAGAGTCAGACAGAGCTGGATTTGACTTCTTAGTTGAACACCACCCTCTCCCCAGACCTGGCTCTTATGAGTCAGGTTGTATGCGAAACTGACAAAATTGCTAAAATGATAAAGTATGGGAAGTGTTTTGTGAAGTGTGTACCACATAGAGAGATACAGTAAATGGTACTGTTTGCATTAACCACTAGATATTTCATAGCTTCTGGAATATCTTTTTCTACCAGGCTTTCTAAAAGCAGAATTTTCTCCATGCTTATAGATATAGTTATCTATTAGGTACTTTTTAAGTAACTATGGTGTCTTAGATTCCTTCTAGAAGATAAATTTAGAATAATGAACTAAGTAAAGTCTCTTTTCATGGAAATTATAGTCTCTATAGGAAATACACAAGGAACAAGGGAACTAGCAAATCTACATTGTCTGTTTAGCAGCAAAGCACCAATCAGACTTTTTTGAGTTCAATGCAAGGTAGACTGAGAGTGTTTGTTTGGGGATATGAAACAGAGTGAGGTGTTATCAATAGACATGAATTGAGAAACTTGACTCCTTTATTGGAAGCCGTGGATAGGTAGCTATAAACTATAGTTTGGACCCTGTAGACACTCTATAAAGCATGTGTGTGTGTGTGTGTGTTTGTGTGTGCGTGTGTACATGTGTTTACTAATTTGCCCTACCAGTGCTCAGCAAATAATAGAAAATGAACAAGCAGATCATTCCTCAGAAAGAGCATAGTTCAAACATGCACAGCATCTCTAGACATTTGTAATGTAGGCGGTGATAAGCAAATCTATTCTCGTATCTTTCTTCATTTTCCAAAAGACAAGAGCATGCCTTGCCCATATCTATTTGAATCTCAGTATTTGAAATCTGAAGGGAAATAAGAAAGGATTCTTTAAAGATAGCTTTCTGGAGTGTAGGTGCAGGAACGGAGGGGAACCTGGTGTCGCCTTCGTAAATCTGCAGGGAGTTTTACTGCATGTGACATGTTCAGGATTACTGGGGTTCTTAGCCCCTGAGTTAATGTCAGGTCTCTTCCAAGCCTCAGGTGTTGGCTTCAAAAGGCCCCGATAAAAGCACCTAGAAGGAAGAAAAAGTTTTCCTCCTGGCTCTCTGTAGTGAATTACAAGCTGGCATTCTCTCCTCCCATTCTTAAAACTCGAAGGGCGGTACAGGCAGCGATGCTGACAGTGTGCATTCGCAGATGCCACCATATGGGTCTCGAAAAACTAGTTGCACTGATGATTCCCTGCACATGTAGGAGACAGTTTGCATTGTTGGCATCGTCCCTGCGCAGAAACAAGCACAGCTTAGCAAGGCTGAGCAGATGGCACTAGATCTGGTGCCAGGGAAGCAGTGAATTAAAGGTTATACCCACCAGGTTTGATGCGGTGCCAGTTTGAATTGGTACAGAAGCTTCGGCCCACCTGCTTATTGGCCTCATGACATCTGGCATCTTTTTATTTATTTTTTTTTAAATTTGGATTGAATTGAAGGAAGCAAGGAAAAAAAATGTCATTTTTAAAGCCAGTTACAAGTCAATTGATTTAAACTTCCTAACCAATAAATAAATAAATAAATAAATAAATAAATAAATAGGCCTACAGACCCTCCACATTAATGTTTTATATTAATGATTTTTATAAAACCTCAGGGAAATTACACAACGACGTGCCGAGTTGTGTAGCAATTTATAGCATCATACAGTGGAGAAGAACATAGACTGTTAAAACCTGACTCAAAGTTGCTAAATTCTGACATCAGGAAAAGGCTATTATCTATAGCTTGTATATTATAATTAAGAAAAAAGCAGGGACATATATTTCCTCCTGTTTGTTCTAATGATTTTCTCATTGTAATAATTAGAAAACACTGTGGCGGGCCATGTGAAAGCACACTCTAGAAGGTGTTTTGCACCTTTCGTTTGCTCTGTTAAAGTCTTTTTTTTTTCTCCCGGTAGCAGCGTATTTAGCTTTGCTATAACTCAGCTGTAATCCCCACTTCCTCTGCACACATTCAGATCGTATGTACACAAATAGGCAACATACCCAGCCCCAGGGTAGCAGTGTGTGCATACTGAAACCTGTTTGTGTATCTCCTCCATTTGGGATTTCCATGCCTGCTCCCGGGGTGTGAAACAACAGCATGCTGCAGGGTTGCATTTCAGAGGTGATTAGCTTTGCAATTGACTCTTCCTATTCAAAGACCTGGCTGAGAACACCAACCATTTAAGCTTTGCAAGTTGACGTTTAATGAGTTTTACCCCAAACCCTACAAGAATCCATTAAATAAGCAAATACATTCAAATATCTAAAGTAGCAAACTTTTATCACAAAGCTATAACATGAATCATAATATGGACCACTCACCCCACTGATACTGACTTGATGTTTGTCTCTTTTATGGGATTATAGCAGCTATGAAGGTTTGTGGTAGTAGTCTTTTGAGTAGAAGAAAATTGAAATAAACAAGTAAGAAAGAAACAAACTCATATTTTGCTTAAAGGATTGGGGTGGAGAAATAAGAAAAATCTATAGCAAACTTCTGTTTCAAACAGCCACAGAAAAAGGGGCTTGGAAAAGCAGGTATTCATTTTTGTTTAGAACTCAGATGTCTATAGATAAGGAACTGAAGATGCAATAATACCTAAACAATACTAGGAATGTATAAAAGTAGCAAGAAATGGTAAATATCTAATGGAGAAATTATACCCAATTCATTAGTTTTTGATGTGATCTGGAAACCTCTGCTTTGAAGCCTTCAACTGCAGATTATAATCACTTTTTTAGAATTAAAAGTCTTATTAATTAATAATGATAAATTATGGCACATTAAAATGCTATCGATTATAAATATTAATATATTAACTAGCTTCTCATTCTGAATTGCGTGGACTACAATTTTAATGTGAAATCCAGGTAAAAGAACTACTTCCCAAATAGAAGAAATTACCATGGTACTAAGTAAAAAATCAAATGTAATCAAGAAGATTAGAAATGACAACTTTACAGGTTAATGTATCATTCCCTAAATCCTTGGCTTTATCTTAAATATAAGGAGGAGACATTGCTCGAATTCATCATATCTAATTTAGCCAGCATTGAAACATGGATACTCTGGCATGTAAGCATAAAACCACCCACATTACAGAGTTTCTCTGGTATTTGTGCCACTTAAAGTTCCTGTAACTAGAGTTCATGTAACTAACTCATTTATATTTAATGCTTCATAACTCTATTAGGCTGGAATTTCTTTCACAAGCTTCTAAGGTGTTCTCGAATAATGCTCCTTCATTATTGCTACCCAAAGGTATCTTACAGTTGTCACAGTCAAAACTTATACATTATTCAATGTTGTTATAAATAATTCTTGCTATAGACCAGGTATTAAATTGCTACTTTGTATTCATTGTTGTGAATAAACTCTTTCAACGTTCTCCATATAAATAGATAGACTAAGATATTGTAGGGAAATAAATGAAATATGCTCTTCTACTTCTTCAGCTGAGCAGTTTTAATGAGGCGATGATTTAAGAAATTCCCCATGAGAGGGACCAATAAAAATTATAAACTTATAGTAACAATAATATGAGTTTAGTGATCAGCTTTTAGATTGTTAGTTTGGAAATCTATTCAACAATAATTTTATTTTCAGCATAATTGATTATATTAACTTGACAATATTTTATTAAGTGTCATAATCACAATGTTTTTAATCTCATGGTCAACAGAAATAAAAATTGGGGAAACCGAGTCTGAAATGTAAACAAAGTGGTCTGTGGATTTACTGAGGCCATAAGGACTGTGTAGCTATAAGGACTCTTCTCTCTGAAAATCAGACCATGAATTTTATATTATCATTTTAAAGATACCTTTGTCATCTATCTTCAAAACAACCAACTGTGAATCTGAGTTAAGGGCCATATGTCAGGTTTATAGAGTGAGAATATTTTTCCTACACATGATAAGGGGCCTTTCTGGGACCTCCTAATTGCATTCTCATATCACCATATAGTTAACTATTTGGTGCTTCCATTCTCCTTTAAATAAAATCTAATTTTATATTTTTATCTCCAGGAATAAGTCTACTTTTTAGTGTATCTCCTAATAGTAAGTGTTACTCATATCTTCAGTCTATGAAATCTCTTCTAGTTATCTACTTTGAATCCTTTTTATAGAGAAATAGTAGTCAATATTATTAACAGCCACTATTTATCTTGAGTATTTATGACAAAAGATTCTTTGTGCCTGCTTTAAACAATAAATCTAGAAAATCAATAATTTATCTTTAATTTATTAAAATAAAAGTTAAGGTTCCTGAAGATTCTATTTACGTGGACTGTTCATTGTGAATAATAATGGTCTATGGATTAAACTAATCAAATTCTGCTCCTGAGCTGCTTCTCACAGACTAAAACATGATCATACTGAAGAGATGGCAACATACAGCACATGGTAAAAAATAAGAATTCAAAACCAGCTGTCAGAGAGATTTATGAACCATATAGCAAACCCTTCATTTGTTCAATCTTTCATTCAGTAAATATTGATGAAGTGCACATCACAGATGTGGCTTAAGGGCATAGGCCATGAAGCAGGTGACTAGAGTTCACATGGGCTCTGCTACCTGTGTGAATTAGCACATGTTGTTTAACTTGTCAGAGTCTGAGTTCTCTTTTTTCTAAAACAGAGAAACTCAACTGCCTAAGATAAACAATAACACATACTTTATCAAGTTTTTTGAGTAATATATTATATAATTCAAGAATTTGCATCAATTCTAGATATACCATTAAGTGCTTTATAAACATTTTATCAATAAACGACAAAATATAAAAAAAATTATAAAATCCCAGCATAAAAATGCTTCCCTCAGGAGTCATAGACTCACAAAAAGCCCAGTGACTAACAGGGGAGACTCTCCCTTGAGTTGATGGTTACAAGGGTCCAAGAGACTCCCCAGAACAATAAAGATTCCTGCCATCGTCTTTAATTTCCTGGAAGAGCACCCAGGTAAAACTCTTGCTGAAAACACTACACACTTCAGTCACACGACTTGGAGAAACCAAGTTGGTCCAGACCTGAAAGCCTCCTCCATGAGGTTGAGCTTCCATAATGTTAGAAGGTGCTATTCAGGTCACTATGGGAAAAAGAAGTTTCAACAGTCTTACCCAGTCTGAGAACTACAGCAATGATGAGACCAGCAAGCTGTCCTCAAAGGTACAAGAGTGGCATGTGTATCTTGCCGGCAACCAGCAGCTATCTAACTGTACCTAAAGCTTACTTGGTTGGAGAGAACTCATGCTTGGTGCTTTAAATCTAGCCAAGAACCCGGGAGTAAATAGGTATAGGCCTAGAGATATAGTTTCCAACTTCCTTCTAAAGACTCATCCTTATACCCACAGATAAGTATAGCTCTCACATCTCATCCAAGCAGCAGAGACTATTGAAGAGATCAAAGACTGGTCAAAATGCAGAAAATAAGTAATTATGGGGTATCTAGCTTCAAATAGGACATCTATAATACAACTCGTACCTAAAATTCTGGCAAAATTGTAGAAGAGGGGTTTGGATTATCCCTGCCTGAAAACTGGATGGACTGTTGTGACAGTCACATGAGTGTTCAACACTATAGTTTCCTGCACAAGGCCTGAAAGATCCACACCAATCGACATGCCAAAATGGATGAAGGAAAAGTTCACAAGGCCTCTCCCCTAGACTAAGAGCTACTGTCAGTCGATGGCTGCTGAGAGACTAGGAACTATTTTTCCAGTTTTCATTTTCCGCAGGCATGAGACCCCAATTCTAAGGAGTCAGCCCCAAACACATACAAATAAGGGCAACACTAATTGGACTCAATAGGATATATAAATATACACAGAAAATACAGAAGAGTTTGTTAAGTTTGAGAGGTGGTGATTTAGGGCCATGATAGTTGCAATATTTTGACCTGGAAATATCTTAATATGTATAAAATCAACTTTTAACTCAAAAGAAGGTTTAGTTCTTGAGGTTGGAAAGACAGAATTTACCAAAATATCAAGGTGATGATCAATGGATGTTCTTTCCAATCACCATAGGCTGGTTTATTATTATAGAAAGAATTATGAGATCTTTGGTAATTGTTTATTATTTAAGATGTGTTCTCCCTTTGTGATGGTGATTCTAACCTAAAATGAAAAATTTCCAAGCATCAGCTTTCCATATTTTTTCATTAGTGGTCTAATTGATTTTCTCTGTGTAAATGATTTCCAGTCTTTCAATTAGGCATGCTTAGATTTTTAGTATTTTCAATAGTCATAAAAAAAGACCTTGTTTTCTTTAAAAGAGTTTACGATCATTCTAGAAAGACACAACATTTCAGAGTAAATTCAAGGATACCTTGAAAACTTACTGTAAAATCCATGTGTTCTGCTTCCTACTGGTCTCGAGTATCAATTGATTCTAAACCAAAATTATTTTTCTTCTCCTTTCCTCTACATCCTGACTACTGTGACTTTGACTACTGTTATTTTGATTCAGATTCTTATCATTTGTCACCAGAAATAATATAAATCCTCCCTCCTTGTTTGTTTTTCTCCTGTGTCTTATTTCTACGTGCCCTGTACAGCAAATGCTTTGAGATATTGGTGAACATGTTATGTTCTTGAACAGCAATCTTTCCACCATCACATTGCCTCAACAAACATTGCAAAGCTGCCAGCCTGTGAGTTTCCCATGGTGGAACGCAGGTCATAGAATATGAAGTTTCAGTAGATTTCCAGTGGGCTTAGGATTTGACCCCAGAGGGACTTTAATGATACTGTATAGACCATGGACCCACACTTGAGAATACCAATCATAAGATAAGATAGGGAAATCCCCTTCAGATTTATCCATGCCTTCTTCTCATGCCCCACAGGGTACTTCCAGTATTTCCTCCAGCTACAGAGACCTATGCAAATTCTTACCTCCCTGTTTTGTAGTTGTTTCACTCCTGGCTCACCAGTTATCTACCCTCTGGGATCACTGGTGGCTGATCTAGAACAGTTGGTAGCTCCTTTTGTAGAATCCTCAGAATGCTCTGCTGAGAAACGTTTCACACTGTCTTACATGTATAATTAACAGATCTTAGAATGAATGTGATAGACTAGTAACATTAAATGACGCATAGTTCAAACATGTAACAAATTATTTGAAATTTAGTGATAAAAGGTGATGGGAAGATGGCTCAGTGGTAAGAGCACTTCCTGTGTAAGCATGAGGACCTGAGTTTAAATGTCAAGCACTGCCCAAAAATGATAAGCATGACTGTACATAATTGTATCCCAGTATTAGAGTACAGAGATAGGCAGTTCACTGGAACTTACTGGGCCAGCCAGTCTAGCCCAACAGCAAGTTGTATGTTCAGTAGGAGACCTTCTCTCAAGGGACCACATTGGAAAATGATAGAGGTGAACACCCTACATCCTCTTCTAAGCTCTGTACATGAGCATGCAGTCCCTCACACACTTATCTGAAAGAAACACATGATAAAAAATTTAACAATGACAAAAAATTTAAAAAGAAAATTAGTGGTGAAAATAGTCAATTATTATGCTTGTGGCTCATTATAGGACTTATAAAAAATCAGACCAACTGGTCACTTCTCACTGGGGCTATGTGGATGAAGTCAGAGGGAATTAGTCATTAGTCATCTGAAAGCTTGACTCGGCCAAGAACTTGATCCAAGGGGGCTGTTGGTTGAAGGTGCACACAGGGCTGCTTGGTCACCACCACAACGTAGTAGATGACTTCCTCCTGGGATTGTTAGTCAAAAACCTAAGCAGAAACTGCGATACCTTTTACCACCTAGCCTAGGAAGTCACACATTATCACTGTTTCCCTGTTTTATTAATAAAAAAAGGCAAATTTTAATTCATTTAGAGATGGGGCTACACTAAATAATGCTTACCGGAGGTATACATTACCAGGGAGCATCTTGGAGGCTCATTATCCCTTGAATGTCCACTCTTCCATATACCATGTATTGATGAAAGTTGTAGAAAGCATAAGGTAAAACTATAACATAGTGCGGTTGGGGAAGAATGAGAGATTATGGTATAATTCAAGTATTGTTGAAACCCAGATCTAGAAGTGGTTTTAGAGATGACTTTAATTCAACTGTTTAGCTCATAGATAAGAAAAGACAGACTCATAAAGCACACGTGTGGCAGAGATGTGATAAGGAGTCAGAAATATGTCCTAAGCCAAATGGAGCACACAAGCAAGCACACAAGAACTCCCTGCCAAAATCAGAGGAGGAAAGCTACAAGCATGTCCTCCAAACGTATCAGAGTAATCTGAACTTAAGTTACTTCTAGTACCTGCTCCTACACAGCATAACCATGCTTGTGCCTGTTGGTAAAATGAACTGAACATTAATTTACATAGGTGTCATTTTCCCATCACATATTATTCATATCTTCCCAACCATATAATGGAAGCACTTATTTTGAAATTCCAATTGAATATTATCTGTTTATTTATCCCCATAATAATTACAGAAATATTAAGGAAAACATCTTTAAAATATGATATAGTATAATGCAGAAAGTCTTTGCAGCTAATTAAATCAATTCATCTTTGACATTAAACAAAACTCTCATCTCATAAGGCACTTAAAATAGAAGGCAAATTATGCAAAAAAGGAATTCTGAATTCTGTTTTTATCTTGCCTACAAGTAACGTCCAGATAGAACACATTTATCAGTATAGTCCCTTTTAATACCTAAGTTTTCTTGCCTACTTTAATGAAGATCACAGAAAAATCTACATTTGAACTATATCAAGTTTTTCATTATTTTTGCACTAGCGTCCAGAGTTAAATGTTACAAAGTTTCATAGACTTTTGTTGCAACTGGAATATAAGACACACAAAAGTATAGACATAAAAAGGGTCATTTGATTTTGAACATTTTGCCACTGAAGTTATAGATCCAAATACACAGATCTATAATGCACTAATTCTGTCATACATTTTGCTCTGGTTTCCTAAGAGATTAGGATGTGGTGGGGAGAAATACAAACTTTCAATGATTTCTTTTGGAGGAAATTGTAACATATTTCTTTGAACATTGTGCTTGAGCAGAACAGAGTACCAAAGTTGAGGAACAGCCCTGCATTGCTTGGCTTAATGTGAGCTAGAACATTATGACGATTTATTCATCTTTTCCCTATATCTCCAAATGTTTTTCCATAAGGTTTTCTTTTTCCATTTATTCACAACAAAATAGTTATTGCCCAGTAATTATTTTATCTTTCTTCACATATATATTATATTCACATATTATGTATATATATTATATACATATGGCTTAAATGCTGTTTGCCTCTAATTGCAGTCCTAATAAATAGCTATTGTTATTAGATCTTTAGTTAAATGGCTAATGTAGTTGATATTATACAGTTCAAATATGCACAATCATTTAATTCTAGATTATTTATAATCTTTTCTTTTTAAAATCATTTTTCATAAATTGTTAAAATTATATTTTATGTCTCTATTATTTAGTGATCATCTGTTATTGTCCTGTCTTAGCTTCCTTTTATTAAACAAGCAAACCACCCACTGACTGAACTTTCTCTGTATTTGAAGGCCCACACCAAACTGAAGCTGTCGTAGCCGTGGGAACAAGATGAGGAAATGTGTAGCTTTACCTTAAACTTTCACTTCAGTTGAAGTCTATGTATGATGGTGCTTTGTTTTTATTACTTTTTAAATTTTATTTTATGTGTATGAGTATATTGTCTGAATGTATATAAATGTACCCATGTCTTGCAGTACCTGCAGAGGTCAGAAGTGGGCATTCGATCCCCTGGAACTGGAGTTATGGATGATTGTTAACTGCCACGTAAGTTATTTGGTCCCCTGGAAAAACAGCCAGTGCTCATAAACTCTGAGCCATCTCTCTAGACCCAGAATTGGTGCCTTGTAAAGCTCGTGTATTAGTTACTTTTCTGTTACTGTGATAAAAACACTGTGAATGAGGCAATTTATAAAAGGAAGAGTTTATTGGACTTAATAGTTCCAGAGGGGTGAGAGTCCATCATGGTAGAGAGATACTGTAGTAGAAATCGACAGAGCAGAGCAGAAAGCTGAGGTTCCTTGACCCTCCCCCAACACTGCCACCAACTGACCAAGGATTAAAAGAATTAGAGCCCACTGCTGGCAGTCTCTGAACTTTAATTTTTAATTTCTTTTTGCCCAACTTGCTCTTTTTCGTTTGTAGATTTGCATAACGTTTACCATTAATAAGCATGTCGCAGATTCAACATTAGACTTTCTTGAAATTTCTCCCACTAAAGCAATTAGTCCATTATTTTAAAATCCAATTTTTAGACCACATATGGAAACCAGATTCCTAGTCAAATATCACAGTTACTGTTTAAGACCTTGTTTCCATTTCCTTCTGGAACATCGTGAGCCAGGCTTACACTAGAAGGGCCCATTAACCTCTGCTTACAGCATTCAATGGCTTTTCCAGTCCAAATTTCCAAAATCTTCCTTATTCTTCCAAAATCCACCATGGTCAGGTTCTTCACAGTAATAGCTCATTCTCTGGTATCACTCCATTAGTTACTTTTCTGTTGCTGTAGTTAAACACCATGACCAAGGCAACTTATAGAAAGAAGTGTTTATTGGGCTTATGGTTATAGAGGAATAAGAGTCCATCATGGTGGTGAGACATGGCAGCAGAAGTGGCCAGAACAGAATGCTGAGCACTCACATCTTTATGTGTGTGTGTGTGTGTGTGTGTGTGTAGTTAGGCAGTTTATGAAGCATGAGCCTACCATGAAAACCAGGAGAAGTTGTAGTAGTGGCCCAGCTACTGCAGTTAATAAGGTATCGAGCCAGGAGAACAATGACAGGTACCAGTCAGGGGATGCTTGGTTTGTTTATTTGTTTGTTTGTTTAAGGTTTTGTTTATCCAGGGCTAGAGTTTCTCTGATTATTCATGAATTATTGGCATAAAATCAGCAAGTCTCACCTGAGGCCATGCATAAGCCTCCCTCCAGGGACTTTTACTTTGTAACACCATCTAAGCTAGGGAATTGACCTGTCTCTCTGACTTTCCAAGGGAGTAGGTGCCCTGTATCTCTATATGGAAACTTAGGAGTTTAAAGTTCTCTGTGCCCAGAGCTAAGTTGGTGGCACCCAGGGTGGTGGAACCCACAACCCTGAAATTAAGTCTTGTGCTTTACTGACTGAGCTAGCCAGGCCAATAGGAATGAACCAGTGCAGAGACCCTTTTCATTGGATAGTAAATTCCATTTCAGGGTCTCTCTCTCTCATCCAAAGTTAGAAACCTCGTCTTTCCTGTCAGCCAGTGCCTTGCACTGAGTTCATCTTACCTTAGTACAACTACCTTGAATGGATTACATGTACCTGGATTGGATGGGGTTGGGGGCTGCAGCCTTGTTATGGTAATAAATTTGTCTGTATGTACACCCCAGGATGACTCAGTTTTGCAACCCCGGGCAGTATAATGATATTCCTGCCTCCTGGATGTGAAGCATGCTGCTTCCGGAGCACTCAAAAAACTGTTCATGTTGGAGGCCCTTTTCATAGTCGAAGTCTCTATATCCCATCTTTACCTCTGAATCCTTCATCCCTTCATAACGCTTCCCCTTGTGTGACTGTACTATCTGTTTGAGCTTAAGGTCAACAAGGAACACAGATCAACTTTGAAAATAGGTTGGGAAGTGGTATTGAGAACTCCCACCAAGATGGCCTCATCCTCCATTCGGGATAATTCCCGGTCCTAGTAATTCCAGCCAGTGCATCTATCAGGGCCCACCTTCCCCTAAAGCCCCCAAAGGGGAAATCACCCACAGTATTAGTCCAAGGTCGACATTTCATTGAGATGCACTCTGAGAGGATGATGAGAATCTCTGGCGGTTCTTCATGTCTTGATGCCTCTCTGACTGGCAGTGTCTGCTTCTAGAGATGAGTGGTACCAGTCCCCTTTACTGAAGTTGGGGTGATGGTTGACTGTAAAGGGGCCCTTCTTGGAGGTCTCTAGAGTCTTGGATAGTATTCACTGCAACCAGACAAGGAAACCTGTCTGGAACTGATGGGTGGGCTCAAGGCTCTCTGGGAGGAAGGTGAAGGAAGTGAGCAGTGGATTTCTTGGGTCTCCTGGAGATTCTGCAAACCTTGAGGAGGGAAAGATTAGTGGTATCTGCTAGAGGGATGGTTTCTAATCTCAGGAATAAGGGGGGCGGTCCCCCAAATGGCATTTCAAATGGAGTGAAACCTTCAGATATGGAGTACAGTGAGCCCTGAGAAGGGCCATAGGGAACAAATTAAGTCCAACCCTCATCACTTTCTGAACTGAGTTTGGTTAAGGTTTCTTTTATTGTACTATTCATTCTGTCTACCAGTCCTGAGCTTTGCCGCCTGTATGTACAATGCAACTTTCAGCTTATTCCTAGGACCTTAGCTACTTGTAAAGATTCTTTGACAGTGAAGGCCACGCCATTGTCCAAACACAAGGCTAGAAGAAGACCAAATTGGGACATTACCTCTTGTACTAACTTCTTTGTGGTAATGTTGGCAGTCTCGATTCGGGTAGGGTGTACCTCCACCCATCCCGAATAAGTGTCCACAAAAACAAGGAGATACTTGTAGCCGAACGTAGTGGGTGTTACCTCAGGAAAGTCCGGTTCCCAGTGTCCCCCGTTTCTGCTCCTCTCTCTCTGTCACCCGGTGGGGGCTCTTCCCCACTTCCTGGTTTACCTAAGCGCAACTGACACAGCATCCAATGGTGTTGTGGATTAAGTGACCGACCAGGTTTGGAATGTAGGACCTGGGTCAGAGCAGATCTTTCATCTTGGGAATCGTCAGGTGAGTTGCCGGTATCTGGGTAATCAATATCCATCCTAGAGACTTGGGTAAGTTTGGCCTTCTGTTGAGTAACATCCATCATTCTCGCTGTTTGGATGCCCTTTTTTCACTGGGTCTATTGTTCTTTTTCTGTGTGAGTCGTGGGGCTTTTAGCAGATTAGGCCCCGAAGTATTACCGGTACCTTGGCTGGCTCCAGTATCCAGAGATGCCCCATTGGTTCTTGGGCGATGGCTTTCCCAGTTTCATCAGTGAACCTATTTCCTCTGGCTTCGGAGAAATCACCCTTTTGGTGTCCAGGGCAGTGGATGATGGCCAGCTTCTTCAGGAGCCACACAGCAGTCAGCCCTCAGAGGTCAGAAGAGGGCATCAGATCCACTGAAACTGGAGTTACAGACAGTTGTTAGCTGCCATGTGGGTACTGGGAATTAAACCCAGGTCCTCCCTAAGAACAGCCAGTGCTCTTAACCACTGAGCCATCTTTCCAGTTCTAGAGGCTTTCTGAATAGAACCCAGATAGTACAGATATCAAAAACAACAGTTGACAAAGAGAACTCATGAAAGTGAAAAACCTCTGTACAGCAGAGAACTCCCACTTGGTTTTCCAGACAGTGTTTCTCACTGAACCTGTGCCTAACCAGCTGGCTCAGGTTGGCTGGTGAGGGAACTTCAAGGATCCAACTGTCTCTGGCCTTTCCAGCTCTGGGATGATAGATACATGCCAACATGCTTGGCTTTGTGTGATGGTGTTGGAGAATCAAACTCAGGTCCTCATGTTTCCACCAGTCTTTTATGGACTGAGCCATATCCCTAGCCCCCTAGCCTTGAAATTTTATTGTAAGGTTTATTAATTTGCTTCTGATTTCAAAGGTGTTTACTTTTGCTTCAGTCATCCTTGTGAGCAGTTTAGCATCAGTTTCATATCAGTTTCAACAATTATAAAAGCAATTTATTGGTTGTTATAAAGTGTGAAATACCGGCAGTTGTGAGGATCACAAATGCTCTCTTCATTGCTCTTGTTTGTACTTTATTTCTTTCCTTCCTTTCATGTTTGCTTTGGCTTACAAACTTGCTCCTGCCAAATGAGTTAGTTGAAATGGTATCATTAATTTTTATGCATGGAAGCAACACAGGGAGGAGAAGGGTGGTGAGGAGGGAGGAGGTGAAAGCATGGCTTGTATACTGAGCCAGGCTGAGCTGTCATAAGGAAAGACTCTGACAGTCATAACGCAATGTAGGCTCCTTACCAGAGATACTATGGATGAAAGCTTGTAGTGATTTTCATGGAAATTCTATTTCTTGGCTTGAAAACCCTCTTCTTCTCAACCATTAGATTCACTTTCCTAAAGCACAGTCTACTTGACCTTTGAATCCCCATTATCAACATATGCTCAAGGAACATTTAAAAATAAATAAGCAAAAGTAATTTAGATGATGGACAAATTAAAATTGCAACAGTCTTGGCATACCTTTGTGGTGCTCACATATAAGGCATGGAAATTCAACTGCAAGAACAGGATGGCCCCTGTGTCTGGGCAGGGCCTGTGCTTGCTTCCTCTTTGGCCACCCACTGAGCTCACTGCCAGGCATTTAATAGATGATCAATAATGTTCTCTAATAAATAATTAACTGAATATGATAGGCAATCATGTGTACGACGAATTAGCTTTGCATCCTGTAGTTTCAAGGGGTAATGCAAGGCAGGGTGTGGTGGTTCACATCTATATTCCCAGAACTTGGGAAGTAAAGAAAGGTAGGAGAATCAAGCGTTGAAGACTTCAGGATCATGCTTGACTGCATATTGTGATGGAGGCCAGCTAGACTACATGAGGTCCTGATCCCCACTGCAAAAAGAAGAATAAAGATAATTTATCAATGAAATGCTACAGAAAAATTAACACAGAGTCAATATAAAAAGATGAAATTCAAATCTTTAATTTCTACAGGGAACAGTACCCTTTTGAAATAATGTCTTTTTGTAATTAAACTTTTCTTAGTAGAAGTTAATACATCATAAATGATACTACAGTAACAAAGAGTTCCTGAACTCAAAGTCACCAACAATGTTTGTTTGTTTGTTTTCCCTCTGTGTTCATCATGGGTTGGAGGCGATTAACCATTGAGTGAACCCAGGCCCAAGGGCGGGGGTATAACCTAAGTCATCTTGGCTGTTGCTAGTCATGACAGATAAAGGAAAAGGAATGTGTTGCAGAGGGTTTTAAAGGGAAACTGAGTGACATGCTATTCACACTCACAACTCCCTGGCCAGAACTAGACATTTGACTATATGTAATCACGAGACAAAGAAAGAGCATTCTGTACTTTACAAGAAGATAATACCAATACTGACCACCACACCCAAACACTTAATAAGGTTATTTTGAAGACCATGAAGTGGGAGTATTTAAGGAAGGGTGAATTGATATGATTTGATGACTCTTAAATATACACTTATATTCTTGACCCTACACAATCTCTACCACTTTTATATTTACATTGGATTTACACTGTCTTTTTCCAGACCAGTAAATTTCAAATATATTTATATTCAACTGTCTCTTATCATTAAATGCTTTAATGATTCATATTTTTTCTTATTCCTTTCTGGCTTGTTCAGTTTATGAATTTTATCAAATACCAGTCTGTATAGCCACAGCTTTCCATATAGAAATGCTCACTCATTCTTCTGAACATTTATTTTCTCATTTAAATAAACATGCTTTAAGGCACTTTCTCACTTTAATGTGACTTCTCCTGGCCATGGTAAGACATATTCCTTGGACTTACTACAGCGTACCTTTAAGAACTGTTTATATTGCATGAATACTGATTATGATGGAAAACTGAAATTTCAGGGAGCATGATGGGAAAGTATAAGCTTCTTCTAAGATGGCAATCTAGGGAACCATTTTCATAACAGATTGCTATTTGTGGTACCCATATTCTGACTTCTAATATACCTTTCATCAGCATGGGTCTGTCTGAATATGATGAGCGTAAATAGATCTTTGTGCCCTGATTAGTCACTCCATGAAGACTGAAAGTGAAACTATGTATTGCCCCATATAGAACAGAAATCCCACAGTCAATGAAGAAAATCTAGTGTTATGGTAACTGTCTAGTTCTTTCTTCTGTGCTGTTATGTGTAAGGGTTGTTTCTCTCTTCCTCTCTCTCTCCCTCTCACTTTCCATCTCCCCGATATGTGTATGTGTGTGTGGGGGGAGGTAAATGATTATGAAAACACATAGCTAAAGTCACATAGTCCTTTAAACTCATCTTGCTTATATATGGTTAAAGATTATGATGTTTTAACAACAACAAAGAGGTACAATGGCACATAGTAATAAAATGCAGTTTAAATGATTATCACAAATAATGAATTTTTTCATATTGGCAGTTAAATCAGTCCTCTTAAACATATTGGGATATATAGTAGGCTTGAATTGTTATTTGGTTTATAATGCTGCGGTTATCTTTGCTGTGACACTGGAGTAATTATAGGGTTCTAGCCTCCTATTTGTGCACTGGTCTTTAACGAAAAACTTAGCCATTTGTGTAGTCTACTAGGAATGAGAAGCAGCCCTGTGCCTTTGCTTTGCTGAATGATAATGAGGTGATGAGTGTGTTCCTCTTAAAAGATGTGTGGACCTGTCCGTGCTGGAGCTTAATGTGTTTAACAATCATTATCAAGATACTGGAGAAGAAGGCAGGGTAAGAAAGCATCTGTGGAATGACTAAAAATATACAAACGGCAGGAATACACAGCAGGATTTGTCTGTTCAGTTTTCCTAAGTAACTGTCATGTGAGGAGGGAATGTGACAGAATTCTCATGCCATCCTGAGAGAGGTATGTCTTGGCTGATAGGGAAGGACATCGGTGTCCCAAGGGCTCTAAACAGAGCAATTTTGGGGAATTTTCAAAATGCTAAAAAATGACTCAGCTTCAACTTAGCCTCTAACTAAATATGTTTCTCTTGATCAACTCAGAGAAAATGGAGTACTTATTTGTAGTATATCTTTTATATGAATGAGACTCAGAAAAATCAAATGTGAAGCTTATTGACTTAATTTGTTCATCTGTGAATTTTCATTCTTGATGTGAGACTTTATTTTGCCAAATCATGTGGTGAATTATTACATTATAGTTGACATATTTCAGGCCTCCTGTAAGTGGAAGGAAAACAGAATAGAGTGGTAAAACAGACCAGAAAGAGTGAACTGAAAATAGACAGCTCTATCTAGCTTAAGATACTTTAGAACCATATGCAAAGGAACTTGGAGGCTAAATTTTTTTCCTATTTTATTTGTTAAATGCCTAACACTTCCATTAAAGTTTTATACTATCCGTATATACTTAGCTCATGATAAAAAATATAAGTATTTTAAAGAACTAGAATGGTCCATGCCTACTTTCTCATAATATTTTGGTCAGTTTTATTCTGTATCTATTTATTAGTTACCAATCAAATGCAAAAGATCCTAAGAAATTTGGAATTATTAAGGGGCTTTATACTTAGTGAATACTGTGATGTTAGTCACTTAGTGAATATTTTGATATATATAAATCATAATATGTTTTAGTATCTTTCAGAAAATTGACTTTGAATCTGGCAGATGGAACTACTACTTTAAAGGAAGAGTTTCCTTTAGAATGAAGATCCCACTTAGCATAAGGGTTATTGACCCACAAGATGTGTTATGGTTCCTTGGTTTCTTATATCCAGTCCACTGCTACACATGCATGCTTAGTTTTTGTGCTTCAGAAAGTTCAGTGGAGAACATTGTGGTAAGCCCACTTCAAGACTAAATGCAGTCATTAGGTCATCTTGCTTCTCTGTCTCCCCAGCACCCTTCAGAGTTTCCTTTTGTATTCAACCACATGTCTCAAGCATATCAGTGAATTCAGGTCACAGTTCAAATACCTGTTCTGAAATACCAAATCACAAGCATCACATACCAAGAAAATATGTATTTATTCTGCATAGAGGAGACAGATGCAACTTTTAGTCTATGTGCCATATAATGCATCTGAATACCAATGGTACCAGCTAGTAAATAACTTCACACAAAGAAGTTCAACCTTTCAAAGACAATAATCCATAGAACATGTGGGGCATTGCCTATAAAATGCAGTCATTTGTTATTCTTGCTAATTGGTAAAATAACCTATTCCCAAGTCTTCATATGCTATATAGACTAGATATGTTATATGAATGTGAGCAAACATATCAGTTATTTTTTGGTAAATCTTAAAATGTATGCTACCTACATTGAAGGGCAGAGAAAAATATCAGCCTGAAGGTTGCTGTGCTGTAGAAGGCATATACACTAGTTATCTCCAGCTCCCTTCTGTAAATATAACAGCCTTGAAATCTGCGGGTTACAAGATGTCACACTAAAGTGTGGTTAGCATCAGACAAAGGTCTTAAGCACAATAATTGAAAGTAGTTGATATAGGAGGAAGTGAAGATTTAAACAAAGTAGATAAATTCAGCAGAACCTTTTGAGAGACATGCTCTGAAAAACACCTTAACCTTCTTGAACTTTGAATGAAAACCCTTTGAACAAAATTTTGAGAGACAAAGAAAAGTACCATTCAAGAAGACTGCTAATTGAATTGCTTTGTGCATGATAACATGATGAAAATATATTTATCAATATACTTTTTAGTCACTCAAAATGGACACAATCTAATCTTCAAAAAGGAGACTCAGGGATGCACAAAGGCGCTGTTGAATGTCTTCTGAAGATGATTTGGTGAGTGAAATGTAAAACCAGGATTTACAAATATTACACAAGTGAACACTGTTACTGCACTCAGGCTGAAAAATCCTGTTCAAATCCAATAAGTGGTTTAAGATGTGCAAATAGAGGCTTCTGCAGGGAGTCAGGCATTAGAAGCCACCTGGAGCATGTGGTAGAGATTGTATCCATCAATACAGCAGCTGGGCTGAAATTATAAAGAAAGCTGCTTTTCATCACGCTTGTTTTAATGCATACATTTCTCCTGTCACTGGCACCCCAGGAAAACTACTAAGCACAAAAATGAATGGTGCCCATTACCTGATATTCATACTTGTGACAACAGAGGAAAGAATCACAACACAACAGTAAGCAAAAAAAATTGATATCCAAATTATTTTTAAGTTGCTGCAGTAGGAGAAAATCTTGAAAACCAATTGGCAATATTTTATTGTGAGAGGTGGAGAGAGCAGCAGAGTCGCTTCCTATCTGATCATAAATTCCCTTCTTCTGACATGAGATGGGCAGTCTCTACTATCATTTTTTGAAGCAGAATCTCTATTTTATTCAGGGTCACATTTTAAAATACATTTTATGGTGAAAAAGAAAAGAAATGTCTTTTCTTTGATATAAAATCTTGCATAGGAAAAAGCCCAGTAGCCTTTGGTAGGATCTAACCTATTCTGCTGTTAGGGAGAGAGATCATATTCCCTGCAGGTGGTCTTATAACTACTGGGCTGATGGACTGTGGCTCTGATCTTACTAGCATTTTCTGAGGCTGATAACTGAATAGCAAATGCCAGCTATTTCCTAGTTGTGCATTCATGTAAATAGTGCAATCAATATAACATAATCCTACATAGATATCATCAACATAACTTGAACATAGCATCAGTAACAACTATGTATTAAAAGACAAAACAAATCTATGGAAACAAAGGGAGATCAGGTGTCTTATTTAGAAATAAGCAGTCTGTGGCCTTTTAATTTCTGTACATTGGCCAATTGTGAGTTTCTGTGCTAATCTCCATCTGGTGCATAAATAAACTTCTGTGGTGAGAGCTGAGAAGTGGGTGTAACTATAACTATGGGTGTAACAATAACTCATTAAGAATCAGTTTAATATAATAACCATTTAATAGAAAAATAGTAGTAGATTTTTGCCTTATGTCCTGTCTAGCCTCAGGTTCTTAAACCTGATATCAGTGTTAGTTAATGGATGCCATCCTATGAAGCAGGTGTTAAATCCAACTGAAGAATGGGTGATTACTTCCATAATATTGATGCCACTATTGCATGGTAGGCATATCTTTCCAGGCCAATTATTACTGTAGTTTACAGAATTCACAACTGGAATAGGGTTGATGATTATCTTTTCCTTCCAGTCCCATGCATAGCATCTTCCAGCAATATTAATGCTAGTCAGAAGAATTGAGGCTCTGAAGTGAGCACCAGCATGATTTCTCCTTGTTCCTTCTACAGCTCCTGTATGTAGTGTCTTCAGCAATAGGGCCTTACCATCAGGTTCTAATTGGTAACCCAGAACACTGAAGAGGACCCCCGAATTAAATTTCTGCCTGCAGAATCTTGGGGATCATTGCAGAAGAGAGTCTAGAAAAATTGTGGGAGGCAGAGGTGGTGAATGGTTACTAGGAAACAGTCTCCCAGGCAGCTAGTTTGTCAGTTATTCATATGAATTCACAGCAATAGTGACAGCATGCACAAGGCCCACCTAAGCTCAAACCAGACAAAATTCCAGAATAGGCATGAAAAAGTAGGTAAGAAACCCCAACCCAACAAAAGAACTCATGGCAACTGATGTCTTCTGAGAGAGGCAGAGACATTTGGAGACATTAGCTCTACTCTATAGGCATATAGACTACATTAAATTATGTGGGGTTGGCAATAAGGGGAGGTGTGGATAGAGGAGGGTATATAAATACCATCAAATTATGTATGTAAATCAAAACTCAAATTTAAAAGACCACTACTATTTTTGAGATTTATTTTTTTGAAAAAGAATGGTCAGTGGTTACCTTGAATCTGGGGTGGGAAGAGGTTGAATGGAAAAGGGAAGGCAAGAAAGTTAAGGGCAATGTGCATATTCTCTGTGCTCGTCACAGTGGTACAGCTGTATGACTCTACTGAAACTCATCAGACTGTTCCCCTAAAATGGCTACATTTTAATGTGTGCAATTTGTTTTTCACCAGGTTCAAAGATGCCCTTTCAGTATGTTGCAGTTTGATCATAGAAATTATATTTTATATAAGCACTCCGATGTTCTCCTCTCATCAATTTTGAGTAAAGTGATAAGGTCAGTTTTCACTATTATGCTCACTGAAGTTATCAAATATTACTTGAGTAACTTTATCTCTCACAAAGCAATCTTTCTGAACATTGGATCACAGGTGAATTACATAGAAAAACAGGTCCTAATAAGACTCATGAAATTCTAGTCTAAATTGATGGGCAGAATAATGTACTGAGTCTGAGAGACTTCCGGTTTTCATGGGGGATTGCTGTAATAATTAATTTAGGAAGAAGCATGTGTTTATACATAATGCAAAACATTTTGAGCTAGAACTATCAGCGTCCTAAAGGGTTTCGAAACCACCTCCTTTAAACTCAGTATATAAACCTGGGTCATTAGAACTTCGTGAGCTTCAGTTTCTTTCCGTTAATTAAATAAGTCATGCCAAATCTGTAGTTTTTAGACTTATTCAGACAGCATTCTCATTTTAGGCAATATATTTTACAGAACACACAACCACAGTTGGTAAAGTAGGTAAGAATTCTGATTAAATTACACATCATTTGCTGTAAAGCAATAAATGCACTCCAAAGCCCTGGATTTCCTTGGAAAAATATGAAAACTACTGCTCTTTAATTTTCATTCCAAATTTAATATTTTAGAACTCTATCCAGAAGGATACCTTCAATATTGATAGTATATTTTGTTAGAAAAAATTTAAAACTTGCTCTTCACAAAAAAAATGAGCATAGTATTTGCAGCCCAACAAAGCAGCCCAAACAAACTCTTAGAACAGTCAATGACTACGAGTTCTATACATTCTTTGTTTTAATCTGTATTTTATATGCATATTTTTAGAATAATGGTGATAGTGCACATAAAACTTTTCTCATAGCATTTCATTAGCACTTTTTTCGCAGATTATAAAAACTCTTCAATGTTCTATTGACTGAATCTATAGTCCTACTGTTGGATAATTATTTATATAGTTTTTACTTTTAACTTAAATTTGTACTCATTAAAATTTTATGTGCAAATCTTTTACTAATTTTCAGCCACATATGGTAGCTAACACCTATAATCTCCTGTAAGAATGAGGCAAGAATACCATTGTGAACTCAAAGCCATCTTGGTTACGGTGATGGTTAGTATTAATTGTCAGTCTGAAAGAAACTAGAACCACCTGAAAGATGGGCCTCTGCACATGGCCATGGGGCCTTATGTTACTTCTCTAACTGAGTTAGAGAAAGACCTACCTTCTATAGGTGACACCAATTCTCGGCTGGGATCCTGGACCATATAAGTGGACAAAGTAACTGAGCACCTGTATGTGTTCTTTACTCTCTGCTTCTTCATTGTGGATGCAATGTGACCAGTTGCCTCCAGCTCCTGATGCTGTGACTTTCCAGCCATGATGGACTGTAACCTTGAACTGTGAGCCACAATGGGCCCTTTCTCCTTAGGTTGCTTTTGTCATGGTATTTTAAACATAGCAACAAAAAAGTAAGACAGCTATGTAATGAATTTCAGGCCAGCTTGGGCTACAGAGTAAGTTACAGGATAGCTTGGACTAAATAGTGAAATCTTGTTTCTAAAAAAAAAAAACCTATCTTAGATATAGACATATGTAGCCTACCAAAGTGCTTTCCAAATGCCTATAACCATTCATTTCCACCACCATTTCATAAATACAACACTTAAGTTGTAAACAGGTATGCAACATAGCCTTTCCTCTTTAGTCTTATATCATTTTTAAATCTTACTTTTTTAGACTCATTTGGGAAAACTTTGATATGGTTCATTCTCCCCTATATGTATGAAATACTTAGAAGGCAGAAAATCTTAGGTGACCCTGTAAAGTGAATTAATTCTCTGAGGGACAAGCCAAATGGATAGACTGTGGACAAAAACCTCACTCTCAGGTCAGTTGATACTTACCTAGGACGACTACTTTGCATGAGAAAAATGAGAAGCTGGGAAAGTCCTATACCTCTCCCAACCCTCCCATTGGCCTTGGATGTAAGACGGGGAATGGCTAAAGGCATAGAAGCTGAGGGTGTGGTAAAGTGGGCCCCTTTTGTTTTTCCCCTCCTGGCCATTTTGAGTCTGACTGACTGGGGAGTTGAAATATTCAAGCCTGGGTGTGGACTTACTGGTGTAACTTATAGAGGTGGGGGTGGGCACCCATTCTCCTGAAAGTAACCCCTTACCCACTGCTCTGTTAGTAAGCCCAAGTAAATTAGCCTGAATTTGCCTAACTGTGAGCTGGGGAATTTGTGTCTCATTTGTTGTAGGATTTGGGGAGGAAGGAGCTAAACTTAGTACCTTCAAGGAGGAATCTTAGTGACACACCCTTTTAAACAAAACTACTTCAAATTTTATCATTCATTCTATTCATTTTAATTCCATGTATTTATTGAGTTCAGATACGTTCTAAGCATTTGCACTAAGTTACAGAGGAAAAAGTCAGGCATGGCAGGCATGTCCCGTTGTTACTCAGAAGTTTATAGTCCAGTGATAAGAAAGTTACATCCTGTTAATAAGTTGTCTTTAGAGCTAATATGAGATTCCACTTCTACCCCTGGGGAGTGCAGTTACCTTTGTGTAGAAATGGCAATTGGTTTGTGTTTTAGTATTTACTCAGATTCTGGAAAGAGCGATTATGTGTAATGGGCACACTATTCAGTTAGAGGGACTGGCACACACAAGTTGAGGAGTCACCAAGTTCATAGAGCGTGTGTTCATTAGTCAGTGTAACAAAATACCCGAGGGCAAAAAATCATAGGAGGAAACGTTTGTTTGGGTTCATAATTTCAAAGGTTTTAGTTCAATTATTGATTTAGTCATTATTTTTGGACATGATAAGGCAAAATAGCATTTCAGGTATCGCAGGATAAGGCAAAGCTGCTTACTTCATGGTGGCCAGGAAGCACAGACAGATGGGAAAGGATTAGGGTGTTCTCTTCAAAGCCATACCTTCAGTACCACACTTGTTCCAACTAGACCCACTCTTGAGTTTCCACTACCTCCCAGTAATGTCATCAAATTATGACATATATGAATTATGAATTTATATATGAATATGTCTTTGGAGTAATCCACTCATGAGGCAAAAGCCTATCAGCTGACAAACAAACCTTCAGCCTTTAACACAGGCTCAGATCTGGTACCTAACAGTGGTGCCCAAGTGTGGGGCTGTCCTGTCTTTGCAATGAATTAAGAAGAATAAGTCAAGCCTGCAATTGTCTGGGAGGTCTGTAGAAGGTTATTAAAAATACGACCTAACTTTTTCTTTATGGTACTTTTCTTGGGATTTTTCTTTAAAGATTTAAGATGAAGTACTTGTGTCTCCCTTTCTCTCTCTTATATCAAAAAGATGAAAAATAACTCACCAACGTATACTTTTGTTCTTCCCAACCTCCATTTTAAAGATCTTTGAAACACTTTTATAAAATAGATAAGTTTACACTTTATTTAATCCAGCTAGAGATCATTTTAACAATCTCCTTAATAAAATTTTTCTGAAGATTCAGTGTTAATACTAAATATTCAGTTGGAGATAGCCTATTAGAAATGCCTTACATTGGTTCTTATGAGTCTGATTGATATTTGGATTTAAATAATATGACTGAATATTTTACTACCATAATGTTTTTAGATTTGTCCTGTCCATATGAAGGTAGAGGTAAAGCCTGAAAGCTGTGAGAAGAGAGGTAAAAGTTGGGACATGAATTAGGAACACATGAACAACTATAAATCTTTTATAAAGTTAACCATCCCATAGTGAATATTTATCACCATGTAATTAGACTATAAGGTTTGCTTCAACTTTCTAATGCCTGTGATGAAAAGAATTCCACTTGTTCTCAGTATACAACACAAAGAATCTCAAATAATAGACTTTCTTTCCTAACTCTTTGAGTCCTTTTCAACACTGTTATGAATCATTTCTACAGTAGATTATGCAGAGAATGTTCATTTCAGCCTCTCTATTTTCAAAAGCAGGTGGAAGAAGTAGGAATCAAACACATGGCTCCAGTTATTCGTTTCCTTAATTGAACAACTGAAGAGTCAGAACAGTGGATTGATTCTCCTTGAGGCATTTCCCATTATTACATGAAGGAGAGTCAATTTTTTTTTGAAGAAGTACTAGGAAAAATACTAAGCATTGTTGACTAAAAAATATCATCAGACTTAAAGGAAAAAAATGTACTTATCACGTATAGAGACTTTTTGATTGAAAGTTCTTCTACTCAACAAAAAGGATATTGAAAGGAATTATAATTTTTTATGTTTTATCTTCCTTTTCTTTGTCCAACATGACTTTCCAGGCTTTATCTGGCAGTTAATAATGCATATTTTCCAACTAGGAAAATTCCATCTAAAAAAGGAAGACTTGAAAATAAATACCTTATCTAAGGTCTACATGCTAAAAGAAAGGAAGACTTTTCTGAATCATTTGGTTAAGAATTTAACTTATTTTTGAACAAACTCATTGAATTTTTGTACTGGAAATTTGCCATTAACTTTCTTAAATCAGTTACAGTTTAAGCCACTGATTCATGAATCATTCAAAGCAGTAAGCCAGAGTTACCAAGCATTGACAGCAAGTGCTGGAATCTCAGAGGACACAGAACCACAGTGTGTTTATCTTGGAGAGCATTATTGTCATAATTTTTACCATGCACATATATTTTGTGGGTATTTTTATCTGTTTTTCAAATTTCCCTAGAATAAACCCAAAAGAAAAAGAAGGAGGATATCACTCCCTGGTCCTGCTAAAGTTATTAAAGGATTAGCGTCCCCTCCATCTGAAGGTACAGTTACCCTCTCCTGCAATACAAGTGAGGGAGGGAATAAATGATGTGCTCTGTATGCAGGAAGGGAAGAAAGTGTTCACCTAATGTTGTACAGCCACACACGAATGCAGTGAAGCAGCCAGCTCTTTCAATTAGGAAAGTGGTTGGCTGGTCTGACCTGCTTGAAAAAGACATGCAACAGAAAGCTGTTCAACTGGCCATGGCCTAGGGACCTAAAAGAGCCCAGGCCACTTGGTCTAGGTTCAGCTCCAAGATAAAAGATTTTGCCAGTCAAGACAAAATGCACAAAGCAAGTATTTCCTCCACCCACTGTGCCAAAAAAAAAGATCAGAGAAAATGCCTAGGTTCAAAAACTGGTAAATGGTAAGTATTGCTGGTTGATTAATAATAAGTCTGAGAGCTGTAAAAAATCTAAATATATAGAACCAAGAGAGGATTCTGAAAGCTGCAAGAGAAAAACAACAAAGTACACATAAAGAAAAACCCAACAGAGTATCACCTGATTGTTCAGTGCAAACTTTAAAAGCCAGAAGGACCTGGGGCAATGTATTCCAAGTTTGAAATGATAGTAGATCCTAACCTAGACTACTTTACCCAGAAAAACTGTCTATCATCACTGAAAGAGAAAGAAAAAAAAATCTGTGACATAAATAGACTGAAGGAATTCATGTCCACCAAACCAGCTCGAAGTACAAAGTCCCGGAGAAAGAACTGGCCATACTCAAAAGGCTACAGAAAGTAAAAAATGAAGTTATAATTACAGAAACACGAAATAGGACTAAAAATACAAACAGAAAATAAAGTGACAATAACCAATATACGTATTTCAAAAATATCAATGGCCTTAACCAATCAAAAAGACAGCCTAGCTGGGCATGGTGTCACACTTCACTCCCAGTAGTTGTGAGGCAGAGGCAGGCGGATCCGAATCTCTGTGTGACCGAGGCCAGACTGGTCTACATAATGAATAATCAAAGCATTGTTTAGCATTTAGGAGGTCTGGACTCATCCAGCAGTAGAGTGGGGAATGTCCAGATGAAGATACAAAACTGATTTGTTATTTAATTAAAATTTCCTAGTATTGGCAAGACTAGAGGGAATGTATGAAAACTATAGGAGATGGCACAGAAGATAGAATTTGCCTCAAAAGCATGAATTTGCAAGTTGGATCTCCAGCACTCAATAAGCAGGAGTGGTGGCTTCCTGCAATCCCTGTAATCCTAGTGTTTGGGAGATGCAGACAGGGGATTAGGGAACGGGAGGGGTAAACTGGTTAGATAAACAAACCAATTCCATAAGCTCCAGGTTAAGCAAGTGGCCTCAATAAGTAAAGTAAGAGAGATCAAGGAAAACACTGGATGTCAACCTCTAATCTCCATGCACACACACACACACACACACACACACACAAACATACCACACACACACACACACAGACAACTGCATGCATATATGCTCACACATATACACACATACATACCTGCACATACACACACACACACACACACACACACACACACACATCCCGCAGGCACGCATTTTTTAAAAAGTAAGGAAAAAATTGTCTGCGGACTGAGACTCCACTTCCATTTGAGCACTTGGCTGGTTATTGAATATTTTAAAATGTACTTTTTGGTGGATCTTTGTGCATTGTATACAATAAATCTCAATCATATTTAGACCCCCTTCCCCATCTGGTTAAGTCTACATGGGTCTTGTGTCTGCTGTCACCATTGCTATGAGTTCATATGAGCACGTTCTCAGAGGCCTGGAAGAGTCTCTTTCCTTCTAGTCATGACCAACCCTGGCTCTTAAAATCTTTCTGTCCTTTCTTCTGCAATGTTCCCTGAGCCATGGGTGGATGAAGTTTAATACAGGACTCCTACCCAAGGTCACACACTCTGCAGTGTTTTATTCTCTACACCTTGGGTAATTGTGACCTTCTATGGGCTCTGCACTCTGTCACATGAGGAAGCTTTGCTGGTGACAGTTGAGGGATGCATTAGTATTCTCTCTTCATTATGTTCTGCTATGTTCCATGAAACTTAGGTGTAGAGTTTCTACTATGGATGTGTAATGTAGGACTGGGTCTCTCTCAGACACATGTTCTCTTTGTGTGTGACGCATCGTTTTTAAGAAATATTTTATTTTTTAACAATTTACTATTTTTATTTTTACAGTACATGTATGAGTATATTACATTCATGTAGGTAAGTTCGCATGTGTCATGCAATGATTCTGAAAGTCAGAAGAGGGATTCAGATCCCCTGGAACTGATCTTACAGATAGTTGCCAGCTGCCAATGCTGGGAACTGAACCTAGTCATCTGAAAGAGTAGCCAGTGCTTTTAACCACCGAGGCATCTCTACAGCCCATGTGTGACCAGTTGTGGAACTTTGCAGTAGTCTCCATCTGTTGTAAAAAGAAGCTTTTTTTGATGAGTGATGACTGGTGTACTTGTCTATAAATATAAGGATCTATTCCTTTGAACTGTTGGTTAGGGTGGTCTAAGAGACTCCCCAAATAACACAGGCTATTGCCACAGCCTTTGATTACCTCCTAGAGCTTGAAGGTAAGACTATATTGCTGAAGTCAGGACATACTTCAAACACAGGCCTTGGAGCAATGGAGCTGGAACTGATCTGGAAGCTCTCTCCCTGAAAACTAGCTCTTATAGTTCTAGAGGATACTATGCAAGCTGCTAAGGGAGAAAATCAATCAATGGTCCAACTCTAGCTTTGAAGTCTAATAACTACAACAATGACCAATGACTACAACAAACCATAATGGTGCAGTAGTGGCACTTTTATCTAGGGGGAAATTAATAGCTACCTAATAGAACTGAAAGCCCTTCAATGGGAGGGAGCTCATAGGTGCCGCTGTAAATGGCTGCAGAGGTCATAGATCCCTGAGAAAATGCTATCTCTGTCATATCTCTAGACAACTGTAATTTTGTCCTGTATGCTAAATATAGTTATTGAACATTTTTGAGTCTATCTAGGAGAGACACACCAAGATCATCGTCAAAATATTTAAGTTCTAAGTAAGATAATGTGGGAAGTATGCTTTAGAAATCAGTATCTGAATGCTGTTATAAATTCCTCAGCAACAACACATCTTTTCAAAGTGTTCCTGCAAACAGTGGTTACAAATTTATCACTTAATATTTAGATAAACTAATCAAATTAATTATAAATCTCTTGAATTATCTTTCTTGTTCCTCAAACATGTTTAATTTATGCCTAATTAGACCAACATGCTAATTCCTTTAAACTTTTGAGAAAACTTTACAGAAAAACTTCAATTCTCATGAAATCTACATGCAATATACCTAACATGGTAGGTGTTACACATTTTCATAAATTACTTTAAAATTGTCCATCTCTCAAAATTTTAATTTTTTATGTGCCCGTATTAGTTATTACTCTGTTGCTGTGATAGGAACACTGATCAAGGGAACTTATAAAAGGAAGAGTTTATTTCATTTATGGCTCCAAAGGGGCAAGAGTCCAACATGGCAGGGGACATGGCAGCAGAGGTGGCTGGAGTAGATGCAGAAGCTATGTGCTCACATCTTCAAGCAGGCACAGGAAGCAGAGAGTGACTCGAGATCCAGCAAGCCTTAAGAACTCTCTAAGCCGGCCCCCAGTGACATGCTTCCTCAGCATGGTCACACCTTCTAAGACCTCCCAAAACAGTGCCTCCCACAGGACACAACCTGTCCAAATACTTAGAGCCTGTAAGGGACATTCTCATTCAAACCACCACAGTGCCCAGGGAGAAAAACATTTTTTAATGAATTTTAAAGTTACTACAAGTTTGTTTTATTTTGTCTTTCTTTCTTTCTTTCTTTCTTTCTTTCTTTCTTTCTTTCTTTCTTCCTTCCTTCTTTCCTTTCTTTCTTTCTTTTTTAAAAAACAAACCATTGAAACGTAATCTGGAAAAGAGAAAGACAAAGAAATCTATTACAGTTGTTTTACTTTGATCAGAGTTTTTTTAATGTTATCAAAAATTACTATTGAAAGTGTTTTTTTATTTGGAAGAATGAATTTATTAAATTCATCATTTTATTTGTTATCAGACTTACCTATATAGGTAAAATCAAGCTAGAATTTACTTATTGCAAGCTGTATCAGGTTCCAAATTGACTTAATTCCTATACTAATTTGTCTTCATCACCTTGTATGTGTTTACTTTCAAATGTCTTCTGCAACAAAAAGAGGTTTCACAAAGTTACAGAAGGAAATATTAGTTTTCAATTAAAAATTACTTCCTTTTATCTTTTCTTCAAAATCAAAAATCTTTTAATACTGCTAAGCATGTTTTCATTCAATAGAAGTAGGAATATTTGTCTTATCAATTTAAGACCTTGAAATCATCTTATCCCTCTCTACCAGGGTTTATGATTTGGAGAATAGCAGCTCCTTGGTTTTAGCTCCGTGTGCTAAATTCTTCATCAGATTCTATTGTAGAAACATCGTGATACCCATTGTTTGATTCCATTCTATCTGGAGAACATATTTTTAATCTACTAAGAAAGAAGTATGGCATTGTGGTGATGGAAGCCTTGGATAGCATAAATGTGGCCCTGTGTCACAGACCTGTATGTGAACATTGGTCCCAACACTCACTCACTGTGAGACCAGCAGAAATTGAAGAACTCTACCCTGTTTTGTTCTCCTTGTTTGCAAAATGCCCATACTTACATTAGCTTCCTCCTAGAGCTTGTAAAGATTAAGTGAACAATGCATGGAAATTCATAGGAAGGCTATATCTAAAGAGTAGTCAAAAATATTAACTAATATTATCATTAATATAAGCTTTCTCAGATATTTCAGTTCCATTGACTAGTAATGAATTACCTTATAGTTTTGAAGCCCATTTAAAAACCTAAATGTGTTAGTCTAGCCAGCATATAATGGATTTCAAAGTAATTAGGAATTTCAGTCTTACATCATGATCATGTGTGCATCTTAGAAAGAAGAAAATGCTAACAAATACAGGTATCTTACAAACATCCCTTTATTGGTGACTTCTCTGAAGGCAAGGGAAGATGAGCAGGAATGAAGAAAGAGGTCTACTTATTTGATATGCTTAGAACTCAAGGGCCTAGATTCCCCAAGCTAGACCTTTTCTGTTCCTATGCTTTATACTAATTAAGCCTCCTCACATTTACTGAGGTTATTCTTCTACATTACAATTTCTCTATAGAGGCACCACTGAATTTGAGTCTGGATAGTTCTATTGTGGGAGGCTATCCTGTGCAAGCTTAGCATCACCCCTAGTCCCTTCTCATCTCACCAGGTATGCCAGTGGCCACTCCCTCAGACTGTGAAAATCAAATGCTTCTACATGTCACTTACTCCCTACTCTCTGAAAACATCTCCCATCACTGTTCTAGAAGCCCTGCAGTCGGACTCAAACACATTCAACCCCTCAGTTCTTCTATTTAAAATTGTGTTTTATATCATGTTTCATTAAACCAACATGCCATCACTGAGGTCTCAAAAATCAATAAGCCATTTTCTTTTATGAATCAACCTCCTCTCTGGCCCTCCATCAACTTCAGCATTCATTTACCATCCTTCACTAATATATGCACATACATAAGTATTCCTAGGTCACACACCATGCCAGTTTAGAGCCTCAGATACCTTGCTAGCACTCAGTGTTTCCTACCATCTCTCTACTTTTACACCTGCACACTGCCGCCCTTCATTCTGGAAAGAAGTTTCTGTCTATGTTGCTCAGATGACCTCTGTGAAGCACAAATCTGCTCACATCTCCAATTCCTTTAAAATTCTCCTGTAGTTCTCTACTGCCTTTGGGATGAGGTTAAAATTAAGGACAATGCACAAACATCTCTGTCCTTCATTAATACTGCTAGTCTTCAAACATATATAATCTAATGAGCTTCCATATTCCTCCATGTCCTCCAAAAGTCTTCCTTAAATTTATAAACACTTGAGTACATTCTTACTGTCTCTTCAACATTCCACTCAAGTGTCCTTTGCCCTGGAAAGTCTCCTTCACCACCCAGACAGCATCAGAGAACTTTTGCATTCCGTTACCAATACAAAGTTCATCATAGTACTTGACACAGTTTTTTTTTGTAAATGCTCATGTGTTTCTTTTTCTGGTGGTAAGTGAGTTCTGTTAGGAATCATCAGTTCATCTTAAAGATGTGTTATTGAATAGGAACTGATATAAATCTATTATATAAAATCAAAGTTAGTTCAACTAAATTAGAAGTAGAAAGCAATGGTAAATGATATATCTGTTTTTCTTGAAGACTGAGCATTCAAAAACATTTTCTGAGTGAGTACAAAAGGTGATCCTAAACAGCAGACGCTATCTGACAAAACCAAGGATTAATGGTCACAGCTGTGGGAAGAGAAGTGAGGGAAAAATTCAAATATAAAAGGTAGAGTATTTTATTACTGTCTCATGCTATACTGAAAATAAATACATATATTTTAAGATAATGTACAGTAACAATAAACCCAAATGTAGATAGAAGAAATAAAAAGAGCATTTTTTCCCTGCTACCTACAGGAAACAGACTTGGCAGCTGCAGTTACAAATGAAAAGGCAAATTGTCGTGCACAAGGTTCATGTTCTCATGATTGATGGGCATTTCCTTTTGAAAATATGCCTATTTATAATCACAAATAAAATTCCTGTTGTCTCATGAACAACAGACCATGAGTCTTATGGATTTGCCTCCCAAGAGTTAAATAACCTCCTAATTCCACTTGACAGTAAGGATAAAGCTACTGTTCTACTGTGATAGATAATCCTCTACATGGGGTGGTGGGACTGGAGGAGCAACAAGGAGGCAGGGGAGAGGGGACATCCATCTTGCTAAACAATTTATGAATTGAACCTTAAATCCTTAATGTGCTAGATGGTGAACCAGTGAGCTAATGCATACTTGATTGAATTTGGTTTAAAATGCTAAGTTAGAATGTGCAGGTGTCTTGAGCAGATGCACAGGATTCTGCTAATAAACAGAAAACATTAAACCTGAGGCAAGGCTTATTTTGTTGCATTATAGGAAATTCACAGACCTATAGAAAGTGCATGAAATATTGCATTAGAGAGGGCTATTCACTAGGTATCTCTTCAAACTTTGTAAATCAAGAAAAAATGTGCTAGTTCAAATTTGTGCCATGAGGTTTTTCTTTCTTAAACATTTAAAATGAATATGATGATAATTCTCCTTTGATTAGTGTATCATTGTATTTACACAAGTGAAGCTGAAAATGCTGAATCTTTTTGAAAACCCCATATGTATAATACATATATCTATATGTATTATATATATAAACTCCATTTTATATATATATATATATTTTTTTTTTATTAAGGTAGATTTTTTTTCTTGGAAAAAGTTGGGGTCCCAGTGTAAGATCCATGTTCATTTTCAGCTATGGATGTGAAGAGCTAGGTGCTCTGGCTGCACTGGGAATTAATTTGTTCAAAGTATAGAGATCTGTCATTTAAGATGCGGCAAGATAGAAAGTCGCCTTGACATTCTGGCTAAAGGACTCACTGCAAAATAGTACATTACTTCTGAGTCCTGAATTTCCCTGGAAAATAATTCCTTGTAGGAGGCATCTGAGTAAATCTGATATATTTCCCGGATACCTCCAATTGGATTTGAGTAAGATGTCATCCAGTAACTTTTTCATACAAAATTGTTTTACCCAGTTGTCTGCACTAATGATGTCTTTTCAAATATCACTATCACAAAAACAAGAAGTTTCGGTCTGTACTCTCCACTGGGGAGTTCTTACATGGTTATATATTAGGCACTATAATTTAGAGATAGTGTATCAGTTACTGCTCAATACTGCGACAAACAGCTGACAAAAACAACTTACAGGGAGACGGACTCATTTTGTCTCATGGTTTCAGATGGATGCCAGTTCATTATGCCAGGGTAAACATGGCCATGGCAAAGGAGCTCAGACCTGGCAGTGGAAGCATGTGGGAGAGCTGTTCACATGGTGGTGGACCAGTAAGCAGAAAGCACCTGAGATGAGATGCTGAGCTGCAACCCGTGAAGTCCGACCACTCAGCCCGGTCTTCTAAAGGCTTTACAACCTCACGAAACCATACAGCTTGCTGGGGACCAAGAATTCAAAGCTGGACTCTGTGACATACTTCTAAGACTCAAATCATAGCAGATATCTTTTGTTGTTACAGACTCCTTTATTCCTGCAGCTCATGGAATAAGCCACTGAGCATGTATTATTTGAGAGATTGATTATATGAAGGTATAAAATTATGTTTTCATAATACAGAAGTGGGTTTTCTCTTTACTGACACGAATCTCCTTGATTATGCTTAACAGCCACAACTAGATTGAATAACAGTTGATCAAATGAAGTATAAGCAAGGACCATAAGAAGATTATAAAGCCTCCTGCTTTCTCTTCTGAGGTTGAAACAAAATTTTACGTCTTTCCTTTCTCATGCTCCTCATCTAGTGCCTAATTTCAGTGAAAACCCAGCTCACTAGGTCAGCAATGTGCCCCACATTTCCCAGTGGAACATAAATGTCAAATTCTAATCTTAGGGCATTATTACTAAATTCTCAGATTTTATTCTGTATTGAATAATCTCATACAGACCATCAAGGAATGGCAGGAAGAGATTGTAAGAACTAGAAGTTGGGAAGACCTCAATGAAATAGTATCTTCTTGAAATGACAGGACCACTGCACTTACGGACTTATAGGTGACCTGCACAAGATCAAGTCAGTTAACATTTCCACAGAGTGGAAAGCAGCCTACGAACTCCCACCCATGAGGAACTACGGACAACTGATGGTTTGAAGAGGAGGGAGAGTCAGATCTTCTTAAGGGTATAGCCCTAAGAGGTCAACTGCCTTCCCATGGAAGGCACCACACCCAGGTGTATGTGGGCAGTACAAATTGGACTTAGTGGGTTATTTTTAAAAAGTGGGTATGAAGTTGAGCGAGCAGGGTGAATTCTGGTGCTGTAAGGGGAGGAGTGTTGGAGGAATATGATAAAAATACATTGTGTGAAATTTTCAAAAAAAAATAATAAAATTATTAACTTTTATCTTAAAAACAATAAAGATTAATCCCATATGAATAGTATCATAGTAAGTTGTTCAAAGTAAGTCACCCACCTATAAACATGCATACTGAACCCAGCTAAAATCTTGTTCTCTTTTTGCACTAAGGTGCCTCTGTCTTTACATGCTGATCTGTTAAGACCTGAGAATTTTGAACACCTTCTGATTTAACTAAGAAATCTGTTCACAGTGAAGGTGTTTCGTGTATAAATGAGCATCCATAGGTAGTAGGGAAAAACCGTCTTAAATTATGTTCAGAATCACATTGTCTTAATCCGGAAGTATCAAGAAGTCATGACTTAAAGGGAAGTAGGGTATTAGACTTGGAAACCAAACTTATTACTTAAAGATTTAAAGATTACAATTTAACCATAAATTGATTTTGAAAATTTTATCTTAGTTAACTAATTTTACAAAGGAGAATTCTCACAAATTTTATCCAAATTTCTGTCCCATTATCCAATTTTTATCCAATTATCTCTCTGATTAGAGTTGAGTAGTAATGGTTGGATGCCACATTCCTGTCTTATTTTTAAGGCTAGGCATTTTGAGGGAAAACATGGGAGCCCTTGACTATGGTAAAGGAACACATGATTTATTTTATAACCCCATTTTTAATGGCAAATTTGGCAACTCCTGTTGTATTAACTCACCTGAGTATAAATGAGGAAACAGGAAACACTCTATAGGAAAGATCTTATTATTTGTTGGATGGAGGCTATAACTGAGTTCCACAATGGGTCACACACGAACCCTAAGTGACACATCTACAATGGAACTGCTGTACCTAACGCTCTTGGAACATAGTACAGCGAGCAGTAGGAGAAGCACAATTACATCCCTCATCTCTCACGAGGAAAGGTTCCACATGCAACAGAATGTAATGGACACAGAAGGTCAAAACTGGACAAGGAGTAGAGAAGAAGAGACTTCAGAATGTGCGGCCCTGGATAGGACTGCTGTATTACACTCACCCACCCATACCTCCAGGATCAATGCAAGAAGAGGGGACAGAAAGACTGTAAGAGGCAGGGGTCAAGAGCATAACGAGACAGTCTTCCAGGCCACTGGGAATTTGATCATATGAACTTGCAACAATGGAAATAACATGCACGAGACCCGGGAAGTCTCGAGTACTCAGACAAACAAAACCAAACAAAACAAAGCAAACACTAACAAACATAGAACTGGGGAAATGGGCAACAGGCCCCAACCTTAGTTGAGCAATTTTGGGCAACTGATTATTTCTGTGTGAGGGAGAGTTGATTCCCTTTTTTAATTACTGAATTATTGTGTATTTCATACAGAACATCTGAATCAATCTTAGTCATGTTTAAACCCCTTCCCTACCAGCAGCCCTTCCAGAGCCCCACAACTAGAATCCATACATTCTTTCATCTGTGTTAAGGTCTATTGTGCCAAGTTAGTGCTCCTAAATGACTCAGTGAAGGTTCATCCACTGAGATCTAGCCAGCCGACCCAAAGCTTTAGGAAGACTAGCTCATCTCACCCAACAGTAATCTGTTGCCAATATTTCTTAAGCAAAGGTTGGGATTTGCTATTCATTTTCCCAGTTGCATGCTGGGTTTTTGTCTGCTTGAGTATTCATGGGTCTTGAGCATGCCAAAATGATTGCTGTAGGTTCATATGAGCAGGGTCCCAGGGGCTTGTAGGATTCTATTTCCATATGGTCATGCACATTGTCACTGACTCTTACATTCTTTCCACCCTTTCTTCCCCAATAGTCCCTGAGCCCTGGGTGAGTAAAACAAATGTGGGAGTCCTGTCCAGGGGCCCACATTCTGCAGCGACCTTTTGTGTTACTGGCCCTTTGTTGCATGAGAGAGGTTTATTAATGAGAGGTGAGAGATTCATTGGTGTCCTTTTTACTCTTTCTATATTACATGAGCTGTGGATGTAGAGACTACATTTTAGATGTGCTACTTCGGCATGGGAAATTCACAGATGATGTCTATGTGTGATCAGCTGTACATCTCTGTATTAGTCCTTGTATGGTGAAAAAGAAGCTTCTTTGATGAGTGGTGACTTGGATACTTGACTGTAAATATAAGGATACATATTTTGCATTTAGTAAAGTTAACCTTAGGAATTTTCAGTCTTGGGGATCAATGACCTCCTCAACCATGTGTATTTAACTATAATTACAGTACCACACAACAAATTCCTTCTACTGAGTGTGCTCTAAGACAAATTAGGTAGCCACTGATTGATTCCAAGATAACAGTGCTGCTACTTCATCAGTGTGCTATGCTAGTCGTCTATGTGGTTATTTAGTCATGAAGCTGGTGTTGGGCCATCAGTTAATGTTCTCCCTTGGCTACTTGTATAGTGCTCTCCAGAGCTATGAGAGCTAGCCTCCAGGGGAAGTGGCTTCCAGGTCAGTTCCAGCTCCATTGTCCAAAATCTGGTCTCTGACATATATCCTGTCTTCAGCAATAGGGTCTTACCTCCAAGTTCTGGGAGGAAATCAAGGGCTATGGCAATAGTCTATGCAATTTAGGGAGTCTCTTGGACTATTTGGCCAACAACTCAAAGGAAAATCTCTCCTGTCTTGCACTGTTTCTTGTTATGTAGCCCTCAGAAATGCACTTGGGCTTATATAGAGATATTATATGTGGATTTCCTCATTCAGTTGTTAGGCTAATATGATTCACTCTGGTGTTTTACACTAGTTAGACATTACTTATTCATTCTCTCTCTCTCTCTCTCTCTCTCTCTCTCTCTCTCTCTCTCTCTCTTTCTGTCTCTCTTTCCTCTCCATGTCTTCCCTATTTAAAGTGTCCTGATTTTCTCCATTTCTCCCTTGATAATACCAGTCTCCAGCCTCTGAAGGCTCTGCATCTCTTGAGCTCCTTCTTTCCCTTTATCCCCATAATCTTTGTATAACCCTCCTTTCGCCCTCCCATTCAGATACCTCCCTTTTGTCTATTTATCCCTTAGTAATACCTGTTTTCTATTATTCTTCTGTCTTAGATTCCTTCTTTCCCTTTATCTCCGTGGTTCCTTTCCACTTTCCTGGTTTTGAAGTTACATCAGGATACATACATAGAAGGATTTGGTGCTAGGATCCACACATGAGACAGAACAGAAGTACTTTGTTTTTCAGATTCTGTGTTACTTCACTTACCATAACAGTTTCTAGTTCCATCAGTTTACCTAACAATGTCATGACTTAGCCTTTCTTTACCTTTGAGTTGAGCTCCATTGTGTAAATGTACGACATTTTCATTATCCACTCCTTAGTTGAGGGACACTTAGGTTGCTTTCATTTCTTAGTTATTGTGAAAAGAGCAGCAGCAAACAAGGATGTACAGATATCTCTGCAATAGGATGAGTCCTTTAGGTATATGTCAAGGAGTGGTATAACTGGGTCAAATGGTAGATTCATTTTTAGGTTTTTAAGAGTTTTCCACACTGCTTTCCATACAGGTTGCACAAGTTTACACTCCCACCAGCAATGAATAAGTGTTCCTCTTTCCTCACGTCCTCTCCAGCATTTGGTATCATTTGTTCTCCTGATCTTTGCCAGTCTGACTGGAGTAAAAAAAATCCTAAATCATTTTAAATTTTATTTTTCCCTAACTGTTAATGATGTTGAACACTTTTTAAGATGTTTCTCAGCCATCTCTATTTCTTCTTTTGAGACTCTCTGCTCATTTCCTTAGCCCATCTTTTAATTGGGTCACTTGTCTCCTTGATTCTTTGTCTTTTCAGTTCTGTATATATTCTGGATGTGTCGCTGGTGAAGATTTTCTCCCATTCTTTGGATTTTTTCTTCACTTTCTTGATTGTTTCTTTTACTATACAAAACTTTTTAGTTTAATGAGTTCCCACTTTATGGTTATTGACTTTAATTCCTGAGCAATTGCTGTCTGATTTAGGAAGCTCTTTAAGAGACCTATATCTTGTAAGTTACAGTCAATGTTTATTTCTAACAGTTACAAGTGTTTCAAGTTTCACATTGAGGTGTTTGATTTGGAGCTGAAGTTTGTGCAAACTGAAAGATAAGGGTCTAGCTTCATTCTTCTATAGGTGGAGGTCCAGTTTTGTCACCAGTATTTGTTGAAGATGCTATCTTTCCTCCAGTGAGTGTTCATGGTCACTTTGATGAATATTAAGTGGCTGAAATTGCATGTCCTCATATTTGAGTCTTCAGTTATATTACATTGGTCTATGGGTCTATTTCTGTGCCAGTACCATGTGGTTTTTATGACTGTAGCTCTGTAATATAGTTTGAAATCATCCTGCATTGCTCTTTGTGTTCAGGGTTGCTTTGTCTATCTGGGATCTTTTGTGCTTCCATATGAATTTTAGATGGCTTTTTCTAATTCTGTAAAGAATGTCATAGGGATTTTGATTGGGATTGCACGAATCTATATATTGCTTTTAATTCTTCCAATCCATGAGCATAGGAGGTCCTTTCATTTTTTGGTGTCCTCATCAATCTCTTTCTTTAAAGATCTAAAATTTTCATTATAGAGATCTTTAATGTCTTTGGTTAGATTTATTCTGGGATTTTTTTTTTCGGAGGCTTTTGTGAACAGGCGGGTTTCCTTTATAATCTTTGTCCAATTGTTTGTTATTGGTATATAGAAAGGCTACTGATTTTTGTAGATTACTTTTGTAACCTTCCATTTTACTGAAAGTATTAATCATTTCTAGGAGTTTCCAGGTAGAATTTTTGATATCTCTTAGGCAAAATCATATCATCTGCAAAAAGGGACAATTTGACCTCTTCTTTTCCAATGAGTACTTCTTTGATCTTCATTTGTCTTACTGCTCTTGCAAGAGTTTCAAGCACTATTTTAAAAAGGAGTGGAGGTAGTGGGCAGTCTTGTCTGGTTCCTGGTTTTAGTGGGAATACGTCCAGTTTTCTCCATTTAGAATGATATCTGTGGGTTTTTTTGTATATAGCTTTAATTATGGTGAGATATGTTCCCTCCAGTCCGATTTCATCTAGACTTTTAACATAAATGCATGCTGAATTTTTTCAAATGCCTTTTCTGCATCTATTGAGATGACCGACCGTGTGGTTTTTGTCTTTGAATCTATACTCTATGCCCATGATGCATAAATTTTGTCTTTTCATGGCGGTCCTGTATTTCCTGTATATTCCATTCCTGGATTTAAAAATATATATATAATCTTTGTTTCAGTGGTCCAGTTCTTAAACTTAATAATCCAGTCTTGAAATTCTGTGTTTTGTTTCATTTCATTTATTCTGTTGGTGAGGCATTCTCCTGTCGTTTCACGTTGGCTTATTGAGTTTTTCACTTCCTTCTTCATTCAGCCTAAGTTTTCTTCAATATTTCTATCTCTTATAGGAATTCAGTCAGAAGTTTATCCTGATGTTCTTCTAGTTCTTTGATTTGTTTGTTTTTGTGTTCTTTAAATGCAGTGAATTCTTTGATCATATTTATGATTTTTCTTTTAAACTCTGTGTCCTGGGTTATCTCAGTGGGGTTCCCATTATAGAACTCTTCTATAGGTCTGGTGATGTTTGCTGGAGACATGTTTGGGATTTTCATATTTTAACTTTTTCATTGTGATCTTGGCGTGTGGATTTATTTTGTTGTTTGCGATTCTGATGTGAGACTCAAGCCTTCCTTTGTTCAGTTGAAGTTTGACTCTATTTGTATACTTGATGTGACTTGGTTGTTTTCTTATTGGGTATGAAAAACAGGTTGGTCAAAGCTTCAGGTTCTCTCTTTCGAGTTTATATTGGAAGAACCCGATGGCTGTAGCCCAGCTGCTCTGGACTTCCCTGAGGCACAGCATCTGATCTCTCTTAAGGTCTGTGCCCCTCTGGGCACCAGGCACAGCACACTTTGGGAAAACTGCTACGTCAAATCTGAATTCAGGCTTTCCCAAGCAGTCTGCAAAAGTCTGGGCCCCAAAACAAAAGTGCACAGAAACGTAACCCTGTTGCAATGGGAGAGGCTGCAGATGGTATGAACGTGGAGGCGGGGGCGGGGTGGCACAGTGTGATTTGGTAAGCTCACAGCCCTCCAGAGGTAAGAAGGTAGTCCAGATATCTAGGGTTCTAAGAGCAAAAGCAGGTAGTACATGTTAGTGATTTTAAAATTGGATTGACCTTGAGTGGTTTTGCTCTAAAACAGTTACCGACATGTGCAAGTTCTGCTCATTCTACCACTGTTTAGTATTTTACTAGCAGAGAAACATTTAGTTAATTTACTGTTAAGATTTATTTTGCATTGTGATTTTAAGAACTATGTTTGATGTAAAGAGCACAACTCAAATGCCTTTGTTCCTTCATCTTTCGTGTTTTGGATGATTGCCTTGCAGAAGGTCATCTAGGGTCAAAGATCATCTAAGTTCAGAATCATTTCAGTTGCTTAAACCTGCTATTTCATTGACAAAATTTTGATTGATCTGGTACCAATTCCTTTTACTCCATTGTTAAATAGTGTTCAATAGATTTAGTATCCAAACTCCAAATCTATAATCTTTACTGAGGAATCAGTAGTCATCTATGAAACTTTTTATAGTTTGCCTTTAACTTCACTTTCAGATATGATTGTTTGCTAGAGTATTTTGATGTCAATCTTATTGCATTATTCTAAAGTGTCTCAATCTTAACATGCATCAGAATCGCCAAGAAAGCTTATTAATCCCAGTTTGCAGAGCCTCCTCTCACCAACAGTTTCTGATGCAGTTGGTCTAAGGAGGAGTCAGTATTTCTGACAAACTCCGTTGTAATGCTACTGAGGTACTTGTCCAGCCTTGCTTACTGAGAATCACTGTTCCTCATATTCCTAGTAAAAGCACTAAAGTGATTTGAACTGGTTAACACCAGTAATCAAAATACCTGTCTTGATAATTCCAAAGATCTGCGTCCTTTCCCACTAGTCTGGGAGCCAGCACTCACATAAAGCATGGAGATTTTTTTCTCCATTTGACTATTTTCTTTACTTGGCTTACATTCCTTGAGCACAAAAGCTGTGTTCTGTTCACATAGTATGCTCAAATATAAGAGTATAATATAGAAGATTTACAGGAATATAAACCGAGGGCAAATTTCTCTCACACTTTGCTTAGACGTCATTTTACCATTTGGCATTATCATTTGAATTCTGGAATAATCTTAGAAAGTTTAATATAGATCCCAAGAAGTAAAAGAAAAATGATAAATTCAAACTAATGTTACTTAATAACTTTAAAGACCCCAAAATATTTCTTAATCCAACTACATTATCGCAGCATTACTAAGCCACTTTACAGTTATTCCTCAATAAAGAATGAATGAGTCAGACTCTTAACAATAAGGGCAAGAGTGGACCTAAACTCTGAGAGACACATTTTCTTCTAGATGTCTCATATAACAGTGTTCTTGAGCTGGGATCCACATATACTTTAATTGAGCAGTCTTTCCAACAATAATTTGGGAAGTAGAAACTAGGATTCCCACTTATCAGAGAAGCTTTCCCTTTGATTGCTAGGTCTAAAATATCTCTTTCACACAATATCAAGTAGATTTCTCAAGTAGTCTCCCTATTTTTAAAGAAAACAGCACATTGCTCTCCGCACTTTGATATGTTAAACAAGCACATCCACATTCATTCGATATATTACTGGGTAGAAGGTAAAGTAGATGTCGTACTTATTTTCTATTGCTGCAATTAAAATACTGACCAAACTAACTTGGGAAAGGAGCTATCTGTCTTACAGCTCAGAATCCATTGTTCAGGAAGCTGAGGCTGGAACTCAGGGTATGAACCTGGAACTAAAGCACAGACCATGGAGGAATGATGCTTGCTGGTTTGCTTCTCTGGCCTGTGCTCAGCCTGCCTTCTTTATACATCTAAAAACCACCTGCCCAGAGGTGGTACCACCCACAGAGGGCTGGGTCCTCCCACAGCATTCAATAATCAAAAAGACGCCCCCACAGACATCGCCACAGGTCAATTCAATAGAAGAAATTTCTCAGTTGAGGTTCCCTCTACTCAGGTGTGTCAAGTTGACAACTGAAGCTACCCAGCCCAATGGGGTTCTAAGGAATTAAGTTCAGGAGCGTAATTCACAAGCATACATGGCTCAGTTAGCTTGTTTACACTGTAAATAGTAGCTTTTTGTTGCAAAGTTAAGTAAAAGCCATTAGTCTAGATTCTGTCCCTATTGTAAAAGTAATTCCTACATGTTAGGAAGTTAAATAGAACTTTAAAGTAGGTTATCAAATTTTTAATGAAATGAAGAATGTGGTGAAATAAAACTTTGCTGGTCCCAAGCCCACATGGCACTGCTTCAAAACATAAGGCATCAAATCTACTCAGGCCCTTATCAGTCAGAATACTGTCAGACTCTATTAACAACAACATTAATATGGGTAATCTTTCTATTCTTTTGCCATTATTCTTTTCTTTTCTTCAGAACCTGTGATTGAGCTTTGGGTTTAAGCATGCACAGACCTTCCAAGAAATGTCACCATGAGACTTAGGTGAACTTTCTCACCTTTCCAAAGATGGATAATGTCAGCATCTTTGTACCAAAGGACTGTTGTCAGTTTTAAAAGTATAAATTAGACTTGCGTTCTGCCAACAAAAGATATTTTTGTTGCCATTATGTCTTTTAGACATATATTCTCTCTAAACCAAATACTCGTGGATCTAGCATTTCATAATGGTTACTCAACAGTTTAAATAACTTTTAAACTGACATGTGTGAAGGCACATGCCTATAATCCCAGAACTAGGTAAGTGGATTCAGGAATATCATGAGCTAGAAGTCAACATATTGGAGCAACATAGTGAGATACTGTCTTAATCCCCTCCCAAAAGTTATGTTTTTGAATGTCCACATTTGTCATAAGAAACAAGCCACCAAATTATCTAGAATATTGAATTATTATGTTTAATTATTCAGATAATGATTGGTTAAAATATATTACTTAAAATTTGTAAATAATGTTTTATATTCACTTTTATGAAATACTTTGAAACTCAAAAAATTCATACATTATAGTGTGTGTGGTGGGGTATGCATATAATTCTAGCACTTAGAAGTCTGAAATAGGATTGTGAATTCAAGCACAGCCTGGTCTATCTGAGACCATGTCTCAAAAATCAACAGCAAAACCAAAAATTTCATATATACAAAACATATACATATTTAAGATTAAGATTATATAATGTATATTTATATAGCACATACATATATGTAACATTTCCAGAAATCTTCACAATATGTCCGCTAAGTAGACAGTAATTTTTTAAGAACATAAAATATAACTCATTATAAGACTTGCTGTGACCCTGTTAATTTCTCAAGAAAACTTAATACTCTTAATAGTTTCAGGGTCTAGAACTCTGGCATAGAGCAAGTGGAGAATTAATAAATATCTGACAAGCTGAATTAGCAGAGGCCACATAGCTGGCTCAGCATCTGTCCCAAATCCTTTAACTTGTATATATTTTTCTTCTGTGCCAGACTTCATTTTTGTGATGAATACTAGAGCTCATTCTCTGCCATTTAAGCCCAGAGATAAAATGTCAACTTTGGGCAAATTGAATTCACGTTAACTCAACAATATTGTCTACAACTCAAAGGCCATGCACAAAAGGCTGCAAATATGATGAGCACAATATCTCTGCCCACAAGAAAGAGGAGAGGGAAGGAAGATGTAGCTGTTATGATCAACGTGTGCACCCGTTGTAAATTAGCAAGGAGCAATAGCAGTGCTCGGAGAACAAAATGAGTAATAATGACATAGCAATCAAGGTGGGCTGAGTTCACTGCAGAAACAAGAACCACCAAACCCTCAGTGGCTTCAAACAACAATCTGTTTCTTGCTCATGTGCTGCATGCCTGGTATGGGGCAATTCCGGCCTCCTCACATTCTTTTCACTATGGGATCTAAGATCATGGATCAGCCATCATCTTGAGCATTATTGATTGCCAAGGTAGAAAGAGCTAGAAAGTGTCCCGTCAGCCATTACATACCCTTTCTGCCCATGAATCACTGATCAGAAACAGTGACATGGGTACACCTCATCACAAGAGGGCTGGAAAGTGCAATCCCATTACATGCATGGGAGACAGCAGTGTTTAATCAATCATGCTAATGACTAACAGGGAAAATAAGAAATAGCACATTCTAGGTAGGGTTAATTAACACGGCTCAAATATATAAATTAAGGACACTATTAAAATACAACTCTTGCTTCACCCTTAAAAGTATGCCGTCTTGTTCTAATGAAAAATAGAAGGAAGATTCATAGCTCGAAATGCAGATCTGTGCGTAACAGGAACTGGGAAACCACACAGACATCTACCCAGTTTTTTTTTTTTTCCAGAATCATTGTTTTGACAGTACCAGCTCCTTAGCTGAAAATCCTTCGTTCTCATGTTCTCACTACATTAGAGTATTCTAGTTGGTTCTGTGTTCTACAACAGCCATAAATATGTAGCATAACCCAGTTATTATTTAGAATTGCCAGTTTTACAGACTAAAAGTTACAGCTAGTAGTCAGGTGATCTCCAAGGAAAGAAGTCAACAAAGTTTGCAGGGCAACAACAGTAGAGTCTTTTACTACAATTTTATTTATTATTTTTAAATTTTATGTGTTTGAGTGCATTACTGGCATTTATGTAAGTGCGTCAGTGTCATACAATGTCCACAGAGGACAGAAGAAGACGTCGAATCCCCTCAAACTGAAGTCACGGACAGTTGTTAGCTGCCATGTGGTAAGGAAATGTAGGTCCTCTGCAAGAACAGCCAGTGCTCTTATCCGCTGAACCAGTTATCCAGCCCCAGCACAGTAGTTTCTATAACAGGACTGGAACTTACGCAGGGGAAAATTCTGTAGTAGTGGCAGGACAGAGAGAGCACGTTCTTTGATGGACGTTGACGGAGGAGAACACTTGATGCATTTTTGCTGATAATAATGAGGGGGAGAGGAAACAGTAGGGTTTTATATGACTCCAGCTCTTCTAACTGTGGAATCTGTGTCCAGGCAATAATAAATGTCAGATATTTTTATAGAGTGGCATTCCTGTCCCACATACTATAGATCTGCCAGTGATTGATTTCTCTGTGCTTTTTTTCCCCACAAACTGATAAATTTCTTGATTTGGGAAATTGTTTTGTACTACCAAGAAATAAAAAATAAAACTTGAATACATGCCTACTTACAAAAATACATACAGAATGGATATATTTACTATAGAGATGAGATGATTAGGTATATAAAAGTCAGCAATGATTCTGTTCAATACTTTTGTTCCTATTACACTTTGAAATCAATGCTTCGAGTCTGTCAAGGGAGTAACATCAGTCTGCTTCCTGCCCTGACAGTTCTTCAAGACTAAATCTCACCATTTGTTTCTATGGAAAGAGTCCACTGGACATTGCAGAATATATAGACTCGTTGCTGCTTTTAATTCACTGTAATACACAAATATATGTGACTGTCACGGCTCGAAACCTCTGCAGTCTCTGGCATGTTGATTTTGCTACTCTATATATTTAATTTTCTTTTAAAAACGTATCGTATTTCTGTGAACATTCATTTGCTTTTCAAATTATGGCTGCCTAGCTAAGGCTTGTGTACCAGGTGCCATGTAAAAGCATGTTAAAAGTAGATAAAAGCAATTTATCCTGCCCTCTAATTAGAGATCTCTCATTTTCACCACTGACAATAGCAGTATGCAGCTGTGGCAGTGGGGGATAACAGGAGTGGGAGCAGGGAGCAGGGAGAAATTAAAGATGCGCTGGCTGATGCAGAGTCACCTCTCCACTGCTCAGCTTGGGTGGGCTTCGGGATGAATGGGGATTTGCAGTGTTTCCTCTTCCTTGGCTCAGTTCATTTAGTGTGCTTGAATCACACAGTTTTCAAGGGAGAATACGTAGGGTAGGAGAGCCGGTAATAGGAAGGACTTTCTCAATGCCCAACCATATGGAGTGTGTTATTACCAGTTCTTCAGCTTACCTACCATTTAACACCTGTTAGATGCTCATGACTGTATTTAATGGAATAGGATTTAGAAAGTAGAATAAAAGGGCAATATATTATATTTGTCATTTAGAAGAGTTCTTTTCTCTTTTGAAAAATTCTATTGAATTTTTATTGTTTGAGAATTCCACACATGCATATGATGTTTTGATGAATACATTCCATTCCCTCCCCTCCAACTCTTCCCCTGTTCGCCCTACCAATATACCTACCCAACTTAATGTGTTTTTAAACCCACCAAGTCCACTTAATGTTGCTTGTGTATGCATCCATATAGGACCAGCTACTGGAGCATGGACCCATGCCTAAAAAAAAAATCACCCTCTCTTAGCAGCCTCAGTTGTCAGTAGATCCATAGCTAGGAGTTGGATTTTATTAAACCTTTCCCCATCTATGCTGGAGCTCTGGCTGACTTGAGCTTGTGCAAGTTTTGTACTTGCAGTCACAGTTTCTGTGGGTTCATGTGTGCAAGGGCCCTGTCCTGTCCCATAAATACTGTTTCTCCATAGATGTACACTATGTAGGATTCCTATGCTCTTTCTTAACATTCTTCTATGATTATCCCTGAGCCCCGAGAGGGGGGATGATATAGACATCACATTTATTGTTGAGCAGTGCACAGACTCTAATCTATGCATTTTGACCACTTGTGAATTTCTCTATTATTAATTTATATCTACTACAAACAGAAGCGTCTATGATGAGGTTTGAGAGATACACTAAACTATTGGTAGAACGATAAGAACTTAGAGGGCAAGTTATTACTATGTCTATTTAGAATTAGGGTCTCTCTCAAGGCCTATGGCCTAGCCAGCTATGAGTCTGGGGTCCTGTTAACAGTACCACATGTGAGTTTTGTCTTTTGGTGTGGGTCTTAAATCTAATCAGAAAATGGTTGTTTACCCTCATAACATTTATTGCAACAGTGGCCAAATAATGATTTCCCAGACTAGTCATTATTGTAGTTTGCAGGGTTCACAGCTTAGTAAGAATGCTGATTATTTTTCTCCCCTGGTAGCATGCACAGAACCTTCCAGCACTATGAAAGTCAGCTAACAGGGATGAAACTTGCAGGTCAATACCAGACTGGTTTCTCTACGTCCTATGATTTAATATGTGGTGTTTTTGGCAATAGGGTGTTACCATCAAGAGCAATGCCAATAGCCCATAATGTTTGGAGTGCTGTATAGAACTCCACTGACCAACAACTGGAAAAGAGGTAACCCATACCTCGCACAGGACTTTTTATTTGATAGCCCATCATATCTGGGAGAAGATTACCCCCAAATATGAGGTATCTATGTGTAAATTCCTTTTATATGTGTTTATCATATATTTTAGGAAGCTTCCACAGTTGTAGCCTTCTACACGGCTTTTCCAAAGGTCTTTGGTATTAGTTTCTGTGCCCTCTTCCATCCTCTAACCCCTTCTTATTCCATCACTCTTTCCCTTCTTTATGCCACTTGTGTTGTATTCTTCCTTTCCTCAAAATCCTCCCTCATGGCTAATTCCTAATTTCTTGACTAAAAAGATCATTTTTCAGGAAGATCATCTCCAGTGTGTTGTAATCATAAGCCATGTACTAAGAAAAAGAGAAAACTAAAGAGAGGTCATCTTGGAGTATAAATGTTCTAAATAAGCTCTTCATAATGAACAAGTGTTGAGAAAACGTGTAGTGAGATGACCATTTTGAGTAGGGGACACAGAATAAAGGGTCAATCCAGAGAATACATCAGAGGTGGAAGTAGTAAGCCGTAGGTGCACATAAGAGCAATTGAGAAAGGATCCTGCTAAGGAGGAAGGATAATTGCAAAGGGTCCCCAAGCATTTAGAGTAGTCAAGAGCAGCATGGGAAACTTAATCCTCGATCACATGTAGCAATGTGATTTAAACAGCAAATTTGGAAAAATATCCCTGTAAGCATGTATTCTGATTGTATGAGTGTGAAAAAATACCTGAGTAAAGTGTAGAGAAAGATGAGTTTAAGTAGCAATTTTTGTATGTTGTTTGGAATAAAAAATTATTCTATAAATGAGCAAGACATCAAGACTACAGGATATAATAATTAAGTCTTAGCTACTGTGGTGGTGGTAGAAATGAAAGAGAAAAACATTCAGTGTAAGATGTGTATTAGCTAGTTAAAGTACTAATCTACAAAACTTAGTCAATTCAAAAGAACAAAAATATAAAATAATTTACCAAACAAAAATAATGATAATGAAGAGGTAAATACAAAATATAAGTTTATGTGGGAAAATAATGATTTGAGTGCTTCATAATTTTAATAAAGCACAAATGGATAGTTGAAATGGAGAGGTCAAAAGCTATGAACCATCAGGACTGTGTGTGTAGATCTGGGTTGGGTTGGGCAAGGTACTGAATTAGGAGCATGGTAAGTAGCTGAGTCCTTCACCAATGAGGTAAGAAGACTGTCGGAGAGTGAATCCCACGGAGGGTGAGGAAAATGTGGGATGGTGTAAAAGTAAGAGACTGCAGTCAAGAAGGGGATAACCACCAGGGATAACTGCCAGAGAAACCCTGCAAGAAGAAAGGTTTCACAGGGAGATAAAGGAGAAACCAAACTAGAAGCCGAGTGGTGCTGAATGTTTCAGAAGAGGTTCGGGAATGGAGGGAAGGGATAAGTGGCAGCGGAATGTTCAGCTGTTAACTGTAAGGGGAAATTAGGCCAATAGCAGTAGCATTACCAATTTAAGTAAATCTTGGGAGAACAGGAATATTTATATTTTTAGCGAGAGTTAACTATGCACAGATAAAATGTTAAAAATGTAAAATACACGTGTATGTATTTTATGAACATGCATCTGTGACCATGGGAGATGAATATCTAATAAGGAGGGGAAAGCCAGTTAGTCCAAAGAAACCATCAGAATTAATTTATAAAAGACTATTTTATTTTCTTTCTCAAAATAACATGAACCTATATGGATTCTGCTTGGTATCCCAAAGAATATTGCTAGGATGCAATATGATATATGAAAGAGCTATACAGCTTGGTATAATAATTGCATTTTTTGGACAGTCAAGAAGAGGCAGGAAAGTCCAGCAGAGTAAGACTAGACACTCCAGAGATAGACTTAGGAATCCCCATTGGTGGGCGGTTGTGGAGGAGATAGAGGGATCAAGTACTGAACATTCCCACTGACAACATTGGCAATAGAAGCATTTGATATTCACCAGGGAAATATTCAAAATGTATGTGAAAAGAATAAAACCTTCAAGTTTTCTTAATGAAGTTCACATCTTTATCTCTCCAGTGGATGCTAAAGTACTCAAGATGAAGGGATTTATTTTACAACTGTGCTATACAGGGAAGAGATATTAGAACAGCTGAAAACTATGTGAGATAAAAGTAAATGTGAGATGTAGAAGAAATGAGAAAAATCAGTGTCTAGGCAAATGTTCTGATCAACACTCACATCCCAGTTCCTCAGAAATCCTGGAATGGAGATTTTCAGATTAATTTTTCTAAATCCTATAAGACAAAGCCACTCCAAACACTGAATGTCTTGCTGATAAACAAGGATTAGTGTTTGGGATGTATATGGACATGAATACATAGAATATAATTGGTCAGTGTCAATAATAAAAATAGATTTACTGTTTTCTTGGATGTTAATTCCTGTGGTAATACCACATCCTAAGAAGTGAGCGTTCAGATTTTACTTTGAGCCCACACATTTAAAGTCATTGCTAGATTATATCTTTCTTTTTAAAAAATGCATATCTGAAACAAAATATTGATTTTTTTTCTTGTATCCTTTGATTATACATACAGCCAGAAACAATTAATTCAAAATTCAATTTCGAAGTCATCAGGGAGATCTTTTAATTGGGGAAGTTTTATGTTACTAGTCAATGATAAGTTATAATTGTTATTTGCAATGAGACATAAGTGAATATCATTCTTTGAAAGGAACTAAATCAAAATCCAAATGTTTCAATGCAAAAGTATATGCTGCTGTATTTAAATTTAAATAATGGGTATATCTGTATTAGAAATCACGCAAGATCAGGGAATTGTACCTGACAGAATTAGTGAGAACAGCTACTTTAGCGTCTTCCTAGTGAAAGTCATTTTGGGCTCCTCCTCTTTAAAGATCAGAACACCTCTCTGTTTTGGTTCCTAATTAGAATTCAGCTCACTCTTTAGAAAGTGGAGATGTTTAAAATTGGTCACATATAACTCACTGAGTTTCCAGGGCTTGATTGCTCACTTTAGCTAACAAGTGAGATATAATTACATATTTATTATAGCTTCTTAACATGAGAAAACATATTTAGTTACCTTAAATTCATCTTCAAATTTTTCATTTGGACTACTACATGTGACAAAAGCAGTTATTTTTTTTCCACTTCTTAACCTGGACGACAAAAATGCTTTTAGGTCCTAATCATATGCTTCAAGAAACAGGCATTCACTGCATGATTTGTCGAATGATTTACTGTATCATTTACTGTACAAGAACTCGAAACCCCTCAAGACAGATGTTTCTTCCTGGAACTTACATAAAGAGAGAGGCCATTTTAATATACAACTTCCCAGTAAACTATCATACAAAACAGAAGCGAAATTATCGATTAGTTGAACTGAACCTGGATAACCTATGCCCCCTACCCATTCTTAAATATATCGAATATACTTTTTGTTTATATCACATATGTACTTACATTATCATTATGTAGACAATGAAAGTGAACTTTAATTTTGACCACCAATAAGAGTATGCAGTGCTGTTTTAAAGAATTCAAATGAATTTATTTTCATCAGAAACCCTTCATATCTCTCACTGAAGTAGAATCCATGGTTATGAACTGCAGCTTGGCAAGGCATTGGATGGTAACAGGACTAAATGAGTGCAAGAAAAGGAAAAAGGAAACAAAAAGTACTAATTTCACAGTTAAAAAATGAATTAATTTTCTGTTGCAGTTAATAGGACAGCCTCAGGGGCATCAGAGTCCAGAAAGTCAGCTTTATGTGGGCTGTATGATGTCATGACTGGGAGGTGGGAATGCTCAAAGCCTGAACCAGAGAGAAAACATTCAATACAAATGGGCATGTAGAGGGAAGCAGGGATCATCTCAAAAGTGCAGATGCAACCAGTGTCACAAAGGGCAGCAACTGATAGTTAAGAAGCACTCCCCCCCTGCTGCTAAGGCATCACACAAGGATGCAGGAATCTCAAGAACCCATGAAGTGGAGCAGAACACAGAAAAGGCAAACCCAGGGATATGAGAAGATGAGCTAGAATATCAAAGCACTTTAATTGGTGTTTCCCTGATGGGTAAGAATGTTTTAATACTTTTGCAAATATTTATCAACCATTTGTATTTCTTCTTTTAAGAATTGTCTCTTTGTTCATTGGCCCATTTATTGATTGGAAGAGAACTTAAGGGAGATGAGAAGGAAGGGAAAATAATAATGGTGTACAAATGATACGAAAGCAGAAGGAACTGCTGTTTAGTGGGACAAAGGAAATCAGCAAGAGAGGAGGAAGGGAATGGGAACGAGAAGGACTGCATGTACTATGAAAATAAATAATCAAACCCATTATTTGTATGCTAATATAAAAATAAAAGAAACTACTTTTATACACACACACACACACACACACACACACACACACACAAAGTAAGTTTAGGGAAAATAGTCTGTTACTTCAAAGAGTGTATGTAGCCTGATAACATTCTGAGGGAATCTGCTTCCATCATTTCAAAGTGATGTAAAGAAAATAATCAACTCTAAATAATACTACTGTTGGTTAAACTGGAACTAGTACTCCCTGATGAAATTTCTGCACAGAATGGTTTGCATCTCGACCCACCTTGTGTGTCACAATGAATTCCCACTGGCCACTCTGCCTGAGGCACTGCACAGCCTTCTGGGAACAATTTATGAATATATAACACCAATTTGCATGTCTTCTGGGATTGCTGAAATTCAAGTTTAGTAACTGTCACACTTTGGTAGTGAAAAAAAGCCAGGCTTTGGAACCAAACAGAACCATCATTCTCTGATGTTTGACTGTGTCATCTTGATCCTCTAGGTATTCAACCTATCTGAGACACACTGACAATGTGAAATACATTTGGAAAGGGCCCTTTAAGTGTCTGACTCACGTAATTGATCAAGGTATATCATTCTAACTTGTTTCCCTAGGAATTCAAAAGAAAATTCTGGAACAAATTTTAACAGAAGTAGATTCTAGCAGAGTCAAAACTTTTCTTTAATAAAATATTTGAGAACTGGAACAAGAAAAAAAAATTTCTCTCCCAAGACTGAATAAATTCTTGAACTTTCTATTGTATTTATTTTGTTTTTTAATGTTATATGTATGAGTGTATTGCCAGCATGTATATAAGTGCATTCATGTTGTGCAATGCTCACGGAGGTCAGAAGAGAGCATCATATTCCCCTGGAACTATAATTACATTTGGTTGTTAGCTTCCATATGGATGTTGGGATTCAAACCCCTGTTTTCTTCTAGAACAGCCAGTGCTCTTAGGCCCTGAGCCATCTCTCTAGTCCTAGATTTTTAAACTTTTGTTACACTTTTGCTCTTATTGTTTTCTGCCTGTGTAAAAATAGGGAACCTCTGTCCCAATGATATGTCAAATTCAGTATTTCCAAAATAAAGCAATATTGAACAAAGAACCCTTCTTTATTAATTCTCCATCATTATTAATGACACCAATAGTCTTTCTATTTGGAAACTATGGTTTTCAAATCTTAATTAACATAGAATATGAATGACTATTTTATGTATAGTGATAGTGGATGGACCCATGATCTAAATCCTCCAGGACATTTTTGGAAATATAGTAGACATTCACATTGTCATTTTGGATGGAAAGTGTTATTCAAATTTAATGGCTAGGGACCAGAAATGTAAAGAGATCTGTAATGGTGGGAAGCCTATTATACTGTAGAACTAAAAGCCCAAGTTATGACTGGAGGCCACAGTGAGACCTGTGAGAAGAGCCTACATCTTCAACATCATATGCCCATCTTTCACTTCCACTGCGCTGGTCCAACCTGTATCATAGAATCATAGAATGCTACTATTGTTGAAAAGATTCAAATATCACCTGGATAAGGGAAAATAATGCCATTAAGAAAAATTCAGTAGCTCATGTTCCATGATTACTTGATTATAAAATCTGCCCTCAGAGCTGACTGACTTACACAGACCTCTAACACTTGCTTGAGGTTATGATGTAACCCAATTGTCTGATTCAGGACAAAACATTAAGAACCACTGCCAGAAGGTCATCTTCCAAGCAGTAACATTCCTCAATGTCTCCACATTGCCTATTATGTGCAAGTTCCTCAGTCTGGCATCCTGGATCCCCCATGATCTGTGCCAAGCAGGCTGTGTATTGGTATTTCACCCTGTTCTCCTTCCGCCTTTTCTGAATGACAAACTGTCCCCTTGGCTAACTCCCAAGCCCATATTGGGCATTTATATCTTCCCTCAAGCTGCTGAAGCTGCCTAAAATATTCTCTACTTGTCAAGTTTCTACCAATCGATATTCAAATGTCTCCATAAAACTTTTTGAAAACATTTCTTCTACATTTGTTGCTTCTCTATTTGTCATTTTTAGTACTCAAAGCTATTACCAGGATTACTGTGCTCTGTTAAACACTATAACTATATGAATATTTTGTTTTCTTTGAGAACCAAAAACTATCTAATATGCATAACCTTAGTCACACTGTACTTCACACAGTTAAAATTTAGAAGTAGGTACAGGAAAGACACAGCATTAATAGAGAAAAACAAATCAGGAATAAAAACAAAGCTTTCCATCCTTAACTATTCACCTGAGAAAAGCTTTAAAGCACTTCTTGATCTCACTTTGAGGCTCCTTTTAGCAACATAATTAAAATTCATTGGAAATGTATTTCACTTTTAAAGAAAACAGAAAGGAATTACATCATCCTTGTTCTCTCCATTGCCCTCAATGCAAGTTTCATTTGTCTTTGTCATCTAACCTATGCTGTAGGCAATAAAGATGGATGCCTCATTAAAAAAAATCAGTGGCAGAAGAAGATTCCTAAAATATCCTCCAGAAAATAGCAATGCATCTAAGTGTCCCAATAACCAATAATCCTACCCTAGCATTACCAGCAGATTATAAATTGATTCAGAATCATAATTCTGAAAGAGAACATCTTTGCAGATTTATTCTGACTACTTGATCCTGTGTAATCTACAGTTTAGTCAACAACAACCTAGAAGATGAAATTGAGAAGTCAAATCTAGCTAGACTCTTATTACATGTAAGAATATAATTTATACGTGGGTATTTATATGAAGAATAAATCTGTTACTATCTTCCAAATCAACTGGGTCCAATATAAATGAGCCAAAATACATAGCAAGAAAATTTAATATAAGAAGATCAAAGAAATAAAAGAAATATTTAAAAGGACTATTATCTAATTCAGAAAAATAGAATGTCCATCTATTAACCAGGGATCTACTTCAGTAGTCTCTTTGTTTTATGCTAATCTTTAAATTCTTAAAATTCACTTGAAATCAAGTTGTTATGTTATGTCTCTTGTTATTTTTTTTAATTTTATTATTTTTATTTTATGCATATGAGTGTTTTACATGTGTGTAAGTGCATCCATGTTGTACAATACCTACAGAGATCAGAAGAGAGTGTTGAATTCCCTTGAAACTGGAGTTATGGACAGTTGTTAGTAGCTATTTGGGCACTGGGAATTGAATCTGGGCCCTCTGCAAGAGCAGCCAGTACTCTTGACCACTGAGCCATCTCTCAGACCCCAAGTTTCTTGAGTTATTTCTTGCAATGATGAAACTTGTGATATTGCTAGAAGCGAAATGAAATTATCTCATTTTATACTGCTGACAATGTTTTCATTTTTAGACTACAAAAAGATTTTTATCAGACTACTTTCTCTTAAATCTAAAATAGAACTTTTTTCAGAGCTCAATAGATATGAAAAAAGGGAATCATTATATTATACTGTAATTTAAATCTTTTCCTATAAAATTATATATTCACTTTAAAATGTTACTGAACAAAGTGCAGTATATATAGTTTATAGCACTTTGCCCTGCATAGTTTGCTACCTGAACTTTGGAAATATAAGCAATTGTGTCATGTTCATATTATTTTATATGTTACATCATAAGATATTAGATTTCATTGCATTACATTCCTTATATTTACATAAAGTTCAATAATAAAAACTTGATTAGGAAACGTATTCTGCAATTTATTAATGGCTTATATTCTTCCATGAAAATTCTCTTTTGTACAGAAAGGGCATGCCATTATTCTGCTCAATACTCCATCAAGTCATATTTACTGTAACCAGGAAACAAAATTTCCAAACAAACCTTGGTGTTTACAGCACTTGGAAAAGCATGTGGCCTACCATTCCAGTCTCTAACCAGCATGCGCCCCACCTGCTTTCTGGCTTAGGCTTAATACGCTGATTGGGCCACAGCACAAGTGTAAGAACATGAGACTGTGAGATGCCACAGGCCAGGTGACATGCCAGTGCTGGAAAGCTGGCACGTGGCAGGGGATCCTTGTGTACACAGAAAGGCCACATGCCACTCCAAAATGTAGCAGCCACTTTTCCCAAATTAGATGAATATTTTTCTTTCCATTATGTTCTCAAAGACGTGTTGTGAAACAATGAGCCTTGAGCCAGACTAAGTACAAAAGTTCAGGGTTTCAAATGAGTAACAAGCGAATATTCATATTTGTTTCTGCATTGATTGACAAGCAGAAGGTTTTTCTAGAGAATGCTTACGTGTGATCTAAGAAATACATTTTTGAGGCAACAGCCATCATTCTAATAGGTGTAAATCTTCTCATAGGACTGAATATTGAAAAGTAGAAAGCAAAACTTGTGTTTTGTCTAATGTGACAGAAAAGAAGTTGCTAGAAGAAATGTCCCAGGATTTCATAGAATTTTTCTTAGTTTTCTTGGGATTTCACACTTTTGTGTGTTATCAGTAGGCCCATGCTGCTAACCCTACTGCACTTGAATTCATTCAACGCATTGCCAGGAAAGGATAAGGAATCAAATAATTACGCTTTTAAAATTCTGTTGGGTCCAGTGTGGATTACAGAATTCATAAATGTGCAATGTCATGTAACCCAAGGTGTCTCCTGAGTTCTGACTCTACTGTTGAATAAATATGTGGACATAAAAGTAGAATAAAATTTCTATGACTTGTTTCCTTCACTTTGACAATGGAAGACTCAATATGCTATCAAAACAACTCTGAAATTTATGAAGAATTAGTGATGAGAATCTCTTTCTTGATGAAAAGATGTAAGCAGGAATTCTGAAAGACTGTGAAGTACTTTGACTATGCTATCCAAATTTTAAACATGAAAATTATTATGGAATTTGTGATTAATATCAATCTTTAGCATAGTTTGTTTTCAAATTTTAAATAATCAATTTAATTACACTTTTCAAGCTTCCAAGGGAGAAAATAAATGCACTTATAGGCTACACATAATGGCAGCTAGGAATCAAAGGAAGGCACAGAAAGGCAGCAATATATACTTTAGTTTAGAACTTAGGTTTATATGGTGTAGCTCTAGGCTTTGACAAATGCTCCATGCCTTTCCTAAAATGATTTTCTAGGCATCAGTGTGGGACCCAGAGTATCCTGCAGGGTCCTGTTTTGCTTTTAGAAGAATAAATCCGTGATGACAAGTACTGTGCACATTCACCAGGAAAATAGCATCCTCTTCACTTCTATGAGAGAGATCCCACTGATACTCTGATATGTTTATAATGCTGGGATATATTTGGGACAATTATTTGTTCTCTCTCTGTTTGCTGAGTAAATTACTGCTTATAAAAGGTTATGCATCTCTAGAAAGCATTAGTACTGAACTGCCAGTTCTTTTGACCCAAAGAGTGGGTGATTTCCAGCATCATTTACGCCTGAAGTTTTAATAAGAATGTCATCACTTTGAAACCTGTAAAATAGAGAATTGAAGCCTAGATCTCACCTCTGAATGAACACACAGACTGAGAGAGTCATGGGATCCTGTGAGAGAGCCTTCTTATAAAGCTCAGTCCACTAGTCATCAGCAGGTATGAGTGGAAGATTAGAGACAAAATATGATTTTGAAAACTGCATCCTCAGGCAGAGCATTCAGATAGGACTTACGTACTCCATGATTTAAAGCACAGCAACTACTTAACAGTAGTGCATGTGTTTCAGCAGATAGTCTACACAATAGTCTACACAGGAAAAGAAAAAAAGGACCCTGACTTCAAAACACTGAGCAGGCACTCTGACTTCTAATTCTCTAATTTCTAGAATTATAGTACTAAAAATATTTATGGGTAACATGAAGTCAAAATAATAAGCTAAATTCAGTTACAATTTTCTCTCACATGTACTTTCTCCATTCCTTTTGATGTTGATACTTCCCTTTTCCATGCACAAGTGTCCAAGAGCTTCAGTGCCATACTTTCTCCATCTCTTAAATGCACACATGGCTTCCCAGTCCTGTCAATCATCAGGATTTACATTGTCCCCTGCTTTTCCTGTATTTTTAAAAATTTGTTTTGTTTTGGTAATTTTTCATTTCTTGCCTTTATTTCCATTTTATCATCTTTGAAACCCTCAAGTATGAGGTCATATAACACTAGGGAACTGTTCATAATTCAACGATGAAAGGAAATTAAATCTTTACACCTTATTAAACATCTTCCAAAAGTAGAAGTAACATTTTTTTGTTTCAGGTTTTTTTTTTTTTTTTTTTTTTTGAGACAAGGACTCATGTAACCCACTCTGGCCTTAGACTCCTGATTTTCATACTTCTGTCTCCCAAGTGCTGAGATCTCGGGCATATTTCAGACTATTGCTGTTGGAAGGTTCTCAATGTTTTAAGTATATCCATTAGGGCACTGTAGAAATATTTTCCCTAAAAGTGGATTACATTGGACAGAGTTTACTCTCTCCTATGATTTTGGCATACCTAACTAAATCTACAAAATTTTGAAAGTAATATTGACCTCATCTATTCAACTCCAATTTGAATTTAGAATCAATCTTGTTTTTTTTTCAACTGAATATGTTATGTACATAAAGCATAGTAGCTTACAACCATTGTCTAGGCCATTAATGATTTTTGACAAGTTGTTGTTGTAGAAGTGTGTCCTGTTAACTTAGAATTATTGTGTTATCACAAGCAAAATAAGAATGAATTTTGCCCTAAGTCTAGAAAGTATGATAAAAGATAATTTTACAAAAATAAGCAAAAGAACAGATTAGTATTTAAACTAGTGAAAACTACCACCTAGCACAAAGGACAAAGTTGCTCTAGTACCTTCTCATGGGAAGAATGATTGAGCCATCTGAAAACAGATGGAACATATGTTCATGTTTTACCTTATATAGCATTTTTGTTAGGTACTAATTTCACTCAATTCTAATATTTGAAAATTGAAAAGAAATTGTCAGTGATAGCATATATTTATTATGCTATAATTCCCCTCGTTAAAATATTTTCAGACAGTGTTTTCATGATGAATTTAAAACAAGAAGTGAGGCCTACCAGAAAAAAAAATGTTTAGACTTAATTAGATATGCCAAAATCATAGGAAAGTGTAAAAGTAGTGAATTCCTTTTTTTTTTCTACTTTCTGAGAAAATATCTCTATAGTGTCCCAATGGACACATTTAAAATATATGAAACCTGACAAAAGTATAAGTGAGGATGAGCCAGAGGGATGGAATATCTGAGAAGGAAAGTGTAATATATTTTGCTAAGGAAAAATCAAGAATGATCTATAATACATAACAACTGCAACATGAAAAAACTTAAAAAAAAATCTTGAAATCTCATTATACCATCAAATCTATTATAATCTTCATCTTTCTGTGACTTTTAAAGCATGAAACATATTAGTAAGTCTTTATATTTCATTTGAAGACATTTTTTACCTATCTCTCTAGACACCAGATTGATAATGAAAAAGGTTCTCCCATGAGTATGTTCTACGGCAAATGTATGACTTGCCAAGACACAAATGGAAATTTTAAAAGAGGGAGCTTTTTCTTTGACCTGAAATGAAGACCACACATATACAGCAGTGAATTGAAAGCAGCTGTGGACAGACTTGGCACAGACAAGTTTCCTGAAAGATTACATCTGTGTGCTTAATTTGGATTTTGATACAATTGCCTTGAACATATTTACACAAAAATAGGAAGATGTTGACTATCTTAAAAACATTGAGTTGAGACATTTATTCCTTGGATTGAGTGTCTTCTCTTTCCTAATCACTTATCTTGCATTTTTAGTGGTTAAACAATTTAAATAAAACTTTGAGAGCAAATATTAGTCATTAAATTTGAAGGTGGCACTACCTTTCAAAGATTTCTAAACAGTAGGAAGTCTTAATTCTACCCTTGATTATGCATGATACTTTTCAAATGACTTAGTCCAAATACTTCTCCGATTTTTATTATTTTTTATACTGTGAGATTAATAATACTTTTCATTTAGTGGGAGTTTTTGAGAAAGTTGGAAAAAATGTAAGGAGTTTTGAAAAGATTTCCACAATTATAAATTGTTTTGAAGTGGAGTCAATATTTTCTCACCACTTTTCAAAATGTGTCGTCCCTCACTTTTTGAAAAATTAATGTAGCCTATTCTATTTTGTTAGCCCAAACTAGCATGAGTAGGCATTTATTGTGACATTTGAAAATATTTGTTTATTTGTATTTATATGCCTGTGTTTCGCCTGCCTAAGTTTCTGTGCACCATGTGCAGGAGACCATGGAAGCCAGAACAGGGTGCACTATTTCACAGAACTGGAGTTACAGGTGGTTGTTACCCTCCAGTTAGGTGCTGGGAACCAAATCTGGGTCCTCTTGTAAGAGCAGCAAGTGCTCTTAACCACTGAGCCATCTCTCCAATTCCAGTAGGCAATAAATTTAAGTGGACAAATATAATAGAATGAATCTATTATATCAAAGCCTTTTATTTTTATTTTTATTATATACGGAGGGACAACTCAAGACAATATCTAATGAGTATGATAGCAATGTAATAGTTATAAGAAATGAATTTATAAGACTTCATTCATATCAGACATCTTTTGTGAATGCACCCCTAAAGTATAAACCACTAATCTAGGAATCACTACAAATGACTAAAGACACAGGAATGATTATAGAAAGGTTTTCTGCTTAGCCTTCTTGTTTTTTCCCCTTAGGAAGAATAAAACTTCAAAATAAAAAGACTGGAGATATCAATTCCATACATTCATTTTTTCTCAAACATTGCTTTTCTTAGAAATAAACCTAGAATTATGAAAAATAATTTTGTTTGGCATGAATATTTGCTGTAAGAACTTTAATCGTGAAGAAAAGTGAATGGAAAGGTTAAGCAGAAGACGGGCATCACTGCTGTAATTTGTAATCTGATGTGATAACCTCATGTTTAATATTTTATGGAGTGCAAGGTGAATGCTACAGGGAGAAATGTCACTTGGAGATAAGGAAAATCATATGCTAAGAATGTGTACAAATGTGACTGAGAATTAGCTTGAGTGCTTCTTATTAATTGATAGGCCAGTGTAATGTGATGATGAAATAATAAAGGTATCCTAGCAACCATATTTTCATAACAACTGTGGCCTGGAAGAGTGTGATGACTATTGGGCATATCTTATTAATTTAGGAGAGTAAAGATAATTAATAAAACCTCCCTGCAAACAAAATATGATGTTTGTTTCATCTGGCCTAATTAGAATTTCTTATTTGTAAGAGTAGTATACATGAATGAATAAATCATTTTAAGTCTGGAATATTCCATTTTGAATAGTAGTAAGGAAGGGATTCTGTCAATCACTGATTTGGCAATGCAGCCAGAAACATAATATTCACCAAGACCTGTCAGTATTGTATGCTCTGCTTTAAAAAAAATACCAACCTGTCAAAATAGGTGTTTACTTAGAAATTTATATTTCTGCTTCTAAAATATTTATCTTTTCTAATAATACTCAAACAAAAATATGACTTTATTTTGCTCTTTTGAAAACTCTTGCCTTTTGAAATTTTACTTAAAAAAAACTAAATTTACAAAGAAAATATATACTTTATGTGTATAATATATTGATACATTATTTTTATTGATTATGTGGATCAAATCAACACATCTATCACTCCTCATAGTTCCCATTTGTAGAGGAGGGGCTCTGAAGATATTTCTAAAATCAGCTGTTTTTCCATTAATCTATTTCTTCAGGCAGAATGCAGGTAATGCCTTTCTTTTGGCCACGGTTTGATCTTCAATACAAAACTAGTTTTGACTGTAAGAAGCAATGCATGGATAAATGATGAGAAGTTTAATTGGGACAAGTCCTAGCACAAATCATGCTGCATCTAGTTAGAATGCTGATTCCATGCGCTGACCACCGCAGTGAACATCAGACATCTGCATCCCCTCTGCCAGCCTCTCATGTATCTCTGTGCCCAGAATTCCCCTTCCAACAACTATGTGGCAAGCTCTGCCATCTGCATCTGATCACATTTCTTATTTCAAAATTCATGTAAATCTAATTATATGGCCTATATCTTTTGTCTCAGACATTTTGTACTTAACATTATATATCTGAGGTCCATATGCATGTTTTCACCTGTCAGTGATTTGATATATTTTATTTCTATCAGTTTATATGTTCACCAACTACTGTACATATTGGTTGTTTCCAGTTTGGATTATTATAGACAAACCACCATTCTATATACATTCGTCTTTATTTCTCACATATGCACATGGAGTTTTAGGATGCCATAGTTAACTTTGTAATTCTTCTCCAGCAAAACATGAGAGTTACAATTGGTGGTTCCATATTTGTCCCAATGCTTTGTGTTGCCAACTTTTCCAATTTTAGCCTTCAAAGTAGGTGTGTAATCTTACTGTGATTTCTTAAAAATATGTCTTTCCAGTGGCTGACGAGATTGCTCGGAGGTTAAGGACACTAGCTGCATTTGCAGAGGACCTGGGTTCAGTTCCAGCATGCACATGGTAACTAACAACTGTCGGTAGCTTCAGTTTCAGAGGATCCAACACCCTCTTCTTACCTCTGTGGGCATTGCATGATTCAGCAGCACTTACATATATGCAGGGAATATGCTCATACACATACAATAAAAATAATAAACAAAATATTTGAAAATAAGATTTCCGTAATTATTAAGCACACATTTTCTTATGATTGTTTTGGTGGGAGAAATACCTTTGATATTTGGATTGAGATAATCTATGGGTTTATGAGCTGGAGAGGACAAAACAGAGGTCCCAGAACAGAGTCCTGTGGCACTCCAACATTGACTGTAAAACACAGCAGCTGTGAGTCACATGAACATTTAGGGGTTGGATATTTTCAGTCTGAAAAGTCTGTGAAGGGTATTTTTTTTCCTTTGAGGACATTTTAACTGTCTTCCTTTGCTGTTTTCCAGAACTCCTAAATGACCTTATTAAAGGTAGTTAAGGATGTGTATAATGTTTTCTTTGTCATCCTTAATGCTTAGTAGAACACATATGGAGTTTTATGAAAACCTCATTGGATCTCATCTCATTAACAAACTGTTGTTCTTCCCCGAAAAAACTTAGTATACCTCTCACTAAATATATGTAAAGCAAGATATATATACTTTTACACACATACCCTGAGAAAATATTGAGCAAAAGGTATAGTTACTAAGAAAAGACATCTTCTTTATTCTTCACCCAAATTTGTAATATTAAGAAATTATAAGCATTAATTTATAAAATATATAACAAAATTTTAACACTCAAAATTATGTTATTAATAGTTCAGAAAATATTAATTAAAATTCTGACTGTTCAGAAATTAGATTTCCAGAATTCTCACACTTCTAGGACAAATTACCCATCTAAAAATCACAAAACAAAACAAAATTCTCTTAATAATAAAAAATTGACCAGATACAGCTGAACAAACTCAATCAAAAGAGGCAAAGCTTGAATTTTTCAGTTCAAATGGTGGCATGTAAAGAAAGTGCTACAGTGTTTTGCACATACTAAAATGGTACTTCCTGATCTTCCTCAAAGCACGGCACATTCTCATAGGGAGTAACTTACACCTTACTAAGGATCAGGCATGTTTACATCATGAAGACACCTCTATCTCTGGTCAGACAAAAAGGCTTTTGGCATTTACAGGGAAAAGAAAAGGCATGCCACTTTTCTGAGGTCACAAGTGCAGTTGGTAGTCGGAATCACATTTTAATCCCACATCATTTTTACTGCAAATATTTACTTCTAAGCACCAGGCTATAACTACCTATTGAGGAAATAATTATACTAATGATGCCTTTATTAGCCACATCATAGAAGAGAGAGTACGTCTTCTGGGTCAAAATAGAAATCTATCTGAACCTTGGTGGTGGTCTCTTATGAACCCCAAACAAAATTATCATGATGGAATGAGGCAGGAGACAGACAAAATGATTAGAAAATGATTTGGGAGTGATGGAACCTGCTTATGTGCTTGGCATTCAGGAACCCGAGGCTGGAAGATCAGGAGTTGTAGATAAGACTAGGCTATATAGCAAGACACTAGCTTAGAATAAAGGAAAAACAAGGAAAGAGAAAGAAAATTCCACCAGTAGTGTGATCGTTCTATTCATGCATCTTGAAATGTGTGTTAGAAACCACAAGGACCTGGCTGGATGAAGATGAATACAAAACAAGTCCTAATAACATGGAACTTAAGATCTATTTCTTGAAGATGTACAAATCACTGCAGTCTAATGATTCAGGAGATCATTTGCTTTGCCTTTCCAGAGAGATTACCAAGTAGAACATGGAAGGTACTGAAGCCAATGTAATACCAAGCACAGATGTAACACACTTAATTTCTAAACATATACTTTGTTTTTTGAGACAGTCTTCCTGTATCCCCAGCTACCCTAGAACTCATAGACCAGGCTGGCCCTGATCTCAGAGATTCACCTGCCTCTGCCTCCTGAGGCATGCACCACCATACCTTGCATAAACACATATGTTTATGCCTAGTATAGATCAGTCAATCTGACAGGCACAGGATATAATTCAAGTAGCAAAAGAAAGAAGCTTTACAGGTGGTGGGGGGAGGCTTTAATCTCAGCACTTGGAGGCAGAGGCAGTTGGATCTCTGTGAGTTCAAGACCAACTTGGTCTACATAGCGAGTTCCAGGCCAGCTGGGGCTACATGGAGACCCTATCTCATAAAATGGATAAAAATAATATTAAGAAGAAACCAGGAAAATTGGGATAATTTTAAAGAAGAAGGGAAGGAACAGGTACCCGAGCACATGAAGAATTCTGTAGTATGTGGATGAATCAATGAGATTATTGACTAATAAATGTACCCAATGTACCCTATGTAACATCAGAATCAGTGGGTATTGCTGCTTTATTCTTCTTAGCATGCCCAAACTGTTGTGTGATAACATTTATTCAACACATCCAACTTACAATGCTTCATTCTTTTCTGTTGTAAGTAACTCTCAGTCAAATAATCCAAGTATGTCTCATTATTTCTAATAAAATACTCATTAAAAAAACGACCTTTTAGATACAGTCAGAAGTACTGGCAACAAGGACTGTTTCTTAGTCTATGCACAGAACTGTACCAAATGCTTTGTATGCTGTATACATTTATAGAACAAATTTTTTAAATTTGACTAATCCTTAAGCATGGTCTGTTCCTTAAAAGTTTTCAGATGGACCAAAAAGGAGTCTGTTTGCTACATTTTATATAGCTGGAATTTAGTGGGTTAACCATCCCCATGCCATCTGGAATATTCAGCTGCTCACAATAACTCATTTTAAGGGAGTTTTGTACCATCAAGGACTTACTGTATGTGCTTTCACATAATGTGAATAAAAGTGTGACTATTTGTAACATTTAAACTCAAAATTTCCATAAGTGGAAGAAAGTTCAGTATGAGATTTCTAATGACTCAGTTTTTCTCTCCCTCCTCAAAGGAGCACATGCATCTTGGGAGCTGGTGAATAGGCAATGTGCAAATACAGTAGGTAACGGTTAGACACTCAGCAGCATTTGCAGAGGATGAATCATGCTCTTTCCCAGTCATCTGGCTGGCTTTTCAAGATCTTTGCTAAAGAAGAGATGCAAAAACTCTCTGGGACTCTTTCATCAGTCATCAAACTTGTGGCTTTTAGAACACATTGGATTTGAGAAGCTTTTCATGAAGCACCTTGAAACAGCTGGCTACGGAGATGGAGAAAAAGGAAGGCAGATGCCTGAAAAAGAAATTTTTTCTTTTAGTTAACATATCACAGGATGGGCTCTGTGCCCAAACTTGAGAATTCAGAACTCATTGACATGAAAAGGAGTTCTCTTTTTTCAGGAAGCTGTTGGATTAGTCCCACGATTTGAATAAAACTTTCACTCTTGTTCTTTCTCAATTTTTTTTGTACTTTTGTTCCATAGATGCTTTCCACATAAAATCTGGGTAACTCTTTTTGTGTTAAATGGCTGTAGCTCTCTAGATGTTTCCAGAAAGGTTGTATCAAATGGGTTCCTAAGAAAACATACACACGAGTAGCTTTCTTATCAGGCAAAAAGTGGTAAAAGACAGAATTAGGGCTGTCTTTCGTCAAGGTAATATTTATAGCTAAGCAAATCAACATTTCAGCTCTGTAAATCCTAAATCTGTTTCCAGACAGTATCTGGAGATTGTTTTGTATGTTTTGACTTAATACAGATTCCTTTAATTTTTCGGACAGAATCAGGATCCTGTGTTTGTTTTTGCTCTTTGTTTCTCCCCGCAACCCCTTGGAGGGTCCTGTGACAAAAGCAATGTCTAATAAAGGCCTCCTATCACTGAGTGAAGAGTGTCAGTGAAAAGCATCAGTAAGTTGGAATCAACTTACCTGCAGTTTTTAGTTAAAAATACTATATTAAAAAATGAATTTATTCAAAATGCAACTTTTCCTGACCAAAATACAAGAAAAGTACTATTTATAGCTAGTAAATTGTTTCCAAAAGCATGCATCTCTGGGGATACATTAGAAAGAATGTTCTTCATATGTTTAACAAATCTGAATTGAGTATCTCTTATGCTCCAAACATTGTGACAGATTCTGGGAATACAGAGTGCCCACCCTATAGACTTTAATGTGAAATCAAAGAAAGCGAGAGTGAAATAAAGTAGACTATGAAGTAATATGCATATTAGGTTACAGGCTTTCTTTCGTTTAGGTGCTCCAACAAGACAGTAGGTAAGAGTGCAGAAAAGCTTCCTAGAGATTTTCTTTCTTTCTTTCTTTCTTTCTTTCTTTCTTTCTTTCTTTCTTTCTTTCTTTCTTTCTTCTTTCTTTTGAGACAGGGTGCCCTGTAGCTCCAACTTGCCAGAAACTCTGAAACTTATATATACCTATATACCATATACCAGTGGCCTTGATCTCATAAAAGAACCCCCTGCCTCTGTCTCCAAGTGCTGGGATTAAAGGCTTGCACTGCCATGCTCAGCCTCATAGAGATTAAAACAAAGATAGCCTGAGAACAGTCTAATAAAACTATAGGCTAGTACAGAAGAATGAGTGAGTCTTTACTGGAGATCACCAGAATTCTAACCTCAGGTCCCTACCTAAAGGGTTCCACTTGGACCCATATGTCCGATTAAAAAGTGTTAAGAAACAGAATTCTCGGGCGGGAGGGTTGGCTTAGTCGGTAAAATGCTACTTGGTGGCGTGGTGTGCTTGCTGTACAAGCCTGGAGACCTGAGCCCAGCTCCCTCTCACTCACATAAAAAGCTGGGTGTAGAATTATGTACACTTACATAATCCCAGTGCAGATGAGACAGAGGTGAGCAGATTTCTACCTAGAGCTTATTGGCCACTCAGTCTTGTCAAGTGGAGAGTTCTAGGCTCCATGAGAGACCCGGCCTCAAAAATAAAGATAGTGAAGGAAAATACTCAGCCTCTGGCTTCCATCTGTTTGTGCACTCACATGTATACCTGCATGCACAAACATACACACACACTTACAATGCACATGCTCACACACAAAGATCACTCTTGATTTGAACCTGAAAGTTTTCCAATAGTAACTACACATAAAGAGCAGGAACAAAGGAACTGATCTGGATAGATACTTGGAAACCAAATTGAAGATAGATGCAAGTGCCATGCTAATAATTCTTAGCATTATCTCTCTGAGCTGATGATTTTGTTTGAGAAGATTTGAAGTTTGAAAAGCTCATCATGGCAGGAGTGAAGAGAATGAATGGGGCAGAGGAAGAACGCTGGTTTGACGATTAGGCAAACTGGAAAAGCAAAAATAACAGAATAGACTGTGGAGATATAACACATCTAGAAGCGGGAAGGAGAGCAATAAAGAATGCAATGAAAGCTGTTTGAGCACATGAACTGAAAGGACACAGACAGATCGAATGTATTTACAAGGAGGGGTTTAAGATGTAATGCAGAAGAAGTGTACATTGCTTCAAGGTTGCAGAGTTCAACACTGGGTGGGTGGCAGTGCCAGTCACAGAAACAATGATTAGGGAAAGAAGAAAATATTTAGATTTAGAGGTTGAGTTCAGTTCCCATTGTTGTGTTTCAAATGTAGATAGGTTTATAAATGTTGGTTTGGACTCCAGGTTGAAAGTTGGAGTCAGAAACAGAGACTTTCTGTGTCTGTCCTTTTGTGTTTTACCAAGTAATTTTCTTAAGTGGCAATGCTGTTTGCTATGTCTGCTTAGATCCTAGTTTAAGTAGCTGAGCCCTTATGAGGCAATGATCATGAGAAGATGAGCAGGGAGAATTAGCTCTAAGGGGATTTGTTGACTCTTTTTCTTGAACGCCATCAGTTTGACTACGTAACAGATTTGAAACTATATTACTTAAATAGAAATTTCTTTTAATGGAATTTAAGTGGTTTGAACTAAAAATATTTATGATGCATTTGACTTGACAACATTACTGAGCCACATATATGCCTAAGAGTTCCAACACTGAGGTGCCCTGTACATCTACACGGCCTTGGGTCCTAAGAAGCTAACTGAAAATGGATTTAAAATAAAATGTGAATCAGAAAAATGTGGTAGACTAGTGCAACTTTGAATTTCAGTCCTGATTTCTTGAGGTTATGGAACCTTTTCAACTTACTAGTATTTCTGTAATTTTACCATCTCTAAAATGAAGATGATAAAAACATCTCACTTAATCCATGATGACATATAAGAAATAAGTGACAAAATAGGTTAAGTGAAGTATTGAAACAATCTTTTTTGATATGCAACATAACTAGTAAAAATGAGGAAAATGCTGTTAAAATAGAAATATGTGAGAAAAATTGAAGTGTATTCAGTGATGACGAGTACATCTCTTATGTCAACTAACTGTGAATTATTAGAGTTGTTTTTGCATTATCTGAAAAAAATGTAAGATTATAAGTAAAGTTTAAAATATCTATTAAAATATAAGACGTGCACTATGTAAGGCCTTTTAAAACTAAAGTTTAAGATACTATAAATTTTGAAAGTCATTCACTTAACAAACTATTCTGAGATTCAAATAGAAAATATGACAAATAAATTACAAACAGCTAAGCAATCTTAAAAATGATACAAATGGGCTAAAATTTAAGCTTTAAAAGACATCATGCTAAAACCAACAGATGGAAAAACACATGGGAATGAAGTTCTAATAAATGTACATATTTGAAGAGTACAAACCATATAGCAATACTTCCTAGGCAGATTTTACCATACTGAGCTTTGTACTTCCCCAAAGAACACCCTGCTAGCGGAGAGCTAGGAAGCAGAGTTCAATTCAGGTTGACACAGACTTCTCCCTTAGTGTTAGGCTTCTGAGTTCCCCAGTTCTCTCCCACCTTCTGGCGATGGCAAGGCAGCCAGCCCTTTGTGGTTAGCCTCTTGGCACCATGGAGCTAAATAGACCTGGGTTCAAACACAAAGCCTCAAGCTCTGGAAAGTTACTATAACTTATTTAACATTTTCTTCATATAGTGAAAAGGATAGTGACCTAATCTGGGTGGAAAGAATTCTTAGAAAGACAGAAATTACCAAAAGTGACTCAAAAGGAAATAATATTTAACAGACCCATAATAACAAAAGGAATTAAATTAATAACCCCAAACTCCCCACAATGAAAAATATAGGACCACATGGCTTCACTAATTAATCTTACCAATCATTTAAAGAATTAACACCAGTTATTCATAAACTTTTTTTTAAAAAGATAAAAGGAGAGGTCTCTGTCCAACTCATTTTGAGGCCACTTAACCTGATATCAAAACCAAAGACATTACTGGGCATGGTGGTGCACACATTTAATCCCAGCACTCGGGAGGAAGAGACAAACAAACAAAAAATAAACATCAAAAAAAAAAAAACAAGTGTAAACAGAATATAAAACCAAAGACACTGCCGAAAAGGAATGTGATAGGACTATTTTCTCTCATACCTAGACAAAAGAATTTCGACAAAATACTACTATTGAATCCACTGAGGTATATAGATAGCAACATACATCATGATTAAATAGGATTTTTCAGATGGGGAGATTACATAAGAGAAGAAACAGAAGGAAACCAGATTGCCAAAGAAGAAAACTATCCTTATTTGCAAATAACATGATCATATATAGTGAAAATTATAAAGAATTTCTACATGGATATCTGAAGGAGAGTTAGGAAAACTAGGCCTGGGGTAAAACAGGCCCTGTTAACAAGAGCTGCTTCTTGTCGTCCCCCCGTCCCCCATCCCCGTCTCAGGACTTTTTGCAATTGTTAGAATTGCTGACAGCCAATAATGGGCAAAAGAATTGTTGCAACTCCTAACATCCTGACAATCATAATAAAAAGTGTACCAGTGGGAAGAAGAGTTCGCCCAAAGAACGGTACCCCGGGGAGAAGGGGAGGGGATCAGGAAAGGGATGGACCCCAATATCTTATAACTGACCCAGAGCACTTGTCAGGCAGTTCCCGTTCTGGGGAAGGAGACTCCTCTCATACCAATGGGAGCTGTTAGTCTGCTACAGTAAAGTTTGTCCTTTTCACTCTTCTCTTTCTCTCTATGCAGTTGCTTCCACCTTTTATTCATCTAGTACTTTCTGGCTCCCCATGTCTGAGTCCATTCTGGTGCATGTCACAGTGCTCTGTACATCCGGGGAACTCTCACAATAAAACACACAAACTATCATAGTTCTTGGGGTAGTGGCTTGCATAGTGGCTCTCAAGCCTCTTGTTGCGTTCCCCATCTCCCCTCACGGTTGCTGTGGTAACAGCTTTCAAGCTGTCAGAACAGTTCTGAAACCCCTCTGGCTTCTAACTCTGTTACTTCCCAGCTGTCTCTTCCTCATTTCTCCTACTGTCAACTTCATTCCTCCAGCCACTTCTGTGGCAGTGATTTCTTCGCCTCCCTTTGCCTGAAACTCTCAGTCACTATGCTGCACGCTTGCTCCCCACCTTGCTGTTTTTACATTTTCTGTACATTAGTCCTTTGCCTTTTCCACATGTGCGATCCTTTGTTCACCCCATGGAACAAGCTTGGTGGATCCCCTAGATGACTCCCTCATTCCCAGACCTCCAATAAGACATTTTAGACACATTCTAAAACTATTAGAATAAATAAGTTCTATAAGGATGAAAGGATAATGTCAGATATATAAATAGTTCGATTCTATATACTATCAATGAACAAACTAAAAATGAACTTTAGGATAAATATGTTAAGATAAGCAAGTATGACAAAGCAGTGCAATACTTTTACACTTTCAAGAAATTTAAAACAATGCACAGGTGAGATAGTATTTGTGAGTCATGTAGCTGGTAAGAAAACAGCATTCAAGCTGTATGAAAAATTTTTATTAATCAATAATAAACACACAAACAAGTAAAACAAAAACAATTCAATTAAAATGCTCCAAATATTTGAATGCATATGCCCCCTAATCATATAAAAACAGTCTATAACTGCATAAGAAGTTCTATATAAATAAGAGAGAAGACTATAATGATGTATCATTGCTTACCCACAAAGACTTCGGTTATAAAAAAAATAAATAACATGAGTGACTTCTTGGAAAGAGATAAAGAAATATCTATTCACTTCACCCTGAGCACCACAACAAAGAAATGGTTCTACTCAACTCTGGAATAGAAAGGAATGAGATTATCGATGTGACTTAAAGAAGATGAGTGAGGGCCACGCTAGCATGAGTGAGGCCTCACAAAAAACTGCATCCTTGAAGTGCTCTGTGTCACTGGCAGGTAGCTCCATTGAACAATTATTCACTGCATATATTTATTACTATATATAAATAGATATACCTTGGAGGAGCCTCAGGAATCTTGTAACTTTAGTGCGCTTCCTGGTTCTCTTGAGCTTCCCACCTCCCTCTAAGAAGTGGTGTTTTTATTTATAAGAAATAGCTGCAAAACAGAAAATAAGAAGTTTAGGTAGGTAGATCATTGTGGAAAAAGAGGTGTAAAAATGGTAAAATCCAGAGGTGGAGAATGGCCACAAAGAAACAAAGTGTTTCAGACAGCTGCTAAGTTATTTAGTCATACAAACTCACGTCAATGGTGACAGCATGTACAAGTCCTATGCTAGCTCGAACCAGACAAAGTCCCAGCATATACATGAGGAAATGAATAAGAAACCCCAACCATATCCAGGGAATTTTAACAATTGATGGCTACTGTGTGGGGGAGGGGCAGTGTTTTATAGGGATGGAACTCTTTGGTGGGCCTGGTGAATAGACCCACACTGAAGAACATTTGAGGACACAAATCAAACTCTATTAGACTTTTGCCATTAAGGAGTGAGGAGAAAAAGAAGATGAGCAGACCTACAAGGATGTGTGGACAATTCTTTCACATTTTGTAAGTGATTTGCAAAAAGTAATGATAGAATGTTCCCATAAAAATTTGTTACTATAATGATTTTTAACCTAAAAGAATTACAAATAATAAAAAAAACAATAAGAACAAATTTCAACCAGCTATGCTAAATGAAGAAAAAAAATGCCCAGATTATCATTTTCCTTTCCCTGCAGAAAATATAATATTACTCTGTGAAGGAGCATTCAAATAACCAAATAAAATTACATAGAACTATTAAAGTGGTAGGCCAGTTATTATAAAAAGATGTTATGTTGTTTTTCTAAATTTTGTGGTATTTATGATATTTGCCAGCTCTCTAAAAGTTGGAATTTGTTATGATTTGCTTCTTATGCAAAATAAAACTTAGCATTAGCCATCCATTTGTAATACTTTTTTCCTAAACAGATTATCCTCAGTGGCATAGCTTTAGACCACGGAAAACCTGAACCTGCCTCATTTGGCACTTGGCATGTATTATTAGGCTCAAAGAAGAGGAAACCGTGCTTCTTTTAAAAGTCAATTGTCATGCACTTTTTAAAACTTTCTTCTCATTGCCCTTTTATGTAACAATGTTTACCGGGCTGGGTGAGTGTCAGAAGACAGGGTTATCTTGAAAGAATCAGAGTACTGGAGGTGGATGACGATGATGACTAACATGGGCCCACAACTTGTCACTTCCTTAAACCTGATACAATGGGGCATCTATAAATTTATGTCAACACCACGACAAGTTTCAGGAAACACTGTGGATGAAGAGGCCAAAAGAATGCAAGAGTCAGAAGATGGGGAGGAGAATGGCAAAATTTTCTGAATGTGACATGAGTAGCACCTTCATGAAGGTAAACCTGCGCGAGATCAAGCCCCCACCTTGACAAAGAAAGCACAGGTGAACACGGGACGCAAATGCCTTCCAAGTCTTCTTTGCAAATGGACCAAAGAGTCCCAGGAAAAGAAAAGGGTGCTGTGCTAGTTAATGCTTGTCAAGAAGAAACTGGAGAGAGGAATGATTTAATATGACTTATGGTTTGAAAGTGTGGTAGGCATGGTACGGCTGCAGAAATGAGTTCCAGCTTGTCACACTGCATCTGCAATCAGGAAACAGTGATCAGGAAGTGAGGTGGGGCTGTAGCACCTCAAAGCCCACCCCAGTGATCTAATTCCTCTGGTTAGGGACCGCTGCCTACAGGTTCCATAACCTTCCCACCAGATGAGCACTGAGTGCTTAAACACAGGGGCTTACGAGGAGTGGTTTACATGGCACCATGTGAACATTTCCGTGTTTCCTGCTGGCTTCTCTCATCATACTTACATATGACAGACCTATTGATGTGATATTTGTAAAGACAGGAAAAAGAACTTTTTAATATTGTTTACACTTAGGGCTTTAATGTTAGTGAGAATTCTTTTAAAATATATGGTTTTCTAGGCATGAACTCAATGCTGCCAAGAGTGTGTGAAAAGCAAGTTCAACGCTGAGAGCATAAAGCAATGAAATGAAGCTTTCAAAGGTGCAACCCGTAATATTTCATCCACGAGGTAAGAACTGAAGGACAGGTCTTCTGAGGCTGACAGCACTCGAGGGGATCAACTATCAGCTCAAGCTGAGATGCTACAAAGTTTAAAAGAATCCTCTGAACTCTCTCCCTGAGTATTCAAACCTCCATTTAAAAGCATCAACTCTTCTAACTAAAAGGTTGTGGTTGGTGGAGTGAGGGAGGCAGAAAATCAGACCAAGAGTTGTAATGCTCGTCATAAAGAGATTCTGTCAGCTCTATGTGCGTGCACTTGTAGAAGAGATATTCAAAAGAAAGAATTCAGCAGCTTAGCAGCAAAGAGGCCTGAGTGCATGGCACGCTATGCTATTTGCTGTCTGGGTACAGCATTATATTTCCATGTACTTACTTCTGTGTTATGAATCTCCTCCACCTCTCCTGAATGGGTGTATTTAAAACTCTATTTTTTAAAAAAAAGGGAGGAAAATTACATGTAAGATATATGTTATGATGAAGCACTGACTAATAGGGAAAAGAATTTTGTTTGTATAACATAAGGAAAGAATTCAGGAAATGAGTGTTTTATAATTACCTTCCAAGTCTTACCCTTTTGTTCTTTTGCTCAGTAGCACAGCATAGTTTCTCCTGGATTTCTGAATGTCATTCGTTATGTCATTGAAAGCTTTTCAGCAGAAGTTTAAAGACTTGCAAATTCTTATTCTCTATGCTTTAGCCATTTGTGGCCTGTTGTGTTCATTGCCCTCTGTTGCATGAGGGAGCTTCATTGATGAGAGTTGAGAGATGCATTAGTATTCTCTCTATGCCTTGTTCTACTGTGTTCTGTGAGCTTAGGTGTCGAGGTTCCATTGAAGATATGTCACTTAGGGTTGGACATTTCATACACAACTATTTTCTGTGTACGACCAACTGTGGAGCTCTGTAATAGTCTCTATCTGTTGCCAGAAAGGCTTCTTTGATGAGTGGTGACTAGGATTCTTGTCTGTAAATATAAGGATCCATGTTTAACACATAGTAAGAAATTACATTTGTCTAGGGATGTGACAGCCTTAGAGTTTTCTCTAAGATCTATGACCTCTCCAGTCATGTGTATTTGGCTATGTTTACAGTACCACACATGACTTCCCTCCCACTCAGTGGGCTTTATGTCCAATTAGGTAGCTGTTGCTTATTTCTAAGACAAAAGTTCCACTACTGCCCCGCAGAGTGTGGGACTCTTATATTAAATTTACCTACCAGGGCTTAGGGACCATTGTAGAAGAGGGGTCAGAAAGAGTGTAAGAACCAAGGGAGGAGGTACATGACCATATGGATATAGAGTCTTACAGGCTCCTGGGGCCTTGCTCATATGAACTTACAGCAAGGGTGTCAGTATGCACAAGACCCATGCTAAATCAGCAGACAAAAACCTAGCAGCATAGAACACTGGAAATGAGCAGCAGGCCCTGCTTCAGCACCAGCTGAAGAACTATTGGGCAACTGATTACTGCTGGATGAGAGAGAGCTGATCTTTAAGGGAGTGAGTCTAAATAGACTGAGTAGACCTCAGTGATGAACTTGCACTGAGGGACATCTGGTGACACCAACTTGGCTGGAAAGGCCTTAACATAAATAACAGAATGCATTAAATCCAGTGCATGGAGGGAGCCAATGGGGAAGGAGGTATAAAAATTATTAAGATATTATGTATAAAATACACAACAATCCAATAAAATATACAACAAAAACAAAAATGGTGTTTTAAAACAGCTAAAGATTTGAAATGCTTATATAGACAAGGAGGAATGTTCTTTGACTTCACATCACATAGCAAACAATTGTACCATCCTTACTTGGTTCTATGCAGAATCTCTCCCCTTTAGTCACACCAGATATGATGATGTCATAAACTGCTTTATGTGTCCTGAGACTCTAGGAAAGGCAAAGGTTGAGATGGAGGCAATAAGTTTTGTGAAGCTGTCTTCTGCCAGCTTTCTTAGTACTTATTATGACCTCAGTTCCCCATTTCAGAGAGGAATTCAGTTCCACTTCAACTTGCTACTATTTTGAAATCTACACATCACATCATAAAACATATGTTTTAATCAAATCAAGAGAGACTGTCTGGGTGATTAGCCTGGGATTTTCATTCTTTGAATTCTCTCCTCCTCGCCACATTCCCTAGATACTATGGTGTTCTCCAGTTGTAAGCTCTACCTCATTCATGCTTATTTTGGTTTGTTTGCATGGCAGTTGACACTACACTGTGACAGGAAGCACATTCTGAGACTCGAGGTTTAACATGGAACAGAAATTTTAACTTAAGAGACCCAGTAATGTCAACTCTAATGTGTTCTTTCTAGATGATCTGTTTTATTAGGAGAAAAGACAGAGTGGGCAAAATTTGGTATTACAAGAACATTTTATGAGGTAGTTGGCAGAGAACATAACAGAAATATCATAATATAACAGAGAACATATCAGAAAAATGTGACAATAGACAAAAAATAGAAACACTATTAAAACAATGTACACAGCTCATATTTATTGGCATCTCTTATATCCTTTTCTCACTCTATTACATAGCTTACAGACAACCACAGAAGAATTTCTGATGTAAAAATGTTAACAGCAAAAGTAGAACTTATAATTTAGGGTTGAGAAATAATGTGGATTTGCTTATTGTCTCAAAGATGATGCATTTAGTCACTGACTTAAATCTAGAAACATTATTTAAACTTATGTGACCCAAAGTGACCTCTACTGGAATGTCATATATGTCTCATACATGTGTACAATTATTATGTGGCAACTACAAACAAAAAGCATGAGAAACAAAAAGATACAAAGAGAAAGACCACTGAGCCAAATGGAAGAGAAAGAGCAGTGTTTTCATAACAAATAACTCCTTTTACATGACAGCTCTGCCCTGACTCAGAACTCACTTTTTGAACCAGATGGGACTACTAGAGTCAACAAGTCTTCTACTAAATTTCATGCCAAAATCTGAGGAAATTAAGTCTATTCCCTTTGCGTACTTTGCTTCCCTGCCCTGCATCCCATGTAAAAGTTTCAGAATGATCTCATTATGCTGTCAGCTTCCTGATGGTCTTCATACACAGGTTAATTCACCTAGAAACAAACAGTGCCGACTACTATGGCTTAGGTTCTTTGCAATGAACAGCATATTTTGCTGACTGGGGGGAAGAGGCAGGAGGCAGCCTATTGTGTTGTAACAGTTATCTCTGAGTGAATGGAAGGAATTGCCTCCAAATGCAATAACAGAATTACTGTAGATTAGTGTAGCGTTTGAGCATTAGTGCTGAGGTAAAATTGTTTCCTCTGTTGCATGACCATGATCTTGAAAGTTTTCATTTTATTCCAATAATGGAGATTCTTGATCACATACTGAGTCAGGTAAATCACAAAGCCAGCTCTTCAGTAGTCCCGAGCAAGCCATAACTAATGCCATAGCTGAGGCCTGCATTAAGCACAATCTGATGAATAAAATCTGACACAAGCTCATTTGATTTTGTGACAGTGGGAACAGGGACTTTTATTCAGAAATACAATAATGTAATGACAACAAATGCTCTTGTTCCACATTGTAAAAAAAGAAACTCTGGTGCTATTCATTGCAGTCTGCAGTGTTTCATTACTAAGGACGGCACTTCCACGTCATGGGCACTAGGTATCAGTGAAAGAAACAGAAACTGTGAGCTAAAGGGAATGTGCACATTGCAGATATGTGAGGATGAAGGAGCCAGAGGGTAGCAGCATTGTGGTATCAATTACAACGACAAACATGTGGCTGCTCAAAAAAATTAACTGGAAACATGAAAAGAGATTGTGACTCGGCAGTGAACCGTATAGTAATAGCCTACAGCTTCAGCTTTGAAGTGAATGACCTACTTTTCTTTCATGTGTTCCCACTAAAATTAAGGAGCACCTTGCTTGAAATGTTGACAAATTTGAAATCAATTCGAGCACTGGGTATAAAGTTAACAGAGACTATAGCTTCACCCTTTCAAAATGCAGATGGCGAAGAGTTTTCTTATGTTAAATTTGACTTAAGAAAAAAAACAAATTTCTACCCTCCCGAGGTTGTAGTGAAAGTAAGAGATGCAACAGATGATACATTTGAAACACTCTTGTGAGATGACCTGCAACATCAGAATTTTAAAAATAATGAGTATATAAATCCTTTGAAATCATCAAAGTTCCAAAGAAATGAGTAAGAAAAATTAAAGAACACAGTCTCATGATTATCAGCTCCATCTCAGCTGGCCTCCCAGCCAATGACCTCATGCTACGATAGCTTAGAGACTGAACTGGTTATGTCTGTCAAGCTAGCCAACACACTAGAGAGATCTTTTGCACTGAGGACAAAGCTCAGTGGTTAGAGATGCCCTACATACGTAAGGTCCGGGGTCTCATTCTAAGCACTGGAAAATGAAGAAAGAAGAGAAGAGATGGGAAAGGAAGAAAAGGACTTACCAGAAAATAGAGGTATTCTTTAGAAAATGTTCTATACACAAAATATGATCATCCTGATCTGTTGTTGGGACCAAAGGTTACTCTGGATGACATTAGATGATATTCATGGCTCTCATTTCTTTATGCACACAAAGCTCCCTTGAAATCTAGTACCCAAAGGGTGAGGACAAATGAAATGCTAAATTAATAATGCCTAAATCCCTGATGACTGAACCCAGCTTTCTCTCTTGGACAGCTGAACTGTGCACTTGCTTGGTTTCATGGCTCCTAAGGGGTCTCTGAATTCACTTGTCCTTAGCTGCAGCTGCCACTGGAATGAGTTGGTGCTCACAGTGAAGGAGGGAAAGAGGTTGCTGCTATGCTACCTCACTCAGTGACAGAGCTGGTGGTTTTGAACCCTTTGGCTGCCTTTTTTATGAACAGAATCCCTTCATGCCTCTTATGAAACAAAAGACAATGGGAAAATATAATAGTAGATATAGAACAAAAACAGAGGCATTTTCTTTATTTAATGATGTTAAACAATTTTATTTTCTTCCATAGGATGAAAACTGTTTCTGTCGAAGTATTTAGGTGGAGAGGACCTTGATATTTAATAGTCTGCTATAGATCAGTCAGTTCAAAAAGGGCCACTCACAGCATTCTGGTCACTTTTGTTAGTAGACGTTTACCCTTGCAAATGTTCTGGCTATGGTTCATTACACAGATTAAGACTACAAAGGAAAGACTGACCAACAAATTCACCATGGACTCAGAGCTCACTGAACAAGGCACATAGAAGTCATTTAGTAAAGACATGTGGACTTGGTGAGATGCTAAGAATGCCTGACTCATACAGTGCTGTCTTCACCTGAATTCAAGATGTGGGGCAACAATAACTTTTCACACTTCTGAACACCAACTTTCTCTTCTAAATAAGATTGTGATAGGGATGTTTTTTAAAAAAGCACCAAAGTAAGTGCCTTTTTTACCTCTATAACACATATTGCATTCTGAATGCTTTTAAAACAATATTTTCTTACAAAACATAGAATGGTCAAACATATTAACAGATAGTTTTGCTTTTGAAATGTATCCAAAGAACAACAAAGAGCCAAAATGAAGTTCTGTCTCTTCATTTAAAAATATGACCTATAGGGCTGAAGAGGTAGTTGAGTGGTTAAATGCACTTGCCACCCAGTCCAAAGACTTAAGTTCAATTCTCAGGGCTCACATGGTAGAAGGAGAAAGAACCAACTTCCACAAGTTTCCCTCTGACAAGCCGCCCTCCACACAGACATACATACATACACACACACACACACACACACACATGTATTATGGCATATTTGTGCATGCACACACATAAACAAATAAATATAATAAAAAGAAAATAGGATAAAATTATCATTCCATAATACCAAGAAAAGAGAGCATTTTTAATAAGTTAAATGATGATCACTTTATATACATTATTATCCTATTCTTGACATAGGCATGTTTCTAAGACTCAGTTTCTATATGTGCAATGCTGAGGCATGGGGGCATTATTAGTGTGCCCTAGACCAGACAGTGAACACAGATGAAACTGAGATCTGAACTAGCCAAGAGGACTCTGAAATTTTTTTTCCTTCTATTGAGACGACAGACATTGGAGAGTTATGCTTAAATGTTAAGAGTGGCAGATTCTGGGATTTCAATCATAACTTCACTTCCTACTTACATAATTTATTGTACAATGGATTAAGTTACTTAACCTCACTGAGCTTCAGCTTTCTTCTCTGAAAATGTGGGTAAGAGCAGGAATTATCCCACAGGATTCCAATATCTATTGAGTACTTTCTTTATGCTTGGTATCACTTAATGCATTTTAATTATTAATAGAGGTTAGAACTCTGCCTGGCACGAAATAACAGCTCAATAGTTGTTACGTATAGTTTTAAAAAATGGAGACTAGCACAATAGTTAAGCAAGTAGGCTATTGCCAAGTTGAGATTTGTGATCTGTCACTCCTTAGCTCTATAAACTCAAATAAATGACATATTTTTCTAGTCTTCAGATTTACTTGTCTCTAAAAAGAGACAGTAATAATATCTATTCCCTAAAGTTCTGATGATGCCTAAACACATTAATGTATGTAAAACCTTCATTATAGGACTATACAAGGTATAATTGCATTTCTTGTTATTTTAACACACATTCATACATATTCATGTACATGTACATACATACACGCATTCTCAGATTTTCTTCTTAACAGTTTAACATAGTCTAGATTCTCATTTCCTCCTAGTCTCTGTGTTCTAACAACCTATCTCCCTTCTGACTAGCTTATTCATTTCTTAAGCAAGTAATCTTCTTTCTACTCTTTGTACTCATTGGACTTCTGGTTATATTAATTATTCTATTTTCCGCTGTCAGAACTGAATACACTGAACACTCTGCATAGAGATTGGCAATATACTTTGTGACAACAGATTTCCATCATGTGACAAGATTCCTAGGACCTGGGAGCTCTTGGCCTGCCCAATTCCCGTAAAGCTGTGTAAATTGTGAGATAGGCTTATGTTGTTATACGTCTCCATTGCTCAAGCTGCCTGGGTTCAATCTTGCCTCTGTCATTATGCCTGAGGACTTTATGCAAGTCTTTGTCTCTCTAGGGGCTTCATTTTATTTGGTGGGAATCTTGGTAAATGTTTTTTTTTTTTCTTGAAGATCAGTAAGTTGACCTGTCTAATGTGCTGCAACCTAACATGCAGATGATAGAATTACTAGTACATTCCCACTTCAGCTATCAATTTGTTCATGTAATAAATGCACCTATTATAACTTTAGCACTAGGTTAGTTGCCAAAAGTACAACATCAATGAGGCACATGCTTGATGTCACAGAGTTCCGTTATAACAGTATACAATAAAGTAGAATACATATTACATTGAAATAAAGAAAGTTCCTTAGAAACTAATAGAAAGAGGTTGGGATTACCTCTCTAACATTTCCATAGAAATAGAGTATTAAAATATGAATTTTATGACCCTTTAATCATGAGTTGAAATATAATCCCCCAAAGTGATATTTGTAGGGAGGGCACTGGGAAGGTGATTGAGGCACATAAGGGTTCTGCCATCATGAACTGGATTAGTTCCTTTATTTTTGAAAAAGGCTCCACAAAGCTCCCTACTCCTGTTGCTGCTGTATTCAGACACAAAGGAAAGACAGTGAATCTGGAAATGGACCCTCACCAGAAGTGAGTCAGCCTTAACTTAGACTTCTGAGTTATACCAGCTGTGAAAACAAGCTTCTTTGTTCTAACATTTCCAATCTAGGCTCTTCTCTTATAACAATCTTTATGGAGAAGTTGATATTTGAACTGGGATTTGAAGTAGAAATCTTAAAAAAGAGATTACTAGGCATAGAATTCAGAATGAAAATTGGAAGATGGCCGCAGAGTTGGAAAGAAAAGGAATGTGCAGTTACAGTATTTAGTTTATTCAGAGAAAGTCCCTGAGGTCAATATAGTTTTAGAATTGGCAAAACCATGGAGCTGTAGCAATTGTTAAACTACACATTGGTCAGAAAAATGATTTCAGTCACCCCATGTCCAATAGGCTACCTGAGTTTTGTAGGTTGAACTACCCTATAATCTTCTTAACTCACAGACTGTACTACGATTCAGACACTAAAAGGTGACCTCTGTGACCAAAAACTGGGCCCAGAAGCCCAGAAGACACTGACAGTCTGTATCCTATACATTGCTAAATATATTTAACATGATCCTTGGTGAATAATAACATTTTACATTCCTTCTAGTCAATTGACATTTAAGTGACAATAAGTTGCTTTTATTTCTATTATGTTTACTTTGGAACAACTTTTTAAATCTAGAGGGAAAAGCTGCTTCTTTTAAGTTCTCTTTCTAAAAATGTCTCTGTTATATTTAGTTATTATTTAATGCATGTGTGTGTGTGTGTGTGTGTGTGTGTGTGGTGTGTGTTGAGGTGAAAGCATGCTTGAACCGTGTGTGTGGAGGTCAAAGGACAACTGGACAACTTCTGGAAGTCAGGTCTCTCTTTACACCATGCAGGTCCCAGGATAGAATTCAAGTCGTCAGCCTCGGTGGCCTTTACTGACTGTGTCATCTTGACAACCCATCTTTAAGATTAATTAGGTTAAAAACCAGTTGCTAGAATTAAAAATGCAAAGAGAAACCACAGCATAATTACACCTATAAAACAAAAAACTAGTGTAATTGTTAATGCATATGGTCACTATAAAAATATTCTTAAATGCTTAATAATTCCAGAATTAATTGTTGCTAACAAATATTTAGAAATCCTTCTAGGTCATTTTGGTGTCATAAGTGGTAGAATGGTATTCTCTCTCTCTCTCTCTCTCTCTCTCTCTCTCTCTCTCTCTCTCGTCTCTCTCTCTCTCTCTCTCTCTCTCTCTGTGTGTGTGTGTGTGTGTAGTTACATTGCCTGAATTGTCATTCACGTGATCACTTTTTAGTACATATTATGCATAATTCTGAAACCTTTGTACTTAAAATTTATTTTGCACATTTATCTATCACAGTTCATATAGATTTATTCCTTTAGAAGTACATTGTTTATGAGAGTGATAATATACCATGGCATGGAAGCACCAGGGGATTATTCAGGAGGACGAGGAGTATGCACAGAGAAGAAACTGAGTACACAGAGGGGACTCTAAAGTCCTTGTTTGGGATCCTCCGTAAAAAGTGTTGCCATCATTTACAACAGATTTTTAAGTAGTTTTCAAGCCTACACTATTTTTAGCACTGTTATAGTTAGTTTCCTCCAACATTTACCTCTGCACATTACAAAGGTTTCTTAAAATTGATCCTTTGAACACACAAGTAACTCATGCTAATTGTTTTCAAATATAAGTTGTCATTAATGTACAAAAACCAAGTTTAATTATCTGAATCCTTAATAACCCTTCTAAAAGCTTTATATACCTTGCAGGCAGGAAAAAAAAAAAGTAGATGATATAATTGTCCCCTGTCTAGTCTGAGGCAACTATGGTGACATTTGTTCTCAATTACTAATTAAACATACATGAAACCCTTTGGATGAACAGGTGATATGGTTATTATTAGATGTGTTGATTGTTTACAATGAGAGCAGTTGGAGAGGCTGAGATCGAAGTTCTAAAGCTGACAGAACAGTAGCATTAATTGTGCTGTGGCCTGTGAGGAAGCAGCTGGGAGAGAATAAAAGGGACCCCAACTACATAAGCACATGGAAGTAATGAAAAATCAAAACAAAAATGAGGCGATGAAGCACACCCCATATTGTTCTTACAAGGGATAGATGCACTGTATACATGTAAAAGGTCTAGGTCATTATTTATCCATCAACGTCCACTTTAAAGCCATTCTTTACCTCCTATATGCCAAGTGCAGTGCTAAGTAGTATGCATGTAGCTCTGAGTGCAGTGGCCATTGCTCCTCAGCTAATAGTGTCCTGCCTATATATCACACTGAACACCCATAGGATTTGGAGGATCAGAAGCTGTGTGTTGGGATATATATTTTTCCCATTACTGTTGTTCTAGTTCTGATCATTGACATTTCATTCCTAAAGTGTTAATTTGTTAAATACTCATTCTGCTTCCAATCTACTATTAGTCCACTCTTGCTAAAAAAAAAATTCCTGAAACAATAGTCTTGCCATATTGATTTTTCATTCGAGAATAATGTTTCAGGTTGTCCACAATGTCCAAAATGTACACACCCCAGTACTGAGGGCCTTCTATATTTCCCTCAAATATATCTCTTTAACTTTTTGGCAAACAGACAGACAGACAGACAGACACACACACACATTTCTTACATTGTGTGATAGGGACTGAATAAAATGTTAGAGATATATACAAAGCACAGCCCTTCTACTCAATAACAGATCTAAGCAGATAATTACAGGATAAAATGAGAAATAAAGAGAAGGCTACTCAGTCCAAACGGGTATGCGCAGGGAACAAGGAAGGCTTCTTTTTAAAAAAAATATTTTTGTTAAGTTTTTGTGCACTTCATATAACAGACTTTAATCAAATTTAGATCCCTTCCCCCATCTGCACCCCGTCCTAGCGTCCTAGACATCCGCTACCGGATTCTGTCTGTATGTTACATCCTTGCTGTTCAATCATTTATACCCAGATGTCCTTCGGTGCAATTTTATCCACTGGAGTCTAGTCAGCCTATCTCCTTTAAAGATCTACTCTCCCTCACACAGTAATAATCAGTTGCTAATAGTTCCTAGACTAAGGTTGGGGCTTGCTGCTCATTTCTCTGGTTCTATGCTAGGTTTTAGTCTTAGTTGTCATGGGTCTTGTGCATGCTGTAACGCATTGCTGTGAGTTCATATGAGCAAGTTTCCAGTGGCCTGAAAGTCTCTGTTTCCTTATGTTCATGTACCAACCCTGACTCTTACAATCTTTCTGACCCCGCTTCTGCAATGGTCCCTGAGCTGTGGGTGGGTGAGGTTTAATATAGGAGTCCTATTCTGGGTCACACACTCTACAGTCTCATTCTCTAAAACATAGCCTTCTGTGTGCACACATTCTGTTGTATGAGAAAGCTTTGCTGTTGAGAGTTGAGAGGTCTATTAGTATTCTCTCCATCCCCTGTTCCACTATGTTCTGTGAAACTTAGGTATAGAGGTTCCACTGTAGATGTGTCATTTAGGGATGGGCATCTCTCAGATATATATTCTCTGTGTGTGACCAGTTATGGAAGTCTGTAATAATCCCATCTGTTGCAAAAAGAAGTTTCTTTGTTGAGTGGTATACGGTATACTTGTCTGCAAATATAAAAATTCGTATTTAGTATACAGGAAGGAATTTCATTTGGCTAGGGACATGACAGAGATAGGGTTTTCTCTAAAAGCTATGATCTCTCGAGCCACGTGTATTTGGCTGTCTTTACAGCACTACCCATGAGTTCCCTCCCACCGAGAGGGTTTTGCATCCCATTAAATAGGGCTTGATTACCCGCTAGATAAACTTCTGCACCAGTAGAGATAGTTTGCTGTGTCAGTCATTGTGGTAATTAGGCTGTAGGGTTGGGTTGGACTGTTGATTGATTATGTCCTTTAGCTTGCATAGTATCCTCTAGAACTATGAGAGTTAGTCTTCAGGGAGAAGGCAAAACCAGGAAGGTTTCTTAGAAAGGGTTGCACAAAACAAACAAACAAACAAAAACAACAACAAAAGTCTTCAAGGAATTAGGAGGAGATGGCTAGGTGAAGGGCAAAGAGAACTTCTTAAACAAGTGGGCAGCTTTAACAAAGACAAGTGTGGTAAACAGCATAGAATAGGAGGGTGTGCACAGGGATGTGGTGTGGCAGATGAACAAAGCCTGAGGCAGGTGATCATGAACAATGATGGCAAAAAAAGATAAATGAGAAGGAGCCAACAAGAACAATTGTAGTTGGGAAGTGATGATGTCAGCATCAAATTTGGATGGATTCTTCTGTCCACTGTGAGAGGATGGACACACAGTCTCCGGGACCCAGAAAAGTAATTTTTGTAGCTATAGGGATGAAGAAAGAGACTCAAGATTATTTAGGACACAGTTCAGTTCATGATTATTTTTGAGGATGGCTTATGTATTTATTTATTATTTTAATTTTGTGTATGAGTATATTGCCTGCATGTGTGTAAGTGCACCTGCGTTGTGCAGTGCCCATGAGGTCAGAAGTGAGTGTCAGATTCCCTGGAACAGGTGTTACAGACCATTGTTAACCTCCAGGTGGGCGTTGGGAATTGAACCCAGGTCCTCTGCAAGAACAGTGTGGGTTCTTAATGGCTGAACCATTTCTCCAGCCCATGTTTATGTAAGTGTACAACTCTTGGTGAATGCTGATTTCAATGTGAAAGCAGAGGTGAGCAATATATTGTAGATTAGTGAATAAATGGTGTAGAGAGGTAACCCAGACACAGAAAGACAAACAACACACATTCTCACTCATAAGGATTTGATAACTTTGATTCTTTAATATTTTTATTTTATTTATTACTTTAATTTTATTAGTATTAATATATTGCCTGTATGTGTGTATGTGTACCTATTAAATGCAACACACTTGGAGGTCAGAAGAGGATGTTGGATTCCCCTAGAACTGGAGTTACAGACTGTTGTTAGCAGCCCTATGGGTGCTGGGAATGAATTTGGGTCCTCTGCAAGAGCAGTCAGGGCTCTTACCCACTGAGCAATCTCTCCAGCCACTAACTTTGCTTCTTTAGATACGCGCGTTTCAACTGGAAAATTCTTAAGAGGTTAAGAAACTAATAAGGAACCATGGGGTTGGTTCATGGGAGGAGAGATAGCATGCAGTGATCTAATGAGAAAAGGGGCATAATAGGACAGGATGGCTTCAATCAACTAGAGAGTGGGAAGGGAGGGTGAAAGAGGGAAGTAAGAGGAGGGATATGAACTAAAGTTTCGAAAATGTCATATGGAAACCTACTGTAGAAGCATCGTTCAACATCTGCATGTACAATATAAAAAGAATTCAAATGTAATTACACTATAACAGGGGTTGATTGGCCCTAATAGACATCACAGGCTACCAAATGAAAGCCTAATGCCAGGAATGGACTCTTACTTTGGGAGTTATTGACCAGGTAAGTCCCATAGCCTCTCAAACAATATTGGCTATTGTGCATTGTATTTGGCTACCCACCAGAACTGTACAGCAAGATCCTACTGTTGAGCTGTAGAGAAAATGAGGAAAAATCAGAAATCAAGCTTGTATAGAGCTTGAAGCTTCATCTCTACTGACTAGCTTTCATAGTTTTAGAAGGTACTGTGCACATTCCTGGCAGAGAAAGGTAATCATCACCTTTAAACAGTCATGAATCATGAGAGCTATAATACAAACTGTATCGGCAAAACATGTCCATCGGTGCAAAGGTAGCACAAATGTTATCGGGGTAGCAGCCACCTTCTGACTGAATGTAAAGCCCATTTCACAAGATGGAGTTCATATCTGACACTGTTATCAGGGCCAAGAACATGTGACTAGACAGGTTACAGGCCATAGAGAGATTATAGTAATATTGCTCTGTTAAAGAGACACAGTATTAAACTGGATTCTAAGAACTTATTGTTCTACACATAGATTAATGCATTTCTTAACTCTCATAAGGGAAGGTTCTTTTTGCAGGAGATGACAAGTAATACAGAGGTGCACAACTATTCAACAAGCAAAGAATAAGAGACTGTAAGTGCTCAGCTCTAAATGGAGTTCTGTATTGTCTTCCCAAGGCTCAGGGATCATTACAGAAAAGGGGGAGTGGACAGGTTAGATCAGTACAAAGAAACTATGTTGTCTGGATGTTACCAGGTAATTGCACATATAAACCCATGGCACTTGTGACAGTATGCACAAGACCTGTGAAGACTCAAGCTAGACAGACTCAACATGGATGGAAAATCTTGAGAAGGATCCTTAGCCTTCTAAGAATACTAGTCTAGCTGAGGATCTATTGGCAATTGATAGCTTCTGGGAAAAAGAGAGTGAGTTTTCCTTATTGGTGTGTCACCTGGTAGGTTGACCATGCTCCAAGAGATAGGCCCATATCCACAACCATTATGAAAACAGAGATTAGACTTGAAATGCCTTTAAAAACAACAGTAATAGAAGTCATGATGTTGGGGCAGATAGTAAGATGTGGGTAGAGAAGGGGAAGGGCCTCTGAATCTGATCAAGACATATCTTATGAAATTCTCAAACCAGTAAAAATTTGAAAAAAGAAATTGTAGAAATGTTGACTTTGAGGATCATCAGCATTTAAGAAGTAAATAATAATATCCATGGAAAAGTCCAGAAAGACAGCTCAGAGATATGTGAGATAAAGACAGAGCAGCAAACTCAGAGTCAAAAGATTAAAGATGAAGTTTGTAATGAACACTGGTAGATGCTCCAGAAATACCTTCCCAATAATATCCACTGGATGTTATAATAGATTTTCCCTCCAGAGTCCTTTCAGTGAAGTGGTAAGAATAAGAGCCAGACTCCAGCTTATGGAAACGTGAATAAAATAAGCTTGACTCTACACCTATGAATAGAAATGACCAGGATGATAGGACAGAGGCTGTGTAAGAAGTATTTGGAATCAACTGCGTTTGTGTACCAGCACCCACAGGGTGACTAACAGCTGTCCAGGACTCCCGTTCCAGGGAATCTGATGCCCTCTTCTGACCTCCTTGGGCACTGCATGACATGGATGCACTTACATACATGCAGGCAAATACACTCATACACATAAAATAAAAATCATTTTTAACAAAAGTATTTGGAGTCAAGCAAGCATTTTTATAAATGTTGTGGAATACTCAAGTTTCTAAACTATAATTCTCTCATGGAGAATGAGAAGAGAGTTCAGAATTGGGAAGCTAACGAATGACTTGAAACACAAAGGTAGTAAGAGGGAATTGAATCAAAGCTGTAACAGTCTACAAGGCTAAAGGAAAATGAGAGCTGAATGACTAAATTGTGAATATAAATAAGTTTATAAATGAAGAGCATGTTTAATGATCTCATCTCTTTCTTTGGAGTATGGGGCATCCCTAGAAGTATGATCAAAGAGTTCTCTTAATCGCCATCTGCACTCCCGTCATCTGAATAGTTTCTCAGAAATGTTCTAGACTGCCTTTTATTTCAGCATACCTAACACTGCCAGTCCTTAGCTACCCAAAGTTTTAACCAAATTATTTACTTCCTAAAAAAAGTATTGGGATGGAAAGATTTGGTTCAGCAGTTAAGAGCACTTACTGCTCTTGCGGAGGACCCTAGTTTGAGTACCAGCACCCACAGGGCAGCTAACAAGAATCTCTAACTGCAGTTCTAGGAGATCTAACAGCCTCTTTTGACTTCCACAGGCACTGCACAACACAGGTGCACCTACCTACATGCAGGCAATACACCCAAACATATAAATAAAATATATTTTAAAATAGGACTTGTGCAAATTGGCCAACACAAGTGCACAAGTGAGTTTATATGGCTGAGGAGTCAGCAGATCCAGGAGTAAATGTAAGTATTCCATACTGTCAAAACACAGTATCCAGAATCTTAAAATGAAAAGTTAAAACAAAAGTAAATCATACAAAAAAAGAAGTAGTGGTTCTGCCTCATCAGAAAAAAGTGAACCCTTAATTTTTAAAAAAAATTTTTTTCTATTAGCATAAAAGAAAAAAGGAAGTGAGATAGGAAAGGAAAATGTGGAAGGGAAGAGGGAGGAAGGAAGGAGGACAGGGTAGAAAGAGAAGTCAAAAACATGAAATTAGAAAAACAAGTCCTATTCTGGTCTCCTCTGAGTCCCTTACAACAGCAAGCCTGGAGCCTGGCAGACAGAAGGCATAGATTAGTGTCTACTGAGCGCACAGAAGTACTGATAAAGAAGCCACCTGCGCCATCCAGCCTCTGCTTCTGGAGAAGAAACTCTTGAGAACCAGAAGCAACTAAGAACAGACACAGTGCTTCCACAACATTTTGTACTTCATGAAAGACCACAAAGCGACTTCTTCCTGGCCCCCAAGATGTGAGCCCCAGGCTGTGAATGGGAAGCGTATGCCTGCTCTCAGAGTCCAACCTGTGATACAGTGGTCCATGGGAAATTGGTCCAGATTTACTTGGCTTCAGTTCAATTTCCACTACTATAGATAGCCATGAACTCAAAAAGAATCTAAGGAAGCGGGCTATTCGGTAAACAGGAAAACAGGATTATCACTTGTCCTGGCTTCACCCCAGTGGTGAACCCCTTATATCCAAGACACATTTTTACCTGCTTGATGCCTAGAGTCTGTCAGAATCCCACCTCACTGGACCAGAGCAGGATCTGCTTTCTTCTTTTTCCTTTTCCATACAGTTCTGAGGACTGACAAACACTGACTTAGACACCCAGGCAGTTCTTGTTCCTGAGATAATTCTGCTCCCCACAGCTGGAATCAGGTTTTTCTTCTTCAAACAGCAACAAAAGGATTTTCTAGCATTGCTGTAAAGGAACTTCTCTTCCCATCAAACTATTGGCATTTTCCCCATCATTTCCCTTTCTACAGAGGCCATGTCCACAGGCTTGACTGACTCTTGTCTTGATGACTGATCTGCCATCCATTTCTCTGCTGGGATTAGCCTTTGGTCCCTCTCACTATCAGCTTCCTTGATCCTTCCAAACATCTTGTTCTAGTTTGCTTTCCTGTTGCTGTGATAAACACCATGATCAATGGAGCTACTTGGAGAAGAAGTTTATTTGGTTTATAGATGCCTTTCTTGAGGGAGATCAAGGCAGGAATCTAAAGGTAGAAATTAGAGACCACAGCTTCTTACTGGCTTGCTTTATTTGGCTTACTTAGCTACCTTTCATAAACAGTCCGTTTCCACCTTTCTAGGGATGCACAGTAGGCTGGATGCCTCACATCAATTAGCAATTATGAGAATGCCCCTCATATATGCCTACAGGCCAGTAATATGGAGATAATTCCTCAACTGAGATTCCTTCTTCCCAGGTGTGTCAAATTGACAGCCAAGTATCACCATCACACCGTCTTCCCTGTTATAGCTTGATCAAATATTCTCTTTAGGAGAAAGCACTGGACTATAAGAGACATACAAATTATACTCCATTTCAAGAGGTTAAAGTTTTGAAAATGAATTTCACCAATAGTTATTTAACATATGCTATTAATACCTAGGTGAAAACAGGCATACATCAATTTCTAGGAAAAAAAATTAATGAGCAAAGTACAATGATATGTATGTTTGAAACTACCATAATGAAACCTGTCATCTTATATACAAACTAAAAAGTAATTTAAAAAGATATGGAGATAATGTATCTCCTTTCACAAATTCTGGTTTTTAAGAGTTTTGTTCTTATGTAACACAATTAGCACAATGTGTGAAGAAAGTGCACAAGATGGTGAGGAATTCTCTGATAGTGATTCTCAATAGAAAACTCAAAATAAAGTCTTTACAGTTCTAGGACTCTTTAGTTCAATCAAATAATGATGTACAGCACAATTTGTTGTAGTACAATGATGAAAGTGACTTCTGTACCAGCTATGGAGTATCTAGGTCACACCCTCCCAAATCTTCATATGCTGATGCTTGGGACCCTGAATATTGCCAGGCTGTTTAAACGGGGGGGGGGGTGGATCTAATGGGTAGCGATTAAGTCCTGGAGGCAACACCTTCATCCTGCATAAATGGATTGATACTGTCTTCCCAGAGGTTCCACGTATCATAGGCCTGGATTAGTTACAGTGTGAATGGGCCACTTTAAGCAAATTGATCTTTCTTGTCTTGCCATTTTGCTTCCTCTCTAGCTGTGTGGCCTTCTACTATCTCCTCTCTGTCTCTCTGTCCATCCCCATCCACCATCTCTTTCCAGGATGCATTGCTTTGCACTAATTACAAAGATATTTTTCAACTCCTCTGACTCTCTTATACATTGATCCGTCCTGAAGTTTCACACAGATTTTAAATAAGAAAATCAGAATAATCAGAATAATGGGTGCTTATTTTACCTCTGACCACTCTTCTTTGCAAGTATGCATATCAATTTAAACATTTTCTAGATATAAAATTCTTCCAGGTCAAGTTACTTTTTAAAAATTCATATAGTTTACTGCAATTATTGAGTGTGAACTAGAAAACTAGTAACACCTTATTTTCATTGAAAATTATTTTCTTTATGCTCTCCTCTCTCTCTCTCTCTCTCTCTCTCTCTCTCTCTTCTCTCTCTCTCTGTTTGTGTATGATATATACGTGTGTGAGTTTGGCTGCCATGGTACATGTGTGGAGGTTAGAAAGCTCCTTTCTAGAATATGTTCTATCTTTCCGCAGTGGGATCTGGGAATCAAAATCAGGAGGTGATCAAGTTTTACTACAAGGACATTTACCCACCAAGCCATCCTACTGACCTTTATTTTTCATTAAAAAAAAATCATTCTGTAAGGAATCTACTCTCTGCTACAGTTTAATATTTATTCATCACGGTGCATGTATAAATGCTGTTCAATAGGCATTTGTTGAGTGGATAACATACTGTAGTTATGCAATTCTATACAGAATTTTTATGTGTTGAGCATATTTTTAGATTAAATATAGCTGCAATATTAATGATAGACAATTCTGAAATTAAGTGGTCCTAATGACAAGTAGTTTACACATATGTGCCCACAAATCTTTGTAAAACTACATAAATATTGAAATCTGTACAAGTCATGAAATACCTTTCTTTTTAACTAATACTTCTTGCTTCTGAAGTAGGATAAATATTGCAAATATTTGGAGAGCAACAAGAATCAAATTGAAGACATGTGCCAATGGTGATCTTTAAAAATTTCTTATGAATCGATATTTTTTAAAAGTATGGTTCACTGCTGGGTGAGGGAGAGTAGATCTTTAAGGGAGTGACTCTAGATAGGCAGACTAGACTCTTGTGGATGAACTTGTACTGAGGGACGTCTGGGTATTGGATAGGACTTAATACAGATAAAAGAATGCGTAAAACCTGGAGGGAGGTATGGGGACTGGGAAGGAGATCTAAATTTGATTAAGATCTACTATTTGAAACGTACAAAAACTCAATAAAAATATTTTTTAAACCATGGAAATGGAGCCATTTTGATTGCATCACCTAAAACTCGGTTAGTTGATATTATAACAAATGATTACAGCATTAGTTGTTTGTCAGTTCCTAATCTGTCCAGGCTCAGAAGGCACTCTTGGGATTAACATACCATTTAAAAGCAAAAGGGAAATTATATAGTACTCAATTTTTTCCAGAAATAGTCATCTTTACCTTCCTCCTCTGTTTTTCCCGTTGTCTTTCTCTTTCTCTCCACTGTGTATAGAATTGTAAATAATCTTTCTGAAGCTGCTAGAAACATCACTTTCCTGGCTCTTCACTCTTCCTCTCGTGTGAGGAGCAGTTTTTTATTTTTTTATTTTTTTTTCAGACTTGCTGGAGCCTGCACACATCCCTGAGCAAATCCAGGTTCTGGCAGCACCTATTTATGTCTTCAACTCTAGATCTATAAACCATTTCACTCTAAGCGCTAATATGGGGAGAAAAATTTTCTCTCTTTCTAAAATTTTGAAATGGACTTCATCACTGACAGGAATCTAGAACCTCGCTCATCATCTTGATTTCACATTTGATTTCCTGTGGCAAAATGAAGCTTTATCATTTTTCCTTTTCATTATTATCTTTTCAAGGAATTTTTCAAAGTCCCTAACAGTTTCTTCAAAACATCTCTCCTTAACCTCCAAATAATAGTAACGAAAACCATAAATTTCTCTCAGTTAATGGTAAATGAATCAGCAACATGTGGATTATATTCCCCTTAAAGTGCACAAGGATTTAAAAATTAAGCAGAAGATTATTGAGCAATTTTTTTCCAAATCCCAAATGTTGGACACACAGTTCAAGATGTTTATTGAACCTGAAATAGGCCTGAGTTACCCATCCACATTTAATTCAGGCTAAAATAATTCTTACCAGCTGAATGCATAGTCAGTAGACTTGGTAAGGAAAAAAAAATAAAATCAATGACTTAATATACAAGAAACTATTTTAAACATGTAATCATTTAAATTGAAAACCAATTACCTTTGTGAAAAGCTTTAAAAGAAGATGTGATGACTCCATTTCTGGCTTCACAACCACCCAGGTCACACCCCAAATTACGTTTTAATAACCTATAAGCTGACCCTCCCATTTTACAGAAGACAGCTTAAAACTTTTAGTAACACACAGGGCAAATGCTGTGCAGGAATGCCTGTGTCAAGAGTTCATTACTAGATGACAACTCTCTTGTCACCATAGTTCTGGACTTCAGTGATGCTAAAGATTCCTATTTAATTCCTGCATTACCTGGATTTATAAAGTTCTGGTTCTACTAAGCTTGATGAACAATTTAACAAGACTAGCTAGCCAAGAAACAAGTGTATTTATAGGTTAGGGAAATGGCTGACTGAATAAAACAATTGCCACACAAGCATGAAAAACCTGAGTTCAAATGACTAGAACCCTTGCAAAGGTGTGTGTGGTAGTGTACATCTGTAATCCCAGTGCTTCTATGGCTAGAGATGGGAGTTGGAGACAGGAGAATCCTTTAAAGCTAAGGGGCCACCTGGCCTGATACATTCAGAAGAAATGATAAAAAGACCATGTCTTGAACAAACTGGAAGGTGAGAATTAACACTTAGGGTTATCATCTGACCTCCACAAACACACCAGGGTATGACTGCACACATGCACGAATACGGTATATACTCCATACAAATACATAAATGATATACGTACAAAAGGATACAAGTGTATTTGCTGAACTACATAGAATTAATAAAATCCCCTCAGATTACCTGCTTTAGATATAGAAGTTTGATGAAGAAGTCAGAAGAGTGAAGAAAATTAAAAAATAATTGTCTGAGAGAGACACAGAAGAAAGAGAGGGCTTATAGGCCGCATCCATCAGATCTGTGGGATGGGGGCTGGTTTCACTGCCACTGATTGCAGTAAATAGGACCTTCAATTTTAAACAGAAAGGGATTTCAAAAATCATCAAGTCTGGTGTCTTCTTCATTTAAAAAATATTCTACACTATCGGTTTTTTGTTGTTTTTTGTTTGTTTGTTTGTTTTGATCTTTTTGAGATGGTTTCCTGTAGCCCAAGCTGGCCTGAAACTCCCTAAGGAGACCAGGCTGGCCTGCATTCCACAGAGACTGCCTGCCTCTGCCTCCCAAGTGTTGTGATTAAAGGCATGTGCCACCATACCAGGCTTTACTATAGTAACAAGAATTATCTGTTACTTTGTACTAATGTCATACCAAATTACTCCAGATTTTAGTGTCTTTAAACAACACAAATATCTTGTCTTACAGTTACACCCGCCAGGCATCCAACATAGATTTTGCTACATGAGTATCAAGCCACCAACAAGGCTGCGTTTCTTTTAGAGCATCGTGTCATTTCCTTCCCTTTTATTGCTAGATGTTGCTTGCATTCTTTGGCTTAGAGTTCTCTTTCTCCAGCTTCAAAACCTGAGTACTACATCACTCTGACCTCATTTCCATTGTATTCTCCCCCCCCCCACTTTCCTTGCTCCATCAATCCCTCTCTCACCCCCTTCTCTCTTCCTCTCCCTCTCTTTCTCCTCTGCTGTTTCCCTGGTCTACTTACAAGGACTCTTGTGATTAATTGGGTACATTTAGATAATCTAGGATAATCTATCTATTATAATGTCAGTTTATTAGCAACCTGAATTCCATTTGCAACCTTAATACCTTAATCCCCTTTCTCATGTTCCATGATGTAGCCACAGCTCCTAGGGATTAGGGTATCTTTGTCTCCTCTTGCTGTGACAAAATATCCTAACCAAACCAACTTAAGAAAAGAGATTATTTGGCTCACAATTCCAGGTTACAGTCCACTTTTGCAGGGAGTCAAGTCAGTAGGAACTGTAAGGCGACAGGTCAGACCATAGCCACAGTCAAGAACAGAGACCAATGAGTGAGGTCAGGCATGGTAGTGCTCAGTGTGCTCTCTCCTTGTTGTTCAGTCCAGGTCCCAGCCTAAGAAATCATGACACCTACATTCAGGATGGCTCCTCCCACTTAGTTAACCTAGTTAAGAAAATCTCCCACAGATATGCCCTCAGTTCAATCTAATCTAGATGACCTCTCAATGAAACTCTCCTCCCAAATGATTCTAGACTATGTCAAGTTGACAATTAAAATTAACCATTATGTCAAGGTGACAATTAAAATTAACCCTCACAGATGTGGACATGTTGGTGGTTGGAGGGGTAGCAGGAATCATTTTTCATTATATACAAGATACTTACATTTGTAGGTAGAGGTGAGGAGTTCTGTGTGGTGGAAGTATTGAACTGCTGCTTCAATGGTAAACGATTTTTCCTTCACATTTTTGGGAAGTGGATTGATAGAAAGACACAATCATACTCCACTAGCAATAACAATTCTGTTCAGTATTTTCTGCAACAAGAAATGTGTCTAATCTCATGATCAGAATCTAAACATTGATTTTCTTTTAACCCTGGTTAGACCAGTTCATGAACTAAAAGAATCGATCTACTTTAAATTACTGCATGGCTATATTGTGCCCAGAAGTAGAATCTTGCCTGGAATCAATCACTTTTGTACAGTTTGGAGCATTTTGAAACCAAACTCATGACATGTTCATAAAGATGCAATTACATTCTAACAGAATAGGAAATGCTGTCCCATAAAGGTTCCTAGTTTCTTTTAACATAATTTTAAAACCTCATGTCAATGATAATGAATAAAATGACATGCAATATCACTAAACCTTTAGATAAGAGATGATATCTAAAACAACATCGTGAAAATAAGCTCTGAACTCTAGCTTTATTTTTGCTTTATAAGAAATCCCCAGTGTAGGCCTTGAAATCTGACTCAGTGCATAAGAGTGTTTGCTAAGAAAGCATAAGGATCTAAGTTTGGATTCCAGCACCCATGTACAAGCCAGGAATAGTTTTATTTGCCCTGTAAACCCAGTACTGTGGAAGCAGAGACAAGAGCATTACTGGGACTTGCTGGCTGCCAGCCTAGCCAAAAATTATGAGCTCCCGGTTCAGGATTAAACCCTGAGTCAAAGGAATAAATTGAACAGTGAGAGAAGAGGACACCCAGTGCGCTTCTCTGGCCTCTGTACACACTTGTGCCTATACACATGCACATATACCACACACACATACACCACATGCGCACGCACACAATAAAATAAAATAAAATTATAATGAAAAGAAAACTCTAGTACAAACAGGCCTTTTTCTCCTTTCCTGTCTCCACTGCTCCCGTGTGATTGTAACAGTTTGCCGACAGCCCAGTGTTCCCCTAATGCAATCATGCTTTATGCTCATAACTTCAAACTGACTTTGTTAAATCTGGAAACTTCCCTGAACTTTCTAAGTAATGCATACAATTTTCTGCTTGTATCTGCATGCATATCCACAGGTGCCTACAACTCAAATATCTGAATACATGTCCCCTCCCCCTTCACACCAGTTTTGCACCTATCATTTTGGGGTGCAGCCTCAGTGAATCTTCTGCCGTATACATTTGCTTTCTCTTTTAGAAATTTTGGTAGAATTTACCCTTCAAGTTTGTTTTGGGCTTTTCTCCAACTGCTTTTAGTTAGCACCATTGCCAAGAGGCTCATAATAACCTTTTTAAAAAGCCAGTCATACATAGAGATACCCAAGGTTGTTCTTCACTGTCTCCAAGATTACATCTAAACACCTTAGTGAGAGATCCCGCACCCTTCCATGATTCTACTTCCAGTACTTTGTACAAGTCAGCTAAAACTGTTTGATGTTGCCTTGTCCCATGTCTTATGATCTTTTTGCAATTTGTCAATGACAATTGCCTGAGCTTCTTGAAAGTGCCATTGTTTTATAATATCCTTTCCCCATTGAACTAGTCCAATCCCATATAGTGAGGGCTTCAAGTGTAATTCATGTGCTGACTTTCCTGCCCTCCCTGTTCCACCTACACCTCATGAGATGAGTTTGCCTCTGTGCTTCCACAAATATTATTTTTCATTGCAGATGAACACAGGTCACACTGCTAATGACACTTTGATTATGTATCTCCCTCCACCCCTGCCTCCATTCCCTGTGGAGTTTGGGCATGTCACAGAAAGAATACTTGGACACATTGAGGTCTCTCCATTTTGGAGTCACAGCCTTGTTAGGCTCTGTGTAGCTGTTTGCCAGTGAGCAACTCAATAAAAGAGACTAGAACACAGGCTTCTCTACCCTCCTCCCCTTTTCATTGCACCATGTGGTCTCTAGTACTGATCCTATCTACTTCAAAACCCAAATAAGTACTGCAATTTTGGTAGGACAGAAATCACTAGTTTGAAATGTTACATTTTCATAGTTTGATACCATACACAATAAGCAGAATTTTAAATGAAAATTGATTGATCTGGTAAAGTGTTCATATTCTGCCCACTATTTTCACAGTTCTGGGTCCAAAATCATTATAATAAAATTTCTATTCCAGCATTCATCAAGACTATAAAAGAAATGTTGCCATTCATAGATGTATTAGTGCAATAGGGCCCAATGCTGCTTTCAAAGACTATTTTCTTATACAGAGACATTTTATAGTCAGGCAATCATCTTGTTAAACATTTCCTATAAAATTTTAAAAATCATTACCTAGGAGTCTATCACCGTGGCACTAATCACACCTCTACAATTAAGCTTATTTCAACCTTTTCACCATAATCCTTTTTCTTTAATCAAGGGTTTATTATTGGGCTGTTAATGTGAAAGTTGAAATAAGAAAAAATCTCAGCTCAGGAATGAATTCTAACAGTAGCAGTTACAGAAAACTCTGAGAAATTCTAATATTTTTCTATAAGATTTATGTTAGGATGTGGGCTTAATTTATCCCTTTTTATCCTTGTAAATTATTTTTCTCATATGAAGAAGGCTGAAGTTTCTCCTTATGCATTTAAGAATGTCTTCTATCTGCGTATTTTGGTTTTCTTTGGTGGGAACACAAAAGCAAAATTATTCTATTAAGCTGGGGAAGGAAATTCAGCTGGTCTGGGGATGTTTTGAGGTCTTTTGTTATATTACTAATTTAAAATGCAGTTTTGGCTTCTGTATGGAAAAAGGATCAGGAAAAATTCATCTTGCTAAATAAATCAACAAAGTTTCTGTCTCTGAAGAGTTTCTCTTAAGAGAGAAGTTTCAAGTTCAAGGGCAATGTGTATTTTAATGTTAGTCAAACTTCAACCTTAAAACACTTATTTGGTATAAACTCTTACACTTTAAAGTGAATCCATACAACTCATTATGTTGTCTATACATAGCCATCCTAGGAATAATGTCATATAAACTACTTATGCATCCCAGTCCTTTCCCAAATTCATTCACCTTGGTTCAGGTCTCAGCCACTTCTCACCTGGGCATTTTCCTCCAGACTATCACCCAGTTTCATCTCTTGACTCTCAAGTCAATGTTCTCATGATGGTTTGAGGGAGATATGCTCTGAAGTGATATTGCTTCTCAACTTAGAGTGTCTTTTACTTTTCAAGATGGAGAACAAGGTCTTTTTCATAAAAAGCTGTCATTTCTGTTTGCCTGCGCCATATCAGTCCCCTCTCAGCTCTTCCTTATCCACCTCTCTAGAGAGGCTGGCAAAGGTAAATATCTTTCTGGCAGTCCCTAGACATGCAGCTAGAAGGGCCATTCAACAGACTTCTGACAAATGATATATAATTGGAAATCTGCTGAAGACTGAAAAATGTCTTTATTTTATTTGAAGTAAATAGCTGGTGCTGCTCCCTTCGCTTCATGCTCCTTTCCTTTGTCTCAGGACCATGAGATGCTTTGAGATGGACATGTGAGTTTGAAAGGTAATATGTCAATCATGGAAAGAGGAGAAAAAAAAACAGTAATCTGGTCTGCAAGGGTATCAGTTGTTAGCTAAACCAGGAAGGGAAGTTTTTAAGGAAAATTTCTGTTACCTAAGAAAAATTAAACCCACATTTTAAATGATCGTTCCCGCTCTTCAATAGGTTGAAATCATTTCTAAGAGAAACATGTGTTTCTCTTGCAACTCCTGTGTCTCCAAAATTTCGACATCACTGGTGATCTCTGAGTTTCTGTATCATTCTTTCGTACCTTGTGACTGTGCTATTGCAGAATTCCAGTCTCCTCACACCAAACAGTTCACCACTTTCACTTCTTTTCGTACAATGAATCTTAAAATGTGTCTTTCTGGGAAAAGATATGTTTACTGATCCCTAGATTAGATTATCTTCCCATTATAAACTATTTTTTAAAGATGAATTGATTGATTTATGTGTGTGTGTATGTACAAATGTAAGCACTTTTGTATACATACAGAGACCAGAAGAGGGCCCTGGATGTCCCCCCCTCTCTCTCTTTCTCCACCTATTCCTTTAAGGCAGGGCTTCTCCCTGAACCTGGAACTTAGGTCCCTCAGCTTGATAGAAGCTAAGAAGCCCAAGTAATCTTCTAGTCTCTGTCTCCCTCAGAGTAGGGGTTACAGTCATGCATGGGACTACTGTGCGGCCAGTGCTCTTTACCACTGTGCCACCTCTCCAGCCCCACACTTAGATATTCATTAGCTTCCAATAATTGTCCCGCTTGGCACATACATTACTGAGAGTATACATTCATTCATGTTAGTACTTAACATCGTTGTGTTTTCTAAGAAACTATAAGATACTTTAGTAGAAAAAAAGGTTGTTTATTAGTGTCTTACCTATTTTTAGCATAGCACTGGATAAGTATCCAATAGCTTCAAGAAAGGAATGAAAAGAAAAGAAAGAAGGGGGTGAGGGAGGCACAGGGAAAGGGAGAGAGAGTGAGAAAGTGAGCTTTTATGAGAACTAAACTCCAAATCTGAACATGAATTTGGACCCTCCTTTGACATTGTAGTTTCTATCTCACATGTGGAAAAGAAGTTGTAAGTGGCCCATGTATTTGAAGCTCAGTACGAAAACATCATGGTGCAGATGATTGTAAATGTTAGAGAAATATATTCTCTCCATATGTGATCTTGATAACAGCTGAATCAATGTATTGTTATTGGTTGGTGGATAGTTACCAATGTAGTATTGCCAGTGAGTCAGGAGTGGGGAGAATGGTCAGAGTTCTAACACTGGAATTGAACAGTGAACTTTACAACCAGATTGAGTGATTAATCGAGAAATTAATGTGTGGATCACAAGGTGTAATGATGCTTTCTAAAATTATGTACCAAAGTTTGTGTGTTTGTTTTCCTAGCAAGAGATTCAAAAGTCTTTTTCAGAAATTCAGCAGAGTGAGTTTCAGCTCTAAAATAAAATTAAGAGCACTGGGTTATATTATAAGTATGGTAATAGTGCCAAAATAGAAGCATAGCCTCTCTGAAAAATTAATTTGTGTTTACTGTGTTGATGTTTTGGTGATCTCAGTATAAATAAAGCTATGTCATAACTAGTTGTGTTTTATGAAATTCCTAAAAAATCATTTGATTATTCATTTGTTAACTTGTCTCCTTCTAATAAAATATTAAATGTGTATGTGTGCCCTACAGTGTGATAAGCTAACTGCACACACTATCCCTGAATTTTTCTAGGAAATCTACAAGCATGCTATCACTTTTGCCCCTTCCAGGTGAGAAGTCCCTGTAAAAATGTCAACGACACGTTCACCATCCATGTTTAAAGCTGAATGCTCAGAGTAAGCAAAGTGAAACGTATTTTTAGCCTTCAAGGAAAGTAAGGCTCATGTAAATGATCTTTAGAAGAAATGTCTCATAGTGGTCAAAGACACAGTCAGTAATAATAGCATTTTAAGGTTTTAAAAAAAAGTCCTTAATGATTCCATCTGGACCATAACCATTGCTTAAACACAGAGAAGAGGAAAAGATTTTAATCAGCAGGGGTTTCACAAGCAAGGTGGAGAGGCAACAACTTAAGTTCAAGGGACTGAGGAATCCATTTTAACTGGGGCCTGGATTCCTGCTGAGAAGCCGTGGGAGATAAGCCTGGGAGACTGTCTGGGTGCAATGCCATGGTCTTGCACGCTCAACTGAAATGTTTGACCTTTGCCCTTAGATAATGCGAACCACTTGAGTTTTTGAGCTGGAAGGTGACATCATGAAAACTGTTTTTAGTAAGATTAATTTGGCACCAATGCACTGGTTGGACTGGGAGCAGAGAAGATGGGAACAGATCAAACCCACCAGGAGAGCAGAGAGGGCAGAGAAGAAAGGTAACAACATCAACAGAGGCAGGAACATGAAGATGTGACAGACTGGAATCTAGACGTCCCCAGGCAATACGTGATCATGCACAATGCGACTGTTCCGTTAAGAATGAGTTCTTCCCATATGAAGAGAAAGCCAATGCAGAGCCTCCGAGTATGGTTTGAACTCTGAGGAAACATCAGCCTGTCCCTCATCATCTCTAGGACATTTCATTTTTACTCCTTCTTCTGTATTATAATATAATGTCTCCTTCAATGTCCAGTTTTCATTGATTCATTTATTACTTCTATAACTTGTTGGAAGCTTAGCATAGATGCAATGCTTGAACTACAACAGTAAGCGAAGGAGGCAAGGCCCTTGCTCTGACGAGACTTGTGCTTCACTCTTGACAGACAGCTACCAAGTATCTGACAAAGAACAGAGAATTCCAGTGAGATAATGTGGCAAAGAATGACTGGAGGAAATTTAGACAGAGTGTTAGTAGGGTTCTTCTGAGGTGGTGGCATTCAAACAGAGATCTGAATGTCAAGAAGCAAATGTGTTCAGGACACAGCGCACATGATGTTTCGGGCAGAAATGATCCACTCCTTGCTTGACAGAGAACCGTGCTGGCTGGAGGACCAGTTAGGGAAGGTAGCTAGGGGCTTGGTATGTTAAAAATGACTCTAAGATATTTAAATTTGGGGCTTTTAGGGTTTACAGTAGGAGGATGATGTTGCAGTTGACAGAAATTTGGATACTGAGACAGTTCTTTGATTTAGATTTCATATATTTGAGAAGGAAGAAGACAAGTTTCATTTAAAACTTGAGTTACAATAGATATACTATGGAAAATTAGCCACACTGATAGTCATTGCTCAGGAAACAGATACAATTCTCTGAACTTGAGGAAACGATGCCTCGAGGCATTTATGTATGCCAATGTCAGCAACAGTCCTTGCTCCCTTACAGCAACTGGAAACATGATTGAAAGGGTTCTCCAGGAGGCTTTGAAGAGTAAGCAGTTAGATGATGATCCACTGCCAAAAACACTGCATTTTGAGGACTGCAATCTATGGCATTAAATGAGGTCTAGCTAGGTCTAAGGAGCAGTATTTTTCAGAAGAATTTTAGACAAACATCTTCTTTGTTTAGAGAATTACGAGGAAGAGCATGGCTGTCTGCTTTAGTTCTTCTCATGAATTGTCCTATTTCTACTTTTCCAGAAAAATAATTTTCAGTCTTCATTGAGCTCAGAATTGCCTTCTTCCAGAAAAAGAGAGAAACATCAGAGAGTTCAGAAAATTTACTGTGGTTGAAAATGTACCTCATTTTCTTTACAGATTATTTTGAATCTGCTTTGAGAAATACGTATGTTCTCTAAATATACTGTGGAAATGGTTCATTGAGTGTTATGAAAAGAAAGTTTAGTCTCATTTCCTCGGCAGACTTTTCAACCCGACAGTGCTAAATGGGAAGAATTCTTTGGGATTATGGTGTGTGTTTGGATAGACATCCTGAAACAGCTGGTTATTTTCAACCATTTTCTCACTGTGGCGAGATACTGCTGCTGGATGAAGGAGGGAGACAGAGCCTCCCGGTCTGTGCAAAAAACAAGGGAGAAAAAGTGGACTTTAATTCAGAACAGAATTCAGTTTTATGCATCAGACACATGATTCTTACTATTCTGTTCATAAAAGGTGCACATCAAAAATGTGTATTTATTTGAGAAAAACAACAAGTCTACTCCTAATAATGGAATCTGAAGATCTAAAATCTCAAAAGAGATAGAATTTGTGGTCCTTCTAGTCATTTCTTGACAGAGAATCTGGACTCTATCACAGGTCTTGAACCTACCTTTTCTTAACTTACAGGCCACTGGGCTGCTTGACAACTCTGATTCAAAGCACTAATCCCTGCTGGGTGAGAGTTCTGTGAATTCACTGTGTGGCTTGCTCCCAGGCCATGAGAAACACATCCATCAGGTACAGTTCTGACTGCACACAGGTAGATGGTTTATAGACTGTTAGCCCACACTGCTGCTTTAGGTTTGAGGAATTACTTCACAAGAACAAGGCAGGTTCTATTTTTGACATTTCAGCAAGGAGACCACTTGTACATTACGGCCTGATTTGATTTACTGTAAGAAAATAAGAGTGCTGTAATTTGTAAAAGACATTTATTACATGAGTCCAAAAAATTAAAAAAAAAAAAGCTCAGTGTCTCTGTCCATCCCATCTGGTTTTATTTTAATCTCGCCCTAGTCACATATGAAATTTTGCTTAGCTGTCTTCATTTTCTTAGTCAATCTTGATTAATGGCCTTCAAAGTAAAAATAATTGGCCTGCATCAGGGTTGTTTTATAACTCTTGTTCACAAAGAATGCGAGAGGCTGGAAAATGAGCCTAAACAGAAGGAATGCATTACGTCGGTCTTTGAGAAAGAGCAGTCCTTCAGCTGTGTTTCACTGTGTATTTTTATAACAGGCGCCTCCTTGACCGTCCACGATATTACAGATACGCGGAGCCAGGACTTATGTATACTTCATCAAACTGGCCGTGGCAGTTCGACGTCCCCACGCAGCCACATATGTGAGGCAGAACCAACCCAGGCCAGCCTGGCAAGTCCAGGGCTCCCGAAAGTAAATTATCAAGCAGGCCGAGGCTATGAAACCCAGAAGTTAAAGCGGGGCAGGGGGCTAATTGTCGCTGAAGTTTAAATGGCTTGTTTATAAAAGACTTCTCTAGTCTGTGTATTTTTTTCCCCTTTCCTGAAAAGTGTGTTCAACTTTAAAGGAGTTCAGGGAAAAGCAGGCGCCCTGTGACCATTGTGGGTTTGGAGTTGAGCTCTGTTTCTTTTCAAGATCTCCACCTCTGGGAAAGCTCGACAGTTACAGAAATAAATTTGGGTTCAAACACACACACACACACACACACACACACACACACAGAGTCACATAGAGACAAACAGACCCCCACAGGCAGAGACATACATAGACACATAGACACAGACACACAGATACAGACACACAGACACAAGACACACAGACACATATAGACACACAGAGGCACATAGACAGACACACACAGGCACACAGATGCATACAGACAGAGAAACATACATAGACAAAAGACTCAGAGACAAACATGTACACACATTCACACACACTGAGATCTTTTTTTTCTTTCTATTAAGTTTTGTAAATGGAGATATTCTAGCTCTAAAATAGCAAGTCAAGTCATGTTATTGCACTATCAGGAAGTTAGCATTAAATTTTTTCCAACTTTTCAATAATTCTAATACTAGATTCAGTTACTTAGTGATTTTTAAGAATTTCACATGTTCTTCTGGTTTTTTAAAAACTATTAAAATTCTTTTCCCATCCAACTGATGTTAAATATACATGAATTCGCACTAACTTACCCACATCAACAGGCTTCTGTCCCATATTAGGCAGGGAAGTGTTCAGTCAGTGCTCTGTGGGAGCCATTATTTCCTCTTGCACAGAGCCCCAGGCTGGCTGTGCCTTCAGGAGGTGTGCTAAAACCTGGAAGGGGCAGGGAGTGGTTCCGTAATATTGGTAAAAAGCTTTTTGACAGTTCTACCGGGGTAACTACAGTAGAAGCCTTGATTAAATACCTATTATGCTCCATGTGTTTTCATAAAAGGAAAAATAAACTCTCAGTTGGGAAGGAAGAATCCTTATGGAACCAGGTTGTAGCAGAGGGGAAAAAAAATGCTGAACTGAGAATCCCAGCCCACACGTGTTTGCTTCCTGCCAGGTTTCCTAGGCCTCTCGTTTTTGCTCAGGATTCTAGCACTGCCTCTTCCTAAACAGTTCCTTTTGTTTCTCAGTTTCTACTTTTCCTTCTTGGTCTCATGAGCAGTCTACTTCTTCATGTTTCTCTTCTGTCCTGGGAGCTTACCAAGCTCTCCAGGGGTGAGACTGGAACTGGAGATCATCATGTTAAGCACAATAAACCAGACTCAGAAAGACAAGCTTGCACATTTTCTATATTCATTTTTAATATGAAAGTAGAAAAGGAATTGTTTAGAAGAGGAAGGGACCAGCAAGAGGAGGAAGGAGAGAGAAAACAGGTGAATGTGAGCAAAGCCTATGATGCGTGGATGAAAATGCCACAGGGAAACCCATTGTTCTGTGTAATGAGTCTATGCTAATAACTTTTTCAAGAAAGGAAACTAAGCATTTCCTGGCTCAGGATTCAAGTCCCTTCCTTAATTCATCATAGAATAGTTACACTTTTTAGAATAACAGTGTAGTCACAGATAAGTTTCAGGTATAATAAGCATCACTTCAGTATCCCAAGACACACACACACACACACACACACACACACACATGCACACACGCACACACATGAATACATAATCTAGTCTGAATACTCTAATTTCATGACAGTTTAATTACTTAGGAATGTATCACAATGGCGACTTGCTTTTGTTTAATGTTTTCTAAGTATGTGTCCCTACATAAAGCGCTTTAGAGATTGTCTAACACCTGGTTCATGCAAAGATATGAATAAATATTTGAATATATTATCTCAGTTAATCTTTATAACAGAACCAGGGAATGTATATTTTTATCCTCATTTTATGGGTGAGAGAAAGTAACCTTGGAAAGGTTCCAGGAATTGCGTAGGTAACTGTTTCACTTTAGAGCCCAGTTCCTTAGTTACTGTGCCATGAATTCTGCCCTTAGCCTTCTTGGTATTTGAAGCAGAAAAAATCCCTTGTTGTTGGGCTGTCTTACAAAATTTTGTGTGTGTATGTGTGTCTTCATGTGTGTGCAGGTGCACTTGCACATGTGCACATGTGCATGTCGAGGCCAGAAGACAACCTCTGGTATCATCCTTAGGATGTTGTCCACTTCCTTTGAGACAGACTCTCTCATTAGCCTTTAACTTACCAATTAGGCTGGACTGATTGGCTAGTGAACCCCAGGAACCTTTTGTCTCTGCTTCGCCCCATGTTAGGATTACCTAAGGACTGCAAGCATATACCACCATGCCCAGCATTTTCGCATGGATTCTGGGTACCCAAATCAGGTCCTCATTCTTGTGAGGTAAGTCCTTTACTTGGCTATCTTTCTTGCCCACAGAAAATATTTAACAACATCTTAACCTTCTTTCTGCTAGATACCAATGTTAATTTCCCTGATCACAACCAAGTAACATCAATTCGAAGTTTCTCTAGATATCGATAACTACCCTGGAGCACAGGTCACCATGCTACTTGCTTCCATAGGATGAGAATCTTTTCAGCTATATTTTTGTAACTTAACTGATCTACATAAAGCTCTCTTGGGTCACCAGGACTAGTTCAGCAGTGATATAATCACATTCAAAGTCAGTCTAGGACATAGGAAGAAGCAGTAAATGCTCCTCAGAGAACCATGTGGAGAAATCCAATATGTGAGTGACTACCACTCCTTCCTTGGCAGTGTCAGCAGCCAGGAAGGATTTACTGAAAGAACAAGAGCTGTGATGTCATCATTGTGGACTAAAGCTTAAGAAACCATGGAAGATGTGGGGCTCCCATTCACCCTTCCCAACAAAGGATAAAGAAACATATGACTCAGAAGGTGAGAAGGACACAAGTCTGTATTTGAAGGTGTGGTTCTTGAGACGATTATAGACAAGTGACTAAAAGCTTCCTGAGCTGCTTTTGGTTGGCTCTCTCTCAGTGTGAGCCACACTGACCCAGCGGACTGCTAGTCTCTTTTTACTCCAGTCAGGTCCATAACCAGACTCCACACCAGCATTTGTGTCCACCTTTGTGATGTCACATTCCGTGGACTCCAGCTCCTTAATTAGAAGTCTCCCAGTAATCCTCTTGAATTTCCACAAATGCAAAAAAAACAAGCTCACTCTGAGAAAAGTGCTCTCCTGGGTGTGTCATATTCAGGACTTACACCTTGAGTTACATGTGTCTCTCTCATATAGTAACGACTTCATATATCATTCCAATTCATAACTATACCTCATCAACATATGGTAGGAAGAATTTCAGGTCTGCCACTATAGTGCAAAATGGCACTGGATTTCTAGATTAACTTAAAACTGTTGCAAATCAGCCTTAAGAATTAGGGGGACCCTTCCAGAGGAAAGACAGATCTTAGCTGTGATCTGACTGATTGTTAGTGTTAGGAACTGAGCTGTATCCCATTAAAATTTGTATGTTGAAACCTCACCACCAATGCTTCTGAATTTGGAGGTAGCTGCAGTGAAATGAAAACTTAAATTGGAGCTCTTAGGAAGGAGCTCAACTGCTACCTTAATGAGAGGAAGAGATACCAGAATTCTCAATGCCACAGGTGAGGTAGGTAGGTGTCATCTACAAATCAGGAGGGAAAGCCCCACCAGAAACCAACACTATTGGTACCTTGATCTTGGACTTCCAGAACTATGAGAACAAAAATCTTTGTTGTTGAAGCTACCCAATCCATGGTATTTTACGATGAAAGCCTGTAGAAAACTAATACAACTCAGAAATGAACCAATAGCATGGGAATAGACAAGTGGGGACTAAGGAGAATGAGGAAAAAGAAATAGGCAGGAAGATCAGGAGTGAAGGAAAGTGATCTTCTCCAGGAGGACTCAACAAAACCAAGTGCTGGCCCACGTTAGAGCACATCCCCATTATCTGCCCACCAACTCCATCTCTCAAATCATGTCTGTCAGCAATCTGATGGTAGGGCAGAAATGATCTTTCTTGATTCAAAACAAAAGTTGTGATGGATATGTTCAATATTTGATTCTCACAAAGCTGTAGTAGGTTTGTGTCTAGCCCTAGCATTCAATTATGTATAATAACAACAATTGGACAGCATATTTAAAAAGAAAGAAGGCTTCACACAAAACAGGTACCTAACAATGGGTGAGAGGAACAGTGAAAAACACCTTATTTATTTATTTTGAAACCTATAAATTAAGTCAAATACTAATGAATTCTAAATTTATGGGAACTGAATCTTTAAGCAACTAATGTTTTCTTACCAGTTTGACCAAGTTTCAAACGGCCTTCTCCTTTATATTTTTGGTTTTGTTGTGTTATGTTGTGTGACGGGGTCTCCCTGTAGCCCCAGGTGGCCTGGAACTTGCTGTGTAGACAAGGCTGGCCTCCATCTCACAGAGATCCACCTGCCTCTGTCTCCTGAACACTGAGACTAAAGGTATGAGCCACCATGCCTGGATGTCCCTTAGATATTGAAAAAAGACTGACAGCATCATTTAAACAACTAACAAATATTGAAACTGTTTTGTTATTTGAGATTTAATAGTTTACTTGCTCTGTTAAAGATAATGTAAATGAAGCAGTGGTTTAGGGGCCCCTCATCTTCTTTCCACTCGTTCTTTCTGTGCTTTCCTCCCATCCTTACTAAAGAAATCTCCGTTGATCTTTTTATACAAGATGCAGCTCTATGCTCCGTCTTGCATAAACATTTGCAATTCACCACAGAAAGTATACGACGCATCTTGCATGCTTATCAAGCGCCACAAGAACTTTACAGATTACTGCCTGCCTCAGGATTCCAGTTCCCTGGTGCTTATGCATAAGCAATGGATTTATGCAAACATTGTAACATTTCCAAACAGACTGTGACAGGAGTTGTTCCTAGTTCATATAAGGTTCAGATATGCAGCCTATTTTATGCTGGTACTAGATCATTCTTCTCATTGAGTTTAAAATGAATCATTTCAACTTATAATGTTGTCAATATAAAATGTCATAATGTGGTACTCAGTTTGAACAGCAAGATGGATATTAATCTCAAAAGCTTCTGCACGCTGCTGTGGTGGAAATGAACAATGGGAAGGAGCATTAGTCTGTTTGTTTGGTAGTTTCAGCATCAAATACCATGTGTATGAATGGGAAACATCTTATTATATACAGTCTACTCATTCCCCATGATCTAGAGTGCTTATACAGCCCCGGTGGTATAATACACATTATAACTGAAATTGGATAATATGTTTTAAAAGGGAAAGGAAAAGCCCTTACAAAGAACAACGTCAACGAATGATAATGATAACATGCCTATTTGCATAATGATAATGCACATATTAACTGCCAAGCATGTTTGTTTTACATTAGTGTTTATAGCAGGGCATGGGGATTTAAAAACCACAAAAGGGTGTTTTGTAGTCTCCATTGCTGTAGTAAGGGGGTTACTCAAGAAAGAAAATAGAAAAAAAATCATATTTCAACGAGTAAGATAAATGAACTCTGCTAGTTCTTCCTTTCATGTGTGTGTGTGTGTGTGTGTGTGTGTGTGTGTGTGTGTGTGTGTGTGTTCGTGTTTTAGTTCAAGCAGTCTTGTAGAAAACGTCCTCCCTCCTTTTGCTCCTAATTCTGAGACATGGTGTCTCTTAAAACAAGAAAAACTCTTATGTAGATTTTTTTAAGCAACCAACATAAAAAATGAAACACAAATATCATCCCCGTTGATTTTCTGCATTCTTAACAAACATGTGTTTAAGAAAAGGCACTGTTTGATTCAGATACTCTGAGACGAGCGGAGAAAACCTCCATGTCTGCATTTGCATCCCAAACTGTGGATTTTATTTGTATGTCGACAAAAGCCCAAAGTTGGGAGATGTTATTTTGTGATCTGTCATATGTTTTCTGAACTTTTTAGAATAGAAAGGAGTCTCTGCAGAGCCCTTTTCCTCACTCCTAACAAAGGCATGTCCCAGTTTATTAAAAAATCATACACAACAAAAACGCTTGCCAGGTTTTATAGTCCTAATGAAAATTTGGTCCAGAGCACAAAAATTTTCTGGAAAAATGCCTGAAATTTCCCTGTCGCAGATGTTTCAACAGAAGGTGCTCGCATGCCATTCGTTAATACGGCGCCATACGGGACTCAGTGTGGCCACTGCAATATAACCAGTAAGTAACACACGCAGCGTGCACGCAGCTCCGCCAAAGTCCCCGTCTGTCGTGTGGGACTCGTATCCCATGGATTGAGACGTACCTTGATGAAACTGCATTGTCATGGAATGATAATATTTGTGGATCACCACGCACAGAAAGTATACTATGGAGAATGGGGGAGGTCCGTTGGCTTCAGCGTACTTCTTGGCACCAGAGCTAGCAAGTGTGAATTCAACTATTAATGTTTGGAATCTTTTTATTTTTTTTCTCTCCCCATCTGCCAAGATACAGGAATAACTCCTTGCAGAGAAAATTCCTTTTCCAGAGAATGTTGCTTAGGGAGAAACATAATTGAAAGGTCACAGGGCAGTTATTTCATGATTATGGAAGGTAAGTCTACAAGCTATGTTAGTTTATTATCAGAAATATACAAGGGAGTGTCTCCATGGTTGTGTTCTGAAATAAAAAGAAGTTCTGAGACACATCTCAAATGCTGCTCACACGCATGGATATTCTTGAGAGCCTAGATAATTATTTCTCGTTAAGACTTTAGGGAGGGCAGCGTCCTTACTCATTTTGGAGCAGTAGATGCACCTCTGCTCTACACCTGTTCCACAAAAAACAAAGCTGCTGTGCCATCAAAAAAATGCATTTAATGCTTCCTACTTCAGGGAGAACCATGGTTCGAACACCAGGGAGAATCCTTTATCTTGTAGGGCTCAGACATCAAGGGTGCTAAGGGGATGTACAGGGTAGTTCTTAGAGTATTGCTTTGCTCAATTTAGGGAATTAGAATAAGCAACGATATTTGTGGCTTCCTATTGCACCTTTTCATTCTCTTAGTATGTCAGGAAGCCTCAAAGAACTAAAGTAACCTAAGCTGCTCTAAACCTCTCAAAAGCCTGATGTTTAAGTATTGCCATGTCTTTCAAAAGAATCATTGAATTAAGTTACTTATTTCTTTTCATATTCTAAGGGGAAATGTTTACACATTCTCTTTAAAATTTTTCTTTACATTTTTATTAGTTCATATTAACATACAGAACAATGGATTTCGTCTTGGGATATTTGTACATGTAGAAGAAATTGTTTCACAATTTTAACAAACTGAAGTTAGAGTCTTCATAAAGAAAAAGGTTTTCATAGTCAACAACAATTATTGAAATTTTCCTTATATTCTTTCTCTCTTTTTACCAAAGATTTTTAAATTTTCACTAAGTAGTTTTGCAACAGAATGGAAGACGTGAGACTCTGTTGGCCACTTTTCTTAAATAAAGGAAATTATTGTTTATTATTGGTAATTATAACCACTCTTTATTACTATGATCACGCTATAGAAAAACCTTTTATATGCTGTCACTTTTAATCTATCTAACAAATTATGAAACAACTTTCTCAATTAAGAAATTGAACAGGAGAGCCAGGCATGGTGGCACATACCTTTAATCCCAGCAGTCTGGAAGGAGAGGCTGGTGAATCTCTATGAGATTAAGGCCAACCTGGTCTACATAGTGAGTTCTAGGCCAGCTGAGACTTCAGGGAGATTCCATATCAAACAAGAACAAAAAAAGAAGGAAGGAAGGAAGGAAGGAAGGAAGGAAGGAAGGAAGGAAGGAAGGAAGGAAGGGAGGGAGGGAGGGAGGGAAGATAGAAAGAAATTTAGGTTCCATATATTAAGAGACTTATACGGGATCATATAATCAATTATTATTTTAAGGTCTTTAACATGGGATTTCTAACTCCAAATTCTGGGTTCCTGTCATTGGTATATACAGTATTTAAAAAATTTCAAATTAACTTATGCTTCAAACCATGAAATTAATTAATATGGGCAATCAGCAACACTTAGCCACCAAACAAAGGATTTCTGTAAGCCTAATCAAAATGGAATTATTAAAATTTAATATCATGATCTCTATGGTAACATAGAATGTAGTTGTCTAAAGTATCTGGCACATTAATATCATCTAATATGTAGAAGTACATTTACAAAACATTGAGTAACACATAATTCTTTAAAATTATTTCACTATTTTTAAGTGTACAGATTCTTATAATTTTAAGCACAGTTTTTAAAAATTTTTGTTTTTAAATAGAGTCTCATGTAGCCAAGGCTGATCTTGAACTACCTACATAATGATCGCGTGATCTTGACTTTCTGATCTTTCTTCCTCAGTTTCCAAAATATTGGGATTTCAGGTATGCACTACCAAGTCTACTTTCACAAGTGTGAGGCTTTGAACCTTGGGCTTTGTTTATGCTAAACAAGTACTCTACCTACTGACTTAATCCCCACCCTTTAAAAAACACTTTTAAAAGTAAGTTATCAATGTAGTGTACAAATCATTTGACTTCACGAAATAAACCCACAACCTAGAATAGTTAGCTTTCCTCTGGGCTAAACAAAAAACAAATGAAAAAAACAGCTAAAATATATATTCAATTCATGAAAATTTGCCTTTTGGGCTCACACACTTGTTTCTCTTATATAAATTCATGTTAATGTTTATATTTTTCAAAGATAAGAAATTTTTTTAAATGAAACTTATGCTCATTTGAAAATCTACCTAACTAGATGTGGTGGTTTATGTCAGTAGTCCTAGCTCTTGGGAGGCCGAGGCAGGAGGACTGCCTGAGTTCTAGGCCAGCTTGGGCTACAAAGTGAGACCCTGTATGAGAAAACAACAAGGAGGGCAGGGGGAAGAAGGAAGGAAGGAAGGAAGAAAAGAAAAGAAAAAAAGAAAAAAAAATCTCTTTATCCTTTCTCAAAGTCACTCTGAAAAATGAGAGTGATGTATTTCAGGATTCCAATATGGAAAAGAATGGAATCTCTTGGTGAGCATCTTTCAGTAGGAAGCACTATGTACTGGGTCCTGCGAGGACAGTTCTCTGTTGTTTCACTAGGGACTGCTGACTAGTGACTAGCTAATTGCTCGCTGATGACCCGTAGTAAATCCAACTGGAAAATTCTGTATACAATATCACTTCACAGAAGGGACAAGGGAAATTTCTGTGCCTGCTAGTAAAACTTAGCCCAGTGATCACATGTTGCTAGATAACGCCCTTCCAGACACCCATCACGTGAATTTTTCAATCAATTCAAGATGGCATGTTCTTTGAAGTGATGCTGCTACGGTTTGATATTATTTTAATGTATGTTTACTAATCTCCAAAATTCAGTTCATTCTCTGTTGGTGTGCTTTACCTTCGGCTAGATTAAAATAGTCCAAAATACTGCTTCCTTGGAAGATTTCTAAAGTCTACTAAGCCTTCCCAGAAGCAGTTGGTCAATGTTAAACAATGCCGAGAGTTCACCGGCTGAGCCTTGAAATAAGCGATGCTGCCAGCTGTGTCACAGACAGATGAGAGCTGTCTGGTGTTTTTATTCCTAAATGGTTTCCTTTGATATTTTGCATTTTTATGATAATATATTTTATTTTGTTTTCTCTCTTCAATTTGCTTCTCCCTCCCAGTCTCCTTCTGGACTCCCCTCCCTCCTCTCCCATTATCTCTAGGAGTCCCAGGGTCCACCTCACTACATTCTGTCTGGACTGCGGAAGGAAGAGAGATGGCTTTGCCTATTTGATCAACCACAGGACAGCATCCAGTCCTCACAAAACTTCTTGAGCTGCCAGAGTGTCTGTCAGTCATTGTCTCTCACTGTTGTGGAGAACCTGATGGAGTGACTCCGTTTTAAGTTGGACTCCATCTTAAGGCTAGAGGCTAACTTCTCCATTCTGTCAACTTGTGCTGTAAGTTTTCAGTTGCTGCCACAAGTCTATAAATTAGGCAAGCCGGGACATGTCAGGCAAGGAAGAGTATGTTGAGACCTTGTAAGGAATAAGACAGAACTCGTGGCCCTGAAGATAGCAGACAGCACATTCCATTACTATGAGGACAGCTTCCGCCAATGAGAATCCCCTTGATGTTCCCCAATTTAAAATGTGCTTGGCACATGGGATCCTCTGACCAATCATAATGCTCCACTGTAATGCCCCTCCCCCTTCAATATAAGACCCACACCCTTTAGGATCTAGGCTCTCAGAACCGATCCACTGCATTGGTGAGGTCTGAGAGTCTGAGCTTAAGCTTGAATAAAGGCTCTTTACTTTTGCATACACTCTGGATTCCTTGGTAGTCTTTGGGGAGTCGGTTCTCTGGGCATTACACTGTGAAATGGGGATATAGGGTTTGGTGCTGCTAATTTCCCATGAGTGCCCACAAGAAAAGAAAAAAGTTACCTAGATGTGGTGCATATTGCCTGACTCCAGTCACATTTAGAAATGGTTATTGAGCATCCTCACACATTTGCACTTTGGTAATAGGATATATCCTGTGATCTGCACAGAAAATTAAGAGCCCTTCATTTCAAACCTTCTCATATTGGAATATCTAGCTGTCTCTCATCTCACTGTTGAGGTCACTGAGTCGCACAGAAAGGAAAGGGTTCATTTATGGCATGAAGGCAGTAAGAAGACTGCAACTCCTGGTATCACCTAGTACAATATTCTGAACTGGAACCTGTCTGCTGCTTCCAAATAAGGACACCTCCCATATAAAGGGCATTTCTGTACTCAAAGCACCCTCAGACACCTTCCCTCATGCTGCCAGCCCTCTTTGTCACAATGAGTCACTTTTGAAGGACTATCTAAATTATCTAAGCCATATTCAACATTCATACACCGAAGAGTGAAAGAAAATAGCTGTGTTTGTACAAGATTATAAAGGATATTTTAGAAGATTAGACTAAGAACAGTGAAAACAAATAACTGAAGCAAGAACAAAGAAAGAATAACAACATTACAAAAAAAAAAGGCACAAGGCTACAAAATATTAGAGTAATCAATGGCTGTCTGAAAGGATGATGGGAGAGGAAATTTGGAAGGACATATAATTTAAGAGATAATACCTGTTCCAAAGAGATACGTGAATACAGGCCAGGCTAGGCCAGCCTGGTCTACAGAGTGACTTCCAGACAGGCTAGGACTATGGAGACCCTGTTAAAATAAAAAATAGGTAAGTGAAAGAGGAAGAGATCAAAGTGGAGTCATCATGGACACTTAGGGAGTATCCTTGATAAAGAAGGAATTCCCCTAAAGGCTGACTTTATACTTACAGTTGTGGTTAGGTGACATTCTTTCATTTTGTGCTTATTTAAACGACTGCCTCCTGGACCCAGGTGCTGTGACAGGCTGGAACTTAGTCACTCTGTTCACATAAGTCTTCCTCGGAATAATATGAACATGGAGATTAAATAACCCTCTAAGGTCACTTCCAGTGAAAGGTCAATGTCTTTGTAAACGCAGTCTCACACAGGACTCATCACAAAATACATACTGATTGAAACATGTATTTTTCTTGAGATGAAAGATATTTGGACTCTCATATTTTTAATTTCACACTTGAATATAGAGTGCTGTCTGCCCCTATTAGGTTATAAAACACATGATTATAATTATGAAACATAACAATAGAAATAGTCTTCTGTTTCAAAATAAGAGTTTGTGATCGTTAATCTTCGTTTTCAATTTGACTAGATTAAGCATAACCACGAGAGGCTGAAGGCATGGCTCAGTGGTTAAGAACACTGGCTTCTCTTGCAGAGGGACCTGGGTTTGATTCGCAGTACCCACATGGTGGCTGACAACCATCCATAACTACAATTCCATTGGATCCAATGAGTTCTCCTGACCTCTGAGGGCATTGTATGAAACAGGAGCACCTATGAATTGCAAGCAATACTTTTGTACACATAAAACAAAAAGAATAAAAATGAAGAACCATGAACATATACCTCTGTCTGTGTCTATATGGATGTTTCTAGAAAGGTTTAACTGAAGAAACAGGACGCACCATGAATAGCATTCATTCCTCCTGGATTCCTAACTGTGGATGTAGTGTGACCCGCCACAGTGAACTGTATCATCTCCACTGAAAATGTAAGCCCAAATAAACCTTCATTTAAGCTGCTTTTGTCAGATATTTGATCACAACAATAAGAAAAGTAACGAAACACCCAATCCTTATATGTGAGTTGTATATCCTGATATAAATGCAAGAACCAGGAAAATGGAAAAGAACAATGGAGTTAGGAGGGGGATAGAAGAGACAGATGTTACTGGGAGGAAATGGAGAAAATAATGATGTTCAACAGGGGAAGGTGGAAGGATACACAAAGAACCATGCAGATAAAGTAGAGAAAGGAATTCCAGACAGGGGGTATAATAGGAGACAGGTATCACCAAGGAAAAAAATGGGGTACTTTAACTGGGGAAGGAGGACAGAAGTTTGAAAGGGAGAGATGAGCAATAAACAATGGTTAGGTGGTATGAGAGAAATGTATCAGTTCAAAAGTCCATGAAAAATATCAGTACACATGCAATATCTGTACATGACAGCAAAGATATTGCTGAAGGCTATGTAACAAGAAACACAGTGCCAGACAGGAAAATCCTACCTTCCAGTTGTTGGTCAGGATAGTCCAGGAGACTCCCAAAATAGCACAGGCTATTGCCACAGCCTTTGATTGCCTCCTAGATCTTTAAGTTAAGATCCTATTGCTGAAGACAGGACATGCTTCAAACCCAGGACTTGGAGCAATGGAGATGGAGTTTAACTGAAAGCTGCCTCCCTGAAGAATAGCTCTCATAGTTTTGGAGTACACTATGCAAGCTGCTAAGGGAAAAAAAAATCAACCTCAGCTTAAAAGCCTAATAACAACAACAAAAATTGGCATAGCAAACTATATTAGTGCAGTTAGTGGCACTTGTATCTTGGGAGTAATCAATGGCTACCTAATTGGGCTTAAACCCTCTCAGTGGGAGGGAACTCATGTGTGGCACTGTAAATATAGCCAAATGCCATAGCTGGACAAGTCCCAGAGCCTAGAGAAAACCCTACGTCTGTCACATCCTTGGGCAGTTAAAATTTCTTACTTTATGCTGAATATGTATACCAGTTACCATTCATCACAGAAGTTTCTTTTTTGTAACAGATGGAGATGATTACAGAATTCTACAACTGGTCATACACAGAGAATAAGTGTCTGTGAGATGCCCAGCCTGAAATGAAATACACACAATGGAACCATTACACCTAAGGCTCATGGAACACAGTGGAACGGGGGGCAGAGAGAATACCAATGTATCACTTAACTATCACAGGATTTTATGCATTCTGCTCTATACACAGGATGCCCCCACCTTCACCGAGGAACAGCTGATCACTGCTCAGTGACAGAGACAGTCTTCTTTAAGAGAATGATACTAGATAGGCTGACTAAGTTGCAGTGGATGAACTCACACAAAGGGATAGCTAGATACATCAACTTTGACTTATTTGGCCTTAATGTATAGAGCAGAATGCATAAAATCCTGTGGGTGGGCTACATTGGGGGTGCTGATAGTAGAGGAGGGGTCTAAATATGATTAAGACATAATATATGAAATACCAAAAATTAAACAAAAATCATTGTTAAAAAAAAGTAACCTATACAGAAAGTTTGTACCGGGAATAGGGTGAATGTTGTGATAAACCCCATTATGTGGTTGTTAGGCATTTGGAACTAGTTTGTGGGAGGAATGTGGAAGAGTTTGGACTCTGGGTTAAAAATCAAAATCCTAGAGTGCTATGAGCCAAACTTATAAGGGTAGTGTTGTGGCACTTTGGAAGACCAGAATGCTAAAAGCAATGTGGACAGTGAAGGTCCTAGTTATAAGCTTTCAGAAAGGAATAAGGACTCTATTTGGAACTGGGCAAGAAGTAAAGAATCTGGCTGCAGTCTGCCCTTGTTCTGAATCTTAAATGAGGCTAAATTCAAAAGTAGTGGGCTGCTTTGCTCTGCAAATGAACTTTCAATAAAGGTTCCATTCTATCTGTGTCACTGTTACTGTTCCTCGCTCTTATCTGGGTCTATTGCAGGAAAGAGGAACAAGCAGAGCAGAAAGATGTGAGGACTTTTATGTTGGCAAGGAAAGCAATGAACATAAAATTGTTGACAAGGTGTCCAAGAAATCAACTATAATTTTTAAAGAGAGTAACAGCATTATAGCTCTGCACCAGGACAACAGGAAAGATCCTCAGGATAAGACCCTGTCCCAAAAGTTTAATCTTATGAAAATGCAAATTCAGTTGAAAGAAAAAAGGCTAAACCGTGAATGCAGCTGAAGGGATTTCCTACTTAAAAAAAGTCAGTTTCAAAAGTTTCTGCAGGGTCAGCATACAGGATGCATATTCCAGTGCAGCTTTAGGACCAGGAGACCAGATTATAGTTCAAGCTGGAAGCATAGTTTGCCAATATTTTTCACATAGTATTGGTTTTGTAGGCATGAAAGATGCAAGATTGCTGGGGTCATGGAATCACGTAACAAGATTCTGGAAAGATGAAGCCAGTCAACATATAGGAGGTTCAGAGAGACCTTTAAGTGTAGCTATGAAGATTTAAGTTGCAGTGGAAACCCTAGGATTGTTGAAGATGCCAGGACAATGGTACATCATCTACAGAAAGCTAAAATCATGTAGTAGAGCAGACACAGAAAAGGTTGTGTATGCTGCCGTGATGAACCATAATCCCTGGGACTATAAGCCAAAATAAACTCTGTTTCCTTTAAATTACTTTTGTCAGACAGTTGATCATGACAACCAGAAAAGTAATTACCTTAGATTTTGAGGGGGTAATCTAAAACGATGGGGTTTCCTGAGGCCTTTGGAGTCCAGATGATTCTATCATGAGCTCCAAATCCAAGATGCAGAGCTGAAGCATTTGTTGTTTGCTGTGCTCGGTTTTGGACTCTCTTCCGTTCTCTCTTTGCTTGTTTTGCCCTTATTCCTTCTTTGGGGATGGAACTGTTTATTGTGTTCCATTGTAAATGGAACTATGCAAATTGCAAATGGAAATATGCAAATTGACTTTTATTTGTTAGGGCTCACAGTTAAGAGGATCAGATGAGAGTTTGTACTTCTGAACAGTATTAAAACTATTCATGACTATAGGTCTTTCAGAGATGGAATAAATTTTCTTCTTGCATTGCCACATGACAGTGAAACTTGAGGGGCCAAGGAATCTTGTTACTTCAAATGCTGTGCTTGGATATTAAGTTGGTGGCATCTTCATGGCCAACTTGACTGGATTTAGATGGAAATACACCTCTAAGTATGTCCCTGAGGGTGTTTATAGAAAAGTTTAACTGAAGATGGAAAACACACCCTGAATGTGGGTGCCATTGTGTTATGTTTTGGAAGAATATAAGGAAAGTGCAAGCTTAGGAGTAACATTCATCTCTCTTTGTTTCCTGAGTGTGGGCACAATGTGACCAGTCATCTCACCTTCCCTGCCACAATGAGCCATCACCGCTGGAATTGTAAGCCAAAATAAACGTTTTTTTCTTTTAAGTTGCATTTGTCAAGTAATTGATCATGGGAATTAGACAGTCACTAATATAGATGTTTTATAGTATAGACGCTTTTTAGATGTTTTCTATGCCAGTAAGTGGAAAAATGAGCACTACTATTTGAAATCTTGAAAAATGGATGGTAAGTGGAGAGTTTGGGCTTTTATTGTGAAAATCTCATTGTAAGGAGATTTTTCTGGAAACATTGCTAATAATCCACTTACTCTATTTCCCCTTGGTAAAATTTGCATTTAATTACTCTGAATAAACTGATAAATATCTACCTTTGGTGGAAAAATTGTGGAGGATTAAAATGTAACAGTTGAGATGGACCCAGATACACAATTTTTTATTAAGAATTTTAAAATTTGACTTTAAGAACTGTGTTTCTTAGTTTCCCTCATGATCTTTTAAGTACATTTGCTGTAAAAGTGACTCATTAGAATTACCACATATGGTCTTTTTGAAGAGATCATTTTTAGCAAAGGTGGCTTAATTCGTTAACCCTTTCATTTTGATCACATCAGCAATAAGAACTAGTTACATAAATGTTAATGAATGCACTGTCATGGCAAGACTGGAAAATTGTTGTAATGGCACTCTGATGTAAGAATTAGCTTTCACTTACATGCTGGACTGAAGATACGATCATCTGAGTGGCCACAGAAGTAGCCAAAGCCTGGATTTTTCCATTATTCTCAAATGTCAGACTAGTGAGTCATCTACTTAAAGCTCTCAGATATTTTCTACTGACAGTAGTGGTTAAGAGACTAGACTGTGAATTCACTTTTCAAGTGATGAATTGCTTTTGATATATCATTAAGCCACATATTTGTATACTCTTGGGCTTCCATCGCAAGTTTATGCCTTTCTTCTTTGAGTTCTTTGAGTTGTTTCTGTTCTCTTTAAGTTCTTTAATCATATTTATGAATGTTCCTTTAAATTCTACATCTTGGGTTTCCTCAGGGTGGTTCTAATTGTAGTGCACTTCTGCAAGACAAGTGGATTTTATTGGGGACACACACACACTCACAAGCACACACACACACACACAGAAATTAACAGGTCTTATTCTCTTCATTCATATAGCTTAGCAATAATAGTTTCACTTGAGCTGGAGAGATAACTCAGTGGTTAAGAGCACTGGCTTAACCAGGATTGGGTTCCCAGCACCCACGTGGCAAGTATTAACCATTTGTGGCTCCAGTTTCAAGGTATCTGATGTTCTCTTTTGACCATTTTGGGCATTACTGGACACAGGTACACTTACATACATGCAGGGAAATAAAATAAAAATGATAAATAAAATTTAAAAATAATTGTTTAACTTGTTGGACATTTATTATATGAGAAGGATTTTTTATTTATGTTAATTTTCCAAGCAACTCTGATAATATGTGTATTTCCATTAGAATTTGAGATAACTGAGGTAAGTGGCAGAGCTAATAATTGTTCAGGCGTGATTGCCTGAGGCCACAGCCCATAAATGCAAGACTATTCTCTGTGTTTGCCTCATGATTAAAGTTCGCTTCAACATCTGCTGTTCTGGTCACCTGATCCAAGGACTGCTTCCTTAATCCTTTGCAAGAATCTTAATACCAGTTTAAGAGACAGCCCAAAGATATTCCAACTCAGATGCTATGAATTTCAGAGGCTTCTATTCATACTCAGGTAGTGACATTTGGCATGCTTCTTTAAGAGTGTGATTGTACTTCCCAGACATAAGGTTTACGTTATTTGAAGCATAAATATAAAGTAGGCAAGTAAGTTGTTCAAATATAAACAAAGAAATTAAGAGTTAATAGTTTTAAAATTAATGCATGGCACTGTGAACTAATGTAAACCAGAAGACTTGAGGCCAACTTGTGCCTCTGAGAGCTGCCACTTACATACAGAATACCTACTTACATTTGAACTTCAGGTAAATAAAATATTTTCAGCACAAAATACCTTAAATACTACTTGAGGCATTTTCATCCTACAAAAATTATTCATGTTTATCCGATATTGAAATTTAACTCATATATTCTGTTGTATTTCTTAAATCGTTCTATACTATTTAGAACTTTTATTCATTTTCACTAGTAACATTAGATAACAATCCCTATCCCTTCACATAAAGATGCTGAAGTGGGGTACAATGGCAGGATATCATGAGTCTTTTTGGACTTAAACATATTCTGGAAGATGCCTATTCATTTTTCAGAAAGTGAAAGAGAATTAAGTATAAAAAGGGAGAGGGAGAGAGAGAGAGAGAGAGAGAAAGAGAGAGAGAGAGACGAAATAGCATGGCCCATTCCACATAATTCTCTCATGCCTGAGCACATGTCCTAGGGTGAGAGTGACAGAAGAGACTGTTTTGACTTGGGCTTCTGTCCCCCTGCAGCTGCTCTTCATAATGTGGGCACCTGATGGTGCAGGAGTGTGATTCTAGTGTTTAAAGATACTTATTTTTCATGCAACATGGTCCTTCAATGCAAGCCAACTGCTTCATCTGGAGCTCAACCAAAGAAGCAGAGATCTGTTCCAATCACAGAACAAAAAAGAAATCTTTAGACTTATTGAGAAATGGTATATTGATATTGCATGTGGCACTTGCTAAGATATTTTAAGGGTAATTTAACTGTAGACAATCTTCATTTTGCATATTGGTTTGAAGACTTGATGTTCACATAAGATGCAATCCCATTCTAACTGAGGTACAAAGTTTCCTACACTATAAGGTACTAAACTTGTGTCAAGCATGATTATTTTAGTATTTTCCTTCTCTTAATTTCTGTTGGTTTTATTGCTTTTATTTTCTTTATCATTATACCAGATAAAGTGATATTTAAATTTTTGAGAGTCTGTCACAGGATTTTAAATAAATGGGAAGCAATTTGAACACAAAAATAGATTCAGAGTTAGCTAAGATTTGGCTACTTAGGACTAATATCTTGGAAGAATAAGGGAATAATTGCATGTGGTGTGATATCTTAGAGGGAAAAGTTAGAAGCAATGATATAACTAGCTATAAATACCAGGCATAAAACTGCACAATGGTAGTACTTCTGTATAATGAAATTATGGGATATGAGGTTTGTTGAAGTGCTTGAAGGAAAAGTAAATCTGAAACAAAGAATATTTCTGGCACTTATGTCTAGTATATTGTAATACAATCTTTCATGGGTTGTGCTAGGAGCTAAATGGCTCCAGTCATTTTTTAAAAAGTAAACTAATTAAACAGTCAAGGCTGTGCTATAGGGAATTGTTCTGATCAGCAGGGAGAAAGGTCAATGAATCCATATGCTTTTGTTCTGCACACTTATTTTGAGCATTTTCACAACTTACCTACTGCTGAATGACTCATTTACCTTAGAACACTACTGGGCAAGACGGGAACCACTAAAGGAAGGTTAGCTGTGAGGATGATGATGATGATGATAAGGATGAGGTCTAAAGCTTATTAGAGTTATGTGACTTTTATACACTAATAGTGATTCTAAGCTCTTCGAATTCAGACTAATTACTGCTCCATTTCTTCCTAGTATCTAACTGGGTGTTTTTATTTTCATTGCTATCTAGCAACATTACTTATACCCTCATTTTTAATGCTCAGGGAACTGAAGCATTTAGGCATTAAGACAGTCATCTGGGTCACGCTGCTGGATCTATACAATAAGACTTCAGATATTCAGTGATTCACCCCTTATCCTACACCTACACACCTTCTCCATAGACATTGAAGACTACTAAAAGGGTCTTTGAATGGGGACAGTTAATGCACATAAGTATCTAAGATGAACTAAGACTAGGGCTATCATGTATCACAATGTAAGGGCACAGTTTTGCCATCATGTGTGAGCAATATGCAAAGCAGAAGAAAAACTGTAGAGTAAGAAAGACAGACACAGAGTTAGGAGCCATAAGAAGGGTGATGCCAGCTGAGTAGGTCTGGTCTAGTTTTCTGTGACTGAGTCTGTGAAGTCATAGTAAGGACTCAGAGTGTAAGATGAGGCTGATGAGATAATAAGGCCTATACGGGAGCACAGGGAGAAGTTCTGGGTGTTTGCTGAGCATAGGAGGCCATAATAGGAACCACAGACGGGAGGGAGGAATGAAAGATCCCAAAGTCCTTTCAGCAGCAACTCAGCATGTTGAATAGATGCTGAGATGTCTTCTCAGGCAGAAAAACCTGACAGGTGCTTGAGATTCAGTTTTGGAATCATGGAAGTAGTCATGGATGTGGAAACAAGGGTTTTTTAAATATAAGTTTTACAAATTTCATACAATATATTTAGATCTCTCTCAAATAGATAGATAGATAGATAGATAGATAGATAGATAGATAGATGATAGACTCATTGAGTCAAATTTGTATCCCTAAATGCCCTTCAGTTTGAGTCCATCCACTGGAACATGCTTGTCTTATCAAGAGTCACAGCCTTAACAAAGACTGGCTCTCCCACTCTCAGCAGTCATTGGTCTTAGAAATATGTGGTACTTGTGCAGGCTGTCACCATTGCTGTGATTTCATGTGAGTTCCATGCTGTCTGCAAAACTCAGTTTCCTTTTTGGTATCCGCCATCTCTGGCTTGGGAGGCAAAGGTTTGATATTGGTGTCCAGTTCAGGAATAAACACTCTGAAGTCTCTTATTCTCTGAAAGTTGACCACTGTGGATCTCTGTGTTAATCACCAACAACTAAATAAAGAAGCTTCCTGGGACTCATATCAAAGTCAGGTGTGGGCTCCTTAAATCCACTTAGAAAGTGTTGCTTACTCCCATAATATTCATGCCACTGTTTCCAGGCCAGTTCTTGTAACTCAGGGGATTTACATCTGGGTGAGGTTGATGATAATTTTTCTCTTCTGGATGTAGCACCTTCAAGGAAGCCAGTCGAGATTAAGCTTTGAAATAGCTTGATTCTCCTTGTTTATTCTACAACTCATATATATGAGTTGTATATATATATATATATATATATATATATATATATATATATAGTGTCTTTAGCACTAGTATCTTCCATGAAGTTCTTGTGGATAACAAGGAGCAGGGGCCATGGCCAATATTGTTTAAGGGTCTATGAGACTCTTAGTGAACACCTTCAAAAGATAGAGTTCATTCCTTGAACTGGACTTTTACTTTGGTAGCCTATGGTGTCTAGTCAGGGTGATGTCCCCTGTTATATGGTAACTCTTTTAAACCCTCTACAGTGGTAGCTTTCCACATGACTTACTAAAGACTTTCAGTGTCAGTTATCTCTCCATGTGCTACTTTCTCTGCCCTACCTTCCCATTCCCCACCCAATTTAATCCTTCCTATTCAATTATTCCCCTTTCACCATTTATATCACTGCATTCTATCTTCTCATGAAACCACCACTCCCAATGGCCATTTATTAGAAGTAAAAGATTGTTGAGTCATTCAAGAAGTAAAACTTCAGGGCAGTGTAGATCTGGTTTGAGGGGGATGGCAGTTCCAGATAAGAGGGAGTGAAGGAAGAAAGAATGAAGGGAGGGAGGGTGAGAGAGAAAGAGAAGAAAGGAAAAGAGACAGAGAAAGGAGAGAGAGAGAGAGAGAGAGAGAGAGAGAGAGAGAGAGAGAGAGAAAGAGAGACCTGAATCTGAAGAGTTTAGGCAGAGAAAGTATATAGTGAGAAGTTAGAAAATTGGCAAGATCATGCAAAGTCTGAAGCAGTCCTATTTATGTGACATAGGTACATGTAACTGGTTAGGAAATGAGAGTTTTGAAATATTTCCTTTGCATCTTTCCAACTCTGAACATGATAGAAACAGATGTGCGTATATACACATACCACCAACACCTTTGCTAAAGCCATTCTGGTTTATATTCAACTTAGGAAATAAGTTCTTTCACGAGCTGTAGAAGAAGACTTTGGGAACGGAGAATCCACAAGGATTTCAGGCTCCCATTTGGTCCATCTCTTTGCCAGGAGGGGCATTTCCTAAATCATCCAAAGAAGAAAATTGTCAATTCTATTTTTGAAATATCTCTACAGATGGCACTTCCATAAGCTTCCCTGCTAATTTGTGCCAGTGTTTAATCTGTTCAACACACAAAGTTCTTCTTTACATCTAACTCAGTGCTCTCTTGCTATAACTTAGAATCATTTTCCTCTGCAGAGGTAGGAATACAAAACAATCTAAGAACTCATTTAAACCCCAAGTCACATGTTCTCAACTCCTGTAATATGCACATGACATTTCTAAAATCTAATTTAATTCTAAGGAGAATAAGGATATGATTGAATATGTCTATCACAGACCCTGATTAAATAAATAATAAAATGCCCCTTTACTCTGTGCAAGAGTAATCTATGAAGAAGTACCTTTCGAATTACTGAACCAAAATTTTATCAGAAAAAGAGAAAGGCTCTATGCAAGGGTTATATGACATCTTGAGAGGAACTCTAAGCCTTTCACACATGGAATGTATGATGAAGTAGAAAATTCTACAAATATATGTAGATTGTTTATGAGGACTACAAACATTTTTCGATTCCACCTTCCTAAATTATTCCATTGGGAAAACTAGTCATTATTCAAGCCGGAAACCAACAGGAGACTCAGTTCAAATGCTCTCAGATGACACGAGGCCATGAGGAAAGGTATGTACTGAAACAGCTGAAAAAGAGCAACAGAACAAAAATTTGATGCTTTCATTTAATTTTTAGTGTTGATTCGGGGCCAATCACACAGGTCTAATTCTGGATAACATTCCATTAGTCACAGTGGCATAGCTAAGAAGGGAAGAAACAACCTTATTACAGATGTAGATGAAAAAATTTCAAAGCAGAGATTTAAAGGACTTCTCTGGATCACACTGTTCACACCCTCAGCAGCTTCATGAAATTTGTGCTATCCTGGACCCCTATCATCACAAATTCCAAGAAGAGTGCTCTCAACAAAGCTAGAGATGTGCCATTCAAACAAGAGTGACACGTTCTTCTAAGATGATAATGTCCCCCAAAAGCAAATACAAAGAACTACAGCTTTATCTCAAGGGTAAATATAAACTCTCAATATTAAACAAAAATAAAGTGTGAAGAGGACTGCAGTGGACAAGGAGATGCATCGCTCAGTTCTTAAAAGAAGCAAATAATCAACAGTAAAAAGAAATTCCTGTCCCCTCACCTGCATGATCTCACAACACATGAACAAAATAGGCCATTTTTTTTCTTACAGACCCAACCCCAAGAAAAATGCTCTTATATAGAGTTTTCTTCCCACCCATTTATTCTAATTCACTCCCCTACACTTGAACTTGTAAGGGACTGAATAAAGGGAGTTACTCCTGCCCTTTTGACCATATCTTCTACTCAGAGTTGGGGAGAACCTTAATCCTACATATCTAAGGACTACCGTGTTGTATTGGTAAAGGTGTGTCAAATATGTGAAAATCAAATAAATGCATGCATAGGGTGTTCTCTGCTGCTCTGTGTTTGATGGTCTTCAAAACTCTCAATGCACAGATCTGATTCCTTTTGAAGGAAGTCCCGGCTCCTTGGATCTCAGAATGTGATTTCATGAGGTGGCAAGGACTTTAAAGAGATGATTCAGTTAAAATGAGCCTATGAGAGTGAGTCTTCATCCAGTCTGACTTTATGGTTTCTTTATGGGAAGAGACATCAAGGTTGGGTAAGCATGGACAGATGGCCACGTGAGGACACAGACCAAAAGTGGCCCTGTGTGAGCCAGAGAAAAAAGCCTCAGATAAAACATCCTGCAGACACCTTGATCTTAAATTTGTGATTCCAGAGCTGTGAGGAAATATGATTCTGTTGTTTAAGTCACCCAGGCTGTGGCATTCTGTTACGGCAGCCCCAGCAAGCTGATGTGGCCGGTATCACTATACCTCCTTCTAATCTACTGTACCACACACACCTGCTTTGGTTTGTTTACACATTTGTAATATGGTATTAAAGATTTACATCTTCATTTAGGGACTTATGATAAAAAACAAAACCAATTTAAGTATCTCAACAAGAGGAGATCTTATACTGAGTTTTGGTAACGAAGATCCTGACAGCTACAGAGTTAAACAGGGTTTGATGAAGCAATCCAGAACAAGAAAGCACTGCCACCCTAGGGGTTGGAAGAACAGGAGGAGGAAGAGGAGGAGGGGGTTACCAAAGTTTAGAAATAACTGGTTAGTCACTGGGACCATGACCAACATGATGAAGTCTATAGGAAAGAGACATTCTTCTCTGAGGGACAGATAAAGAGGACGTAATGCTGCTTTCCTAGTTCTCATTTACCAAACTCCCTGGTATCATTAATATACTTACACACATGTAAATCTCCACTAGATGATGATCCAAGAGACAGGGTTTTTGTCTCTTGTGTTCACTGATTTAGTGCTAGCACGTAGGACATAGCTAACTAATAGTAGAGACTCTTTAGCTGCCTAGATCAATGAAATGTGGAAAAGTCAAACTTATTTTAATTAGGATGCGATGAAGCAGGTCACAGATCAGGTCTCTTGAATCTGGAAGAAGACATGAACTTGGTCACTACTCCTGTGGGCCACAGGGACTTTACCAATTTTCAACAATCTTAAACCTTACTGGCTGCCTGCATTTAGCAATAGCATTTGCTCATTAAAAACTCCCAATGCTTTTTAGTAGATTTGCAGAAGAGAAAGAATGCACAGCTGTAAATGAAACATGAAAAACAGTATCTGAGGGATGAGGTTCAAATCAAAATATAAGGATTTATCTTGATAGACCACAAAACTTGGAACTTGATAGCAGTTATAGAAATTATGAAAAATGTACATCAGATAAGTGATGGTGCAGCTGAAAAAAACCCACCGAAACTGCATGACATAAACACAGACGTAACATAACACACGTAAAGTGACGTGTGTTAAACTTAAAACCACATACTTGAGAAGTTTCATGCAATATTGGGAAACGTCTTATTTGAGAAATGGGAAAGGTGAAACATCAAGATATATAAAATTGATATCATGGGAGAGAAAGGCTTAGAGGCAAAAAGATTGTTGAGCCAATGGAGAAACACAAGATGAGATAGGAGGCGAGTCTGTGAAACTTTGTAAAAAAGTCTGAAGATCCAGAAAGCAGTCCAGCTCTGTCAGTCATCAACCACATGGCAGCAGGCAAAGTCTTTGTACCTTGGTTTTCTCATCTGGGAAATGAGGATATAACAGGAGGCATCTCAAAGGGCATTTATGAAGAAAAGAGTCGTGTAAGAGACTTGACAGCATGTCTGCAGGATGAAAGCATTAGTGTGAGTAGCTGTTATTGCCAGTGGAGCTTCCAGGAAGAGGAAAAAATACTTAAGGCTGGTATCAGAATTTCCTCAAGGCCAGGTTTGCAGAAGAGATTTACTTGAGGAATTTGTGAAGTATCCTTACACGGGGAACATCTCAGTGTGTTCACAGAACAAGGTAGGCATAAAAGTAGACTACTTCCAGTCTCCCACAAAAGACCATTCAAGTCCTCCAGCCTTTACTTCAATAAAATGAATAATTGCCTTTTTTGGCAGTTCATAGAGGAATGGGATTCTCAAACTTTCTAGGCTGCTGCTCTGAAAGGAAAATGCCCTGGTTCTCAGAGACTTAGCACCCGGCCTTGTGAACATGAGCAAGATTACGCTCTCCACGCAGATCTTTTCACATGTGATAAGCTTGGCAAGTTGCCCTGGTAAGTGTCAAGCCCTGAATGTTTTTGTTTTTGCCCTGGTGGTCCTGAGGAGTTACTGGAATACTTCTGGAGATCTGTTTTGTATCAAGCACTTGGCCCATGGTGACATTGAGAAGAAGCAGGTAGAGACCGAGAGAGGGGCTCTGGACTTCATCGCATTTAATTCTGATAGCTGACTCCTCTCTGCCCTGGCCGCCTTCACACTCCCTTCAGTCTTCCTCAGGTTCCTTCCCTTTGGTTTTTTTTTTTTTTTTTTTTTGTATTATAAGGCAATCTTGTGCGTGTGTGTGTGTGTGTGTGTGTGTGTGTGTGTGTGTGGTGTTTTCCCTTTGCTCCCCAGAGAGGCTTGTCAAAACTCCTTATCTGTTGATGAATGAAAGGAATTTCTCTTGGGCGGGCTGGACCTGGTTAATGCAGCCCTGGATAGCACCAGTGGTCATGAAGTTAAAGGAGCACCAAAAGGCAAATCACACATATAGTATCACAGTTGCTACGGTGCCAGGAAGTGCCATCAGCAAGCATTTTCCTCCAGGCTTGGGGTGAGGGGAAGGAGGTGTAAGACTAATGAAAGTAATCTGGGGTTCATTTACTTTGACAGGGAGAGACACCCAGTACCAGGTAACGTGTTCCCTGGCATTTATAGCATTTATTTCTCTTTCATAGTTTAAACCATGCTGAGGAGTTACCTATTTTAATTACTCAAACACGAATCAGTGCACCATCTTTCTCATATAGAACTTTTTGCGTATTTGAACCGAGGTTCATTTTCTTAAATTCCTTTGCACCTCAACCCTCTGAAAACTTTTTCTAGTGATATGAAGCAAAGGAAATTAACATAAGATAATTCAAAAGAGATTTCCTTTAGTATAAATAGTCTATGATGTCTAGTTAACTTTAATCTTCTGCTGTCCTTACAGTATAACTGGCATGGAATCAAAACTCATATTTAATGAATGACGTAAACAAGAAGCCAAAAATGGATCCTCCAAAAATGGAATCTCAGGTGGTCATTGTCCACACAAATCCTAAAAAGCAAACTGTTGAAGAAAGAGAGAAAACTGATTAAATTTGACAAGATAAGCTTAGAGTTGGAGGGCAAATGGGAGGGCAGGGGCAGATGGTCACCCCACAACTTCGGAGAGATGGCTCAGCAGTTAAGAGCACGGATTCTCCATCACAAGACCCAGAGCTCAAGTTCCAGCACCCCCATGGTGGCTAACAACCATCCATAACTCCAGTTCTAGGGGATCTGACACCCACTTCTGACCTCTGTGGTCACTGCACAACACAACACAGGTGCACTTACACACATGCAGGTGTAAATTCATATGTGTTTAAATCAATCAATCAATCAATCAAATGCTAGGTTGCAGCCTTCTCACCATCTGGGGCAAACTATTGGGAGAACAGTTAACAGAACATGTTAAGTCAATGAGCCTGGGTTTAAACTCCAACCTATGTCCGTTTGTGTGATCAGTTCTGACCCACTCCATCACTCCAAACCCCTAAACATTCATCTGCAAAATGGCTATAGCAATAATAGCTACTTACTTGTGCAGAGAGATTTTATAATGGATTTAAATATAAATGTGTTTCAATCTATTTAGCTGTCACTTATTTTTCAGAAGACACTGCAGCACATATATGCCTAAACTAAAATAAATAAATAAATAAAAATGAGTGGCAGAGATTTTTTTCTACCCATACCTGTAATGTCAACACTCAGGAGGCTGAGGCAGAAGGACTGAAGCAAATTCAAAGCCATCCTTGTCTCAAATAATCACATGCACGTGCATAAACACACATACACACAAAGGGTTTATTTGAAAAATAAATATGGTTCAATAAAATTAAAACAAATTGTCTAGAATATACAATGTTTCCAAATTTTCTTTTCAAGAAAGTGGGCATTCTTCACAAACATTCTGATTATTTAGAAGGAATGATCTTCTTAAGTTGACCAGTTTTCATTGCTGTCGTGATGTCCATCTCATAGAATGGAAGGAATATAATTGTATTGCTTTTACCTGCATGATACTCACTATAGATTTATTAAAGAATTAGTAATCTGTGAGAGGCAGTCTAACAAATATCTTAGCAATAAGTAAAATTTATTCCTGCTTATGGCATTCAGAAATTAAGCTTGTGGTGGTTTTCATGTTAGGGATTAAAAATACTAAGGATTTTGTGCTCCTTTCACACTCTACACATATGACCTCCACTGATGAGCTGGTCTGCTATTTGTCTGTCTGTGTTTTGTTGACTTATAATCTGAGGAAATAACCTACCAGAGTTAAACAGATACACAAAGAAAAACATCTCAATCTTTTTTTTTTTTAATTCTGAATTTTAAGGTTAGTTTTTTCTTTTCTGTTAATTGTCTTATGGAAGTCCTCATTGGACCAGGTTCTTTTTGGTTGTTATGTGCGGAGTCTCACAGAGACCTTGCCTGGGACTCCCCTGTTTCATCCGGAGCCAATCCCTGTATATTTTTTCCCAGGCAGTCCTGAGTCTTTTCACCTGGGTCTATGCTCTAGGTAGTTAGTTCTTCATTTTATAACCCAGGTGATCATTTAATGTGTTGATAGTGTTCAAGACAAACTATGTAGCACACAGAAAACCCATTTTATGGTAAGTAACCTTAATGAATCCACACCTACAAACAGGACCATGCCTAGATTCACAGAGCTTCAATGTTTACGCTGAAAGAGACCTGACAGAACCCCCCCATCTACTTCACCAGGCAATGAGACTGAACTCTAAAGAGAGGAAGAGCCTGACAGGGGTTGTAGATAAGAGTTATATACACCCTTTAAATTTGGGACTTAAAACACCAATTTGAGATAAAACAGACTTTAAAAAAAAAAAAAAACAGGAAAGAGAACAAGATGAAAGTGAGAAATTTCAGAACCCTTTTGCCTTGAATCAAGAAATTAGAACCTAAAGAATAATGGAAGGTATATATTTAAAAGGGAAATTCATCAGAAAAAAAAAAGCTAAGTAACTAAGAATGAAAAGCCAGGGGACCAGGACAGGAAGAAAGATCAAGGTTAGAAATTATGTAGACCTGGCACCTTAGAAAGCCAAGGATAAGAGGATGTTTATTGGGATAAGGAAGACAAAGCTCACAAATGTTAGCAATGGCTCAAACAGAAAGAAATCTTGGAAGTAGTTTTTCTTTCTTTAAACAAACTAGAGGAACTGAAAATAAGAGTTTACTTAGCACAGAAATGGTATGGAATAAGCTGTAATCAGACTGCTCTAGACAAAATGAGGTTACCATTTATGAGCTGCCATCCTGCACAAATTATGAAAGCCACACTTCCCACTCGGTGATAAGGAAGTCTTGCAGCCTAATAACTGGCAAAGTATGAGACTCTGAAGACCATATTCTTTTAGTAGACTTTTTTTTTTCTTTTTGATTTTAAATCTTTTCAGTTGGTTGGAGTTGTAGATTACAATGAGAAATTTGGAATTGGTAATGAAGGACTACTAATCACTTGAAGGGTTACTGTGAGTGAAAACAACTAACAATGGGTGGTCTAAATCTATTTCAAATAATATCAGCAACTAATGACTATGTCAGCTTCAAGGCCAGGTCAATAATGATGATCCCTATTCTGCTTGCTAGGGTGTGTGTGCATTGATGGAAATGATGTACAGAAATCCGTTATGCTTTTCATTGCTGCATGATTATAAAACTCTCTCAAGAGTAAGGCATGAAATGAGCATGTGTTTATTATCATGAAAATATTCAATAGCTATTTATGGAACCCTTACATAGTACAGAAGGCTACAGAGCACACAAAAATGCTTAAGAAAAATTGAGTGAATTTACAGCCCCTGGTTTGATTTATAGATTTTTAGCAATATGTAATAAAAAGCAGCTTACTTAAAGTACAGAACTTGCCTCTGTCTAAACTTAGCAGCTTTAGAGATTTAGGGTTGAATGTGGATCATCATGTAGGTGAGGCTACTAATTTAGTTCTAGACATTATTTATTTAAAAATAAAAAATCAAGAAAAATGAGATAATTTTGACAAATATAGCATCGTACACATTAAAGACATAAATAGCAAGTTTTTCAAAAGAAAACTCCCATCCACGATAACTATGGTAATATTTCTATATAAAGTCAACAAAACAAAGGGGGAAAGATAGAGCAGAGTTAGGAAGATGAATTATTCAGATCTACCAAGTGTCACTCAAGCTGTTCTGTTTTGAAGATTCACTCATTAATTTATTCCCTTAGATGATCTTATTAAATAGCTACAAGGTACTTAATAGTATGAAATAATAGGACAATGTGTTTAGCCTCAAAAAAGCTAAAAATCTGGCACTGAAAAAACTCCACATAAATCTCTCTAGAGCAATACATATTACAACTAAAGTTGCAATTAATAAAGAAAGAGGAAAAAATATAAGGGCCAGCTCATAAAGGAAGCAAGATTTAAGTTGGACCTAATTTAAAAAAATACAGTATTTGCACATCAGCAGAGCTACAAAAGGACCTTATGGATATAGTCAACAGCTTATATAATGTTATAGAGGTGTATAGTGTGCTTCCAACTCATATGTATGAAAATTAATATGAGAGACATGCCATTAAAATGAAACTCCTTATCTCATGCAATACACCCCAAGAAAGCTCCAGTTGAATAAAACAGAAAAAATGAAAATACTGTGTTTATAATCTTTAGATAAGGTAAAGAATTGACAAATGTATGCATGATTTAAGAAAATATTTATATTATAGACTATGTTCAAACTTAAAACACTTACAGAAAAATTGCTACAAACAAAGAGATAACTCAAGACTTGGGAAGAGTTTTGGAAATGTACACAGCCAAGTAAGTTACTATACAGAATTTTGAAGGAACATCTGTGCATCTGTGAGGATACATTCACAAACAAAAAGGAAAATACATAGTGAATATAAAACTAGGAAATTCACAGAGAAAGAAAGTTTGTCCTTAATGTGCATATTGTCTTCCTAGGTGTTTGTCAACAGATGAGTGGATAATAAACTGTATGTATACACTATGTATGCACAGCAGAGTTCTATTCAGTCATGAAGAAAAATGAAATTACATTGTTCCATTGAAATTTTGAGATCATCAAAAGTTGAATAAACCAGATTTCTAAAAATTCCATTTGTAGACTCTAGACTGTATACGAATACATAATCACACACTCACACACATACACACACATACACAAGACATAAAAGTGGAAGAGAGTCTGGACAAAAGAAAAGACTAGCAGGAGGGAGGAAGATGGAAGAAGGAGGAAGGAAGGCACAAGGAGGTTAATGCTGCCTAAGTTCATCATATTCTTCAAATAAATTGTCTCCATAAAATCCCTCAGTATGTACAATGAGTATATCCATAATTGTTAAAAGCGAAATATTGTCCTGTAAATATGTTAAAAGCTTCCTAGTGGTCTTCAAAATCTAGGGAACCCCAAATTAGCTATAATTTCAGATTTGGCAAAACTGGACATTTGAAAACAATAGCTGCAAACAAAATAGAACAGAAGATTTTTCATATACTGTAACAGAATATAAAATTGGAGAACAACAGACCTCTCATATACTCTAACAGAATATAAATTAGAGAACAATTGGATAATACACACCAGATTTGAAAATGCATGTTTGGTTTATCTTACTGACTTTACCCCTAAGTATATATGTTTAATGTGGAATGCAGCATATTGTGCATGTAAGTGAGAGGAAAACAAGCAAAAAGAAAACTTAAAATTCATTATCAAGAGAAAGAATTAGCAAAGATGAATCAGCTTGACTTATGCCTAGGAACATAAATAAATCTTTAAAACATAACAATAACCAAAAACTAAGTTTCATGTTGATACAACACATAAAGTTTGGAAAGATACAAAATACTGTATCTTTAAGAAAAAGAAATTTTAAAAAATGAATGTCTGAACTAATAAATAGTAAATTCGTGGGGTCCATAGTATCAGTAATATTTTCTTAAAAACATACCTGGGCTTTTATGTGTCTATGCTTGTTAAGTGACTGCCCCTGCTACAATTTTCCTTGTGCTCTGTCTGCTCATGATAGGAAATTGATGATCCCAATTCTTGGTATGAAGCTTGAGGAGCATTCAAAAGAATTTATTTTTCAAAGAATAGTATGAAAATTGACCTTAGGGATGGCTCATTTATTTCTAGTTTGTTGTTTTCTTTCTTCTTTTCGCACTGAGGATCTAATTCAAAACCCTAAGCATGTAGGCAAGCATTCACTGGGCTACATCTCAAGCCCTAGTTGGTTATTTGCACAATAAGGTGCCTTTATGCCAATTGGTATAATTCCTTACATATGTTCTGGTATCTTATTCCTAAAAGTAGTCTGATATTTTAATAAGCTAAATTCTTGGGGTCAGCGAGATGGCTTAGTGGGTAAAACACCTTGCTGCTAAGCTTAAAACCTGAATTTGTTCCCCAAAACTCATATGGTGGAAGGAGAGAACTGACTCCCACAGGTTGTCCTCTATATTAGTTGCCTTTCAGTTGCTGTGATAGAAACACTGACCAAGGGAACTTATAAGAGGCAGAGTTTATTTAGCTTACGTACGAAAGGGGCAAGGGTCCATTATGGTGGGGAGGCATGGCAGCAGAGGTGGCTGGCGTAGATGCAGAAGCAAAGCACTCATATCATCAAGTAATCACAGGTAGTAGAGAGTGACTGGAGATCCAGCAAGGCTTAAGAATTCTGTAAGTCCATCCCCAGTGACGTGCTTCCTCTAGCATGGCCACACCTTCTAAGACCTCCAAAAATGGCACCACTAACTGGGGACCAATTGTCCAAATACTTGGAGTCTATGGGGAACATTCTCATTCAAACAACCACATCCTCTGACTTCCATATGTGTCCCATGGCATGCATATGTCCACATACACATATGTGTGCATATACAAACGCAGAGTGAATAATATAAGAGTAAATGTAAAAGAAAAAAATTCTCAGTTATCAGGAATACAGTAATACTTGCTATAATTTATAAGCAAGAAATACAGCAACTAAAAACTGATTCTCCAGTTGGACAATTTCCTCTATTTCATCAGTGCATAGAATAAAGTAAAACAACCTCACCTTGCTTGTCTGTGTATAATTGATCAGTCATTCTGGTGGGTCTCAGCAGCACCTCTGCTTGGCATTTGCAGGGAAACTCTAAGGCTTAGAACTGAAGTGCTTTGAAAGCTCACCCGCTTTCTAGCAAACAGTACTGGCTGTTGGCTGAGATCTTAACTGAAGTTGTCAACTGAGTGGCCTGACAGTATAATGGCTCTATTAGTGTTCTGCCACTGCTTCAGAAAATGACCACAAATGTAGCCACAGATACTGCCCAAACCTGTTCTGCAGGCCACAGGTCCTGCATGGATCTTAATGAGCTAAAATCTAGTTGCCAGCAGGCTCAACTTCCTTTCTGAATGGAGATTCATGGAAGAATTCATTTCCTTTCACCAGTTTCTGGAGGCTGGCCACATTCCTTGGCCTACAGTCCACTTTCTCCATCTCCATCTTCTGTTCTCTCTGCTTTTCTTCCACTGCCACATCTTCTGTCTCCGGACTTTCTCCCTTCCACTTTTAAAGACTTTCATGATCATATTGGGCAGTGCATATAATCAATGAAAATTTCTGTATCTCAAAGACTACTTTAATCACATTTGCCAAGTTGCTATTCTCATTTGAAATAGTGTACTCATTCACCGGTTCTAGGCTGAGGACATCAATGTCTTTGAGGAGTCCTTAATCTGCTCCCCGCAAAGATAGAGTTACAAGGATGAGTCTCCTAAAGAAGTAAGTCAGGTAGATGCTACAGCACCCCTTAGGGTACAATCTTCAAAGACAAGCAAGGTCACTCTCACCATGCTTTGATTTTCCATGGTCGTCACAATGTCCACAAAGTTTCTATAGGGGATAAACTGTAATTCATAATGATGGCATACAGATTTAAAAGAATATATAGGAACTATACTACAGTTCTAGCCAACCTTGTAAAATGAATATTTCTGCAAATAATGTAATGAACTAATGAAGCAGCTCTGGTATCCAAATGCCTATGAAAAATACCTGTCTTTTCTACTCAGTGGTGTAAGATTATGCCATTGAAAAAACAACCTTTCAGTTTCAGGTCATTGTAAAGATTAAAAGATATAATCTATAAAGAATACCGAGCATAGGAGGCTGGGGATGGCTCAGTTGGTAGATGATTACTAGGCAAGCATGAGGACCTGAGTTCAGATAACCAGTATCCAAGCACAATCCAGGTGCTATGTAAAAATGGAGCTTGAAAGACTGAAGATCTTGGAGCATCAGCTACTGGGAATGTCATCACGTGCTGCCTCCACGTTTCTGTGGGATGAGTGCTGACAGTCAGGTATCCGCTTTGGGCTTTGAGTATGCCACACTCCTCTTCTCATTCCCATGGTGGTATCACCTTCAACCAGAAGCAGGAACAGGTCAGCAAGGAGCCACACCTTCTGTATCTGCCCTCCGGTTCTCAGAAGGGGCATATGGTAGGCCCGACGGTGCAAGCCTGAACCCTGAAGAGGCTCAGGGAAGGTTTTATGGTCTTGTTGGTAATACACAGAACATTGGCTGGATAACTTAGGTGGCGTGGGGAGTATGCTTACCTACTCCTGCTTAAGATATCCAAATTATTCCCTGACAGAGGCTGGAATCCCTCAGGACCACTCATCCATCTTAGCTGGGTGTTGTGTAGAAAAGAAGACTGATATATAGACCTGGTGGCTTAGACAATTTCTGAGTGTCTGACCTGGGAGTGTTCTTCTGCCTAAGGGATGTAACATTAAAAAGTTGGTATAAAACATTGTGTGAGGTCAACAGGGAAATCTAAGAAGGAAAACGTTTGATACTATAATCCTGTTAGCAACACTTGCTTGTCAGCGTTTTGAACAGATTTTGACGTTTTCATTTTGCAATGGAATCTGTGAACTGCAGTTAGCCCTTCTTTCAGCAGATGATTGAATTTTCTTAATTTCCTTTAACTCTAAACAGTGGTAGAAGTGAATTCAGATACAGAGGTGGAAGTTTGAGCCTACCACAGAGGAGGTAATTCCACTGATCTGAAAGGTAGCAAATCCCAAGGTAAATCAAACAGGGCTCCCATGCGAAGAGGCCAGCTAGCTCTCAAAAGCTTTTTAATTGACTATTGGCCACCAGTCTACAATTAAACTCTCATACTGATACAGTTCTGTGCTTGGCTTTTGACAATTTTTTTTAACTAACAGCAGACTTGTAATTGGTTAAAACTGTATAGATTTCTAAGATAACTGTTTACTTTTGTCCTCTCCATCTTATTCCTTTGCAAGTGTCCACCTTGTTACAACAATAATGATGATTCAGCTTGGGCCACAAGTAGCTGATGTAGTTAAATTTGAGTAGCTCCATGAAGTATCTGCTCCCAGATGCCTTAGGCATTCCTCCGCACTTTATGTTTCAAATGGTAAGTATGACAGAGTAAGTCTGCACCCTCAAGAAACTCAGGGAAGATTTTTTGTCCTTGTTGGCAATACTACAGAACATGAGTTAGATAAGTTAGTGTACTTACCCACTCCTGATTAAGAACCTTCTTCTGACTTCCACGGGCATTGTATGACACAGGTGCACTTACACACATGCAGACAATACCCTCGTACATATAAAATAAAATGATCAAATAAAATATTTCAAAAACAAGATGAAGAAAGAACAGATTTCTCTGTTTCTTTGTGTGTCTCTCTGTCCCTTTCTCCCCTTCTCTCTGTGTCTCTGTCTCTCTGTACCCCCTTTCTCTGTCTCTTTCTCTCTGTGTCTCTCTCCTCCTTCCTTGACTCTCTTATGTGTCTGGAGCAGAAGGCCTATGTGATGACACAGAGATGAGGTAAAAAATTAAAAAGTCAGAAATACAGTCTTTATCGTTGACAACCTCTTTTTAACTCACCTGGCATGCTGACCTTGATTTTGGAACAATGACAAAATATGTCTCAGGAAAGTCACCTAATCTGTGGTATCTGCTTACTGCAGCACAAGTATACACCATTTTATACAGAATATTTACAAAGTGTCATTTAAAGTTAAAGTATTTCAGTGGTTCATATTTTCTAGATACTTCTCAATTTTCTGTTGATTTTTATTTCAATTTAGCATTTCCTTTTTTAGTTTAAAGCACCTACTCTCCGTTTTAGCAGACAGCGATAGTTAACCATTTGTTCAGGCCAAATATCTCAAAGCCATCTTTGATTACTGTATTTTAAACAGCATTTACATGCAACAAATTGCATTGACATTACCAACATAACCACTTCTGTTCTTTATCAATTCTTCTACAGTTATAACCGTCATCTATTAGTTGAAAAATCATCTTAAATAATCTCATATTTCATTCCATCTCCTCTACAATTCCTTATAGTAATCGAAGTAATTCATTTAAAATATGGATCATGTTCTACTTTACCTCTACTCTCAAACGTAAGTGGTTTTCCTTCTTACGGAATAAAATCTGAAGTTACCATTGTGACCACAAGACTGCAATGAAACAGCCTTCACTGCTTCCCCGATTCACTTGACATGTTCTATATAACTGAGACTTTGGAGACTGTAAAGAACATTTCTCATGATGTACCTGTAGCTTGGCTAGGAGTTGACTGATTCAGACTGGCCTCAAGGGAGATTGCTTAACTAGATGAGAATAAAATATATGCTAAGGAGTAATATGACTATTCGTATTTAGGGAATCCTTGAGAAAAATCTCTAAGTGATCCTTGAGTCCTGCAGCATTCCTACCTAATGAGGTTTCCTTGTCATAGAACAGATGAGGTTAGCAGTGCACAGGTCAGGCATGTCAAGGCTGTTGTGACCTTTTCTGAAAGTGCTGGCTGTCAGAATCAAGGGAGAGCAAAAGACATCAGCAAATGTCCTGATGAAAGCAAATGTCCTGATGACGCCCCTCAGCTGAGATGCCTGCTACTAGCTCTCTTCAATATATGGATTTCAATGAAGAAGAAATCTCTATTTTTATTCCAAATAATATAAAAGGAAGTTCTAATTCGATTTCATCCTGGACTCTAAATCGATGCCTTTGGGGGGATAATACCAAAGAGTGGAGAAAACTGCATGGGATTCTCCTCTCCCCTCATGCAATGCCTGGTGAATCCTGAGGGCATCTTTTCTGTTTCCCTGTTGACTCACTCTTGATTTCCAGAGTGAGCAATGTCAGCTATGAAGAGAGGGTCTTTAAGAAAAAGGAAATGGAGCTGGAGAGTTGGCTCAGCAGTTAAGAGCACTGGCTGCTTTTGCAGAGGACCCAGGTTCAATCCCTAGCACCCATGTGACAGCTAACAACCGTCTGTAACTTCAGTTCCAGGGGAATGTGACACCTTCTGACCTCCATGGGCATTGCACAACATGGTGCACTTACATACATGCAGGCAATGCACTCACACAAATAAAATAAGAAACAGGTAAAATGAAATAAAATAAAAAAGATATTATTTCTTCTGTGACATAGGAAGCACTTTGGGAGATGCCCAGAAGTACTCAAATAAGCTGAGGTGGAGCAATGTTTCTCATACATTTGTAGAGGGTGCAGTTGAGGCATCTCTCTGGGGCAGGAGCAGCTGGGAGACATCTTGGCACTCTGTGAATTCTGTCTGCCCCCCAAGGTGAGAGGAGGATGATATATAAAATTGTATGTCACTCAATCCAGTAGAACACAGGGGAAATCGTTGAAAGAAGTTTTACTGTTACAAACTACAGAAGATGTTGCTGGTAGGTCTTGCCCTTAATACTCAGAAGTGAAGAAACCCAAATTCCAGCACCTGTTCCTTTTTGCCTGAGGGTTTTCTCTTGCTTCTGAAGACTGTTTGACTACCTGCACAAACCAGAAGTACAGGGGAATCAATACTCCCTAGAAGAAGCCCTTAACCATGACTGATTGGAGCTGGTACATGAAGACTCAGCTCAGTCTCCCATCCACTGTGTTAACTCTGGAGTGAGTGCTTTACAAGGTCTCCCAGAGATGTCCCAGTGAGATCACACAAGAGTTCCCCTTAGTGGTGACTGATTTGAAAATATGGCATTTGTTGGATATTATTTTATTTTTTGAGACAATGTCTTACTATAGAGGCCAAACTGGCTTCCAACTCCTGATCTTCCTGCCTCAGCCTCATGAATGCTGAAGTTACAAGTTTGTGCCATCACACCTAACTTTCTTTCACCTTTCTAAACTAACTGCACTCAAATTGTAATGTTAAGTGGGCTTCTGGGTAAATCCAAACTAAGAACTGTGCCTATACAGACTGAATAACCACAGCCTACTTGTGAATGATGGTCCTGTTTTTTAGATGCTTTCACCTTTAAAAGCCATGTTCTTTTTGGGGGGAGTATATTGAAACTATTGCAAACATTTACTATCAAGTCTTCTAGTATCTTTTTATTTTTGACTAATCATGAATATCCCATTGAAGCCTGAAAGAATTCACAGGACATATATACACATAGCTTTTAGATATTTATTTTAAAATTTGCTAATTCTTCTATAAAGCCCAGGTTCTTGTTTTAATCAATGATAACTCTTAAAATAATATAAGGTTCGTGACATGACTTATCTGAGGTCTATCTGCTACTTGGCTTTGCAGCTGAAATCATAAAACAGATTCAGATATTATTTAAAATTAATAATATTCAATGCCTAACCAAATGTTCTTTAAACTCTCTTGTACACTTTTTTGGTTGTATCTCTTTGGACTACCATTTATTATGTATATTTCTGAATGGATAGGAAGAAAGAAATCTGAACTTCTCTTGAAATATACAGAAAGGGTGCTAGTTACACTACATATTAAACCTCCTTTTTGTGACTCCACTCATCTGAATAACCAGGGTTATTCTTCTTCAGGAGATAGGAAATGTCCTGACTTCTCTGTCTGCCTTCTCGTGCAGCCACCAGCTGTCATGACCCCCTCCCATTCCACAGTGTTGTAGCAGACTTAATTACTTGCCTCCTGGGATGCAGAAGAACCTCCTCCCATCCTGAAGAAGTACATAAGGCTGGTGTACCTGTGCATTGTGGCTCTGTCCCTGTAACCTGCCCAGAGTGTACTGCTTACCTGTCACAGGCCTTGACCCTGGGGCAGAGCTCACCCATCTGTGTAGGTGTACCCTTCCTGCTACCAGAACGCACACACACCTGAAGTATGGCTTCATCTTCTAACCCCCAGGTTGCTTCCCTCCCACTGGGGCCAGAGTTGGGATCTAATCAATGAGGCTCTGACATGTCAACCTCATCAGGGGTCTCAGATGCTCCCACTCTAGGGTCTGACCTCTCCGAGCTCATAGAGGGTCTAGCATCTCAGAGGGCTGGTTAACACAATTCAAACTGTCATCCTCGTGAATTTTGTATTAAAAATTATTTGGAGTTGACAACACTTTGAGCAAAACATAGAGCCTAAGTAGTTTGGACATCAAGATAGAAAAAGCTTGAGGATTTTCCTAAGAATTACCTACATTTGAAAGAAAACACAAAACAATAGCAAGAAACAGCAATGCTGACTCTTGATTTCCTCTTACCTTGACATGTTTACTGTGCTATGCCTGTTTTTGTTTGCCTTTTCTCTCTGTCCTCCTGTAAGGAGATGAATTATGACTAATTTTCTCCCAAAGAACAATTCATCCGGGGTAGTAGATGCTGCCCGCATCTGCGAGGCTCTCAAATATCGCATACATTCTGTGGCCCAAATGGCCACATTAGAAAAAAAAAAATCCCAATTAGTGAAATTTAAATATGGAATTTCTTTGAATAGCAATTCTCCTTTCACATGTTGTAACACCCCAATCAATGGCACCAAAAAGCAAGAGGTTTCTCTTATTGCTATATATTTTTATTTCCCTCCAAATATCAATGCCACATCAACTGTTAATCTGAAAAACCTCATTTAATGTCAGCTTGCTCACAGTTATGAAAATTCAGGTAATGTATTCCTGTTACTAATTGTATTTGAGAAAGTGTTATTAATTTCATATATCAAGTTCGTAGTGGCCATCTGTTCCCTCCGAACTGCCGCATCTCCCTCCATCTGCCCTGTTTTTCTTCTGCTAATCGGGTGGCAAGGGCTCAGATGATCGGGAAGTTTCTCTCTGACTTTTGATTTGTCGCTCATCATCAAGCCAGCTGTGCATTTGTAACAGACTCCTCCGACGGGTGGTGGTGAATTTAAATCTGTCTGGTTTTCTTTCTTTCTTTCTTTTTTTTTTAATAAAACTTTTTTTTTGTCAAAAAATGTTTAAAGGAAGCCAGATTGTATTTTCTACACTGTAAAATGTGCTTTGCTGCCACTAACTTGGCTGCTTCTGCACCCTCATGAATATAGATGAAGGTACATGGCCAGGATATTATTAGGGACTGCAGTGATCAGGGAAGAATTTTAAATGTGGCAACATACCATAGTTTAGATTTCTGAGAACATTAGGACAAACTAACATGAAACTGCTGACATTTGCTAGCTTTAAGTTCAAGAGGAGGTTTTGAATCTTAACTACGAAGAGTCTTTTTGGAATATTTTTGCATGAATGTTGTTTGGTGCGGGGGAAGGGTTAGGAAAAGGATTCTGGGAGTATATTAAGTCAAACTGTTTTCATATCAAATTTCTTCACCTTTCCTCCTACATCTCATAGAGTCAACGTGCAAGTGACTTCTGAGCTAAGATCTCATAGCTGAGCAAGTGGCACATGGTGTTTGTTAGCTGTCATTCCGACTTTCTGAATTTTTTTTTTCCAGTTCTGGGCACGGAACCTAGGACCTCACACATGCTAGGTAAGTGCTCTACCCTTGAGCTACGTGCCCATCCCAAGCATTCAGATTTTAAGACTCAGAAGATGAATCAAGGGTATCAGTTAGACTATTGTTGGTAATTGTTTATTGCATGTTTATAAGCAAGAACTATTTGCCATTTTCTGAGAAGCCATTTTCACAGTGTTCAATAGGAATAGCACACTTACGTATTGATGATGACTAGATAAGGGTTATTTTGCCTTCATATTGACTCAGTTTATTTCAATATGAGAAAATATTCAACCTGTATTCAACAGAATGCACTTTTAAGAGCAAAGGGGAAATTAAAATAATGGGACATTATCTGTCTTCAAGAAACTTACAATATTATAACTATGTGATGTCATAACGTTCTCTTCGAGGCTTCCAGCTGTAGCTATTAATAACCAGTGAGCAACAATCGCCAGACAGAACCACACCAAATCTTCCTAGGAATAAACATTAGCTCTAAAATAAAGCAAAAGTTTCTAAATATTTATTATGACCAGTTCATTCATTTTTTTCTATTGAAAAGCACAAATGTTGGAATTGAACTTAGAAATGGAGATTGCAATAGGATTTCCTAGGGAAAGTTGCCTAGGGGGCAAGAAAGTAGAGAGAGCTGGTGAGGTATTCTTTAAAAGACACAAATTTTCATTTAGGCCAGAGGAATGGTGACTATGGTTAAAAGAATGTATTGTTTATGGGAAAATTATGAAAATAATGTACTCTTAAGTTTCCAGCATAAAAATGAGAATGAGAGACATTTTCATGCCACAATACATACATATGTTCTGACAGCATATACTATCTTCTACCATAAAGGTGTACCATTTTTGCTTGTCAATTTTAAAAACTGAAAAACTGATCTTGCCCCTCCGTCATTGGACATCAAATCAGGATTGTCATCCTGGGTTTAGGAAAGAAGGAAAATGCTTAAAATGGTATTGTTCTTTCAAAAATGAAAATTTACATCAAAAGTGCAAAACCCCAAATCTATGCTTTTTACTTGTTCTGGGTTTAACAGAGTCTCTTAAAAAGGTGTGTTGAAATCAGTCATAGACAGGGGAGGGACACACTGACTCCTACACATTCCTACTGAACTACGGGCTACTGACAAATTCTGGGAGAATGGACAGTAGTCATCTTCCCAGGTGCACCTACCAGTGAGTACACCAAGCTCCAAAGCTATGACCACATAGACAGCCCTGGTTAGGCTCATTAGCTCACAAAACAAAACAGAAAGACATGAATGTGGGAAAGGAATTTCTAGAGAGGTTTGACGGGGGTGGGAGAGGCATGGGAGGGTGGGGAGCCTGGGTAATCAGAATGCATTATAATAAATTTTATTAATTAAAAAAAAACTGAGGAGAAAAAAACGCTATATCAAGGTCCGAATTTCCTGATACCTGTAAATATAGTTGGAAATAGAAATCTTTCAGATGCATTAAAAACTAGGAGGAGGCTGTAGAGGATTAAAGTGGGCCCCAAACCAATGTTGCTGCCATATTTTGCGAAAAAAGAGATCCACAGCAAAGTCCTGCCAACAGAGTTGGAGACTGGGTAATGCAGCTGGAAGCCTAGGACACCTTGCCAATGAGTTGGTGGTAATTTGCTCCTATGGCCCTAGGGATACGGCACCAAAATAAGATTTAAGAAATAAAAAAAGAAGTAGAACATCTTTTTTTTTTTTAATTCTTAAACTTCATGCTTAATTTCATCATAGGAAATAGTTAAGTCCTTGTGTTTCTTAGCATCAGGGAAGAGAGCACCTCCTGATGGTTTAAACTTTTGGAAATTGCTTTCTTTCTAAAATAGGTTGTCATAAAAACAAAATAACTGTGTAAAAACAAAATATTTTCTGACTACCATTGATAGAGATACAAGAAAAGTAGCAGAAAAGATGGGAGATGATGCTATCCGAGGAACAATGGGAATTTCATATTTTGCATTGTTTTAATTTTCTTAACCCCTTTTTGTTGGGAAAAGCAGATTCACTTTATTTCCAAGGGTATTACTTCCCCTGAGATGCTGTCTCCAAGCCACAATCAAGTGTGAATTCCATTAGTACCCTTCTTTTGACATCTTTTTTGTTCATTTATGAAAATATACTTTGTACATCTGCTTCTCTTTTAAAAATATCTGAGATACCAACATGCAACCTCCTCCAGAGAATTTTGAGAATTTCCAGGTTTCTCCAGAATATAAGAATGAAAAAATAATTTAAACTCAACCTGAGTTACCTTCTCTCTTACTGATGTCTGTTCTCGAGCTGTTTTTACCAACGAAGCAAGTCCCCAGCGATCCCTGATAGTCTCTTCCCTTCTCTATGAGCCAGGTCCTGATGATGTGTTCTGTTATAAATGGTTTTGTATTGATATAACAAAATACCCGAGGCTGGGTACTGTGTAAATGAAAGAGGTTTATTAGGTGTGTGCGGGAAGGGCACTAGTGCAAGAGAGGAAGCAAGATAAACACCAAGGAAGCTAAAATTGGCTGTGGTAACCTGTTCTTGGGTAAGGAACCCACTCCTGTGGTAACTACACTCAACTCTTCTTAGTAGTGTGGAAGTGGGTCCCCTTAATGGAACACCTCTTAATGGCCCACACACCTTTCAACACAGTTACAGTGAAGATCAAAACATGAGTTTGGGTGTGGGGTACACCATATTCCAAATGTACCATTTTCTGTCTCACTCAGTTCAGTTGTTAATTGATGCCACTCTGCAGTAGTTCTAAGCAGCAGCATTCTTTGAGCTGTCATAAATGCTGCCCTTTCTGGACAACTTTGCAAGTCACTGTGTCAGTTGAGAACCCACAGTATCTTTGTCATCTGGAGATTTAAAAGTAATGGAGAATTTCTAAAGCATGTGTGTGATGGTACACATCTATAATTGTAATACTAGGAACGTTAGCAGGAGGACTTTGAGATCTGGGATAACCTGGGATATATATCGTGAGACCCTGTCTCAGAATCCAAACAAAATAATAAATCCATTTCTCATGCCTGAATCAGGGGAAAAATATATCCCCCTGATTCAGGGAAACAGAGACATATAACACACTTGCTTTCCCCTGGAAACTCTAAAGCCATCTCTCATGTACTGTGATGATTTGGAACACAGAATGTCTCTCGGGGACCTGCCTGTTCCTGCTTTGATGGTGCTATCCTTCTCTTCTGCTTATGCAAATAAAAATCCTTGATCTTTACAGAATCTGTGGGTGAAGATCAAGGCTTGTAAAAGATTCCTGAGCACAGGTGTGAGCCCTGACATTATCAATGACGCTTGCCTAATACACCATTCTCCTCAGAGCGAGGCCTTGGAACCATTAATGATATTAATAGAGTATTAAGAGCACAGAAGGGAAGACCAGCCCTATTTACATGGCAGCTCCGCTTCCTTTCCCTACGTGGATAATAAAGTAGGTTCACTTTTCCCATGACACTGGGCTGCCTGATATTTTGCTGTGTTACATGGCGTGCTTCGGCATGACTAATACATCCCAGCTGGTCTCAACAGCAGGAAAATGTGTCGTGGGGGGAAGGGGGTGACACGGTTACGCATGCGCGGGCCGAGGAGGATCTGTTGTGTCTATGATTAGAGTTGGGGGTGGGAACTCGGTGGTGGGGGTGAATGAAATGGGGGGCGATGAGGAAATCCCAGGAGTTCTGGGTACTTGAGATTTTTCAAGCTGTCATTTACCTTTGCAAAGTTGTGTTTGGTGGCTGTGTTTACAGGCTGTGGATCTGTAAACAGCACATGTGCAAACCGTTAGCTATTGTTTTGAAAATGGAAGTATGGCCAATCATTTCAATTTCAGTGTTTAAGCATGAGCCAGATGACGCTATGTTTTATTTAAAAATGGGCATGTATCATCGAGGGTGGAAACTTGTACCTCTCAAACACTTTCATATTGTGTATTGTGCCATATGTTGTGTGCTTGCAGGTTTTTAAAATGATTGCCTACTGCCTAAAGGTAGCTTGTCTCAAGATTATAATCCACCTCTTGCTTGAGGGCAGAAATGAACCCATTAATTTAACAGCAGACTAATGGGATTGGCAGAGAGGTGTTAATTCTATTCACTATTCCTTGAGGATTAGTTGAATGGTAGTTTGATAAGAAAGGAAACAGGGCAGAGAATCAATGTGTAAAGCATAGGGCCATAGCAGCATGCTTTTAAGTTTTCTTAAAAGTAAATTAAAGCGCCAAGTGTTAGCTAGATGTAGTCATTTCTAACTTAAAGATTATTTTTAAAATCTCAAATTATAAAATAAATTGTCCTTATTTTACAACTTTGGAGAGAAGCCAATATCTTGATCTGTATTTAGTCTCAGAAAAGACAAGAATTCCTGCTACATTTGCTGACACACAAACTATACACACAAACACACACATGTGGTGTGGTATGTGTGTGAGTGTGTGTGTGTGTGTGTGTGTGTGCACAAAGTCTCAAGCTGGTCTTACATTCACTATTTAGCCAAAAAATGATCTTGAACTCCTAATCTTGCTGGTTCTACCTCTTGAGTACTGGGATTTTAGGAATGTGCTGTCATCACATCCAATTTATATATGTTGGGGATAAACCTAGGCTTTGGTGCATATTAGGCAAACACTCTACCAACTGAGCTATACCCAGAGCTCTCATTATATATGTTCATTGAAGTTGCTGGATGTGTATTCTAGTTGAATTTTAAATTTGGATAAGATTTGGATTGGTTGTTGAGGAAAAGGTTTATACTCTCTTGAATTGCTTTTTTTGTTGTTGTTGAATTTTTACAAATTTTATACAGTACAAATTAGTGTCTGACGTCTAACTCAACAGAGTGATGCCTAGCTACGAAATAACATGCACTGTCCAAATGCAATTACCTTGTGTGTTCTTTGACCCGTTTGGAGCATGAAACTGTGTTGGGTAGTGAGGATGCAGATAATAAGAAGGAGAGCCCCTGGGAGAAGACTCCTGATCCTGTAAAGGTCAGGGAGATTTCTGGTTCCTTAGAGGAGTGTTTCTCTAATCTTCGGGACTCCAAGGGCTAAACTCCTTTATATTTGTTTATCCTGTTCATCCTCTGTCTACTTGAAGGTATAGAGAAGGAATCACGTACTTGAGGTCACTAGAAGTTGAAACTCTGTCCCTCAAGTTCCATTTTTATGTCCTTAAGAGGAAACAGACATTGTGTCCCTTGTCACATCTCCAAAGTGCGGTTACCACTTCCTTTCCCTTAATACTAGTGTCCACGTGAAACTAACACCATCCTCTACGGAAATGACAGTTCAGAACGGGTTTCTTATCAGATCATAACTGTCTAGATTTACTTTTAAAGAACTTGCCTTTCATGATAGAAAATAAAATGCAGCCACCACAGCAGATCAGCTTTCCCCCTTGGGTGAGGTTCAGACTCTCTCTCTTTTGTGTTTGGCTCTTTTGTAAAATGTGATCTGCAGCCTGGACTGGGAGGCCTGAGAGAGTAAAGGATTAAGCTCTCCTCAGCTGGCCATCAGAGGGTGTGGCTCTTTAACATTTTGGCTAACAGATGGTGGCAAACCAACAGGTGCACCCAGATCACTGCCCCAAGCGTTTTACATCTGCTGGGAGCACAGACAGCATGCTGGCTGCAGCTTCCCCCAGGCCAGCTGGGGCCTTGGCTGCTACCAAGCATGGCAGAGACAAGGTGCAGAAAGAGGGAGGCTGGTGACCTTCAACTATTAACCCCCAGATATGATGTGCTTTACAGGATAAGCGGGGCAGGAATGCTTTGATCTGAGTATTACACAGTGAAAGGAGAAACAAAGGGTGTGGACCCCAAGGTGAGGGGAGGAAATGGCAGGCAGTTTTGCTAGCATAATACGTTTTGCTTTACGGGATCTGACAGCTTCCTTCATCAAGGCCAGACATTTCCATTTCCAGTGAAGATGGTGGCCTGAGTTCATAGCCTGTGCACAAAACTGTTGTTAGACACACTAAAAGTGCTGAAGGGAGACAACACAGGATACTTTAAGACAATTCAGTTTGCAATAACTAATATTTAGAGTGTGCCTACCACAGTTAGGGCCTGCCTGAAATATCACATTACATCCTTAAAGCAAGTCCAAAGTGTGGGCTGTCTTATTATTACTATTTTACATTGTGTGTGTGGGAGGGGTGGTCACAAAGATGCTGAGATTTATAATAGAAAAAAGAAAAACCCACCACAGAGCCAGTACTTACGTATTCAACATTATTTTAACACTGTTTTCTGGAAGACTACTATGTGCCAAGCACAGACCTCTGAGCCAACTGCCCAAACCTCACTGACCTGATACCATAGCACCTGCATTTATCAGCTATGCAGTGTAGACAACCTCTATTCCTTGACAGTGTGGACAAGGGAAAATGTACTAAAGGTCCCTAGATAATGTCCCTTCAGTGTTGAGTCCACCTTGAAAGGGTTGTGGGGGTTTTTTTGTGTTTAACTTTTGATGTGATTATCTAGTTTCTTGTGTCACACAAAGGCCATATATGTGCCCATGCTGTTTCACTAATCCCAATCATTGACTTTATTTCAAGTCTGGGGTTTTACAGCTTAAGAACTCCCTCTCCAGTATACCAGTATTTTAACAGATGAAGAAAATTATTCACTTATTTCTTTCAAAGAGTACCAAACAGGTACCACAACTCCAATTCCCTGACATCAGACTCTTGGTTCAAATCTGTGTTCCCACACAAGTTCACCTCATTTCTGCCTCTGCATTTACATGATCAGCTCTCTAAAGGACTGGGGAAATATTGTAGTGGGCAGGCTGGCAAACTCAGTTGTGAAGGTAGGACCTTCTGAGTACTGATCCACAGAAAAACACAGTAAGGCTTTTTCTATTCATGCTAGAGATGCAGTTAATTACCTGGCTAGCATAATAGAGAGAAAGATCAAAGATACAGAGGGTGAACTGATATGGAAGAAAGAGGACCTAAGAAGGAGTGGCCCAGAAAACTAAGAGTTACTGGAAAAAATATCTATGTTCCGGTTTTGCTACACCAGGCAGGACAAGAAGGAGCAAAGTTCTCTACCTTAAATTACCACCTTCTTGGGTCACAATTTGTTGTGGAAGGTCTGAGCCGGAGAGCAAGGATGAAATGTTGAAAATGTGTGGAAAATAGAATCATGAGGTCACAGAGACTAGTAGTCAGTGAGGACACAGCCTCACCCAGACAGCAAAGAACTTCAGACATGTTCATTAGCAGCATGAGCTTGGGTGACTTGTTCATTGTGCTAGAGAGTTCTTGGCATCAGGTAGAAGAAGCTTAATGTGTGTGTTAAAGGAATGAATGAACAATAGGGGTGATGCTTTTTAGTAAAACATGTGAACTTTTCAATCCCAGGTATTAATTGCCACAGGATTTTCAATGGTGGCCCATTTATAGGAGCTACTATCTGCATTCACAAATTGTTGGAAGCGAGGCTAATTGTATTCAAGAGACCAAGGCTATTAAAAACAATGGGTTCATTCAATAAGAAAATACTTCATAAATAAAACTTAGCTGATTTTTTTCTCTTTTTCCTTTCAAAGTATAAAGTAGTTGAAGAAACTCATTTAAATAATTTATCAAATGAGTTAGAATTTGGATCAATAAGGAAAAGTTAGTTTGAGCTCTGTAATTTGAATATTCCTTTATCATAATCCAGATTTTAACAATCACATCTGTGATTTTAATGTCCCTTTGTGTGACTGTAACACGATGTCAACAGCTAGTTTTCCAGTGACTGATAACTTTTTATTTATTTATCATTTTCTGGCCTCCTGGAACTTAGACATAGAAGACCAACAGACAGTTTTCCTGGAGTCCTGCCCAACCTCAGAGCCTCAGGCAGATAGTTTAGTGCCCATGTGTTGAAGGCTGCTCACATAGCCTAGTGGGTTTTTTGAGGGCCGTGGAATAGTAGACCCAGTTGCTCTTGATTCAAACTAAACAGTTATCTGTCTAACTGTGAGCCCCTCTCAGCTCTATGGGCATATTTACAATTAGGAAGAGCACAGCAGCTACTTGTCTTGGTGAAGGCAACTCACCCTGGGCCACCCAGGAGCAGCCAGGCACATTGCCAGCTCCGACCGAGCAGGCAGTTCTGAGGTATAGACTTGGGGAGCCTCATTTTGAGGTTAGATGGATCTTTGAATAGTGCACATTAACATAAACTGCAGAAAGATTCTCCACAATAGTATTAATCCCACAGCTAAGATTAGCAGAGAACGTTTTTGATCACCGCTATAATCTGCTCCTCAGGTGAACACTGAGAACCGAATGCCAGGGCACTGTGAGAACAGGTGTACCAGCCTCCACCTGGGACAGGGAGAAGGGCAATAATGAGCAAAGAATGGTCAGATCGGAGCTTCCCAGGCAAGCAAGGTCTTAAACAAGTGTGCCTGGACTTATGGAGCTGGACTTACGGAGCTTGAAAATGCCCTCTTGGCATGCTGCCTGCCATGTAGTTACACATAAAGAAGCACTTCATAAAGCTTATTTCATGGAACGTGGATCCCCAAGATGGGCCATGCTAACGTGGCATGTCACATCCCACCCTAGCTCCAGAGCTCAGGAAGCATGCCGGAGCATCCTACAGCAAAGCACTCTGTTTAACACAAAGCTTCTGTAACGATCTGACCATAAAACCCTTTTCGTGCAATTACGTTTGAACAGCTTTCAAAATAGTTTTGTCTACCTACTGGGAAGCCCCCATCAAAGCAGCAGTTCAAACGTAGCTGGCATCTTCCAGAACCCAAAAAGCAGCATTTTTGAGATTTCAGAGAATAAATTTAAACAGAAGCTGTAACCTCCCTGGAGCAATGAGACTGAGTAACCTCCCTTTCCTTTAAATCAGCCCCATTGTTTCCACTGGTACTCATTGGATCAAATGTTTAGGTAAATCAGTGGAGAGCCAAGAGATCACTGCAATAACGTACATTTGTTGAAGCATTTGAGTTTCTGATTGCTGACCTTAACATGGAGCAAAAGGCCGGCTTGTGGAAAACCCTTCCTGCTTGAGGAAGTGTAACCGACTCCACTTATTTGGACTATGGGAACCTTAGAGTGCATGAGAAGCTACACACGAGATCTTTTCCATCAACACCCCACTTATTGCTACTCTGAACAGCAGCTTCCTGGCTTTCTGTGGCCGACCTGCCAGGCTGGCTTTTGGGGTGTGCCACCATAGCGTTTCCACAGGGCTCACACTTTGGAGGACTCTGGGTTTAGTTGAATGTTCTCCTGTTGCCCTGTTGAAATTATTAATGATTTTCAATAACAGCACCATATTTTCTTTTTTGCACAAGGCCCTGAAAAATCTCATAGCTACTTGTGTCTACCTGGGGAGGGTGAGCCTGTCTTACATACCATTTCCGAAGTTTCCTTCTTGGCCTAATGCACTATATCAACCACAGTTATCACTTCCAATTATTAGTTTAAAGGCCTTTTGATGGCAAAATCTGAAACTAGTTAAAGATGTTATTGTGCAGCCACAGAAATATGGGATCTGAAGTGAGGGGAATGTGAGTCCCCATAGCATAGGGTTCATATTTACTGAGGTTTGGATCTGAGCACTGTTATCAAGCTCCAAGGCCATGTTGGATGGCCTTTCTACACAGACTGGTGTAGGCAGCCAAGGGACCACATGGAGCTGAACTAAGCCCCGTGCTGTTCTTGCTAAGCTGGCTGTCCTGGCATATGTATTGGTAATTTGCACAAAGGTGCGTACAGGCTTTGAGTAGCCCTGTCCAACTTTCCCACTTTTGAAAGTTCACTGTTTCCAAAGATTAAGATAGCACACATAGCCACTGTCATAGGAGTCACTAAGTGCTAATAAGTCCATTTCTTAAAAATAGGTGTTCATGCTCTGAAATGTCAGTGGAAAAGTATGTGCATATTTGCATCTATGTACTTCTGAAGAGCATACAAATACCATGAGTGATAATATCAGCAAAATGGTTTTGAAGTATAAACTTAATTTTCTCTTGTCTAACAAGCTTAGTGAAAGCACCTAGCTGTTATCTTTGGTATTCTTGTCCTGCACTAAAGATTTTTCTAGATTTCTTCTGAAACTAGCACATGTCACAAGGGCTTTCCATGATCTCTTCAGTGACTCCTCGCTTCTCTCATCTACAGCCATTTTCAGTCTATTTTTCAATTAGTTTTTGTACTATGATATTTTGTAGCAACATACACTCCGAAGAATCCAGCCATGCATGTTTGAATTTTACTACTTATCAGCATCCCAGGGCTGCAAAAATGCATCATATGAACCAGGTGGCTTCAAACAAGGAAAACCATTTCACAATCCCAGAAGTCAGCAGTCTAGAATTAAGATGTTGGCAGGCTTGAATTCTTCAGGAGGGTCTTCTGGAGACTCTGCCTCTCTTCTAGCTTCTGGTGGCTTCCAGAGACGATGGCACTTGGCTGCTGGATGCTTCATGCTCATCCCACCTCTGCTTCGTATCACCTTCTCTGTGTCTTTGGCCCAAATCTCCCTGTCTTTCTTTCACTGAATTAGGTCCTATCCTAATACCCCGATAAGCTGATCTTGAAGCATGCAGTGTATTTCTATCTTCAGAAATCATTTTAAATAATGATGTTCATAGGTTCTGAGTTCAGGATATGGATGAACATAAATTTGTTGGAATACCATTCAACCCATTACATTATTCTAATGGGTTGAGATAGTCACTTAATCTTGTTCCAAATCTGCAGAGTAGAGGTTAAAATATATTGTGTAAAACTACTGGGAGAATTAGAGCAACCTTAGGCAAATTGAACAATGCATTTCACATAACAGTTCCCAATCAAATCTAGATCCCTTCCCCATTTGTGCCCCCAATGGGTCCTATGCACCCTGCCGTACATACTCAGTCAAGCATTCTACCCAGATGTCCTTTTTTTGCAAGATCGGCCTATCTATCCAGAAACTTCAAGGAAAGTCTGCTCTTCCTCACTTAGACATAATCAGTTTTGAACAGGTCTCACACTGGGACCAGCCCACCACCCATTTCTTTTGCACCAATCTGGTCCTTGTCAGACTGCATTGTCACGGGTCTTGTGCTCAACGTCATCACCATTGCCACAAGTTCACACGAGCAAGCTTCTAGTGGCCTGAAAACCCGTTTCCTCATGTTCATGGACCAACCCTGCTCTTACAATCTTTCCACCCCCTCTTCCAAAATCGTCCCTGAGGGTTAATATAGGAGCCCTATCCAGGGACACATACTCTGCAGTGTCTTATTTTCTGAAACTTGGCTAGCTGTGGCCCTTTTTGTATATCACTCTCTTTTGTATAAGGAAGTTTCTCTGGTGAGAGTTGAGGGAAGCCTTAATATTCCTTCCACCCCCGTTCCACTATGTTCCCTGCAGATCATCATTATTATTATTGTTATTTGACATTTTTTACAGTTTCCTTAATGTCTGTGGCACAGGTTCATAATTCAAACTAAAACAGCAAATAGGCATCTCTTCTGAAGAAGACTCCTGGTTCAGCAACATACTAATACCTAAGGATGATATCTTCTTTCCAAATTACATATATATATATATATATATATATATATATGTGCCATTTTGATTCTAAATAAAAGAGACCAATTTGAGAAGCAAGCTACTTTGAGAATATATTTCAAATATGATGAATACATTACACGTCTTTCCAGATTAGCCATACTGTAGTCCCTAGAACTTGTCAGTAGAACTGCAAAGGAGCTCATTTTCCAGTATTCAACAAGCTTTTGTTCAACAACTTTATGTACCTTTGATGAAAGAGAAGACCATTAAGCCAAGGGTTTGGGGAGGGCAAGAATGCAGACTCCCTACTAGGGGTCTATCAATGTTGTATTTTTATCAGTGTAGGAGAAAAATGAATTCATGCCAACTGAAACAGTAAAAGGAATTTACTGCCTAATATATCTGGAAGGTTGGGCAATGGAAAGATTCAACTCAAACATATGATGAAGGATTCAAGATTTGTTTTGTTATTTTATCTACCATGGTGTTAGGACCATGCAGAAATGGCCTTGCTGTCTTGGTGATAAGAAAAGTGGCTAAACCAGTTCCAAGCTTTCTACCTACAATTCTTTTCAAAAAGAAGAGGGAAAAGTATCTGGGGACTTCCAGATAGTGTCTGAAATGAGTAAGAAGACCCATAAAATATTTGTGCATATCTCAGTCACAAAAGTATATTTTATGCCTATCCCTGAATGAGCCTTATTGTATCATTTCCACAGCGTGACTTGAGCCTGAGTTGCACAACCTGCTCTAGTGTAAAACTGTGGGAAAGAAGGCCCCTTTACAACTGATGGTATGAGATGCAGCTGAGTATCAATTGTCTGTTTTTGCTTCTGAACTTACCATCAGTATATGATAAGTTAGTCTCCAGTGATGTTTAGAAACTCTAGTCGGTACTTGGATTTGATCAAGGCTGGAATTTGGTCTGATGAAAAGGCAGAAAGGGTCAAGGGAGCAATTAGTGTTTCTACAGAGATGATTATAAACACAGATCATGGTCCTTTAGCTGAGGAAGGAGGGAAGAAGTAACACTGTTATAGACCAAGAACAGTGATGAAATAGGTGTTTTATGAACTGAAAGTCTCTGTGGTCAAAGAGTGAGTGGAATTGAAGGTAGGTGACAAAGAGGATGCTTATTGGTTGAAAGTTCAGTAGTGTTCTGGGTATGATGATGACTAGGTGATGTGTCTGTCTATGGGGTGCAGAAAACGTCCTATACAGTGGTCTGCATACTAGTGGGCTACCCCCACTGGAGCTCTGTGTACTGAAGTACATGAGGGGATCAGCAGTTGGGAAAAGAACTAAGCCAAAGCACCTGAAGTACAGAAGTTCTTCTTTTACCCTCCACTCACACGGCAGAGTGCACAGAGCAGGAAATTCAGCATTCATATTTATGTCCACTTTCCTGGGGGAAGGCCCTGAGCAATGGGTGGATCTCCCTGATTCTACACCAGGCTTGCCTACCTGGAGCATAGCATCTCTCCTAGAGTCTAGTCATGATGGGTCTGAAGAAACTCAGAGTGTAATTTCATTTCTCCTGGATGCTAATGGTTGATGGATGACTGATTAGAGAGTTAAAAATAAAGAGATAAAATGATTGACAACTCATAAGTAGCAGGGATTGTTGGAAGCACTAAAATCTCTTCAGTGAATTTTGCATATCTCATTTCTGATGAAGCACGGAGTGGAGTAAAAAGAAGGAAAAGAAAGAGAGAGAGATAGAGGCGGAGGGGGAGGGCGATGCTCCAAAAAGTGAAGACAACACTTCCATCTGGGGTTTGTGCTTTTCTGAGTGTCGACTCATTTTGATAGATTATTAGAAAACTCATATTTGCTCATAAATGTGAAAAAATAGCAAATGCAAAATTTGCAAATTTATTCCCAAATGTAGTTAAATTCATAAATATTTAGACATTTTCTGTAAAGCTTCTAATTTATAACCTTTACATGAATCTATAATTTGGTATAAAAGCTTCTAAATGCAGAAGTAATGTCACAAATGTCTATAAATATTCACATCTCATTTACAAATGTTCTACAAGCCATGAGATGAAGAAATCGTGAATTAAAAACCACTTTTTTCAGGTGGAATTTGGTCTAGGTGGTGCAGGACAATGATTAAAAATCTTGTAGAGACATTTTTAAGGCGGAGTTTGCAGGTTATGACTTGCAGGTATAATCTAAAAGTATTGCAATTAAGAATGAATAAACAGGGACTTAGTGGTTAATCACACTGGATGCTCTTTCAGGGACACGGTTTCAGTTACCAGTGGTCCACAAAAATGTGTAACTCCAGTTCCAGGAAATTTGATGCCTTCTTCTGACCTCCATGGACATTTCACATATGTGGTACACTTACATATGTGCATACAAAGCACTCACACACATAAAATAAAAGCAAATAAGCTAACTAATGAATGGATAAACATTGAAATACAAAAAGTAAAATCTATGAAAAGTTGGGATGAGGTTTCCAAAGAAAATCAGACAATATCCTGTGAGATGATAAGTCCTGGAAGGGAACATTCTAATTTTTCCGAAGCTCTGGATTTTTTTTTCCACCTTTGAAATGGTAATAAAACATTCTTCACAAAATTTAATAGACTGTGTAAATAAGAAATGCTCATCATAAAAGTGATTTAGTAAACAAAAACAAAAAATCAGTTTCTGATATCCCAAAAAGTTTTTTTTCCAACATTTATTTTATGTGTATGAATGTTTTGCCTTCATGTATGTATTTGTACTACATGCATGCAGTGCCTACAGAGGCCAGAGGAGGATTTCAGAGTCCCAAGAACTGGAATTAAGGACAGCTGTTAGCAACCATGTAGATGCTAGGAACTGAACTCAGATCTTCTGCAAGAACAGTCAGTGCTTTTAACTACTGAGCATCTCTCCAGTCCCCTCGGAAACTTTTAAATTTGCCTATGCCATACAACTGAAATTGGAACTCAGCCTGCACTAACCAGTTCTCCCTCTCCCTCCTTCCTCTCCTCCTCCCCTCCCTCCCCCTTCTTCCTCTTTCTGTCTCTCCCTCTCTTACCCCAGACATGGTCTCACTTTTTCTTTTCCTCTTGTGCTTTCTGTTCCCGCCTTGGCTCTGCTTTTCTCACAGCTATCTTCTTTCCTGGTAGACTTGGGGGACCCTTTTTCTTTTTTTGCTTCATCTCATTCCTTTACATAGTGAGTCCAGAAAAAGAGAAGTTCTTTTTCCCAGTTATTCTACCCAAGCTCCTCTGAAAAATTGCCATGAGATTGACCTGTGTTATTTGTTTGAAACATTTTATTGATTTATTCATCTTTCTTTTGTATTTATGGGTGTTCTCCTTGCACTTATGTTAAGGGTGCCACATGAGGGCAATGCTTGTGGAAGTCAGAAGAAGGTGTCAGATCCTATAGATTCCCTGGAAGTTTCAGGTAGTTGTGAGCCACCATGTGGGTGCTGGGAACTGAATTCAAGTCCTCTACAAAAGCAGCAAATTCTCTTAACTGCTGAGCCATCTCTCTTGCTAGATTTGCATTGTTGGTTTGTGTCTGAACTAATCCCCAAACCAAGAGAAAGGGAATACTTCACTTAGCCAAGTCTGGTCAGTTCCAGAAGTTTGGTGGATCTGGGGTCATTTTCATAAAAAGGGGACATCTCTCAGTCTGGTGTGGATGCTGCCACCAGTGGCAGATGAGGACAGGGGCTGAACAGGCAGAAGCCATACATGTTCTTCACATATGCTCAATGTGTAGCTGGAACAATATATTAAAGGTACAGTATTTAGCACATAATAAAGTCTTAGTTCTTCCCATCATTAACCACACTTACTAATACTAATATTGCTTTTCCAAAGTAAAAGGAATAGGAAGAAGATTATAATAGGAAACTGGAGGTGTTTCTTTTCAAATCTGTATCCACAAAAATCTCAGATAACTTTCAGACCAAAGAAAGCATAAGATTTCCTCTTTGGTTTTTCTAATAATACCTACTCTGTTAGTGTGCAGCCTATCCAGTCACTGGAAATCGCTGTGTAAGGTGAAAGGAAATCAGGAAGAAATCTTCACTTGTGGTTAAAGATGATAGGTGCACACACCACACGACAAAATCCACCCCTGCTAGCTTTTCCATCTGCAATGGACACATCCCTATAACCTTCGTGGAGTCAGATTCTGTCTCCTGGCTTTAGTGATTAGTGACACTGCTGTTATTTTGCAACAGGAATTATTATGCTTTGATTTGTTAACTGTTAACTGAAGAATTGGGAAAATACTCTAATATCCTCCTCAACTCCATATTCAGATCATTTGGCTTAACCCTTTTGCTTTCACTGCCCTCTAGTAATAAACACCTTACAGGCATTCCTTAGAGAACTGGTACCATCACACCCTCTTTCTTCTAAATGAATTTTTTCAAGCCTCAAAGAGGTTCTCATTTCCACGTAAAGAGTCATTAGTGCACAAAATTCACGCTCTGCATTCTTGTACCTGTTAAATATTCCTGCTTTCACATGAAAAGTGTCAGCTTTTCACACTGAGAGACTACTGTCCTTTTAGTCCATCCTTTTAAGAAAGCCTATTTCCCTTTCATAAGTTTAGTTGTCTTTCTTTGAATTGTCTCTGCTACTGTTACTGTTCCATTTTATTAAAGTCTGGGGATCAGAAGACATGCAGAAATTCAATTTTGTAAAAATTTGTCTTTGGACAAAGCGTAGATAGAATTGATTTGAATTTGGAATCTACTATAATATATGTATTATGTGCCCTTCTTAGTGATTAAATTTGTTATTGGAAGTGAAGGTATTTGCCTAACATCATGTCACAGACTTAACTGATAACTCCTTAACCAAATAATCTTCAATCTCTTAAATTCATCTGCTGCTTTTAACTTATCTTCTAGTCTTCCCCTTACAAAGACCAATCAATCCCTTTCTGAGTGTTCCCACTATTTGTTGTGAAAATAGTTGACTCCTATTTCACAGAGTTATACAGTATACCATGTAGAGAGCATTAATCTATTTGGCACATAGAAAGCCCTCCATAAGCATTCACTAATTTTGTAATATTGATTATTATTAACATAGCTCAGTCAAAGTTTAAGAGCCCCCCTTACGAAATTAATTTCTACCATTGTACTTGAATGACTCACCCTCAGATATATCTTTGCAAACAGGAAGATGTTAATTGGTTCAGTGTCTACATATACAGTACAAGGAGATTTTTGCAGACATTGGTATGCCTAAAAAGAGTGGCACATAGTAAGGCAATGGGCTTTATTATTCTCTAAGAAACATGAAACTCAAAGAATAGAAATATGGAGGCATCTCAGTGAAGGTCGGTCAAGAAAGTGGCGTAGAATTGAAACACTGGTCTGGCCTTGGCTTTCATCTTCCTTCATCATAGAAAAATTGTCCTTTAGTCATAATACAGCCTTTCTTGGAAACTTTATTTTAATTCTCTAGCATTTACATTCCAGGAGTAACAGCAAATCTGCTGATTACTTATGAAAGCAGGGGGAAAAAAACATTTGCAATTACAGTCAAAATTAAAGTTATTTTCTAATCTTCTCATCTTTTTTAAGGAACGGAAAACTTTAAATATGGTCAACGTAGCACATTTTAAGTGTCAAACTTACTGAATTTTTCTATGCCGATTGAATAATAATTTTCTGTGAAACACTGAAAATTCTACAGATTTTTCATCATTTGACCTGTTTAATAGAAGTCAAAAAATTCCTCTCATGTAAGTACCATTGCATAATGCTGTGCACTGAGCTATTAAGATATATTTAGTAATTCCATTAGAACTGCACCATCGAGCAGGGCAGAGCATATGGAAAGAAGTTGGTGAAAAACTGATTAAACATTTATATCAAGTACATTTTGATTTAACTCACATAAATAATTCATTTTTATGTTTTCTTTCTTTCAAAATAAACCTTTTTGACACCTGCTGTGCTAAAAATAATGCTAGCATGGCTGTAATAAAGAAGTTTTAAAGCTCGCAGCAATGACATCATCTGGTACCCATGCAGATACTAAATTATCAGCACATAAGTACAGAAAAGTAAGGTTTGACATTATTTATTATTTATTTAGTGTCTCAGAAATACACTGTGCTTAGTGGCAAGTAAGACACCTGGCTGAATTTGAATGGAGTGTTTGTCTCAAGAAAAACTAAACATTCAAAGGCATGTAAAGACACTGAAGAAAATGTGTGAGAGAGCTATAAAGATACCGACTGCCATTGTTTTCCCTGAGCATATAAAATAAGCTGAGGAATGGAGTACATGAGTTAAGTCAAGGGCTCTGAGAGATGTTGGAGTCCTTTAAGAGGAGAGAAGTGGGCAAAAAGATGATAGCAAGTTCATGTGCTCCTATCCTCGTTCTGGCCCAGCAATTAGCAAAAAGGGTGCTGTTAGTCAATAGACACGGTGTTAAATACCACTGAATCATCAGAAAAGGACTCCCTTTAATTTTTCTCAACTGGAAGTAAGTCCAGGAGAAAGCCTCAGGTGAGAGCTGCTCTGTACTTATCTTTGTAAGACTACCCACTCTCCCTTTTTATCAGAGGTGAGGCTAATGCCCAGAGCCATTCTGGGCACTGACATATTGGATAACATCACCAAACAAAATTTGGTGGCATTCTCTTATTATTACAGTTTTACCTACTTGTAACAAATGTTAGTTTTCCATGTACAGGGTTGTCAAACTTCTTGTAAAAATAATTTGGCAAAACTATGAATGTATCCAATGACAATTACTATGTAAATAAGAGTTGACCATAGCTCCTAAGTGGAATATGTTTAGGTAGAGTTACAATACTTGCAAATCTAGCCCCTAATAGCTGTCTAGTGCTAGTTGTTTCTACCAAAGCGAAAACTTGAATTATGAAGATATTTTTCTGCTTCTAGCTTGCTGTGTAGTATGACTAGACAACAGACCAACTGGGAAACATGGCCCAGCACCCATGAGGCTTCCTTCTGCAAATAATCCAGAAGGGTATAACTAATTGTAGCGTAGCCTAATGGGGATCCATAAAGCAAGCTGATTTATTCTGGGACAAAAAGCATACAAGTGCCACAACTGTCATTGGGAAAGAGTGCCTCCTGTTTGACACTTGAAAATTTGGATGGCATCTGCCCAATCAAATATTTGTAAGAGCTAATTATGTTGTGAAAGATTCATTTATACAATTATTTTCCTTGATAATGCACTCTCTTACATTTTCAAAAATAAAGTTCAGTGTGCTCAGTATCATGTCTGTTAGAACGTGGTGTTGTCACACATCCTCTGGACTACAGTGTTCAGCTGGAAAGGAGATTGCCCAGGTTTAGGCTCACAGACGCATTGCAGCCATTTATTCCACTGAATGAGAACTTAGCTGAAAAGATCATCAGAGAGAAAATGAAAGCATTAGATTTTGAGCAGTGATAAGCTTTGAAAATAAATTTCAATCATTATAAAATCAAGGAATTTTCATTTGTAAAAGTACTAAACTAAAAGTAGAAGAAACAAATAAAGTATAATTCCATTAATATAAGGGCTGGAAATATTCTGTGAATTTAAATATATAATTGCCTTCTCTCTCTCTTGGAGAACTTCTAATGGCCTTTTGAAGGAAAATTGCACATCAACTAATTTTCATCTTTAGATGTGCTTTGTGGGGCCGGTGAAATGGCTCAATGGGTAAATACACCTGACACCAAGCCCAGCGGGCCAGGTACCCACATGGTGGAAGGAGAGAACAGACTCCTGCAAGTTGTTCTCTGACCTCCACACTGCATGTGTGCTGTGTCACATATGTGCATGTATGTGCATGTGTACATGTACACATATACAATAAATGAATAGATATAAGTCTTTACTAGAAAGGAACTATTTTGTGACCTATAAAATATTTTTACTCCAAGGGTTCAAGAAGATATAGTTATCCAGAGACTTTTAATTAGGGAATTTCATCTTCTGTATTACTTCTGTATATTAGGGTTTTGCATATGATTTCAATTGACTTAAAAGCACAAAAAAATCTTTTCATGGCTGCATAATTTCTATAATTCAACCAACTCCATATTTTAAAATTGTACTAGTTTTAATATTATGAAAAAAACTTGAACAAATATTTCATCCATAAATATTTAAACTATAATTGCATCAAGGTGGAATTTCTTGGGCAAGGAATATGAACACAGTAAGGTTAATATCCCAAGAATTAAATATCAGCTTTCTCTCCTGTCAGTGTTATATGAGAATGTGTGTTTATTGCCACTCTATCTTCTTTCAGTATTATGCTCTGCATGGCTTTTGGTTAAATAAGAAAATATCTATATTTAAAATGTTCAAATGTGAATCAGAACATTCAATATTGAGCTTAATATTCTTCATTAATGAGCACTCACACTTGAACAAGTTCTGGGGAACCAAATTACACTGATGAAGATGTCATGCTTCTTTAATCAGCACTCCTGTTAGGTATGGCTGTTTATATTCCTTTCCCTACAATAGAAAGTAAAAGTTCAAAGTGGCATTCCATTCTCTGATGTATATACCAAATGCTAGAAAACAGAGATACTACATCAGCCATCAGTAAGTTAGTGGGTTACACACTGTCTACAGATCTCTTCTCTGGCTAATGGGTGTTTATGTAATGGGATCATTCTATCTTCATTAGTGGCCAGGATTAATCACCCTCTCCATAAACAATACTTCCTCAGCACTTGTATCTCCTCCCTAATATTGATGACATTCTGCTCTGGAGTTTAGCATTTTTTAATATATGTCTTTTCTCTCATGCTAAATCCAATCTATTTTATTTATGAACTTCCCATAGTGGTTAATGGAAAAAAAAAGTTTGACTTGTATTTCAATAAACTCACTTATTCAGTAAATAAATATCCTACTCATTTACTATTTACCACATTTGTGATAGCCACATTATAGTCACTGCACCTAGTGAGAGAAATGCAATTCTAGCCACTGTGACCTTTCAGTGTTACTTAGGAAACAAATATTTACTGACTATATAAATGTTTATAGAATGTCAATTGACTTAGATGTTATAAAGGTACTGAGTGTAATGAGATAATATCAGAGGGCAGGCGTGATGATGGCAGCAGTGATTGTGGTTGTGGAAAGCCAGAGAGAACAGAGAATACGTGATAGACTGTTCTCAGGCTATAATGAATATAGTGATATCGAAATAAGAAAGGCAATCAATATTGTTACCAAATCTATAATATTAGCAGACAAATAAATATGTGCATTGAAACAGAATTATTGATGAAGTGGAGTCACCTGATTTGCTTTTCATTAATTTCAACCAGCATATAGATTTTAACAGTAAAGTAATTGCATGTGTCACTTATCTTGGCGTACGTGCACACACGCATACACACCACACATTAACTACTTTTCAAAATTAGCCAACAAGTTACAAAAAGGGAGAACTGATTCTTATTTTCTCTGGACTCATAGGTCATCTGTATCTTCCTATGAAAGAGGATGAGAATGATGTTTGATCAAGGGTCCCATTTTGATGAGATTCCTGAAAACAATTATCAAGCAACTAGCCTCTTTTGTCTGAGTCCAGCTTCTGGGACTAGAAGCTTTAGACTAACCTTAGAATCCTTCTCTGTCTTCACTATTATCCTGCAGTAGCTCTAGTAAAATAGCAGAACTATAAAACAGAATTATGAACCATTAAGGGGCTATCATTTCCACAATTTCTCCTATGCATAGAGACAATGACTACCAGGAACTAGGAAGCAATGGCAATTTCATTTGCATGAACCTCACAATATTGTCTTGTATCTAAACATTGCCTTCCTTGGGGTTCTAAATAGTCTTTGAACATCTTTGCATGATCCTGTGGTATGTCTTCTGTCTTGGCTTCAGTCATAAGCCTTATCTTGAATGGAGCTGATGGAAGGAAATGGTGGTGATTTGAGATAAAATGTTTGGAATATTTGAGTCAGATGATCTGCACATTTTGGTTCTGGGCTACATTTTAAGCTATCACTAGGTGTTTTTTCCCTTCATAAAGTAAAACATGTTTGTATTGAAACTATATATACAATATACCTTTGCCCTGAGTCCTTCTGCATATTTATTTTACTGCAAAATCAGCTTTTATTTATTTCTTTCTTTCTTTCTTTTTTTTTTGATGGAACACAAGGGAGGGAACTCCTAAATTGGGATATTAGCTTTTATGAGCTTCATTAAATGATTGTGTGTGGAGAATCAGTAGAGAGAATTTGGCAAACTTCTTACAACAAAGACTAATGATGCTGTCTTGCTCGACCAAGAGAGTCTTGTGAATTGATTCTGTTCTGAGCAATATATTGGTCACTGGCTGGACAAGTTTATTTTCTTTTATCACCAATGCCCATAAAACCACGTGTCTATGCATCAGTGCCCCGTTGCATGTTTTCAGAGAAAAACTCTACAGACAAAATTCTGATGCTAGCATGTAGCAGATATGTATAGGTTGATATTTATTCTCTGTCCATAAATTGCATGTATATTGACAGAGGCTGTCAAATAAAATTATAAGCCTATCAAAGCTCAGCCTTTCATGAAGAATGTTTCATTCCAAGCCTTTGCATATATAGTAAATCAATTAAAGTTAATTTCAACTATGAGTAATAGAAAATTCAGTGTATCAGTGGCTTAAATATTATTGACATTTATATTTCTGTCTCAATAATGTTACATATCTATAATATTGGAAGCACTTCCATTACATCTTCTGTTTACTGCTATAATCATTCTGAGAAGCAAAATACAGGTGAGAAATTAATAAGGTAAGGCTAAGTTCAGTATTAGTTCTCTTGTGGAAAAATTCAAGAGGAGAATCCACGTATAAAGAAAATCAGTGGAAGTACAGACATATCAAATCATTAGACATGGGGGCTGGGGAGGGTGTTGAGGCAGGCATGCACCACTATGCCTGGGTATGTTTTGGTTTCTTTGTCCTGTCATATGCTAACATTCTGTTGCACGTGCTTACCAGTCCTCCACTGATCATCTTCTGTAGGACTCTCTTTCCTGACCCTCTGGCCCTTGATCACTATTTTCTACATTCTGACCTATTCAAGTTTCTCTGACTTGCTATGTGCCCTGTGATGTTCAGGCTGTTTTGCACATGCTTCGGAATCTGTAAGGAGTAGCTCCTAAGTCCAGCACCCCCTGCATCCAGCTATCTAGTTTTGACTTTCAGGGTTCAGTTTTAAGGTTCCTTTCCCAAAGGCTTTTGCTGATGCCACAGCCTAGGAAACTACATGCTCCAGTGAAAGTCCAAACTGCTCAGAAATCAATGAAACATCATTCACAGGCACCTGAATCCTAGGCTGGAGGTTTGTATCTGCTTTGTTCACTTCTCATATTCCTGAGACCGCCATACTCCAGTGACAGTTGAGTTACTTATTAAGGATTGGTATGCTAATGGATCACAGGATGGGCCCTGCTGGGAGCCTTCTGTCTCCCAAATGACCCAAAGAACAGCTTTCTAGGAAAACTCTCTAATTTGTTATATACTTCAGTTTAGTTATGTTCACTTTTTAAAACTGAGGAACCTCCCCTTATACTAAATTTGATGAATCATAATTCTGGTTTTCTTTCAAATTGCTTAAAGAAATTCTAGATTTTTTTTTTTCTTTCCTAGAGCAACATAGTTCTTTTAGGATGAAAGCAAGTTTGCTCTGAACTTTTTCCAGGTTTGCCTAACTAAATATTTACTGGAAAGTGTCATTTGTTTTCAAGAAACTTATTTAGAAATTAATTCTGAGTGCATATTATGGCTGCCTGATCCATTTGGACAATAGTAAGCTGGTTGCCTGGTTACCATTTAAAACGCCCTCATAAAATAGTGCTTGGTAATATCACTTTAATCCGGTGTTTACTGTACCTGGAAACTGCCACGGTGTATACTTCAAAGTATTTAGATAGAGTGTGGTTACTAATGACCAAAAGACCACCACTGCTGGATAAATAGGATTAGAGGCAAGACCAAGTTATTTCACTACTTACGACATGGATTTAAACACCGGAGAGTCAAATTGGCAAAGTGGATGAAGTTCCTTTTATGTAGATGAGTGCTTTTCTTGCCTGGAATATTTATTTATTGGCCTTGTATCAGGGTTGCGTAACACTGTAGGAAACGCAGCGGTGTTTGGTTCTGCTCCTTAGAACTTTCAGAAAAGAGGAGCAGTAACACAGCGAGGAAATCAGCACGGCACCGGCTGGGCGTGCAGGTGGATGGACAGGCGTGTGTGAGGATGCAGCTGCGTCTCTCTGGCAGGCAGTTCCATCTCCTCAGCTGCATGCGCAGCCCCAAAATAGACACTTTCCTTTTCCTTCCTATCCCGACTCACCTGGAACATAATGACACTTCCCCCGTACAGAAAAAGCACAGCTTTATTTTTATGCTCATAAAATCACCTGGTAATATTACAATGCCAATGACTAAAAAGAGATTTCTTCTCCAATGTACCCAACAAACGGAGCATGCTTACCTTCTGTCAAACTCTTCTCGTATTCTTGATATCTGAGTAGAGTTTTATACCTTTTGACCATCCATTGCTTAAGCCCCTGGCTCTCCCCGCCCGTGGTAACCACTATGCTATTCTCTCCATCCATGAAGCTGACTTTTTAAACGTGCACATGAATGAGAACATGTGCTATTTCTTCCTGTCCTATAAGAATGATTTTAAAAGAAAAGAATGCCTGTATTAAAAAATGATTATAAATAAATAGGTCTGTAAGACAAAGAAGAAAGAGTTTTTTCCTTACAACAGTCTAGTAAGGTGCTCATCTCCTGGGAGTACGCAGCATGAGCAGCCCCCTGTGCTTGGGAACAGCGCTGGCTAATGTTATGTGGGTATAAAAATGTGTTCCATTCTCAGACCTGGCCAATAAAGCCTGCCCGACCTTGGACATTCTGCCCCCAGCCTGCAGGGACAATTTGTGATCTGAGTCTCTAAACGGAAGAAGGAGCCCAAGCAGAGGGTCCTGTTGACCACCACAGGACCGTGATGTGAAGTCGACTGGTAGACACGTACTGGGGTCTGGGGTGCTATGTTGGAACAGTTAACCCAACCTGACTTCTTAACCCTATGACCTTGGCAGAATCATGAAAATGGCCACCATGAAGGCAAAGCAGCTGTCAGGCATGACGCTGACAAGCAGTCTGGATGGCGAGGGCGGAGCTATGGCAGAGCAGCAGCCCTCATTAGCTTGACCTTGTCCTTTCCAAATGGCAAGGGTGAGGACAGGAACAGATGAGCTCTCCTTCATGCCCTACTTTCAAAATGAAGTCTGGCTATCTGCACGTGTTCTTACAAACCTTTGAACTGTGGTTTGGGGTTTGCTGCCTGAGAGGCAACTATTCATCACCTCCTCTTACGTTTGTAATGGGATTGTTTTCTTTAATGCTGAGGGTAAATCTGGTTGGCTTTGATTTCTCAGGATCATCACCACCAAACATTGAGTCTTTATTGTATACATTTATAACTCTGCTTGAGCCAAAGCGTATGTTCAGGAAACAAAAATAAAATCAACAATAAAATGTTGAGATTTCATTTAACTCTACATCATAGCCTGGCAAGCCAGGTAACTCATGCTGAAAAAGAAATTCCACTTAGATAAGGCCTTTTTAGTTGAGGCCACACAGGAGCATCTGCTTGCATGTCAGCTGTTAAGTGTTTGAAGAAATGCTTTATTTTCTTAGGAAGTACAAGCTTAGAAGAACCAGTCTGGTACTTGAAATAACCTCTCCTCTCCCTAGTTAGCTTTGGCCTATCAGTAAGCAGAAATTTCCCCTTTGAGAAAAAACTGGATTCAATGTGATCTTTCAATTAAGAGTTCACCTATAAAAATTCTTATTTTTTTCTTACTACCCATATTATTCTCATAAATCGATCCCAGGCACAGCGTAGGTAACTGTCCTGAATTCAGCACCTGCATTGATGAAGCTTCAAAAACAGCTTCTAAACTTGAACTCTTCGATTGTGGACATAGCCCAGTTGGTAAAATGCTTGCTGTACAGGTGTAGAAACTTAAATCCAATCCTTATATTTTATATTTTTTTAAAACCAGGTGTGGTGCCACATGGAGAGACAGAGACAGACAGATATCTGACTTCCCTGGCCACAGGTTGTCATGAGAAACCATGTCTTAAAAAGCAAGGTGGACGGACACTGAGGCCTCTGGCCTCCATGTGCACTTGCACATCCACACAACCACAAACATACATAACCACCCATGAAAATAACAAGAAGCCTTTTCCCCAAAAAATGAACTCGAAAAAATTTCCGGAGCTAAAGGATAGGAAAAAAAAAAAAAAAAAACAGTGATTAGAATTTAAACGGGTCTGTAGAGAGAAGAGTGAGAATTTCAACTGCCGTCTGTGCGCACAGCTGCCCTGTTACTAATGCTTCCTCCCAGGAACATCTGCCTAGGGCCTCATCACACACCCAGGGTACAGGACGCAGGCTCAATAATGCATACTGTGATGTGGGATTATCCCTGTCTGCACTCTCTCCCCTAACTGTAGCTGCTTCCAAATGGAATTGATGGTGATCCAGAAACAAAGTGGATGCCATTCTGGGAAGTTGTAATAAAAGGATTAATAAACTATACGGCCTGTGAGTGCTTTCCATGTTACTTAGAACAGGACCAGACCCAGCTTTAATCAAAGTTAATCAACCCATCTGAAGCAGATCAGAGAGGAGATCCACACTAGGCTGGATGCTAAGACCACAGGGGCACGGAAGGCCTTACTGGTAATAGGCATGAAGCTTCTTCCTCCAATGTGAGAGATGCTCAACTGTGCAAGGCCATATGTCTCCTGCAATCTGTAGCCTTATGGATGGAAAACTCTCTGGACCCCAAGGCACAATGTTGAACATGGAGAAAAACTGGCAGTGCCAAAGGGCGAAAGACATTCTCCCTGTTTCAGAAACAATCAGATTAGTTTTAGCAACAAAAATGTTGGCAAATGAATACACTGCAGGTCAGGTGTGTTCCACTCTGATTAATCAAGTGTATTCCATACTATTGGATCAAGGATGAAGGAAGAGATTTTGAAATTCAAGATACTCATATAAAGAGTTATTTTTTTCTTTAAAGAACGCTGGCATAGCCAAATACTTAGCTTATTTTTTTTCCCCAAAACTGACAGTTGAGGAGGCTATCTAATGCTCACACACAAATAAAATGACCATTTTTCAAGTAATGTTTGAAACTTTTTTTTTCAAGGAGTATCTTTAGAAATAGTGGCATGCACCATTAAATATTTGGGGTGTCTATGCTATGCATGTAACACGTATTCATTCATTCTAAATAGTCTTAAGTTATAAAACTGTGTATAATATTTAGAGTATTCAATATGAGATCAAAGACTTACATGCTGAGGTGAAAGGTCATAATGTAACTTTGAAAGTAGTAAAATTAATTAGAGGTAGGGGTAATTTTTAAAAGGCACTGAATCCAGTGATCTAATATAGGATTCTGGAAATGCTTTCCAAAGTGGAAAAACAAGACAGAGTAAATGGCTAGCTCCCCAAAATGGTCCAACAGGCAAATATTTATTTTAGTATCTATGCAGTGGTACATTACTTACAAGGTCAAAACAGTGAAGTTTAAAGAAGCTTTGTTACATGTACTGTCAGGAATGAAGGCTTAGTTCATCTTTACAACCTTCTTATGAGAACATCTAGACAAGGGTGAAAACATATTATTTAAAAGTTGTTCAGAGCTATTCAAAACCCAGTAAGGCATCCAGTAAGGAATATTATAGGGTCAAGATTTTGAGGGCGACAGACATTATAAATTTAAAAACTATTGAAGAATTTAGGGTTCCTTTTTCTAGCAATATAAGTCTATTCTGGGCTATATAACCAAGCAGCTCTGAACACAATAGTGTTCTTAAGTACTCCTGTAGAAGGAAGATGTGAGGTGGTACCAACAGAGACTGTGGTTTTGAGTGAAAATCTCAAAGATCTTGAGGGGTTAGAATAACATGAAGAATAACATAGAAGTATAGGACTTTGAAGCCCATGTTTGAACAATATGAGTCTGAAAATAAGAGAGCAAGGTGTGACTGTATTGTCCATGTGCAGAGCTGCCTGCTCAGAGTCGTCAGCAGGAGAAAACAGTCAGGATACGCAATATACAATATTCTCCACTCAGTCAAACTAGTCAAAACATAAACAGGTAAGAAAATGCAGAAGGAAAAACAGACAATAGGTAAAAAACCAAGAAAAGAAAACAAAAGAACTATACAGAAATTGAGGACCTAATAGGAGCACCAGCACATTAGATGTAGCTAAAGATTTAATAAATAAATAAATAAAATCACAGAGGAAAGTATCCAAACTGAACAATGTGGAGTTAAAAGAATATAAAACTCAGAAAGGAGGCAAGAAACATAGAGCACAGTGTAAGAAAAGCTAACAGACATGAAATCAGAATCTTAGAAGGATAAATGGTAAATGGTTAGTGATCAAATGGTAAGAACTGAGGGTTTTCCTAAACTGAAGAAAACATAAGATTATTTGTTTAATAAATATGAGGTGCTTCAGGAGGACTTTATAAAATCACATCTAGAGAACACTACTAAAATCTAATGGGAAAAAAGAGAGAAACAGAAAGAAGAAGGACAAAGCATGGAAAGAAGAAACAACTAGACTGACAAGCAACACTCTTCCGAAAAGAGAATTCATGAGAAATTTAACATCTTTAAAGAAAATAAAATAAGTGAGTGCCTGTGTAAAATTCTATACCCAGGAACAAATCTTTCAAAAAAAATAAAGGTAATGAAGTTCTTATCTTTTATTTTATTAATTTAATGGTCTATCTTAATTGTTTTAATTGATTTATTTTTTTTCTGTGTATGAGTGTATTGCCTACATGTATCTTAAGTGCACTCTACAGAAGTCAAAAAAGGGAGTCAGATGCCCTGGAACTGGAAATACAGATGTTTATTAGCCACCATATGGATGCTGGGAATCAAACCCAGATCCTCTGCAAAAGCAGTCAGTGCTCTTACCTGCTGAGCCATCTCTCCAGTCCCCTGATTTATTTAGTTTTATTACATGTGTGTGAGTGTTTTGCCTGCATGTCTGAAAATGCACTCAGGTTTTGCAATGCCCACAGAGGCCAGAAGAGGGCGTTGGATCATCTAGAACTAAAGTTATGTTGGCTGTTTGCCACTATGTGACTGCTAGGAATTGAACCTGGCGCCTCTGGAAGAACAGACAATGCTCTTAGCCAATGAGCCATCTCTCCAGCCCCTACTACTCTATTTCACTTACCATACATTTATGGGGTACAATATTCTCATTACACATATGCACAGTGATGTTTATCATTGCAAAGCCTCTCTTATAGCTATAAAATATGAAATATACAATACATAATTGCTAACTATTAAGCCACAGACTCATTCATAACAAAAAACAATACAAGATACATGGATGTACACAAATCTATGTATGTATACATTCCATCACAGGGTAATTCTATACAATGAACGGGCATGATGTGTAAAAAAATCATCTTAGAAGCATAACATTGAAAAAAGTCAGGTTCATATTGCTCTTAATATCCCATTTCTTTACATTTTGTAAGCAGAAAGACCCTTTAAGCAGTGATGGTAGAACTCAAGAGACTGGTTTCTTCTGAGAGCACAGTAAGGTCTGGGATGGCTGAAAATTATAGTTCTTGATTTGACCATAATGCTGACTTTTAAGCCAAGGGGAAAACCCCAATTAAACCCTCTGCTTTCACTTGCCTTTCATTGTCAGCAACTTTAGAGGTCACGGGGCTAAGCAATGTATCCCACTAGGTGTGCTCTAGGTAACACTTTTCACACATGGGGGTCACAAAGGTAACAGATTCCTAGGTTGTTTTTCAGAAACGTGGAGGTAGCTCAAACTGTCTGAAACCACCAACCCTTCACATATACCTGTGAACTTAGTGATATTTGTGTTTCTATGCCTAATAGATATTTTAGAATGTAAATCAAATCATTGGTGAGTTTTAAAAAGCTGATTTTAGAGAAATGGGGTATAGAATATACTCCCTAGAGGTTAGCAAGGATAGCGGGTAGGGAAGACAGAGGAAGTTAACAAAATAGGTGTCACAGCATAGTTACTTGTGAGGACTAAGTGGTAATGTATTACAGTTTTATAAAGTGCCCTATAGTTCCCAGTTGTTATATATTTTATATGAAGAAATAAGAAATGCATTTGAAGGTCCCACTACAAAGAAAGGATCAGTGCTTAAATAGATGGGAATTCTGATTGCCTTAATTTGATTGTTATATGCTATGTACATGTATTAAATCATCACATTTTATTCCATAAATATGTATAAATATTATATATCAATAAAAAATAAAATTTTAAATAAAAACTGTAAGAAGGTTATTTCTACTGGAATTATCTGATTGTGTTTCCTCATTTCCAGAAAGGTGACAATACTAGTTTTCAGCATTTAATGAGATTATAAATGTTAGGTGCTTAGCAGAAAATATGGGGTGCAGTAGTATACAGCAAAGAGTCAAAAAGTAGGAGATGCACGTTCAGACTGACTGTTTATCAATCACATTGACTAAAGACTAATGGTGTTCTCAGTGGTGCACTGGACAAAGACATTTTCTCTCTTTCCAAATAACAGCGGCAGGTATGAAATACATCATACTAAACATATTTTCATGGTTAAATGTTCCATCTTGGACTTCCACATCATAATTCCTTGTAGCAAACAATGGCAGGACATCACTGGGGTTATAGCTAAGGGTCTTTTTGTTTCAATAAGTTTGTCTTCAAATCCCAGATGTATGTCCAATTTGGTGCATAAGCTTGGGAAGAGTGATGTTCTCAATTCCAATTTTCCCATGGGTTAAATGAGGCCAATAAGAGAACCACAATTTGTAATCATTAAGTGAGATAAAATGTGTGCTCACCACAGAGTAGAAGTCCTAAATTTAGCTTAGACGTATACTAAAATATTAAAAAATGAATATATAAAAACAACATTTTATTGAATTTTTGAGATTTTTCATACAATACAATTTGGCAGTATTTAGATGCTCTTCCTTATCTGCTCCTCCTCTTATTGGTCCCTGCCCAGTGGCCCAATTTAATCCACTTTATTTTATATATATATCATATATATGTATTCATAAGTATATGTAATAAGGGCTATTAAGTTTAATGTATATATGCAATTAAGTCTAATTTATGTCCCCAATGTCCTCCATTATGGATCCAGCCACTGGTGCATGGTTAACCTAGCAAGAATCTCATGCTTGCAAGAGGCTGTCTCTGCCCCTTCCAACAGCTGTCTGTTGCCACAATTTCCTTTGTTGAGTATGGGGCTACTTACCCACTTTCTCATGTCTATGCTGGGATTTTTTTTTCTGGTTTGAGTTTGCATGGGACATACGAGGCTATCACTGGTGCTGTGAGTTTATGTGAGTAACTTTCTAGCTGCGTAGAAAACTCTATTTCCTTGTGGTCATCTACCACCTCTGGTTCTTACAATTTTTCTGCCCCCCTCTTCCTTTCATCAATGCTCACTTATTAGATTTGAGCAGAGAGGTTAGAGTAGTAGTATTTATATTTTAGAAATAGACTCTCATGGCAGCATGAAAGGTGTTCCCTGAAGCAGAGGCTTTGCACAGGGCAGAGAGTAGAGATGGTATGCGAAAGAAATGTCTGATGTAGGCTGAAATAGTGTTTACTGTTTGAGAAGAAAGCTAGACTTTTAGAGGTGTTTTCCCAGGTATGGGATATGGAAGAGGAATGCACTTCTGTTGACTTTAGAATAAACATAAAAGGATGTTGTTGAGATCAAGGATTAAATCTCTGAGGATCTGGATAAAAATCCATACAGTCACCTGATAAATAAAAATATCTTCAGAGTTTTAACCTAAGTGATGCTAATGATGTCACTTTTCTAATGAATATCCCACAAATCCCTCAGAGGATGGACCAATTCTGGGATCCCCTCCTCTTCCAAGCCAAAATTTTCCTGCTTTGTCACCCAGACTTACCACTAACCACAAAACAGTTTCCCCAGAGCAATTTCATATGGTATCTGGAAATAAAGCTTATACTTCTGAAATTTTGAAGAGCTGAGATTGCTGAAGATGTGTGACTTTCATGATTTCTTCCTCCTCCTTGCAATCAGTTACTAGTTTAAAAGTCTTATTTTAAACATTTAACCTCCTTTGGAGGTCTTATTTTATAAAACCAGTACCTCAGTTATTCAGATGTGACATTGCTTCTTTCTTCAGAAGTCAAATAACTCTTCCTCCTAACGTACCCTCCATCCCCAGTTTATTAGGTTCTACCATAATCTCACCAAGAGGGTCTCTTACATGTTTTTTGCATCTTTCTAAGGCCTTCAGCACAGCACAAAGCACGTACTGTGGCTATTAGATATAAGCTCTAGTTTGGTCTCTATCGTTGTAATAAAGCATTCTGACCAAAACCAACTTCAGGAGGAAAGGGTTTATTTGATTTTTAGCTCACAATTCATCATCATGAGACATTGAGGCAAGGGCTCAGGGCAAGAACCAGGAGGCAGGAAATGAAGCACAGGTCACGGAGGAATGCTGCTCACTGGGTTTTTGCCTCTGGCTTGTGCTCAACCTGCTTTCTTATGTAATCCAGGATCACCTACCCAGGGGTGGCACCATCCATATTGGGTTAGGCCTTCCCACATCACTCAACAATCAAGAATATGCCTTTTAGACATGATCACAGGCCAATCTGATTTAGAAAATTCCTCAGTTAAGTTTCTGTCCAACCAGGTATGTGAAGTTGATAACCGAAGCTATGCTATACTGTAGCATATTCTATTCTATAATAATATGATTTTCTAAGTAAAACTGTGTTGCCATCTTAACAACTGCTGTATTTTTCAAAAGGTCAACAATTAAGCTTATACTATAAAGCTTGGATGTGCTACAATGTTGTTAACTTTCTTAGAAACTACTTAGCATGCTCTTCACAAAATCAGCTCTCTTGATTGCTAGTTAATTCAGTCTATAAATTGTAATAGGAAAATAAGTTTGGCTAAAGGAAAGGCAGAGGTGAATAAGTCATGTTTTGATACTCCAAGTGATAAGGCTATTGGTTTCTCCACCCGATGCTATTGAACTCGATGATTTGCCAAAGAAAAGAATGAAAACCACAAATCCAAGTGATCTCATTTATGTCCTCTTAGGCAGCTAATGTCATATTCCTCAGGTTTCCAAGCAGATCTGTACAGACAGAGTCCATAACATGAACTGGAAACAAACATATCTGTTCAGTGAACCTTGTGGCAGACACAGCCCAGCACAAGACTATCTTTGAGAGGCATTCCGCATGTTTTATAAATTATTATTGAAGCATGCCAACAAACTAAGGAGAGACAAAAGTGATTTGGGGGATCAACCAAATGTATTGCCTGAATAAGGACTCCTGAAATCTACTACAATTTTGGTATACATGAAACTTTGTTTCAATGCAGGAGACCCAATTTTCAGTCTCTGTGAGTTTAATATCTTTGTAAATGACTAATAAGTCACGAAGGGCACCTCACCAAACACTGATTGTGCCTTATATCCAGATGTTTATGGAGCTAGTAACACTGACTTCACTCCAACTAGATATTAAAATAGATCTGTATCTCACCTTGAAAACTTTGTCAGCAATAACTGAAGTAAGGGTTAGTTCAGAAAACAGTGACAACGTGTCAACTGGTCCACTTCTGGTGGCTAGTGTTTAGTGACTAAACCATGATGTTTCAGAGTCTACTCTGAATTTACAAGGTGGAATTGGCTTAAACATTATTCGTGAAAAAATGCAAACACATAGGCTGAAGATATGGCTCAGTGTGTTAGAGCACTTGTGGGCAAGGAAGAGGACCTAAGTTTTATCCTCAGCACGTTTGTAAAAGCTGGGCATGGTCATATGTGCCTATAACCCCAGTATTGTAGAGAGGAGACAGACAGATCTCAGGTACTCACTGGCCAGTCAGTCTAACAGAAAATGGTCAGCATCAATTTCCTTATGGGATTTTGTTTCAAAAACCAAAGTAGAATCTCTAAGGCTTAGGGCGCTTTGCAGAAAATGGAGTAGAAAGAAAATATGAGCTGTAAGATGGGGAGAAGAGCTGTGAGATGTCATCTTCTGTTCATGATACAGCCAGTTCACTTCGGAGGTCCCAGCTACTGCCTGCAGTTACCTACACTGGGCCTGCACAGTACTGGCTCTGTCAGAAATACATTATGAATGGGGAAGGCCTCAGGGGACCCTAGATATTCTTGCTGAACTTTTTGCTGCTGTAAGATACTGGGAGCCAAGAGTCATCTTCAGTTGTGTACCCAAGGGGGAGCCCAGCAAGCTCCAGGGAATAATTCTGAAGTCTTGGCTACACAGACTGATTAATCATAGTGCGTTTCAGAACATAACAAAAATTCATGATCGTGAGAAAGAGATTTGTAGGTGGGAGAGGGGACCCGGGGGGCGGGAGGTGAGAATAATTAGAATGCATTTCACATATTTATGAAAATGTGGAAGAAATATGGTTGAGACTGATAAAGGAAGACATAGTAAGTCCTTTCCATGCTTCCACATGCTTGATTATGCGTCTGTGTACCTGTCCATACACACATGCACATACACCAAACACACACACACACACACACACACACACACACACACACACACACACACTGAAAACATGGACCCTAAGCCATTGATCAAATTTTAAAGTTATTTTGGGCATGACGAATTTTACGGGAATAGTATAGGAGAAGCGGTTGCTAAAACCGGATTTGTGGGTAGTAAGAGTCTGCATTGGACTCAGCTGTTCAGAGATTTCCCTGAGAGGTGGGTCTTGATGAAAAGTGTTATGTTGGGTGCCAGTGGGGTCTGCAGACAGAAGGTAAAGCAGTCCAGGCTTAAAAAACAAAACAAACAAAAACCAAATACTCTCAGACCTAAATATGAAGTATTTTCTCAGTTATAACATGGAAAATCAACTTACTCACTGGCAAGAATGACAGCTCTGGGGTCATTTTAATTAATATTAATTATGTGAACAAAGCTGGCACTGTGCCACTGCAAGTTTTCCACATTCTCAATCACTTGCATGCTGTGTAAGGAAATTCAGCACAGATTTGTACACTCTGTGAGGGCTGTGCCTATGAATTTAACTCAGTTGCAACCCCTAGTCTCACACAAAACAGTGTGATGCCCAGCCTTTTCTCTCTGGGGGTGGCTAGAAGCCAGTTCATGTGGGTTGATTAACTAAGAAATAATGGACAATTATTTTTTCATAAGATGGACATGGAAGTAACTACAAATCTCAAATGTGAGGGTTTCATTACCATTTCTTGGCACTAATCTGTACATGAGTTTTCTCAAACAAATACTCTTTTTCTTCCTTAAATGAGCAATGATAGCAAAATTAAGACCTATAGCTCAGAAGCAGCATCTGCCTTTACTATATTATAAAAGATTATCTTGGAAGTAATTTTGTGACTGCTTAGTTAGCACATTTACATTGGCTTACATAGTACACAAGATCCTGTTTCTAAAGCTCTTGACTGTTTACAAAACTCTTTTGCATTTATTATCTTGTTAGGCCTGCATATTTACTCTTTGAGGTAACTATCACTGTCTGTATTTAACAGATGAAGAAAAGAAAACTCAGGAGATTAAGTGACCTGCCTAACCGCACGCAGCTGGCAGCAGCAGGAACTAAATCTTAGGTTCTCACTCCTAGCATGTTTTTTTTTTCCCCCTAGAATCACATTAGAATATGTTGGAATCCAATGAATACTCATGCTGTGGAATATTTCTGAAATTTCAGAAGTCAATTCACAAAATGCTAAAGCAGCAGTCTGAAGAACAGGTGTGAGCAGTGAGGGCTCAGGCAGACTTTTCAGTGAATAGATCCTGTTCTGGAATTCAGTCACTCCCATTTCTGAGCTTATATGTGCCTCTTGCTCATCCCTCCATGATTGCGTACTGCCAATGAAGTGGGTAAAGTGTCCAGGGCATAGCCTGGGTGATAGAGAGTTGGCCATCTTACTTTACTAACTGCAAAATTCTTGGTGAAGACTGTCGAAAACTAAAGCAATAGAACCTACAGAGAAATGGAAGAGATTTCTGTAGTAATGTGGAAGTATGAAGGTCCTCAGGATGAAACCAGATTCCAAGGGCAATTCAGTGGCGTGACCTGTAATGTAAATACTTTCCTAGTCAGTGCCGCTCATCTGGAACAATCCTCTTAGAAATGAGCAAGTGCCACAGCTGTGGAGAGCTGGAAATGGGGAAAGAGTTTGTGTCCATGAACTAACCCCAAATGTCCTAAACTATACCTCAAAAATAATCATTTAAACTATGCCACAGAAAAAATTTGTAAACAAACCCATTACAGTATAATTATTTAAGTGGGAGAGTTAAGCGAGGCAAAGACAGGCATTAAATTATATGCAATAAGTACTGACTTTCTACAGATCTCTCTAATGGTATCAGATTTTCCATTCCAAAGACAAGTTTCATGCGAGGACAAACCAACCACTGATTCCTTCCAACCTCAGAGGTCTGTGTTTCTTAGAGGGGGTAATCCATCTTCACTGTGCACAGAACTCATATAATCAGATTAGCATGCATACTTGCTAAAATGTTTTTGTAGCTCCAAATCAATGATGCTCTTGCAGTTTCCACAGATTTGTGGAGTGGTGAAATCCTATAACTGCTTCACTGTGTACATTCCCAAAGTTTCTACCCTCTGCCGGTTCTTTACTATTTCTTGATTTTCATATTTTTGTATTAAGGGTTGGAGTTTTGTTTTTTCTTCTTAGCACAGAAATATTGTGAAGTATCTATGGAGAAAACAAAAGTTATATAAATTCATCACAGGTGTGAGTTAATGAATCAAGAACATATGTAAAATGGGTGATTTTATACAGAAAATCTCATAAAAAAAGGTTGCTAGTTGATCACCTCTAATACTCTATTTCCCGTAGGGGATTAAGGTTTTGCCTTTTTTAGAACTTGCTAATTAATGGGCTCTGAAGCTTTGTAATACATACAACCACAATGAATAGCAAGATTCAAGTATAGTTTGGTTTCTAGTATCCAGAATTATCAATCAAATAAAATCTAGGAAAAAATATGTTACTCCTTAACATCACAGAAGTTGAAGCTACAAACCCCAAATTTTGGATGTTAAAGCAAGTTTTGGATCAACCATATTTTAATGTTTACAGGCACATAGTCTTCCTTTTAATAGAAACACAGCAGTTATGTAATCAAGTGACAAAATATCTTACAATGCTCTGAATGAATAAAGTTAACCAATAAAACTAAGCTTCATCAAATGTGTCAGAGCTATGACTTAAAGGGGAATCTGTATTATAATAGTTGTTATTATTGAAATGCAAATCCCCAAATGAGTAGTTTTGAAGTATGTTCATTTTTATTGCTGGATAATAATAGGACTTTATATTTGTACAGGTCTTTTTATCTTTAAAGCTTTTTTTCTGGACACTAAATCACTGATCCTCTGCAAGGTAAACAGGTTCTCAGGTATCTCTACCACAATACAGAAGATGAAAACAGAGACATTTGATGTCACATGACTTACCTGCGGTAAAAGCTACCTTCATGTCATTGTTGGGATCTAAAATCAGAAGAAATTAGCTAGTCTCCTACATTTTTTCCTCTGTTGCTGTATCAGGCTTGTTTTAGTCCTGAGGAAACTTTCTTTGGTAAATTTTTTATTGAAATTTTATGTATTTCATACAGACCATCTTAATCATCTTTATATACTCTTGCCCATTGGCACCTTCAATAGCCCCCCCTGCACTGGATTTAATGAATCTTGTCATTTGTGTTAAGACCTATTGAGTCAAGTTAGTGTCCGCAGATGTCTCTCAGTCCAAGTTCATTCACCAAGATCTAGTCAGTTTATCTAGAGTTCCTCCCTTTAAGATCAGTTCTCCTGCACTCAGCAGTAATCTGCTGTCAATAGTTCTTTGGCTAAGATTGGGGCCTGCTGCCCATTTCCACAGTTGTTCTTTTTTTTTTTTTTTGTCTGCTTGAGTTTTCATGGGTCCTGTGTATGCTGACACCATTGTTGTAGGTTCATATGAGCAGGATCTTAGGAGCCTGAGCAAGATCTTAGGAGCCTGTAAGACTCTATTTGTACATGGTCATGTGCTTCTTCCCTGGCTCTTACAATCTTTCCAACCCCTCCTCCACAATAGTCTCTGAGTCAGGGATGAGTGGAGTTTAATATTTGAGTCCTGTCCAAGGACCCACACTCTGAAAACTCTTATTTTCTTTGGTCATTTGTGTTCTTTTGTGTTCATGGCCCTCTGTTGCATGAGGGAGCTTCATTGATTAGAGGTGCGAGCTTCATGGATGAGTGTTAAGAGATTCATTAGTATTACACCACTTGTTCCACTATATTCCATGAGCCTTAGTGAGGGGTTTCATTGTAGATGTGTCACTTAGGGTTGGGCAATTCACAGACAATCTCTGAATGTGACCAGTTGTGGAACTCTGTAGCAATCTCCATCTGTTGTGGAACTCTGTAGTAATCTCCATCTGTTGCAAATTCAACTTCTTTGTTGAATGGTGAGTGGCATACTTGTCTGTAAATATAAGGATAGATATATATTTTGCACACAGTAAGAAATTACATTTGTTTGGAGATGTGTAACAACTGTGGAGTTTTCTCTAAGATCTCCATCCATGTGCGTTTTGCTATGTTTACAGTACCACACATGAGTTCCCTCCCATTGAGTGGGCTTTAAGTCCAATTAAGTAGTTGCTGATTACCTCCAAGATAAAAGTGCCAATATTGTTTGCTGTGCCAGTCATTGTTGTGGTTTTTAGGTCTTAAAGCTGGGTTTGGAACATTAACTGATGCTCTAAGGAAGGGCAGTTTACATAGTGCTCTCCAAAGCTATGAGAGTTAGCCTTCAAGGGAGATGGCTTCCAGGCCAGTTCCAGCTCTGTTGCTCCAATCCAAAGTATGTCCTGTCCTCAGCAATAAGGTCTTAACTACAAGTTAAGGGAGGCAATCAAGGGGTGTGGCAATAGCCTGTATAATTTTGTAAGTGTCTTGGACTATTTTGGTCAACATGTCAAAAAAGAGGTTTCTCTTGTCTAGCATTGGCTCTTTTTATATGTCCTTCAGCTATACACATGGATTCATGTAGAAACATTGTATACATACTTTTCAGTAGGTTTTTGACTACTATGATTCCCTTGTTTTTTATAATAGTTGAGCATTATTTATCTCTCTCTCCTCTCTCTCCCTATCTAGCCCTCCCTCTGCTTTAACATACATTATCTGTCCTTCAACAAAGCCAAATCCAAAGACCACTGAAAACTACTCTAAATGGGGGAGTGAAATACAATTATATATATATGATGCCATAATGGAAATCCACTGATTTTATGCTAAATTAATTAATTAAAAATTGAGGCTGAGCAGTGAGCAAAGTGCTTACTGAGCAAGCGGGAGGACATGAATTGGAACCTCTAGCACCCATGTAAAAGTCACATGTGACAGCATGTGTTTGTAGTCCCATTGTTGGGTAGGAGGAGAAATGCAGATCCTGGGGGCTCATTTGCCAGCCAGTCAAGTGAAAACAGGGAGCTTTAGGTTCAATGAGAGACTCTGTCTTAAAAAAACAATGAGGCATTGGGGCTGGAGAGATGGCTCAGCAGTTACGAGCACTGACTGTTCCCTCAGAAGATCTGGGTTCAAATCCCAGCACCCGCATAGATTACTGACCACTGTCCACAACTCTAATTCCAGAGGATTTTATGTCCTCTTCTGTCCTCCAGTGGTACTGCAGGGTACAGGTGCACTTACAAATATACAAGCATAACAGTTGTGCACACAAAATAAAAATAAATAAATCCAAAAGAAAAGTTTTTTTAAATGAAGTGGAGATTGGTAGAGAAAGACACTTGGTATGGCCCTCTTGCATCCATGTATGGGTGAGTGAACTTACAAACATATGCATACATGCACGCACACACATGGACATACACACAAATATGTGAACAACACACAAAATATATATGAACAAATAAGTCAAATTAAAATATACTCTAAGTTGATGGCACTTTCTATCTTAAATTCCACATATTTATATTTGAAATACTGTTTTTCAAATAATGACATTTACATTTACTTGTGACTTAAAAGTGTGGTATAGTAAATCTGGACAGAAATATGTATTGAGGTACAGGTTGAATTTTCAATCTGTGCCATGTAACTGTCTTCTTGGTAAGGTTTGGAAAATCATGAAGTCTGGTTGTACCAAAGAATATTCACTTTATTTTGGCTGAATGGACAAATGACTTCAATGTAAGAAATAGGTGTGAAGAGAAATGGTATTTCAAAAGTCTTGCTGTCAGGAATGAAACAAGTTTGGCTCCCAGGACCTATATCAAGTGACTCACAACTGCTTATAATTCCAACTCTAGGGATCTGACGCTCTCATGCCCATGCATATGTCACACACACACACACACACACACACACACACAAATAAATATTTAAAAACATTGCTATTGTACCAGATTAGCTTACACATGGATGGCAGCCACAATGCTGACAAGCCTTGCAGAGATACTTTTCTTCTGCAGGGGTTGGGTGGTGGCACATATTTACTTGCACCTGGCAGATTATCTTATTTTAAATGGATTCGACAGTCTGTGAGGGGGCAGATGTTCATGACAACAAAAGGAGGACAAATTAGATTCTGTTTAAAAAGGGAGCATACAGGAATAAACGCAGCACATGATCATCGGCCTACAGAAGGGCTGTGAGAAACAAAAACTTGACATGAAAGAGAAAGCAGTATGATAGTGTACATCAGAAAATTCGAGAAGCTAAGACCAAGTGGCAACGTTTTGTCAAGTAAAACCAAATTACCTGATAAAGTGTTAGTGTGTCTGAAAATACATTACAGGAGTCCATCCTCACTCAGTCCAGTAGAAAAGGCAGCTTTGTAGTACTGAAAAGGAAAAGCCCAGTGTTCTTCAGACTTCTGGAATCTCAAATTTTCTCCACAGACTGGTAAGATTAGAGTTTGTGGAGCTATAAGAAGACGTTTATTCCCACAACATTTTCAGGGGAGAAATCAATTAACTCAATGGGTAGAGCTTGCTTTTGTTCTGCCCAGATTGTCATACTTGTTATTGAAGATTCTGCTGACTGCTGAGTCAAGAGAAGTGTAACTTGTTACAAGTTTGCTGAGACACAAGAGATGTTAGTTTTGTGACTGCATAAACCACAAGGGTCAGCGATAGGAATAACTCTGCTCAAAGAAATAGAGTCATGTTCCGAAAGGGTAACCAAGTGCAGAATGCTGTATGTAGGAGGACAGTCACACTCTGAACACCAAGGTGCTGGAATGATCATTACATTGTAACTACTGCTGATTGTTCCTTGCTGTGACGAGCCCTTTTATTCTTTTAACTATTTGGTAAGATTTTTGAATGTGAAAAGTGTGACCCAGACACCTTTCAGGTGACAGCTTAGATTAGTCTTGTTTGAAGCCAGTATTATCAAGGGACATTCATTCATTTCCACTAGAGAAAGGAGGAAGGAGGGAGGGACTGCCTCCAACCTTTGTTGTTTTATTATCACAAGACACATTCATGGATGAAATATTAGTTTTGTTATACTTCTTGCTCTTGACCCATTCACACACACCCCTTTTTGCTTTCCTCCTTCCTCCTGTGGTGTCTCCCAATGCAGAGGTCAGAGAACAACTTGTGATTTGTTTTTTTCTTTCTACCATGTGGGTCCTAGGGATCAACTTCAGGTCATCAGTCAGGCTTGACATCAAGCACCTCTACTTGCTGAGCTATCTCTCTGCCTCCCATAATGCAGTTCTTCTTTATGGCTGAATAAAATTCCATTATATATAAATGTATAAATATATCACATATTTTTCTGTTCATGTGTTGGTGGATACCTGAATAGTGCCTCAGTGAACATGGGTGTTCAGGTATTTCTGTAGTATACTGACTTGGATTCTTTGGGGTATATATCCAGAACTTGTATAGCTGGATCATATGGAAGTTCTATTTTTAGTTTTATATATCTCCAATGTTTGAAAGAAAGAAGTAGAAGTGAAACATTTTCAAAGTCCAATAATTTAGTTTTTCAATTAAATTAAATAGGTTCTCCTGCAAAGTAAATAAGACTGCTCCAAGTACTGCATGGACATCTAATGATCAGCTTCTGGATGCTCCCCCTGTGAATGTATGGTAACATCATAGTTTAGAATTGGTATGACATATTTAGTGATTATAATTGATTTCCTCACTCCAGGACAAAAATGATATTCTTCATTTTAGAGTTATATAACTTCACCCAGCAGAAAAATTTCTAAAGAGGTATTTGGTATCAGGAGAGAGGTATTTTGTAAATAAAAGTATGTTTGTGGGCAGTAAAGAGATCATATGAAACGTAAAATCACAATAAATTCTCATTGACGTTTTGGTAGAGTTTGGTTCATCACTGCTGTGTTTATGTGAAGTAGAGTGGGCCTCTATGCAGAGCTCTCACAGAAAGAGTTCATCCTATTCCTCAAGTGCCTAGTTTATCACAGTTACCTTAGGTGCTGCAAGTATTAGGCTTGATATGTCCATATTTTTCAAGTACAAATTAAGAACTGAGAATGAGGCCAGGAATGCACTGCAGTGTGCAGCAAGTACAGCTTCACCAACAGGGACATGCATAAATACAGCCTTGGATTTTAATAAGGATGAAACTCCATATATCATTAACAAGTCTTCCTTCAGCATCTAAAAAACCCTGTCATTACACTAGATCCCTGCTTAAGATTCTGCATGTAAGAACAAATTTGAGTTGAGGTTGCATTAAAAGGTCAGGTATTAAAAATAAGACCCCTTTGCTATTTTGAAGATGTTTTTAAGGAAGGCCTATTTTATATAATTTATCCTGTAATTTGTGCCAGGATACGGATCTGCCTACTCACGTATGCTGTCCCATATGATCTAAGAGAAGACTAAATGATGCTCTTGTATATTGCTTCATTTTTATCTCCCTTCCCCCACCTCTTTTAAAAAAAAATCAGGCTTAATTTTATGTCCACTGAGGTAAACAATTGAACAAATCTTTTGTAATTGTTTTATTTCTTCACTAGTTCTCAAAGTAGTCAAAGTATGTTAAGCAATGGGGAGGATATATGCAGAAGAAACATCAGAACCTCTGATGAGAGGAAAACCAATGACAATGTTTATCAACCTAGTTTCCTGTTATCACTATCTCTTAGCTCATATATGATGCATGTTCCATGACTGGAATGTTCTAGTTATACTAAGCTCAAGTTATAGGCACAGTTTATAGTCTTGGAGATGGAGAGGCATACCTATATGCCTATGACTAAATGTGGAACATGTTAAGAACGTAAGATTTGAGTAGAAAGTTTCACGTGTGACGGGCACCACAGTCAGCCTGTATTCACTAATGTTGATTCACTTTGTTGAATGGTGTCCATATCTACTGTAGTACAATGAGAGGCTCCTTTGGGGGAAATGAACTCTAAAGTCTCACAGTATATACTTGTTTATGTTCCAACCGAACAATGGGAGAACCTCATGGAGACATCCAAGACAAACAGTTATTCAAGAAAGAGTGAGATTAGGGATTCTTAACTGCTTCATACTCTGTACAGTCTTAGTCTTCCAGGCTCCAAAGTGATCAGCTTGACCTTTTGCTTAAGCACTAATTTTTTAAAAAATAAGTCCTTAAAATTCCAGCATGCAAATTGTACATAAAATATTGAAAACACAAGTCCTCATTTTGAAAAGGTGAATTAATGAATCCATCAATCAAAACCCTGAAGTTCTGAAAACCTCTAATTTACTCTCGTTGTAATTTAGTGGCAGAAAAGTAGCCTTCCACTGGATAGCTCCATAGAAATGTAATTAACCTTTGCTCTCGATGGGACACGTGGGGCAGTTCGAGGAGTGGGATGATAAATAAGAGTCACGCGTGCATGCACCAGTGTACAGTCTCACATTGTTCTTCCTCTCCAAATTTCTGTGTAAATTCCAATTTAAAAATACATGTAAACTCTATAGATCTAAGTTGTCGCTGTAATGGTTTGTAGATCCATGGGTAGAAACTGGCAGAAAGACATCTAGATATTAAATGCACATCATGTAATAATCTATTATGAGAATGGAGGCATTTACTTTCATACTGAGTTTTCTAATGATTTTCCCACTTACCTATATTTCATGGGAATAAAATAAAATACCAGTGTTTGTTATTCTCTTAGCAGGTGTCCATTGCAGGTACAGATGTGTCACGGTAACATTAGCAAACTTTTAAACAAAAGATTGTAGCATGTGATTCATGCTACATGATCAGAATGTTTGTACTTCACATTTCCCCAGAACAGAGATATGATTCAGTTCAAGACAGTTAAGAACGTGTATCCTTTTGTAAGTCTGAAGTATAGAACCTAAGCCAAATTCCTGAGCTTTTCCTATTTTAATACTCCCATCTGTCTTCTGCTCACTCAAGATGGAGTTAGCTTGTCTTCCTCACTGTGTCTTCCTCAAAGTCTTCTTTTCTTCCTCTGATTAATGAAATGAGAATCCATTCATACTTAATTCTAAACTATGTTTAATGCTTGACAAGAGCTTAGGAGGCAGGCAAAGACACTTTGTACCACATGAAATCTCTGATGTATGCAGAGAAGACAGATTTACTCTTCCAATTTTTGCAGTTATTACTCCTTTAATTAATTTTACTTCCAATGGTGAAAATGGATGTTCCACTTCTTAGAAAAGCAAAGAGCTCCATTAAAAGTGAGACCCGTTGTTGAGAAAAAAAAAAAAGAACATTCCTTCTTTAAATAAGCACACACTTTGGTGGTGGTTCTGACTCTATTCCTCAGCCTTGTATCTCACTTGCTAAGTCTTTATTTGCCACTGCTTTTTATGTAGGTGTGTGTCTGTGTGTGTGTGTGTGTGTGTGTGTGTGTACATAAGTGTCTCACAGTGGAAATGAAAAGAAATGAAGTTTTCAATAAAAGCATAGCTAACACTTCACTACAAAGTCTAGTTTGACTCACTAAGTAGACAGGACTTACTCATTATTTAACTTATTTTGCTTAATAGGAATAATTAAATCCAGGCTGGAGTTTTAACATGTGATTCTTTTTCAATACACTTTTGTTCAAATACATATATATGCTAAATATATATATGTATATATGTGTATATTACAAGTTTAAAATACTCTTTAAAAATACCATAATAAGCCAAAGAAATATCTTTTCAAAAATATATTTGACCAGGCATGGTGTTATACATCAGCACTCAGGAGGCAGAGGCAGACAGATCTCTAGGAGATACAGTTTAGCTAGTTCTACATGGCAAGACTCAGGCCAGGTTGGGGCCACAGGGAGACCATGTCTTAAAAAGGAAAAGACCTAGCATGTATTAAAGATCATGCTTCTATCTTTCTAACTATCTTTAGGCACATCAACAGAGATATAGATATACTCAGAGACACTATGAGCTTCAGTGTACATGTGCATACATAAGCCAGTCTGACAAAACACACATTGGAAATCCCCTTGAACCAATGTCACTTCTCTCTCATCACACATAGACTTGCATGCCCTATTTTTGTTGTTGAGTTTGTTTCTAATAGGAACAAGTATTAAGCTGGATACTCTCATTTCTGCTCTGGACTGGTGAGAACTTGAGTCATTTTGTCTTTAATTAGTCTCTGCACTTTAACTGTGAAGTCTTCAAGCATGACATGTTGCTGTCTTGAACCAGTGAGCAAACAGGAGACCACAGAGATTAGCCTTTACGGTCCTTTACGGTCTTCCTTCTCATACACACAAAGTAATTCTTTTATTTTATTACACCTTGTAATTGCTCAAACAAAAATGGTCATAGTGCCCTGTATGTTAGGTTTGGCTACCAAGACAGTCTCACATAATAATGAGATTTCCCTCTGTAGGAGGGCTATGAACTGCTAATTAGCATCTATGACCCAATATTCTCTAGCAAACAAGAGTAATAGCAGTAATTTCCAGTTTTATGCAGAGTACAAGTCTTGAATATTACCAGCATTTCTGTTCCATTTGTAATTAACTGCAAGCAATTATACAGTAAGAAAGTGTATCCTATTGCTACTAATGCTCCCAGGTAACGACAAAGAAAAGAAATTACACTTGTGAAGCCTGTGTATGTGTCATGCTGACTGACTGATTGACCGGCCGAGTTCCTTGGCATCCCAGTGTTTATATGTCTCTTTTTAAATTTTCTTATTGTTTATGTTGCTATCACTTTGAATTTTTTCATACATCTTAATTAGTGTATGTTAATTGTACAAAATAATGGGTTTCCTTGGAACATTTACACATTTCTTCTCTCTCCCCACATGCCTTTAAAATTTATTTTTTAGGCTCACATATAAAATAATGAGCTTCCATAGAATTTTCATACATATCTATTAATATACTTTGTTCTGATCTGTCCCACTCTTCCATCCCCTTTCTCTATCCTCTGGGCCACCCTCTTGTTGTACTATTCTTGTATTGTCAACTTGACACAAACCCAGAAAAACATCTGGGAAGACAGAATAAACTGAGGGAAGTCCTCCATCAGATTGGCTTGTGGGCAAGTATTTTGATTTTCTTGATCGCTGCTCGATATGGGAGAGCCCAGTCCACTCTGGGTAGTACTGGCCTGGGTAAGTGGGCCTGGGCTGGGTAGGAAAGGTAGCTGAGGAAGCTATGGGAAGAAAGCCAGCAAAGCAGCGTTCCTCTATGGTCTCTACATCTGTTCCTGCCTCCAAATCAATACTCTATCATACCAAGAAAGATGAAAGCTAGAATGCCTTCCTTTCCCCTAACAGTCTCCTGTCATGTGTAGTCTGTTACCCTCCAATTGTCTAGTCCTACCCTCCAATTGTCTGCCTCGCCCCTTTCTTACACTCTTCTTCTACCCCTCATGATACCAGTCCCTAAACACACACACACACACACACACACACACACACACACACATCTATATTCCACACATAAAAGAAAATATGATATCTGTCATTATGAGCCTAGCTTATTTCATTTAAAATAACAATTTCCAATTCCATCCATATTCTTACAAATGTCAAAATGTTAATTTTATGACCAAATAAAACCCCATTGTGTGTAAGTACACATTTTTCTTTTATCTATTCACCTGGCAGTGGCTATCTAGACTGGTTCCACATCTTGGCTATTGTGAATAATGCAGCATTAATACAGATTTGTGACCATCTCACTGGTATAACTGGATCATATGATAGTTCTATTTTTACTTTTATGAAAAATCTCTGTGCTGATTAGTTTTTGACTACTTGACATTAACTAGAGTCATCTGGTGAGAAGGAACCTCAATTGGGGAATTTCATACATCAGACTGGCCTGTTGGTCTTCTCAACTGCTAATTTATCTAAGAGGGCCCTGCCTATTGTGAGTGGTCGCTTCCCTAGGCATGTGGGCCTGGGCTGTATAAGAAAGATAACTGAGCAAGTCAGTAATCAATGTTCCTCCATGGTTTGGGCTTCAGTTTCTATTCCAAGTTCTTGCCTTGAGATCTTGCTTTATCTTCTCTTCATGAGGGGTTATAAGCACTAAGCCAAATAAACCTATTACTCCTCAACCTGTTCCAGGTCTTAATTTAAACCTGTGATTCATTCTAAGCATTTTTTTGTGTAAAATAAAAGATATGAATCTACTTTCATTCTTCGACCTGTAGATATCCAACTTTCCCAGTACCATTAGTTGAAGAGGCTTTTTTTTTTTTTTTTGGTACTTTTGTCAAAAATTAGGTGGTTGTAGCACTGTTGGTTTGTTTCTGGGTCCTCTCTTCTATTCCATTGATCTACATACCTCTGTTTTCTACCAGTAATGGGCATTTTGTTTCTATGGTAATTTTTTGTCTTTATAGTAATTTAATGTTAGAAATTGTGATAACAGCAGCATTGTTCTTTCTGCTTAGGATTGCATTAGTTATTCAGGATCTTCTGTGTTTCTATATGAATTTTAGGATTGTTTATAATAACACTGCAAATGGAATTTTTGCTGGAAGTTGCATTGAATTTGAAGGCTGTGTTTCATAATGCCTTTATAAAAATGAATAGTAATTTTTAATCTACTGTGGTCTGTTCTTTGCTGGAAAACTAATATTAACCAGGTTAAACGTATTTTCAATACGTTTGTAAAATAAAATAATTTAAACCTAATAAGGGGCATGCCATGGTATTAACTAACACTTTCCCTCAAGTGTCTTTCTGATCAGAAATGTGTACTTAAAGGTGGCAGTATATTTTGTACAGGAAGAATATTTTATGAGGTGGAGATAAATAACTATTTGAAATTTCCCAAGAAAGTAACTTCTGTGACTTCTAATTTTTAAAATGACATTTTAGTAATTTCTTACTTTAAAAAATAGCAAACCCTTATTTACCTAAACTATGAAGGAATGTAATTTTTTTATATGAGACGTATTTTTCCTAGAATATTTGTCTTTTCAGTCACTAAACTGTGCTTTCAGTTTTCTTTGATGAAATTCGTGTTTTGCTTTTCATAATTTTCTTAGGGTACATATAGAATTCTAGAAGATTCCTCTTCTGCATCAATGCTGACAAGTTTGAATTCCTTGATGGTCTTAATATCTCCTGCCATACCCAGCTCAGTTCAAACTATCTGCCATATGTATTGCAGTGGTCCATCTCGGATATATTTTTTGCTCAACACTACCTTTAACATATTCTCTACTTTACAAGATATACGCCTGCCTATATCTATATCAGCTGTATCTGAAATTCAGTGAATTAATCAACATCATCTTTATACATATAAATTATTATACTGGGTATAAATATAATAATATAAATATAGATAATAATCTAATTCAGGGTTTCTGCTTTCATTTTTCACCTATGTTCTAGTTTACCTCTCTGTTATTATGATAAATACCATGACCAAAAAGTAACTTGGAGAGGAAAGAGTTTATTTCTTTTCACAACTCCCAGGCCACAATCCCTTACTTAGAGGGCTGAGGACAGGAACTCAAGGCAGATCCTAGTGGCAGGGACTGAGGCAGAGACCATAGAGGAGTGCTGTTCACTGGCTTGCTTCCCTGACTTTCTCAGCTTCCTTTCTTATACAGCCTAGCCCCACCTTCCCGGGAATGGCACAGCCTCCAGTGGACTGGGCCCTTGTACATCAACCAGCAATCAAGAAAACGTCACACAGACAAGCCCACAGTCTACCCAATAGAGGAAATTCCTCAGCTGAATGTCCCTGTTCCCAGATGTTTCTGGTTTGTGTCAAATTGACCAAAACTAACTAGCATACCTACTCCTAACCTTCAGAAATCTGTGACTTTTTTGCTTTAAAATTTCCATTTCCTGCAATAATAACGATCGGAACTCAGTCTACTGTCACTGCTCTAAGTCTCTCGTGTCCCTCATTCTAATCTATTATAAAGCCAGGGAAGAACTGAAGGACACCAAGGGACACTATTGACAGTTTGGTTAACTCTAATGTGTGATGTAAAAATGCACTCAGTGATGATGGATGGACTGGTAGCAAACAGGTCTAGATCAGAAGGAAGGGGATATGATAATGCTGATTTAAGCTCAAAATAAAAAATAACTCATTCAATCTTTAGTAGTAGAAAGGATGAGGATGATGCAGTTGATAATCAAAATGCGTTTAACTTTTTGCTCAGGGTCTGTGCTAGCGTTTTATAGATGGCTTTTAATTTAGAAACATCTATACGCCAGTGGAGAGCTATCAACATGACACTCATTGACATTACTTATTTCACATCAGGAAATTCAGTCTTTTGTTAAATAACCTTAGAAAGAACACACAGATATTGGGGGGAGGAGCTTAGGATCACATCTATGCGTGCTTGATTTCCAAGCCTGAGTGCATAACTACCAAGATCCCCTACTTACAAGGATAATAAAGTATAAGAAAAAGAGGCCTTTTTCCACCATTATGAAGCCCTAGTGCCTTATTTTATAGTTGAAGGCATGGAGGATCATAGTATACAGAAAGAGTTCCTTCCTTACATACTATCTCCTCTCCGCATGCCTTCAGACAGTCTCTCATACCCCATTACTAGAAACTTCTCCCTCAGACATCAGTGGATTACTGCTTATTGCAAGAGGAGGTAGACTTTTCTCAGCTCTCTTCTTGTACTTGGGAAGTTTCATGTTGTTGACTACCTCCTGTCTCTGTATTTCTTTGTCTTCTTTCCTCTTGGTTCTAATATATGCTAACTCTCATTTTCTTCATCTCAATTTCTGAGTTATTTAATCTTTACCTGAAAGAAGATCTCCTAAAAATTAGTAGTTCAAAAAAATCCCTGTTTATATATCTGACAAATTACAGACTATTAATGTGAACGGTACTGTATGTAGTCCAAGTCACAGCTAGGCTCACCCAAGTATCTGCAGTCTGGTGACAGCTCAGCTGGAGGGCATTTGGTCTAATGTGGCCTTACCTGGAATGTTCTCTTTCTGCTCAAAAAGTAGCTCACCCTCCAACCTGGGCTTGTGCCCTTGGCAGCTTCTCAAAGTGCTAAGTAAAAATGTGAAATTGTGCAAGTCCTATTTAGTGACAAGCTGTCAGTTCTGCTACATTCTGTTGACAAAAACAAGTTGAAAGACTAACAAAGATTCTTTATGGACAAACTATAAAGGTCACTTCCCATGGTTCATAGCACTAAAGAACAGTGAAGAAATTATCTTGAAGTTTCACTTGGAAATATATAATTCTTTTCTAAATTCTGCATCTCTTATTTGCTCTTTACACAAAATTCAATTATCATGTTTACTTTTGGACTTCTATCTTTTTCCATCTGTTTACCTTCAACCATCACTTCTCTTCCCAAACTTCAGCCATGACTTGTCAATAGATGACATCCCAAAACTCTATTCCACTCTTACAACTGAAAATGCACCTTGTTTCTCACACTGTCTTGACTTTTAAATACATTCAAAATTGAATTCTACCTTCCATGAATCTGGTGTGTGTGTGTATGTGTATGTATTTGGGTGTATGTGTGTATGTGTATGCATATATGTGAGTATATGTGCGTTATGTGCATGTATGTGTGTGTATGTGTATGCATGTATGTGAGTGTATGTGTGTATTTGTATATAGGTGTGTGCATGTATGTATGTGTGTATGTGTATGTATGTGTATATGTGTATGTATGCATGTATTGTGTGTATGTATGTATGTATGTGTGTATGTGTATGCATGTATGTGATTGTATGTGTGTATGTGTAGGTATGTGGGTATATGTATATATGTGTGTATGTGTGGGTATGTGTATGTGTGCATGTGTATTTATGTATGTCCTGTGTGTATGTGAGTGTATGTGAGTGTATTGTGTATGTATATGTATGTATGTGTGTGTATATGTGTCTATGTATATGCGTGTGTGTATTGCAGATGACTGGACACAAAGCCTTGTCCTTGCGAGACAACTACTTTGCTACCGAGCTGTATCCTCAGCCTTTTCTCTTTTTTTTTTTATAAACTTTATCTGGTTTATTTCTTTTTATTTTATGTATGTGGGTATTTTGCCTTATGAATGTAAGTGCACCACATGCTTGCAGTGCCCACAGAGGCCAGAAGACGGGCATCAGATCCTTTGGAACTGGAGTTATGAACAGTTTTCAGTCACCATGAGGGTGCTGGGAACTGAACATGAGTCATTTGTAAGAGCAGCCAATGCTCTTCACTGCTGAGCCATCTCTCTAGCCCATCTTTTTTTTAAACGATGGCTATCATTTATGCTTTACCCATCCAAGATTCCTAAGCTACAAAGATCAGAACAGTTTCAGTGTATCCCTTTTTTGATCCCCACATTCAATCAGTTATTCAACCTGAGTGTTGTTCCTCTTCATTTTTGTTCTTAGCTTTTCCTGAGTCATCTCTGCTATCATTTGTGAGATTATTAATTATCCTTTATCTCTTCATATACACAATCTAATATAGTTGTTCTTCTACTGAGAACAGCTTTCCTAAAATAAATTTTCTGATCATGGAATTCCCTATATAAAAATCCTTTTATAGTTTCTCATTACAAAAAAATAAAAGTTCTTCAGCTAATATAGAACCTGCTGCCCATTTCCATAGCTCTATGCCAGGCTTTTTGTCTGCGTGGGTGGGTGAAATTTAACATAGGTCTATATACTGACCCACTCTCTACAGGTTCATGTTCTCTATGTTTTCTGTATCTGTGGCCCTTCGTGTTCATTACCCTCTGTTGCATGAGGATGCTTCATTGATGAAAGTTTAGAGTTCTCTCTACCCTTTGTTCCACTATGTCCCATGAGCCTTAGGTGTAGAGGTTCCATTTTAGATGTGTCACTTAGGGTTGGATAAGTCACAGACATTTATTTGCCGTGTATGATCAGTTGTGGAACTCTCTAATAGTCTCTGTCTGTTGCAAAAAAGAATTTCTTTGATGAGTGGTGACTGGCATTCTTGTCTGTAAGTAAAAGGATCCATATTTATCATCTAGTAAGAAGTTACGTTTGTCTAGGGATGTGACAGTCTTGGAGTTTCAGTATCACACATGAGTTTCCTCCCACTGAGTGGACTTTAAATCCGATTAGGTGGCTGTCAATTATCCTTTTGTGACAGTTACTTGACTCAATAGACCTTAATGTAAGTGACAGAACGCTGAGATCCAGTGGGGATGGCGGTAGTCTACGGGAGGGCGCTGATGGGGCAGGGAGCATAAATATAATTAAGATGTTGTATATGAAACACACAAATTCAATAAAAAATTTACAAAATAAACAAATAAAAATAAAAGCTCATTATTCCTTCTTACTACAGATTCAGAGTGTTCTGGAGGTCATTAAAGACTTACCTTTCACACCATTGTTGTAATACTATCATATCCTGTAATATCTAGCGTCATACCTGACTCATCATAGTTACTAAGTCAGTACATTTTTTATTCTGTTTTTTTTTCTCACAACTTTTTCTTTTTTTTTGAATTTGTGTGCATTTCATACAGAACATCTTAATTATCTTTATACCTCCCTCCCTGATGGCACACTCAGATTGCGCGCCCCCACCACTGAATTTAATGCTTTCTGTCATTGATATTAAGGACTATGGAGTCAAGGAGTTAAGTTAGTGTCTCCAAATGCCCCTCACTGCAAGTTCATCCACTGAGGGCTAGTCAACCTATCTAGAGTCCCTTCCTTTAAGATCAGCCCTTCCTCACCCAGCATTAATCAGCTACCAATAGTTCTTTAATTTATATTGGGGCCTGTTGCCCATTTTCACAGCTCTATGCTGGGTCTCTGTCTACTTGTGTTTGCATGGGTCTTGCTCATGCTGACACCATTGCTATAGGTTCATATGAGCAAGGTCTCAGGAGCTGTAGGACTCTGTTTCCATATGGTCATTCACTTCCTCCCTGGCATAGACAATCTTTCTGCTCCCTCTTCTGCAATGGTCCCTAAGCCCTGGGTGGGTGAAATTTACTATAGGAGACTTGTCCAAAGGATGCACACTCTGAAGACTCTTATTCTTTATCCTTTGACCATCTATGTCCTTTTGTGTTTAGTCAGTACTTTTTAAATTGTCAAACACATGACTGGATGATGGTGAGGTGGATGCACCAAAGGGAGGAGTAGCAGTTAGAGGATTCTTGTGTCTGGGATTAAAAAGACTAAGAAGGCTTAAGAGCTGTTATGGTTTGGATATGAAGTTTCCCTCAGAAGATTCATGAACTGAAGGCTTTGCTTCCAGGTAAAAAGTCCAATCATTATGAGGTACTTGGCCCATAGGAATTCTATCTTTGACAATGGATTGATCAGTTGATGGATTCATGATTTGATGTCCTCATTGGGACATAGTGGCAATGTTTATAGGTATTATTTACCTAAAAGAAATAAATCACTGAGGGGTGTATACTTGGGAGCTATGTGCTGTCTCTGGTCTTGCCACCATGTGGTGAGCAACCTTTACCATATCATCTGCTGTTCTTCCATTTAGGCACAAAGGAAATGATTTATCCAACATTGATCTGAAACCTCTTAAATATTGAACCAAAATACATCCTCCTTTTAAATTGTTCCTCTCATGTGTTTGTTCTAGGATTGAAAGTCTTAGTTTGGCATGGTGGCAGAGGCAGAGTTGATGTAGATGTAGAAGTCAAGATTATTCTTGTTACATTCCAAGTTCAAGGCCAAGGCTGAAACCTGGGCTACATGAAATTATGTCTCAAAAAAACACAGAGAAAGAAGGGAGGGAGTGGAGGGATCGAAGGAAAGAAGGAGGAAGGAAGGAAGGAAAGAAAAAAACCTAATTAACTCAGAGATTCAGCACTTCAGATTTGATATACCCCTGCCATATCCTGTCAGTGGACCTTGAACAACTTATCAACTTAAGTATCTCTGTCCACAAAATGAAAATAACTATAGTTAATTTAGAGAGCTGCTGTGTGCATGGAGGAACATTTAAAACTTCATTTAACCAGACTGGCATGCGCATCACTTCTTTTCTTAGCTTCAGTCCCAGAAAGGGAATCATGGATTTCAGATGTGACAATATGTGGCAAGGACTCAACCATCAGAATGAAGATTTAAATATGGTTAAAGCTTAAGTACAAAGATATTAGCCACATACTGAAAAGCAAAGAAAAAACAACAACAACAAAATGAATCCAGGGTTCAAGATAGAGAACTCCAGAAGGAATTCAGATACAGGGAAAGAAAATTCAGAACTAGTTTAAGAAGTAAAGACATAGAAAGAAGTCTAGACATTCCTGTAAGAAATACTGGTAGAACGGGGAAGCACAGCTTTGGTTGATATTGAAGGGAAACTCCTCTCCTATCTTTGCATAAAGGTTGCATAGGAGCACATCTATAGGGGTACCAAAAAGATACCCCCATCTGCAAAAAAAAAAAAAAAAGAGATTTCCGTGGCCGAAGGACCAGCTGTTCTTTCTTTCTGTAAGCTCTTTTTGGAGCTGCTACTATATATGTTTGGAAGATGATAGTATTCGTACCATCTGCAAACACACAATATAATGAGCACCTATTAGTGTGATCTCTCTTTCTCAATGGTAACCCTTATTTTTATATGCTAAAAATGTTAATTTCTCCTTGCCTCAGTCCCTAACTGCAGTGGTGAGCGTCAGTTGTCAACTTGATACACCTGGGAAGATGGAAGCTCAATTGAGGAATTTCCCCCATTGGACTGGCACATGGGCATGTCTGTAGGGCCTTTTCTTGATTGCTAATTGATGTGGGAAGGTCCAGCCTACTGTGCAAAGTACCATCCCTAACCAGTCAGGCTTGGACTTCAAAAGAAATGTACTGAGCATAAGCCTGGGAGCTAGCCAGTTAGTAATGTTCTTCTGTGGTTTCTCTTTCAAGCTCTAGACTTGAGTTCCTGCCTAGGCTTCCCTTGATGATGGACTGACTGTAACTTGTAAGAAGAAATAAAATCTTCCCCCTCCCCAAGTTGCTTTTGGTTAAGGTGCTTATCTCAACAACAGAAAAGTAAGCCAGGTACTAACAATGAAATTATTCTCATTATAACAAAAATATAAATTATTTTTATTTTCAGTTTGAATTTCTGAATCTCTCTCTTCTTTTCCATGCATATCATTTCTTCTTCACTGTTTGTAATAACTTCAAATGCTTTTGCTATTATTCCTCCTTAACATGATAAGATTACAAACATTTCCTTGGATTGTCTAAGAAAAAAATGTAGAAGTTACGGCAAATAATAACCAATGACATAAATAAAATCTATATTATATGGCTAGTAGGAAAACGAAGCCATAAAAATCATGATTAACAGAACTCTCATATTAAAAAGTTGATATAAGTTTCCATTTTTACTTTGGCACCTGAAATTTGAAACAGCTGGCTTTTAATCATTTACAAATTCCCTCAAATAGTATTTCCTTTCCCAATGTTGTGTAATAGCTAAACTAATTAATATAGTTTCAGTAAACTTGTAATAATCTGTATGGATTTTATGAATTGTGTTTAGTAGTGCCTTCAGATAGATGAAAGCTATTTGAAGCTTGGTCTGCTTTTTGGCACAGATCATTTCAATGCCCTATAAATAATTAATCACAGAGAAACCTTCATTAATTCAGTCTTGGAATCATAAATTGGGACCTAGGAGCTAAATGAATGCAAAGTTCACATTCTCTAAGAAATATCATTTTCTCACATGGCTTATTTTACACAATTTATTTGCTCTATATTTAGAAACCCAATTAGCAGCCCAATATCATATGTGCAGTCTAGGAAAATTCCTGTTGTCATGAGCACACTGTACTGCATTGGTTTATTCAGTGGTTATTTACCAGGCATCTATCTATTCACGCCAGGTGATTGGTGAGAGGGATGGCAGAGTTTAAAGGGTAGGCATGGCCACAGGTGCCTTACAGTTGCAAAGAGGTAGACAAACTACTCAAAGTAAATAAAAATAGCTCTTAGAAATGGCGAACAGTCGGCTGAGTTGCAGATGTTCAGTTGGTAAGAATTCTCTGAGGCAGTACTCTACACCAGAGTTCCCATCATAGTATGTCCCAGATATATCAAAGAAAGGCCCAATAGCCTGAACTCAGTGCCGGAAAGACTGGACCTGAGGTAATTCTGGAGAAGTGCTGGAAGTCTGTGGAGCCTATTGAAAGCCATTGGTGAGTCTGGAGCTGGGCAGGAGTGAAATGCGTTTATTTTTTACTTGAAGAGATGATTCCCAGGGGAGGATGTAGGTGGGCACCAGCATCAAAAAGATGCTCTAAGTGGCAACTGCAATAACTCTGGCCATCAGGGACTGAGACCTGGCTCAGAGAGGCATAGACTAGATGATGATGATGATGATGTATGTTTGAAAAATAGACTGTCTGAGGGGTCAAGAGCAGGCCATGTTCAGTGAAAGGAAAAAATGGAGAGTATATGTTAGTTTCCTGGTTTAAGAAACTGAATAGTTGACTGTGCCATTTAGTAAAATAAACAGAAAATTAGGCAAAGAAGGAACTTGTTAAGAAAATTCAGAATTCTACTTGAATGAGATCATCTTCAGTTATCTTTGACACATCCACAGAGCTACCGAAGAGGCAATGGAATGGTTGAAGAATGCTGTGGGTACTAAAAGCAAACTCGTGAGACCTTAGAGATGCATGTTAAAGTCGATATGACCACAAAGGGAAAACCTATATATAGAGAAATCAGCTCGGAGCTGACTTCCCAAAAACAACATTTAGAGACTTGTTTGAAAGAAAGTTTCACTTGCAAAGTACCTAGGGTGTCAGGAGCCAGTGATTTGAAACTATATCAGGAAGGTGTAATGTAATGGAACCCAAATAGAAAGAGGATTTACAGAGCAGTGAGAGGTTTAGCCATAAGGAATGCTGCTGAAAGGTACATGAAGCTGAGGACAATTAGATGCTTGATATATATGACAGCACGAGGGGACAGTGTCAGTGGGGTATGGGGTAGTATTCAATAGAAATGGCTGAGCTCAGAAGTAGGATCAATGTTTTAAGAAAACATAAACAGGAGCATGAGAAAATTACAGAAAGCACAAATGGGTAAGATAAAAAAAAACTAGAACAAAGGTTTACAATTTGGCCTTTCGTGAAAAGGTTAGTGCAATTTCCCCAATCAATTATCTTTCCCCAGGAAAGTAGGTCACTTCCCCTGAGGAAAGTGGTGGTATAGACATTTGTGTTTAGAAGTTTCTCCATTGAATGAAGCTGTATCTTCATTTTGACATCTGTGTAGGATGGAAAGTTGCCTAAACACAAAATCCCACACCATCCTGGTCTACCAAGGTGTATTAGTCATTTTTCTGCTGCTGTAGAAACACTGACCAAGGTAACTTACAAAAGGAAGAGTTTATTTAGCTTACAGTTAGTTCCAAAGGGGTAAGAGTCCCTCATGGTGGGGAGCCATGGCAGCAGAGGAAACTAGAGCAGAAGCAGAAGCCAAGGGCTCACATTCTCAAGCAGGCACAGGAACCAGAGTGCGACTGGAGATCTGGCAAGGCTTAAGAATTCTTTAAGCCCTCCCAGAGTAAAGAGTGATGTGCTTCCTCCAGCATGGCCACACCTTCTAAGACCTCTCAAAACAGTGCCAACAACTGGGGACAAAATGTCCAAATACTTAGAGCCTATAGGGGACATTCTCAATCAAACCACCACATAAGGTGAACATGAGAAGAACTTAACTTCACGCCCCTGTTTGACTGTCAGGCAGGCAGTGTCTTATACTTTAAAATAAAAATGAACAAGATTCATAAAATAGTTAAATTAATGAAATTCTAGAGTAAAAACTGTCTTACCTTCAAGCTTCACTTTGAGAGATCATCTTCAGTTATCTATGACACATCCACGGAGCTACTGAAGAGGCGATGGGATGGTCGAAGAATGCTGTGGGTACTAAAAAGAAACTCACTAAAAACAAGCTTCACTTTGGAAACTGGAGTCTAGAAAGATTTTGTTTTGTGAGTGTCTTATGAAGAAAAACTTGTCACTTCTATTAAAACATTGAGTATTATTTGACTTGAACACTATATGTAGATCCTCTGAAAAAGTTATACAGTACTTTATAAAAGGAAATAGGTTTACACAAAAACAGATATTCTGAGATGATTGAAAGTGATCTTAAACATTCTGTGCAAATTAATTTTTTACTATCTCTAAGATTCAAAGGAATGAGGTCTAAGGGGAAAGAATGTGAAGGGAAAGAAAATTATTCTTTTGACTGCAAAGATCGTCATTGTCATTGTGTGTTTTCCCACTCCTGGAGCAGGAAGTGGATTCCTGTCTACTTGAGCATGTGAGGATCTGACAATCTTTTTTGTCTTACTACTTACATCAGTCTATGTGAGGCAGAAAGAAGCACAGAATGCAAACAATGATTTGTGTTTTCTACAATCAGAAAACAGAGGAAGAAAGTGTTTGTTTTCACAGAATCCTGAATCAAAATTCAGAGCTAGTATGACTGAGGAACAGATAAAGCTTCTGGGGCTTGTGACACTTCACTCAAAAGCAAAACTGAGAAGGCAAGATTGAACTCAGACAATGCCTCGACAGGTAAAGTGCTTGTGTAAGCAGAAGAATCTGAGTTCAGATCCCCATCACACATGTAACAAGCCATGTGTGGTGGCTTGCTCAGCATAAAACAGAGACAAGAGGATAGCGAAGAGACTGTGTGGTCCAGCCAGTCTAGACAAATCAGTGAGTTCCAAATTTAGTAAGACATTCTCTTAGAAATGTCCCCAAACTTAAAGTAGAGAGTACTTGAAGAAATGTCTGACCTCGACCTGGAGCTCACTTATTCATACACACAGAAGCATGTGTACATATGTGCACACATATACATACAGAACTAGAATTTTGGGACTTGAGAGAGGTCAAGAAGCACCGAATGCTCTTGCAGAGGACCCGGGTTGATTCCTGGCACCCACAAGGCAGCTAACAAGCATTCATAACTCTAGTTTCAGGGGATCTGATATTTTCTTCTGACCTCTTCATGTGTTATACAACATGGTACACTTACTACATACATGCAGGCAATACAATCATATGCATAAAATAAAAATAATAATAAAAATAATAATAAAAAGTAAAATTTTCATTAATAAATTAGTAAAGGAGTTCTTTGTCTTTGCTTTAAAATATATTATGTAAATTTGTAAGATGATGTCATTAGCGAATCAACCTAAGTCAATCGTATTTAAATAATAGTATATTTTTACAGAAAAGATGTTATATTAAAAAATTGTAAAAGTTTAAAAAAACTTAGCTGTACTATTTGTTCCAATTTTTATATAATGTGAGGAATTTATCTGTTCAAAATGTGCCATAAATATTTTAATACCATCCTCTGATATTTGAAAATTAGTAAATAGAATAAGATGCCCTATAAATCCAAAAAATTTGGTGCTTTGTCTGGAGAACTTCTGAGTAAGTGCTCTTCTTTTGGATTTAAATTTCATGGGTATAGATTAGGTTTTAAACTCCTTTGTTCCTATTCTCTATTGCTATCAGGTTGCTGTTCTGAAATTATTTTGGTAAGATTTTTCAAGACATAAAGTAGACTTTCTTACTTTTCATTTTCTGCACCAGGTCCCATCTACAGGGCAATTGTGTTTTTAAAACATATATCTGGATGCTATTCTAAGTGAATGCTAAAAACATTTAAATATTCTAAATGCGCTCCTGACATCCTACTATGTGACAAAAATCACTAACACATTATTGTCAAAGTTCTTTAGTACATTGTATTTTTACATATTTAAGTTGAAATAAAACAAAAGACTACTCTTTATACGTTAGCACATAAAAATTCCTAAAGTTGGGCCTTGCCTTCTAGGGGTGGCCACTTTCCGATGTGTTGTGGGAGCCTAGTGGTTCCGCTGAGATTTTAAGGACCATGGACAGTTACAACACTGGCATCTAGATTCAAATTACAAATGAGTTTGATAATTCTAATGAAAATAAACGAATCTTTAGTGCCCACCAATAATAGAAGAACCGTAATTGAAGAGTAATAACCACTAATTGGAAAAATAATTTCACATTTTCAATCTTCTGTAAGAAATAAAGCCAAGCTATTAAAACAAAATCTCTTTAAAATTTATTTTCAAAGCTGCTTACATGACCTACTGCATTTCCTATCCTTCGAAAGACTGGGGGTTGAAGCTCACCTAAGAAGGACATCCTATCTTTGATCTGTTTCTGGGCATGCATTAATAGTTTGTGGCATTGGGAGAGCTGGGCTTATACTGATAGGTAAAGCAAGGTGTGAACCCAAGGGTGCTTACCACTGCAGTGCTTAGAGGGTGGGGTAGGAGGGTATTTGGGAAAAGACAAGAAAGCAAACTGAGTTGTCTTCTGTGCATCTCACTTTGTTGTTAGCTAAGACACCTGAGAATCAAGAATATATGCCTGTATATTGCCTACAAGGCAGTGATGCGGAACTGTCTTGGTTCTGGAATCCAAGGGATAAAGAAACAGGGTATACAAAACGATAAGTAAAAGGAAGACACACTGGAATAATGACCACCTAATTCAAGATCCTGATACTGAAATCAAGGAATTGAGAAAACAAATGACTCAGTAAAAATGTGGGCTATGGATCTGAACAGAGAGTTCTCAAAAGAAGAAATAAAAGACTGAAAATCACCTTAAGAAGTGTTCAACATCCTTGGTAATTAGGGAAAGGCAAAACAAAATCACTTTCAAATTTCACTTCACTCCAGTCAGATTGGTTCAGATCAAGAGAACAAACGATACCAAATGTGGGCAAGGATGTGGGAAAAAGGGAATGCGCATTCGCTGCTGACGGGATTTCAAACTCACGCACCCACTATGTGAAGCAGTGTAGAGAACTCTTTTAAAAATAAAAATGAATCTGCCATATAACCCAGTTATACCACTCCTTGGCATAGTCAAAGAACTTATCCTGCTGCACAGATACTTGTACATCCATGTTTGTTGGTGCTCTAACCTAAATGTCCTTCAAATGATGATTGAATAATGAAAATGAGGTACAATTACACGATGGCGTTCTACTCAGTGGTAAAGAAAGTTGAAATTTTCAGGGAAATGGATGGAACTAGAAACTGTTCTCTCTTAGTTTGGAATCTTAGCACCAAATCCTTTTATATGAGTATACTGGTCACCATTCATTAACAGACAGCATCTAGTACAGAGTTCCACAACTGGTCACACACAAAGAATAAGTGTCTGTGAGATGCAGACTCTAAGTGACACATCAATAATGGAATCTCTGCATCTAAGGCTTATGGAACATAGTGTAACAAGTGGTAGACAGAATATCAATGCATCTCTTAACTTTCATCAGTGAAGTTTCCTCATGCAGCAGATTGTCATGCACACAGAAGGCCATGACAGGCCAGACTATAGAGCATAAGAGACTGCAGAGTGCATATCCCTGAATAGCACTCATATATTAAAACATACTGATCCAGGACTCAGAGACTCTTGTGGAAGAGGGGGCGCAGAATGATCGTAAGATCCAGGGGTAGTACATGACCATAAGTCTCCTGGGAACTTGCTCATATGAACTTACAGCAATGGTGACAGCATGCACAAGTTCATGCAAACTCCAACAGAAAAATAAAATTAGCATCAAACTGGAGAAGTATGCAGGAGGCCCCAACATTAGCAGAGCAACTATTGACAATTGATCACATCTGAAGGAGAGTTGATCTTCTTTAAGGGAGTGATATTAGATAGGCTGAGTAGGCTCCTATGTTGAACTTACACCAAGAGACAGCTATGTACTTGAGTCAATAAGATTTAACATGCATGACAGAATGCATGAAATCTTGTGGGCATGCTTTGTGGGGTGTGCAGATAGGGAGGTCTAAAAATGATTAAAATGTATTGTGTGGAATCCACAAAAAATTCAATGAAAAATATAAATTGAAAAAAAACTATCACATTGCCAGTCTAATGAACCTACAGGAGCTAGCTCCAATGTACTTTTCCTCTGAAATTATCTGCGGATTGCTGAGGCTAGTGTGCACAATGTCATTGACTCAGAGTAAATGTTTAATCAAAAGCTACAATTAATGCTAAAGAAAGTCTAAAAAGACACTGAAGAATTTAGGAAGTGACTGCATCTATAAGCTTCCATTTTCTAGAATAGAGCTATTGCAGCTGACTCCTTGAACTGCACATTCAAAAGTCATTTCACTTTATTTTGGAAGGAACTGATAATTTTCAAAAGACAGGGTAGCCAATGAAAAGAACTGGATGGATGGAAGATGGAAAACTTTATCCTTTGGGAGAACTAGTAATTCTCTATCACTATGCTAGATGAGACCAGTCTTGATTACAATGCTAGCCTCAAAGTGAAATGAATCCCCTGGGGATCCTGAACAAGTTACAGCACAGCCACATTAAGTACACAAGAAGAAGACCTAATTTCTTCAGTCAGACTAATCTCACATGGTCTAATAGTCCCATTTGCAATAGGTAAGGTTGATTCCCATAAGCTGAATGTGAAAATAATGGCTTGAATTCAAGAACCAAGGAAACAATGATCACCTCACTAAAGATAAAATGATAATCAAAGGTCTTTTCCAAAATGCTCTCTAGTCTTCTTGGTCAATTAATTGTAGAATAAAAATACCAATTAAATTTGGAAATTGTTTTTATGGATTGCTTGCACATGTATCTTGCTTTTGTACACTGGCATTCTATGTGCAAAATTCAGGGTCATATTGGGTCTTACGACTCTTCCTAATATCCTTTTGTGGCTTTAAATATGTTAGAAGAGTTAATGTAAAGAAATCTGGTACCCAGAATTTTAATATTAATATTCAGAAATGAGTATTTGCAACAATTCTAATCTACTAGTCCATAAAGAAATGCATCAGAGAACATGGTTCCTATTTACTGAAAAAGATGATCATGGTTTAGATTTTGAAAATGATTGAATACAATTTATTAAATGTTTTGGTTCTGTAAACTGCCCACAGTGTTTTGCCAAACACATTTTTCTGTCATTTCTCATCCCATGTGTGTGTTTTAATGGATGCGTAACCCGTATGCTCTGATTCACTTAAGGTTAACCTGACAAAATTTATTTTAAGAATAATATAATATTTCTAAGAAGACTTTAGAACTTTCCTAAGAAGTCATAACATTACTTTTAATGAAAGGGTTAGAGTAGATGCTCAATAGACAGAGTGTGTATACTTTCAGAGTAAAACTCTAGAGCTGAGGTCCATATTTTTAAATGACTTATCACAACTTTATTGACAGGCGATTGAATAGCCTGCAAAGATTCAACTTTAGATTATTGCTGTGTAAAATGGAAGGCAAAAAGAAACAAGGCCCACATTTTCACTTATATTTAATGTACCAAGAAGAAAAACAGCCGCGGTGAATTGACAAAGATTATTCAGAGGTATGTCTTTAATAGGAAAGATAAGACTCCTAAGCCCCCTAAGAAAGTCTATGACAAACCCATTTTGTAAAATTATTTTTATCTTATGTGTATGATTGCATTGCCTGCATGTATGTAGATGTACCGGAGTCAACAATGCGTGCAGAGAACAGCCAGTACTCTTAATTGCTGAGCCATCTCTCCAGGCCCAATAATGTGTAGTACAGGCTGGTCTCAAAATCTTGATCCTCCCGCCTCTCCTTCAGCGTATCCTCTGGATGCGTGTGACCACAACCTGGAACAAACTTATTTTAAAAGCAACACTGAAATGAAAATAGGGACTGGAGAAAGCAATGGTTAGTAATATAAGAAAAACATCTTCTTACAGAAAATTTCAGATGCCCACTGGAACTATAAATAAACCCTGCCCTAAACAAGGAATTAAAAATGAACCTAAGATGAACAGAGAGTCAGATTGCCATAGGCTGAAAGTAACCTTTACTTCATAACTAAAGGAAACACCGATTCTCCCTACTTAAAAGCATCTTTAAATAAATATTTGGATTTTTTTTTACAGAGCAAGTTATGTGATACAAGATAGAAATAGAAAATAGCATAAAATTAATGTTATATGTGATATTTGTTCCTAATTATGAAACAAATAAGCCATGTCACTAGGAAGCAAGAACAAATTGCATACTAGATTCACAAACACTTTAGACTTTGAAAATATCAAATAGTATGTCTCAAATGTGTCAATAGTAAAAATAAAATGGAATAGTGAATAACATATGAATGTTATTTGAGAAATATGAATCCAGATAATATGCAACTATCAGAATGAATTTACTGACATTACAGTGAATTTTCTTCAGAAAACTGAATACAAAAGAATACCTTAAAAACCATCCAAAAAAATTATACAAAGGCAACTTCGTAAAAGTAACAATATATGAAAGACCAAAGAACTCAGATTTATATTTTGAAAGTGTGAAGGGAAAATACGTGCGAATCTAGAAACTGAGAATGTGTATTCACCCTTGTTAATTCTTTAGAAAGAACAACTGAAGATATGTTCATGCCCAACAAAAGCTGTGAAAATTTACCCCCAGACATACTTTAGTAAAGAAAATTCTGTAATATACATTTCACAGATAAAGACTGTATAGGAAATATATGATCAAATAAATTCAAAATGCAACACACAGACAAAACATAGTCTGTCTAGATAATCCATAAAAACATATAGTTTGGGCCTGGGGATGTATCTCGGTTGGCCGAGAACTTGCCTAGCATTCAGGAAGTCCTAGGTTCCATCCCCAGCACTTCATAAACTGCAATATTATGGAAGAAAGAAACGCATTATGTATGAGACCAGGGCTGTAATTTGGTACAAACATTGAGAAAGTAATTTGACACCATTTTCATCTTTGCTATGCAGCATAATTATGACATACACAGATGAAATAGAATATTTGAAAGATACTCTTCTAATGTTCAAATATTTCATTATACAATTTTTGGTTAAAACTCGTTATGTTTATTTTGAAAGATGTTGCTATAGAGAAATATCTAAGATATCCTGGAAAGAGGTTAAAAAATCAAATTCTTCCATAATGGCCTGTAAAATAACAATATTTTTAACATGGGAAAATTAGAATATTAATCAAAATTAAAATGAATAAAATAAATTGTGGAATATTCAGAAGAAACCTATAACAATGGAGTTAAGTGATTGCTAAAATATTAATGTACATTAGAAATATAATATTGCTTTGAAAAATAAAAGGAATTGATTAGTAGTATAATTTTTATAAATCTAAGTCAATAAACAGACTAATCTAAATTTTATAATATATATATATATATATATAAATATATGACAAAGCTTTTATAAGGAAAAAAAGACCAAAAAACATTAAATAAAAAATTCAAAATAGATTAATGGGAGCAAAGCAACAGGATCAGAAAAAAATGTATCCAACTGACTGCAATGGAACTAATTTATAGTTCAAATAATGACTGTCAATTCATTTAATTGTTGTATTTCCTCAATGAAATAATTTATATATACATCAAATATTGTATAATGAAATGTAAAAACAAAGCACTGAAAAATAACCCTGTAATTGTTAAAGGTTTTGAAACCTGAGATGAGATTGAGGTGAGCACAATCACACATTCTTAACTGCCATGAAATAAGTAATAGATGGTGGGGGAGATGCATACAAGAACTTCCTGACACATCTATTGGAACCTGAATGACTTACAGAGGGAGAGTATGTCCCTTGAGACACTTTAGTGAGGGCCTCATAGTCATATGTTTTCTATGGTTCAGGAGTGTTTCTGTCTAAAGCAAGGATTGATGTCTAAGGGATGCCTTAGATGACCTCTTTGATCCTCTTCAGCATATGGTTCTGGGTCTTTTGGTCTTATCCTTCTCTTCTGAGCCTTGACAACTCCATGACCTTAATCTGCCTTTCTTTGAGTCTTCCTTGTCTACAGTCTCCCAGGGAACACAGTGTATTTTCAAGTGAGTGGTACATCTTGGATAAAACATCCAGAAAAGGCAAATAAATCTAACAGTGTAAGTGATTAACTCTGGACTTTGAACTTTTCACCTTCTTCCAGGAATGTTAGTGCATGTGGTGGACCGAGTGAAGCACACACAAACACGTTCTAGCATGCATTATTTGAGAATTATGTGTAATGTATTTGCTAGCAAAAATTAAGAAATATATGTATATCAGCAAAGACATAATTACATATGTGTATGCCCGTATTTACATGCATAAATGCATGATGATAAACTTGAAAAAACAATTTCCAAAGATTTTACGGCTAGTAACCATAACTTTAAGGACTAAATGGATTGATAGTGTCCCCATTCCTTGGCACTCACAGGTATCCTCAATAGGGTCCTCATCCAGGGCTCTAACAAGCCGCCTGCACAGGCTCAGAGATGCTCCCAAATCTGTCCCAGCTCCATGTCACTCCAGTCTTGCAAAAGGCAGTTCTGCTTCAGAACCAAGCACCAAGTAAATAAGCATTTAGCTGGCTCCACAGTCACAATAATATACATACAGTGCCACACTTGAGGGTTAGCTTATACCAATTATTTAAATATTTAAAGTAAATATGTAAATGCTGAAAATAATTTGAGGTTCAGTTATATACTCAACCCATCAATTCAGTAATTCTCCTCTACCTCACACACCAATAAATAAGCAGCTTTGTTTCTCATGGAATACTTTCAATTTTTTCTTGGCTCAGGGTGATTGTATAACATCATTTTCTTTGGCTTCTCCAATTTGGATACATTTTGGAGGTCTTTGAAATTTATTCACATACATAATATAAAATAAATTTGTGTTTTGAAGAGAGGAAACTCCCTAGAAATTTTCTCATTTAGTACATGAATTACAGAGATGAAGACGTGTAGAGTGGAAATTTTCTTTTTTATATGCCAGTAGAAGCTTTTCACAATAAGAATATACACATATATTATTTGTGTAAGTTAAAGCAAATAAATAAAATGGCTTAAAGAAAAAGACATTGAAATGAACTGAGACCTGAGAAGGGGTATGATGTAACATGCAACCACAAGTTTTAGTGCCGGAGGCAAATGTCTGCATTCAATTTGCCACTGGAGTCTTAGAGCAAATACCATCCTTCCCCCAGCCACCCCTATTCTCAAAGCAGCAGCCAGCTGCAAGACAGATTCCCACCAGACGGAATGCAGGTGAAACATCAGTACAGCAAGAGCCCAGTCGAAAGGGGCATGTGGAGTTTGGAGAGTTTTAGAAAATTTTATTGCAGGAACACATGTGTTCATGTAGCAGATGGAAGCAATTATGGCAGGGAAACTTTGCCCTATCCTTAAAACCAAATTCCAATACTGTGAGCTCAGGCTAATGACTATCCTCCAGGACAAGTAAAATCAGACCACAGTGAATTTTGAAGATTGACTTCACATTACATCAGGTCACCAGCAGCCTTGCTAAAAACTCAATCAGGACCTGACAGTATCTCTCCTCATTTCTCATTGGGAAAGGATTTGACCTCTAACTTACACATCTAAAATGAATATGCTTTCTTGTAGTCTCTCTTACAAACCTCATCTGACACTGGCCTTTTACAGTCTGACTACTAGAAAGTAAAATGACTGTTGCTAATGAATAACATGATTATTCCAGATAGGATAAATTTGTTTTATTTGATTATTTCTGTATATATGGCCCTTTCTGAAATAATCTTAAGTTTCTTTGCAGGGGACGGGTGAGTCTTTGACATCTCCTTTAATAAGCAGTATCATGGGAATTAAGATGGAGTAAATGAAGCACACTATAGTTAAGTGCTAAATCTATGACCTATAAAACAGTCAGAAGGATTAGATGTAAATCCAGCCCCATGAACCTTTCTTGTCTGTGGGTTTATCCTGCAGACTTGGGCACTAGGATAATTTCTCTCCCTCTTTGGTCTTGCAGTATGATTGTCTTCCCTGAATGGTGACTCAAAAAACCTGGCTGGTAATGATTATGAATCTACAGCTGTGTGTTTGTTTTATAGCAATGTGGGATGACCTGTCAGAGAAGTTCAATGCTGCTTCTTTCATGAAATCATGGGCTGAGAGGTTTATTGAAAAATGAGAAGAACTGAGAGAGTATGAAAATTCTGGGTCTTAAAGGGATTAAATGAGCTCTTCTGTGTCTTTTGATTATGAGCCTGAGCCTTTAACATCTGCCCCATCTCTCCAGTCTCTGTTTGGTGTCTCAAATCAGTTCTTCTAGCAATATACATAGTTGCTTATTTACTATTGGGAGATAAAAATACTATATTTTAATTTTTAAAATGTGACTCTTAAAATAGTTTGTTATTCTAAATAGAGAAGTAAAGAATAACCTAAGCAAGAAAAATAAGTCTTATAAATGTACATTAATTTAAAGCTATTTAAAGATACAAAGCTGCATTCTAAATGTGGTTCAGGTAGTCAAACAAGCTCACTGCAAGGTCATACGTGGAAAACCTGAATAAACAGAGTAAAGAGAGTACAGAGAAAATGCTAGAAGGTGTGACTTCCATTCCTGATTGTTCCCTATACTTCAGACTTACATACTACCATTGGATAAAAGACTTAGCTCTTAAATTCTTACAGACTCATAAAACCAGAAACAATAATACCTTCCCTAACTCTCCCATTTGGTTTGTGAGTGTGGGAATAAAAAAACACACTTAAAAGCATAAATGGAAGTGCGTTTCCTTAGGTGACTCAAGCAAACATGGTCCCCCTTGGGTGGCAAGATCTGTAACTCCCTTTTTCTGCTCTATCTTAATCAGGACCCTTCAACGCCCAAATGCTATCATTGGCCATAACAAGCTGAGTTGCAGTCCCTTACCAGCATCTATGTTAATTCTTTACTTTTGAGATGTACAATGTTAACAAATTTAAGTTTTGGGAAGAACCAAACATTCACAGTGGATGAAATGAAATGATGATGAGTTTACTGGCAACTGAATTATTCATACATGTATCATTTCAGCAAACAAGCCCACAAACCCTTGATTATCATTCTTGGGGCTAGATGTTAAGGTTACAGTGATGATAAAAACACTGAAAATGACTGGAATCAGACCAGGTGTATGACAGAAAGCTAGGGACTGGGAGGTGATCACAAGCAATCAGAGAATTTCCTGGACTTTGATATCCAAGGTTGGGTTGATATGTTAAAGATTTTCAGACTGAAATTACATGGCCTTAGTGAAAGAGGAGACCTGGCCATTTATACTGAAGTACAGAGAAGATCTACTTCTGCTGAAAGCAGCTCCACCCACCCTTCAGGAGTAGTGGGTCCACTAGCCAGCAGTGGTCACCCAGATTTATTCACTCTGTCAGCAGATCTTCTCAGTTCTATTCTGAGAACCATTCAAAATCTGCATCACCCTGATTGCTGAAGGTCAACTTTATTCATGAGACTTTTTTGTGGCAACAAACAGATATTTACCCTAGATAGGGAACCGATGACAGACCAAAATAATGATTTTACAAAAGTCGAGTTTGGTAAACCAATGAGTCTATTGGGCTACTTACGGAGTATGGGTGACAAGTTACTTATAGGAAGGGGGATGACTCAAAGGCAGCTGCATCACTGAAAAGCCCACCCCAAGGGTAATGACTTACAAAAACTGCAACTTGAAGCTCTCTGCATGATTTCCAGGTGGGACACTTGACTAAGACATTTCAGTTTCCTTATGTCCAACTGGGTTCTTGTCTTGTCCTTTTTAGGAATGAACTGGACAGATGGCACGTTGGGGTACAAACAAGAACCTTAATTGACTTGGTATGACAACTTTAAACAGGAAAAATGGGTCTTCATATGGGCATGATAACTGGAATGGAAGCAGGAGATCTGAACTCGTGGTGACAGCAGGATGCTCGCTGATCACTCTTAGGAATCTCCCTATTCCAAGAAGTGTTACCACTCCAACAGGTCTCTGGAGCAACAGGTCTTGGAGCCTGAGGTAAGTCTCTGCAGTGGTGGATCTTGGAGGTTGCAAAAACAAATTCCCATCTGCAACAAAAACATGGAGCCTCAGAGCCTGAAGCAGGAATGAGTCCATCTCATTCCTGTCTGCAGCTGAAGGTTGAGTCCTGGATGCTGGAACAGAGGAGTCTAAGCGAGTTCCCTGCCTGAGTCATAAGCCTCAAGGACAGTAAGCCTCAGAGGAGTCTGTATCCCTGAATCTTGAAGGCAGTCTTCCTTCTTGTCCCCATCCAACAAATCTGTCCAGAGCTGCTGAGCCTGCAGAAAGTGGTTCCAATCAGGTTGGCCGTCTGGGGGGCCAAGCAGTTGGGGGGCTGGAGGCAGAGACAGAGCAAGAACTTAGTTGTCCAAAGGGCACCATAGGACAGTTTGAGCCCAAGTTGGTTGCTACAACAGTGTGATCACCTTCACATCCGGGGCTGCTGCTTGATGTGCCAGGAGCTGTCCAGCTGCTGTCACATCTGGCATCAATAGACTTTGGTAGGTCAGTCTGACCTTTTGTCATCTTTTCAGGCTGCAGCCTGTTCCTCTGCTTAATGTGCTTGGGGCTTTTTGTGACAGTCTTCATCCAGCCAACGTTTTTGCATTTTTGTTCCCAGCTGCTGTTTTGCTGACATCTGGGGCCGCCCACCAGACTGACTGAAGTAGTACAGCACCCCTGGCTTTTTGCCCTCAGGGCTTGAGCTCCCAGCTGTCGCAAGCTCTGAATCTAGGAACCCTTCTACCCCTACCGAAGACTGCTTAGCAGGTTCAAGAATCTTCTCTAGGCCATTCAGCTCCTGGTAAGTCTCCTTTCTAGGCAGATTGGCCTCCTCTCCTTTCCCCAGTGATTGCTTATTGCTTCCATGATGTTGGGGGATGAAAGGCTTGTGTGTCTTGCTGGTTTCAGAAAGTTCTTGAGACTTGTAAGTCCTTAACTTCCAGAGTTCCATGATCCTGGTGGTAGTGTTTCAACTTAAAACTTCTGGATCTTTGAGGAGCTTCTCTCCAGGTTGAATGTTTCCACTTGGAAGAAAGAGCTCCACACAGGGCCCTACAAATTGATGTCACCCTGGAGTTATGGAAGGTACTTTGTACTCATGGTCTTTCTACTTCTGTTGTGTCAGCTTCCTATTACTGTGATAAAATATCTGAGAAAGTCAACTTAAAGAAAGAAGGACTTATTTTGGCTCACCGTTTCAGAGGTTTTACTTCATGGTAACTTGGTCTTGTTGCCTTCCCATCTGTAATGAGGCATAACATCAGGGCAGGGAGAGTGTAGTTAGGAAGGTCTATTAAGTAGACCATAGCTGGTGATGAGGAAGTGGAGATGGGACAGTCTCAGAATGTCAATATCCTCTTCAAGGGGAAGCACCAATGATCTAACTTTCCTCCAGTAGGCTCCACCTCCTAAAGGGTCTAAGACCTATGAACAGTTCAATCAGTAGGGGACTAAGCATTCAGCATATGAGCTTTTGAGGGAAATTAAGTATGCATTCCACACATCTTCTTTACAAAGGAGATAAAGCTATTATTTTAAATTTACAAAAATGTACATAGGAACAGGAGAGATAATTGTTCAAATATGAGAACTCGAGTTTGATTCCCAGAATCTATGTAAGAAAATTCACCAAGTGGCACAAACTTGTAATCCCAGCTCTGAAGAGCCAGAGGCAGATAGATCCCTGAGTTCACTAGTCAGGCATCATAGAGTAATCAACAAACCCCCAGGATCAGTGAGAGATCCTGTCTCAAATACCAAAGTAGACAGAACCTGAGTAAAGATACCCAAGGTTGACTTCTAGACTCCACACACATGTACACATACAGGCACCTACTTAAATGTGCACTCATAGAAACATGTATATACATGCATATGCTCTCACGATAATAACAAAATGTCTTACTTTCATTGATAATCACTTTAATAACTTTTATTCCTTATATAATAAAAATCTCAGTCTTAAGTGAAAATCCATGATTTATATAAAAGCCTGGGCTCCTTCGCCAGCTCTGTACACTTCGCCTCTCACCCTTGTCTGAGCTGTGAATGCACTGGCCCCAGCCCTTCCCAACTTGCTGGATTCTTCTTTCCTACCCCTTCAGATAGTTTGCTGGGTCTCACATTTCAATTTCAGCTCAAAATTTGTCCCCTCAAAGGGGCCAGTAAGCACACCTATATAAAGCCGCCTCTCACCATTGAGCTCTAGTCCTCCATTCCATTGGCTAGCACACATCACTGGTGGCCATTTTTGCTTTTACCATCTGTCCTCTCAGTGTTTCAGTCCCATGATGAAATGACCTGTGTTTACCTTTCTCATAGCTTTGCTCTCAGGATTTTGCACAGCACTTACCATGAAGTAGACACTGAAAACTACTTTTACGTGAAGGAATATCTGAATAATATCTACCATTTTTTTGTAAGTTTGTTATAAAACAAGGTTATGAAAATACACACAAGGAGTTGGAGAGATGGCTCAGGGGTTAAAAGCACTGGTTGTTCTTGTAGAAGACCTGGGTTTGAGACCCAGCACCTACATGGTAGCTAACAATCATCCCTAACTCTAGCTCCAGAGGTTCCAATGCCCTTTTCTGACCTCTGCAGGCAATGCATAACATGGGTGCACTTATATACATGCAGGCAATATATTCATTCACATAAAATAAAAATAACTTCATAAGTACATACAAAACATGGTACTAACAAGAACTCAAGAAACAATGGTGAAATAGGGAAGCAAAGAAACCTGGCCTGAAGCAAAGTGACTGAGGCTGTGTCTAGAGGGAGAAAGAAGCCCTTACCAGATACAAAATCTTCTGCACAGCAACAAAGACTTGCCTGAGGCTTTCTCCCAAGAAACCACACAGTTTAGGATTTAATATAAAGGATAAGATGGATTGTTGGAGTTCAATCATATGAGATTAAAACTGCACTGGCTAGTGAAGAGTTTAGTATAATGCGCTAAGCTAAGCTGCATTTAATTTATTTGGTGAGCAACAAGATCAATGAAAGTTTCTAACAAAGGTAATGCACGACGAGATTTGACTGTTAAGGAAATTGAACTGACAGAGAACAGAGAAGAATGGTTAGAGAAGGATGCTTGGAAAGTTTCCAGCTCATCAGGTAGCAAATGAGCAAGGGTAAAGAAAAACAGTGATGAGAGAAATCAACAGGAGAAGCCAGAAAAAGGAGGATCTTCCAAGAGAAGTGCGCCCACTGCCAGCCCACAGGAAGTGAGCCGAGAGTCATGGTTTCTAATTTAGTGGATGGTTTTCAAATACTAAAAATCAAGAATGAAGAGTAAAAGCAAATTTAGGTAAAAAGACATAAATTTGATATTTCATGATGCTATTTTTCCAAATAAGCAGTAAATACCTAATACAAAAAGAGAAGCATAACAAAAAGTCTCAGCTGGATTCTCATCTCCTAAGTACTATCACTGATACAGTTTGCTATGTGGCTGTATGTACCTGCATAGATAGATTGTTTAAATTCTTGTTTTCATTTTGTGCAATTAGAAGCAAGGATGCTTTTCATTTGTAATAGGTCATGCATTTGCATAAAATATGTAGCATTTATATTATCACACGTTTCAATGACCTCATACGTAATATGTTAACACATGGGAACATCCTACATCACTTGACCAGTTCCCCGTTGTTGAGTCCTTGGTGTTTCTCAGGTTTTATTGCTGACCATAACATAGTAGTGACAACATTTTTTAAAATACATCTTCAACATATGCTAGAAGCTAAGGGAATTCCATCAGTGATAATAATGAATTCCATGTTTAAACATTTTCTGCATTCTACAAGTTGCATCAAATGCTTTCACATACTATTTTATTCAGACATCGCCATGATTAGATATTAACCCCATTATTCAGAAGAGAAAACAAAGGCTTAAAAGTAATAAGCAATTTGCACAAATGCACAGTTAGCAAGTCCCAAAGCAAGGCCTCTGGAACTCAGTGAGAGTGCTTGCCCAGCATGCAAGGAGGACCAGGTTCAATCCTCAATACTTCCAAACAAGGATTGCATTACAGCGTAAAACCGACATTCTTAATCACTTCCCGATGTCATCTCTTGAATGGCATTTGGAAATGTGGATCTGAGAATGAATAGAAAGTAGAAAGTCAGAAACTTTTTTTTAGGTTCAGTGAGTCATCAGCATCTGGTGAATGGGATGGGATGCAGGCTGTCTGCTGATTGGAATCACCTGGGAACTCTGTGCTCGAACTGTTGGCAGGACTCCTCCTTAGAACAATTAAATGAGACTCTGGCCAACGGAAGGTGAAAGACAGCTCTTATAAGAACTTAAAACATGCCACAGGGGATGCTAATATGCAGTGTTTAAAAAACTGATATATAAAAACATCTTTTAAAAAACGATTACTAATTAACAAATTATAATAGTATGTATTTGTGAAATATATGATGTTATACTGTTTGTATACAATGTAAAATAAAATGGTCAAGTCAAAGTAGCTAACATATTAGTGACTTCAAATGTTTCTCTCTGTGTATATGTGTGTGCGTATGTGTGATGAGAACATTATCAGAATTTTCAGTCAAAAGCATTTTAGGTCTGACATGGTAGTACTCACCACATACTCATTAGTAGTAGTCCCAGCACTCAGGAGCCTGAGGCAGAAGGACTGTCAGTACTAGGCAAGCTTAGGCTAGACGGCAAGTTAGAGACTTGCATGGGCTAGATAACAAAACTATGTCTTACCCTTTACTGCTTCTGGGGCCTGTGGAAAGTATGATGTCAGTGTGCAAATATGAGCTGACACATTCATGTCGATCGCTGAACACCTTCAAGTAGTTTGTTTTAGTCATCTTAGACTGCTGTGGATGGAAATGACGGTTCTTGGCTTGCCACGTGGTTTTCTCCAGGCAATTAAGAGTACCTAGTCTCATCACTCCACTCTCTCCTGCTCTGTCCTCAGCCTGGTTAGTTCATTTTAGTAAGTATCCTCTGCTACTTCATCTTCACAACGCTGTTTATAACCTGGTAGAAAATGCCCTAGAGGGTATTTTCAGTTTAATACAACAAATTATTTTTTTATTTTTTTATTGCGTGTCTGTACATTTCATATAATAGTTCTTAATCAGATTTAGACCCCCTTCCCCATCCATACCCGGACACCCCACCACCCCGTGCCAGACCGAACACATTCCACCATTCATGTTGTCCTATCCAGTCAAACATTAATACCTAGATGTCCTTTGGTGCAAGTTCATCCCCTGGAGTCTAGTTAGCCTATCTAGAGATCTTAAGGAAGAACTATTCTCCCTCACCCAGGAATAATTGGTTGCCAACAATTCCCAAGCTAGGGTGAGCCTGCAGCCCGTTTCCTTCGCTCTCCTCTGGGCCCTTGTCTGGTGGAGTTGGCCTGGGTTTTGTGCTGGACATTGCCATTGCTGCAAGTTCACATGTGTGAACTTCCAGTGCCCTGAAAGCCTCTCTTTACTTATGTTCGGGACCCAACCCTGACTCTTACTGTCTTTTTGCCTTCTCATCTGAAATGGTCCCTGAGCCATGAGTAGGTGAGGTTTAATACAGGAGATAAGATCCTACTGCTGAAAACAGGACATAGTTCAGACACAGATTTAGAGCAATGGAACAGGAACTGACCTGGAAGTCTTCTACCTGTAGCCTAGCTCTCATAGTTCTAGAGGATACTATGCAAGCTGCTAAGGGATAAAAATCTATCAGTGGTCCAACCCAGCTCTTAAAGCCTAATAACCACAAAGACTGGTACATAAAACTACTCTCTCTATTGGTTCAGTGTTATCTGGAGGTAATCAACATCTATCTAATTGGACTTAAAGTCCTCTCAGTGGGAGAGAACTCATGAGTGGCACTGTGAACACAGCCATGTATGCAGAACTGGAAAGGTTCTGGACAGATCCTAGAGAAATCCCTGTCTCTGCCATATCTCTAGACAAATGAAATTTCTTACCATAGACTAAATATGGATCCTTATATTTACAGACAAGTGTACTGTACAGAACTCATCAAAGAAGCTTCTTTTTGCAACAGATAGAAGTTACTGCACAGTTCCACAACTGGTCACACACAGAGATGATACATCTGAGAGACGCCCAGTCCCACGTGACAGATATAGAGTGGAATCTCTACACCTAAGGCTCATGGAACATAATGGAACAGAGAGATTTTAAATCATATTTAATTTGGCAACATAGAACTATATATGTAAATCATAAATTATGCTGCTTAGTATATTAATTAAGCAATTTTGATCTCCTTTCTAGCATCTTATGAAAACTATATTTCTACCTTTTTCACCAAAACATTCAACTTCAGTGTCTTCATCATTAGAGAAATTTCAGCCATGAAAAATAGATTTCAAAGCACACAATGTTCATTCAGAGTACCGAGACATGACAGATTTTTAAACAAAGTATAAAGCTGTAACTAAAATTTCCTAGCCCTGAAAACTAAAGAAAAATAAACGAAGTTTTTATTTTTTCTTCAAGGATATATAGAACCTAGCCACTTACTAATCTAATTTTTGAAATTTGTGTTTTACAGTGTAAATTTATATGTATGCAGTTTTTTAGTTCATTGGGTTGGCTCTATAATAAGAGCTAAGAAAAGGAAACAGGTGGAGGCAGGGTGTCAGGTACCACAGAGGTGATTCCAGCAGGTAAGTGTGTGTGACAGGAGGGACTTCAGGGAAGAAGGGAGGAAAGATGAGGTCTGGGAGACAAGCCCCACAGACTGATACTGTGGGCAGTGGGAATGGGACTAGAAGTTCAGTTCCAACAGGACCACCGGAGAAGCATCTAGACTATCTTCTTGAATTGTCCACCTGAAGTAGAAGGCTGGCACATGTGAATTGAGTCCCATCCCGTAGTGGGTGAAGGTGATCATCAGAGCCTTATTTCTCATCACTTGCACTTTAGATATGTTCCTGTGCTGAAGTCCCAATGTCCCCCACAGCTCCTAAGAAGGTGCTAAGACAGAAAGCCTGTGTTGAGACAGGGCTCTCCTGATACCAGTAGTGTCTGCCTTCTCAGGTCTTTACCTAGATAAGAATGGGATCAAATGGGATGTAAAATACTATAAGTAATTCAAATACTATTAGGAGCAACTGAATCCTGTGGCTCGCACTCTTGATCCTTCATCTCTTGATGTTCAGAGAATTATTTTCAGCTCATATGGCCTTTTACAAATGTTTTTTCCAATAATATTCCTATTCTGTTGTTTATGGATATTAGCTAAGAAGACGGCTTAATGAAAAAAAAAAGTGCTTGCCACAAAAGCATGAGAGCCTGAGTTCAATCCTCAGTGCCCACATAAACAAACAGGTGTGGCAACGCATGCAGAGACAGGGGGATGCCAAGGGCTCAGTGGTCAGTCATTTTTAAGTTCAGAAAGAGATACTGCCTCAGATAATATGGTAGAGAATGATAGAGGAAGACATCAAACATCAATATTTACCCTTCACATGGGTACACAGGTAAATACACAAGCACACACATATACACACACAACACACACATACATATATATACACACACATATATAGGCAAAAGATTATATACATTATAAATATTCATCTATTTCAAGTTATAGTTAGCTAGTCCTCTTCCAACATACATCCTTCATATATAGAAAATCATGTCTTGCCTGCCTAACCCATATATGTATCTTACCATTGTATTACTATAAATGTTCTAAATAAGCTGGGTATGGTGGTGCATGCCTTTAATCCCAGCATTTGGGAGGTGGAGGCAGGAGGATCTCTGTGAGTTCAAGGTCAACCTGGTCTATGTGGCCAGTCCCAGGCCAGCTGGGGCTATAGGGAGACTCTGTCTCAAAAAGACTAAAATAAATAAATAAATAAAAATTTAATGTTTTAAATGTAAGTGTACTACTCTTCTTGTTTTTGCGACAATATATGTGATAAAAGCTATGTAAGGAAAGGTTTTCTTTGGTTCACAGTTTGAAGGTACTGTGCAGCATGCTGTGGAAACCACAGTGGCAGGCGCTTAAAGCAACTGATGGCGTTACGTCCAGTCAGGAAGCAGAGACAGATGAATGCTGGTGTTCAACCATACTTTCCTCTTTGTGTGACCCTAGACTCTAACCATGGAATAATGCCACCCACATTTAAGGTGGTTCTTCTCACCATAACTAATCTAATCTAGATAATCCTCATTGCCATGCCCAAAGACTCTCTACAAGGTGATTCTAGATCCTGTCAAGTTGATAATGAATGTAGATGATCACAGTCAATAAATAGAAACATATAGCTGTTATCAAGACTAAAGATCATAGTATTATGGTTCTATTTCCTTTCCTGGGCAGCTTTGCTTTCCTGAATTTCTGGAGACTTTTTTTTCCACTTTCCTTTTGCCGTCAAGGATTTCTCTCTGTATTTCTGCAGATCAAAAATCCTCACAAAGTGCTTGTTTGGAATAATATACTAATGGAAGTGTTCCTTATGGAAACCTCCATTTTCCTTTGTAGTACCTTATAAACTACTTTTGTTCATCTGTAACTTTTCCTCATCTCCATCCCAAGCTGCGCTCCTCTAATGTGAACTGCTTGGGCTATACCACATGTTTCTTAGATTAATGTCCTCCTCTTCTCTGAGCCTTGTTTGTAACAATGAAATATGCCCCACAGGCTCAGAGGTTGAGTACTTGGTTCCCACTTGTTGGCATTATTTTTAATACTGGAAACCTTGGCAAATGGGGACCTAGCAGGAAGAAGTCATGTGGGCATGATTTTGAAGGCTGTTTGATCCTGATCTGGAGCTACTTTGTTTCTCCTTTCTGTCTACTGTGAGGTGAAGAATGGACTGTTCCACATGTACCCACTGCCAAGACGCACTGCTCAAGAACACAGGGTGAACAAAGCCCTGAGCCCCAGCAAATCTTCCCTCCTTTACAGTTGTTCTTCATCGTATTTTGGCCACAGCTACCCAGATGTAACTGTATAGCCCTGTCTAAGAAAGAGTTCAAAGGACTGAAGATTTATGAGACTTTTGGTTATATAAAAATCCACCCTCACAGATCACATAGTTCAGCAAAGTAGAATTTTAAGTTAAATTTTATTTTTGTGAGTTTGAAAACCATTGCATTTCAGCCTACAGTTATGCTGGAACATCCTGGTGTCTTTCCAATTTCTGATCGTCTCAATGTATGTTTGCAATGGTTGGTTTCAATTGTAATTTGAAGAATTGTCCTGATTGCTTAACTGATATAAAAAGACCCATCTGAATATGGGCAGCACCTTCTGGTAGAGCCCCTATTTTTTTTCAAGGAAGTAGGAAATGTCAGGAGGAAGATTATTTCCCCTCTTGTTTGTCTGGCCCCTCTCTCTGGGCATGGAGTTCATTTATCCTGTTGCTGCTGGTTTCTTTGCTGACAACAGTGATTCCAGGCTTGTAATATTGGCTAAGAGCCAGCAATACTTCAGGAACCCTTTGGTTTTTCAGCACCATATTGGTACTGCTGAGGCACCCAGCCCTGTGGACTGAGCAAGAGTCAAATCTTCCTCTCCAGTGTGAGACAGACACTGTGAAACTCCTCCGGCTATTGGAGGCCCCACCCGCCTCAAGGAAGACATCAGCCAGGTTCTCATCCTCTCAGGTGTGATTCAGCTGTGGTTACCACTTGGAAGTAAGGTGACTAATAAGTTCTTTTAATATGTATTCATTCTGTCAGCTCTGTTCCTCTAGAGAACCCTGACTAAAACAATAGTCTTGGGATTTGTGGGTCTATTAGTTTGCTTTTCTGTTCCTGTGATAGAAACACTGACCAAGTGAACTTATAAAAAGAGGAGTGTATTTAGCTTACGGTTCCAAAGGTGCAAGAGTCCATCATGGTGGGAAGGTAGGGGTGCAGAGGTGGCTAGAGTAGACACAGCAGCTAAGCATTCACATCCTCAAGACAAAATGTCCGAATCTTAGAGCTTATGGGGGATATTCTCATTCAAACTACACATTCCACTCCCTGGCCCCCATAGGCTCATGACCATAATAAAAATTCAAAATGCATTCAGTCCAATCTTAAAATCCCCTTAGTCTTTAGCAGTATCAATACTATTCAAAAGTCCACAGTCCAAAACTCTTCTGAAACTTAAGACAATCTCTTAGCTCTAAGCCCCTGTAAAATCTAAAGACAAATTACATACTCCCAACAGACAATGGAACTGAATACACATTCCCATTCCAAAATGAAGGAATAGTCTGAACTCCAGGACTTTGAAAGGGCTTCAATGGCTTCAACTCCCCAGCCTTGCTACACACAACATGCATCTCTCTCTAGGACTGATACCACTCCCTGTGTGCAGTTCTCCTTGGCAAATGTCTCACAGCTCTGGCATCACAAATGTCTTCTTGGGCTCTCCATTGCCAACCAGGCTTCATTTTCACAGCTCCACCAAATGGCCTATCAGGGCTTTTTGACTTTTCAGGGCCTTCTTTATGCAGGGACGCCCCTGCTGGTCGCTGCCTGGCCTCGGCAGTTCTCTGAAACCCTGGAGCAAGAACTGATGACCCTTTGACTCTTGCAGCTTTCGTGCCTCTAAAGCCAGCACTGGGTGAACAACACTGCCAGGTTTGGCTGCAAGTTTGGGATGGACTCCAGCCTACTTCATCCACTTTCAAAGCTTTTCTTTTCTGTGGGTTTCTAGCACAAAACCCTTACAGCATTTTCCTTTCACAAGTTGGAGGCTTAAGTGGGTGTGGTCTTGCCCTAGAGGCACTCTTTTCTTTGTTGATGTGAAAATCAAGTGCAAATCTCTAGGCCTTTCCTTAATCACTTTAACCTCCTTATTAAAAGGATCCTCTCCTTCTGCACATGCCTTGGCTCCAACATTAATCTTCCTTCTGCTCTTTTTCAATCCAAACTGGACATTCTGCATTTCCTTCTGCCCCATTTGCTCTTTTTTCACTGTAAATCTGCATAATAGTCACCATTAATAGCCACCATTTCTATGTTAAGCTTCCTTGACATGGGCTCTGCCAGAGAAATTAGACCCTTGCTTTTCATCTTCACCTCAGGCAAGTTTTTTGGTTGTGAGCAGACTTCAACCAAAATACTAAAATATCCCATCCCAATCTTTATTTCCTTCTGGAACTGCATTGTTCTCAGCACTATTTTCTTCCAGGCTCCTACTAGAATGGCCTGATGAGCTCTGCTTACAGCAATCAACTATTTTTCTAGCCCAGTCTTCCAAAGTTTTCCACAGTCCTCCAACAACCCACATGGTCAGGTTCTTCACAGCCAACAGCTCACTCTCTGGTACCAATTACTCTATTAGTTTGATTTGCTGTTGCTGTAATAGAAACTCTGACCAAGGGAACTTATAAAAAGAGTTTATTTAGCTTTTGGTTCCAAAGGTGCAAGAGTCCATCACGATGGGGAGGTCTGGCTTCAGAGGTGGTTAGATCAGATGCAGAAGTTAAGCATTCACATCCTCAAGTGGTCAAGTGGGCACCTGGCTTAAGAACTCTCTAAGCACACCCCCAGTGACATACATCCTCCAATGTGGCCACACCTTCTAAGACCTCCCAGAATAGCGCCACCAACTGGGGACAAAATGTCCAAATACTTAGAGCCTATAGGGATCATTCAAACCACCACAGTGAGGTTTTGTTGTTATTGATTCTCTACACAGTAAGGTAATTTTAACCTTAAGATTCATGTCCTGCAGTTCTTGAAAATTTTACTTTATTATTGCTTAATTATATTCTTATTTGTTTTCTATTCTTTTTGTTGTTGGTGGTCATTTTTTGTTTGCTCATTTACTTGTTTATTTGTTTTTCTTGAGACAGGATCTCCCTGTAGCCCCAGCTGGCCTGGAATTCTATGTAGATGAGGCTGGCTTTCATTTCACAGAGGCCTGTCTCTGCTTCACAAATGCTGGGATTAAAGGCATATGCCACCACAGGGCTTTGTCCTTGTTATATAATTTGTCAATTTGTTGCTCTCTTGGTCTGTTTTCTAGCTAATTTCCTCCTCATTATTGAAATTTTTGTTTCAACTTAAAGTCCTTTCTTTGTCTATTTGTTCTTGATTTCTGTTTTTTCTTGACTCATTTGTAATTCCGTGTACTTGATCATGCTGCCCTGCCCTGAGGCTAATACTGTGTCCTTTGTTGTTGAGACTTTAATTTTGCCTGAATGCTTATGCAAAAAATAAATTCTCTAAGGATGTGACTATAGACATCTTTTATATTTTCTTTTATTTTTTGCATTGCCTCTCTTCTATAAAAATTTTTACCTGACTAATGAGATAATTACCTAAATATTTCTCAAGATCTTTAATGATCAATTTGCTCATAGTACCAAGTAAGAGACTGACAGAAAGGTGTGTGTGGGAGCAGTATTTGTACCCTGGTAAGTGTTATTGTAAGATGTTTGCCAGAGATTCTGACCATTTCTATGAGGACTCCAACTTCTTTTTTCTAAGAATTTCTCCAGAGATGAATTCTCTAATTTATTCTCTTGAGTTTTTCATTCAATTGCTATGATTGTCGATCTTCTTTGTTTACTTGAATGCATTATGCTGGTGTAGATATACCACTGTGTGTGTGTGTGTCTGTCTGTGTGTGTGTGTGTGTGTGTGTGTGTGTCTGTGTCTGTGTAGGCGAGCACCTTCCAGGGACTTTTAACTAAAGAGGGCAGATCCATCATAAACCCCTAAATGTGGGCTCAGGGTCTAGACTGTAATCAACGGTAAAAAGAGTGGGAAAGCTGGGTGAACAGCATCACCCATCTCTGTCTACCGACTAGAGACACAGTTAATACTGCCTCACAGTCTCATTGCCATCCCCTTGCTACTACAATGCACTGTACCATCAAACCATGGTACAAAAAACCATTTTCTTCTTGGGTTGCTTTCATCAGAGATTTTGGTACAGCATCAAGAAAAATATTTAATACGGATGCCCATATTATATGAGTAAAACACTGGGCAGCAGGCCTGAGAGGCAAGGTGTTTAGTTTCTCTTGCTACCTGGCACTTCCACTCCACTCTCTACTGTGCCTGGTATCCAGAGTCTGGTGATTTTATGGTTTAGTTTCTCCAGAGACCGAACCTCTGTTTCCATAGCAGAATGAAGGAAAACTATCACCTTAGTGGGGATGTAGCATAGTTTAGAGAACGGGCAAGATCTGAGGACTGAACTGCTTCTCACTAGACTGTCAGATAGCTTCCCATCATCAACTCCATCTGTTACTCTCACTTTCTAAACCAGCGCATCTCCCCTGGGTTTTTGTTGAATGCATATTTTACCTGAATAGATCTATTTCTCCTGGGTGTCTGTGTGTAATGCCCTTGGGTTTGTCTTTCTCTGATCTATTCTAGTCCTCCATCTAGTCTCTATCATACATGCTTTTGTCAGCATCAGTTTCCACATTTGTTTCATGTCCTATTCTTTGTTTTTGTAATATTGGACTTTTAAATGTCTCTATAACAGTATTTATTAAGCTAAAAGTTCTAACAACTCTATTTCTGTAGCATTAGTTGTTCATATTTTGATATAATTGTCATTGAACAAATTCATAAAATAAAAATATCAAAGCAATTCATAAAACAAAGGGCGGTGGAAAGGAAATGGCATTCATCAAGTGATTTTCATAGAATAAACACAAAGCTAGGCAGTTTCCATGACAAAATCTCTTTGACTCTTTATGGTGTCTGTGTTCCATAACGACCGTAACACAGTTGAGAAATTAAAAGTGCATAATAGTTAAGTAACTGGACCAAGATCAGAAAGTTCAGAAATGGTTGAACTAGGACTTCAGTTTAATGTCTCAGTGACTATTTCTCAAGTAATCTCTTTCAGATGTAAGAAAATTTCTCAAAATGTCAACTTATTGTCATCACTGTGAAAACAGACAAGCATCTGATCGTTTCACAGAAATTAAAGATTATATTTGAACTAAGTAATATCTTCTTTTTTCTAAATTATTTAAATATCTCTTCAAAGCAACCTTTGCTTAAGCAGCTGGTATTGAGTGGGGTGCAACCTGAGGCTTCCAGGTACAGTTTGTAACCTCAGCAGCTGATTTCCTAGACAATATAGCTGAGGAGCAGTCGCCTTAGAAGGTCCAAGAAGGCAAAGCTCTAGTCATACAGAAAATTGACCAATCCTAGAATCAGAGAGCTGTGGTCTCAAACTGGGAATGAAGAGAGTGAATGACATCTAGTTTCCCCTCCCAGGGAGTGTGAGAAGTCAGAGTGAGGATGAGATATGAGGTGATTTGCTCATCACAGTCTTCATTAGCTGCCTTTTGCCTGAGGGAGTGTGTGATGTTACTGTGCTTGGACTTACATTTGTTCGCTTGTTCAGCTGTTTATCCCACAGGCTCAGTTACTTGCCACACACCCAGAAGTATAGATTTGGGGGCTCTCTTGGACCCCTCCAGATGTCGTCCATGCCAGCTCCTTGTAAACACAGAGATGGTGCCAGTATCCTTTCTACAGCTCATGTAGAACCTTCTCCTTTGAGTACTCCTTGGTCTTCCAGGGAAGAGATCATACATCTTTTTCATTGTAAAGATGATATATTCCTCTCTCATCTTTTTTGTGTCTTTCAATATAACTTGTTTGCCTTGTCCCCAATACTTGGACACACAAGCTGAGTCACACACAGAACACAGTGTGGTTATAGATATGAATTAAATTTTTCATCCCAAATGCACCAACTTATGCATAGCAAACTTTCCATTTTCTTGAAGTAAATTTTTTTCTGCACAAGGCTGAATAGTATATGTATTAGACTACACTTATAATGGAGGTCTTTTATCTTCAGTGAATATGTTGCATGGTTCCAAAATATATTAGGGCTTTCATTTTGATTTATAAAGACAAGTGTGCAAAAATATAGTTAATATATTAAATAAAGACTATAATACACTTCTATAGACATTGTTATGGCATAGAGTGAAGAGAGATAATTTTATTTGACACTGTCTTTTAGCAGAACAAAAATAATGTTATATTGAGCATGCCATGTGTAAAGAACGCAGGGTGAAAGAGACAGAAGTACACAATGGGAACCTTTGACAGCACAATCTCATGAAACATTGCCTTATGATTGTTATTAATGAGAATATTGATAGGCTGAGAAGGATTTCTGTACCAGAATATCTATGCAATTATTCCTCTCATGCATTTTATAAAGAAAAATGAGTATTCGTATGCCTTGGATTGAAGTATTTTATTTAAAATTTATTTCCTCCCAAACCAAGAGATCAAGAGAGGGAAATGAACAACAACAAAGCAATAAAATGAACGCCCTGAGTGAGGGCATCATTTCACCAAATGCCATTAAGCTGATGAAGAAAGCTGATGTGAAATTCCAGTATTACAGAACTGGGGTGGCTCAGGGGACCAAAAGTCGATTATGGTCTTTTCACCTTGTACTGTTGCTGCTAAATGCAGAGCAGGTTCGTGAATTAGAAACTGCTGATTCTGTCTGAAGTCAGTTGAGCGATCTCTGTGAGATGATTTATGGTGGTCTTGGAGCCCTTGTTAGTGGGCGAGAGGCACTTATCATCTGTGATGGGTATTAGTAGTTCTTCACTACGTTACTGCTGTTGGCATTTCCTATTTTTTCATCCCTATTTCACAGTTTCTGGGAACAGTTCTTTCACTGTCTGAGCAATAACAGACACACTTAGAAGTGATGGCCTGTATAAGATGCCAAGCTCTGATTTTCATACATCATTTGCACTATTTCTAATTCTTAAAATAAACCAGCAAAATGGGCATTATCCCCATTTTACCCAAAGGAGACAGGTTCCAAAAACCTCACATTATACCTAGGTAGAAGCATTTCAGATCAAGTCCATCAGACTCAGAATTTTGTGCTTTTTCTACTAATTAACATATATGCCATTTTAAAATTCAGCCTAAGAAACTCAGGTGTCTTCTGTGTTTATTCAGAATCATTACTAAAATTAGCAACCATGGCACACTTTTTTTTGTTGTTGTTTCTTTGCACCTCCTCCCCAGATTCTTATAATCTTTCTGCCCTCTCTTCTACAATGGTCCCTGAGTCCTGGGTGAGTGAAGTTTGATACAGGATTCCTGTCCACGAACCCACACTCTGCAATGTCTTATTTTTATGCTTTGGCCATTTGTCACCCTTTGTCTTCATTGCCCTCTGCTGCATGAGGGAGCTTCACTGATGAGAGTTGAGAGATGCATTAGTATTCTCTCTAGCTCTTGATCCACAATGTTCTGTGAGCCTTAGTTATAGAGGAACATTATGCAAGCTGTTAAGGGAGAACATTAATCAATGGTCCAATCCCAGCTTTAAGACCTAATAACCAGCACAGAAAAAATATATTGGGGCAGTAATGGAATACTTTTTCAAATGTATTTTTATTGAGTTTTTGTTCATTTCATGCAAAATATCTTTTTCATCTTTATAAACCCTATGCTACCTGGAACTGACCTCCAAAACTATGGGATCTAGACTTTACGGAGGTGGCTTCCAGGTCAGTTCTAGCTCCATTGCTCCAAATATAGTCTCCAAAGTATGTCTTGTCTTCAGCAATAGGGTCTTACCTTCAAGTTCAGGGAGGCAATCCGGGACTGCGGCAATAGCCTGTGTGATTTTGGGAATCTCTTACACTACCCTGGTCAACAACTCAAAAGGAGGTTTCTTCAGTCTAGCATTTTTTTTTTTGTTATATAGACTTTAGCTATATACACGGACTCATGTAGAGATATTGTATGTGTAATTTTTTAGTAGGCTTTTGAACTCATCCATTTCCCTCTGTGATTTCCTTCCATTTTCCTCGCTCCCACAGTTACATCAGAATATGGTGCTAAGATCTACAAATGAAGGAGAACATATGTCATTTATTTTCCCAAGTCTGTTGACTTCACTTAGTATAACAACTTCTAGTTCCATCCATTTACCTGAAAATTTCATGATTTCGTCTTCCTTTACCACTGAATAGAACTCCACTGTGTAAATGTACCACATTTTCAATATCCACTCTTCTGTTGAGGGATACTTAGATTGCTTCCATTTCTTAATTGTTGTGAAGAAAAAGCAGCAACAAACATGGAAGTACAAGTATTTCTGCAGTAGGATGAGTCCTTTGTGTATATGCCATGGAATGGTATAGCAAGAACATAAGGATCATATGGCATACTCAGTTTTAGTTTTTTAAGAGTATTTCACACTGCTTTCCATGGTAGATGCACAAGCTTACAGTCCCTTTCCCCTCAACCTCTTCCAACATTTGCTATCAGTTGTTCTCTTGATGTTAGCCAGCCTGACTAGGACAGAAGGAAATCTTAAAGTGGTTTTGATTTGCATTTCCATAATTACTAAGGATGTTGAACACTTTCAGAGGTGTTGCTTAGCTATTTTTATTTCTTCTTTTGAGAATTCTCTGTTCAGATCCATAGCCCATTTTTTTAATTGAGTCATTTGTTTTCTGAATTCTTATGTATTAATCATCTGCTGAGGTGCAACTGGTGAAGATTTTCTCCCATTCTGTGGGTTTTTGCCTCACTTCCTTAGTTGTTTCTTTTGCTGTATGTATACAGAAACTTTTAAGTTAAATGAGTTACCACTTGTTGACTGTAAAGACACACACAAAAAGGAAACTATATCCTTAATGAACATAGAAGCAAAAACTCTCAACAAAATACTCACAAACCACATATAGATACACATCAAAAAGGTCACCCACGGTGATCAAATAGGTTTTATTTCAGAGATGTAGGAATTGTTCAATATACATAAGTCAATAAATTTTATACATTATATAAATTGACTTAAGGACAAAAATTATTTTCTTATCTCCATAGATGCAGAAAAGGTCTTTGATAAAGTCCAACAAGTTAAAAATCCTAGAGGGAACTGGACTGGAAGAAACATACCTCAGCATAATTAAAGCTGTATAAAACAAATCCATGGCCAACATTATTCTAAATGGAGAAAAACTGGAAGCATTCCCATTAAAATCAGGAGCCAGAGAAGGCTGTCCACTATCTCCACTCCTTTTTAATATAGTGCTTGAAACCCTGGTTAAAGCAATAAGACAAGAGAAGGAAATTAAAGGAGTACTAATTGTAAAAGAAGAGGTTATGTTATCTCTATTTACAAATGATATGATATTATACACAGGAAATTCCAAATTTTCCACCATAAAATGCCTAGAAATGATTAACACTTTCAGCTAAGTATTACAAAATCAATCTACAAAAATCAGCACCCTTTCTATATGCCAGTAACAAGTTATCAAATGAAGAGTACATGGAAACCCTCCCATTCGCAATAGCTTCCAGAAGAAAATCTAGAAGTAAACTTTACCAAAACCATGAAAAATCTCTACAATGAAAATCTTAAATCTTTGAAGAAAGAGACTGAGGAAGACACCAGGAGATGGAAAGATCTCCTGAATTTATTGACTGGAAGAATTAATATTGTGAAAATGACCATCCTACCAAAAGTAAACTACAGATTCAATACAATCCCACTCAAATCTCCCTGATATTCCTCACAGAATTAGAAAAATATATCCTAAAATTCATATGGAATCACAAAAGACCCCAAATAACCAAAGCAGTTCTGAGCACAAAGAGCAATGCTGGGAGGACTACTATACCAGATTTCAGACAATATTAAAGAGCTATGGTCATAAAACATCATGGTACTAGAACAAACACACCCACACATAGATCAATGGAACATAACTGAAGACCCAAACGACTGCATGAAATTTCAGCCACTTTGTATTTGACAAAGGTGTCAAGAACACACACTAAAGGAAAGACAGAATCTTGAACAAATGATGCTGGCAAAAATGGATCTCCACCTGTAGGAGAATGAGCCTTATCTTTCACCTTGCACAAAAAAAAAAAAACAACTCCAAATGGATCAAAGACCTCAATGTGAAATCTGAAACACTGAAACTGTTAGAAGAAAAGAACTTAGGCAGTACCCTTCAAGGTATAAGTGCAGGAAAGGACTTTTTAAATCAGAAATCATTTGCTCAAAAATTAAGGTCAACAATCCACAGTTTTTAAAAAAGTAAACATCCATTGATTAAGTAAATTATCTAACATTAATTAAACTGAATTTTAAGAAAATTAATCTTTTTTTAATATAAGAGATCGGATTTAATCACTCCCATCAGTTCTTGAAAGAACCTGAAGAATAGTCTTGCTAGTCCTCTCTGGTCCAAGACGGACGAGAGTTGTCTCACAAAAGAGAGAAAACAAATTCTCTACAGTTGAAGATCGACAGGGAAGAGCCAGTGTGTCAGCTAAAAGGAATTCCAGAAGAAGTGACTGAAATCAATTTCTTTTAAGATCTCCTCAGTCCTGGTTGGAAATTTACAGTCTTAATGTTGCTCACCAAACTTGTGCCACAACACTCTGGATAGGATTAAACTAACACTTGCCAGTGTGGGAAAATTCTGAATAATAAAATTGAGTCTCTCTATTCTCTCTTCTTTCTCTCCTTCTCTCCCTCCCTCTCTCCCTCTATCCACAATCCATCCACAGGTTTTAGGCCACTAGAGGCTGTGCTGATTGCATCATACTATGGTTGTATCAGTGATGAAGAAAGAGAAGGAATGAGTAGAAAGTCTATGTAAGATGTTAGGTGTTGAAAACTGAGGAGGATGTAGGCCCTCCACTGGGTCTGGTGACTGATCAGGAAACACCTTTCAGTCTTATCCTCTAGGCTGCTGCCCTTTCTCTTCTTCTTCTTCCTCTTCCTCCTCCCTCCTCCACTTTCTCTTCCTTCTTCTTCTCTTCTTCCTGCTTCTTACTTTGAGCCCTAACTGACCTCAAACTGCCTATGTAGCAAGAACGACTTGAACTTTTAATCCTCTTGCTACTACCATCTGAGTGCTGGGATCACAGCTTTGTCTCCCTGCCTCTGGATTATACCATGCTGGGATCAAACCTACAGCTTTGTGCTGGGCTAGCACTCTACCAGCTGAGCTATGTCCCTGCACCCTGCCACCAGTGTCTTTCTGACATACTTCATACTCATTTCTGTTTGGCTGCACATGGCCTGGAACTGGAGTGCAATGTGTGCTAAAATACTTGTTCAGGACAGGCACTACCTGATCTCCCTCTTGTGAGACTGCTAGGTCTTGTATACAGGCAAATCTGTACACATCAGAGTTCAAACCACAGAGAGTGCTAGCTTCCCTTCTATACCCTTGAGGGAAGAGGCAAGAGGGGAAAAGAATAAAAGACAGAACAGGCCAGAATTGGCGACTCATGATGTAATCCCAGCTCCTGGGAGGTTGAAGCAGTGGGACTTAGCAAGAATCTAGAGTCTAGTCTACAGAGTCAGACTTGCTTCCAAAGATACATACACACACACACACACACACACACACACACACAAGAGAGAGAGGTAAAAAAGAGAGAGAGGTGAAGGTCACAGAGTAGAGAACACTTTTATATAACAGGCATAATCACAGACATGAGATAGGTAGTCCTGATTTTATGCAAAACTACATTTCACAAATTCAGTTTTTACAATTCTGGGAATCAGAAGTTCTTACATATATCTAACCTGGATACTTGTAATTTAACATCACATTGATACAGCTCCTATGCATTTATTATTTTCAACAAAGTCACTGGCAGACATCAACACCTGTACTTTATGTTCTTCCCAGGCAGATGTTTACTTCTTTTCTGTGAAAACTTTTACACTTCATCTTCTACCAGTGTGATTTTTACTTTTGTTTGTGATCATTCAATACCTGTGTGGCAGATGTACATTTCTAATTCTACTCAATGGAGAAGCTATTGAGTACACTACACTTTTGTCCTGATCCATTCTAACGTGTATTTCTCTTTGTTCATTAGTTTGTGCGGTTTCTTCTTTATACTGAATTTTTGCAAATTTCATACACTATGTTTTGATCATATTTATACTTCCTTCCCCTACACACACTCCTCTTATAGCTGACTAATCATCTTTCATATACTATGTCATATGTTAAGGCCTATCAAGCCAAGTTTGAATCCCCAAATGTCCTTCAGCATCTATCCACAAGGTTAACTAGTGTCATACCTTTAAAGAAAATCAACTCTCCTTCTCCCAGGAGTTACTGAATGCCAAAAGTCCATTAGCTGAGACTGGGGCTTCTTTCCCACTTCTATGCTGGATTTTTGTCTAGCTTGAGCTTGCATGAATCTGTACATGTTGTTACCATTGTTGAAAATTCATCTGGGTAACTAGCTAGTTGTCTAGAAAACAGTTTCCTTGTAGTCATGAACCACCTCTGGCTCTTACAATTTTTCTGTGCCCTCTTGCACAATGGTCCCTGAGCCTTGGGTGGCAGAGGTTTGATACAGGTGTCCTATTCAGATATAAGTTCTCTACAGTCTCTTATTCTTCATACTTTGGTCAGTTGTGGCCTTCTGGGTTAAGCACCATCCTTTGCATGAGGAAGCTTCACTGGTAAGATCTGAGGTGTATTCATATTCTTTCTACCCCTTGTTCTTCCATACTCCCTGAGCCTTAGGTATGCAGGTTGCATTGTAGATGTGTTATGTGTCACTTAGGACTAGGCACCTCAAAGACACTTATTCTCTGCTTTTGACCAGATGCACAACTTAGTAATAGTCTCAATGTGTTTCAAAAGGAAGCTTTTTTGATGAGTGGTGAGAGATACAGTTGTCTGTAAATATAAAGATACATATTTAGAATACCATAAGAAATTACATTGTCTATGGCTGTGACAAAAGTGGGTTTTTCCTTGGGATCTCTGGGACCTCTCCAGCGTTGGGAATTTGCAGTCATTATATACATACAAGCTTCCTCTCATTGAGTCAACCTTAAGTCCAGTCAAACAGCTGTTGACTATCAAGATAATGACCACCAAGATAAAAGTGCCACTGTGCAAACTTGTGCAACCACTATGGAATCAACATAGAGAACTATTAAAAAACTAAAAAGAAATCCACCATACGATCTGGTTATATCATGCCTGACTATATATCCAGAGGACTCAATGTCCTTCTACGGAGATCCTTGCTCAGTCACATTTTTTGCTGCTCTTTTCACAATAGCTAAGAAATGAAAACAACCCAAATGTCACTCAACCAATGAACAGGTAATGAAAATCTGGTATATTTATACAACGGAGTTCTACTCAGTGGTAAAGAAAACGAAGTCATTAAATTTGCAAGTAAATGGATAGAATGAGAAGCCATTATACTAAGTGAAGTAACAGACTCACAAAAGCAAAGGATATATATTCTCTCTCATTTGTGGATCTAACCTGCAAGCCTTAGATGTGAGTATGTATCTTGATGTAACTGCAGGAGCCAGAAAAAAACAGGTAGGAACCAGAATTAAATAGGCAAAAGGAAGGGCTAAAGGAATGGTTCAGTGGTTATAAGCACGGCTACTCTTGCAGAGGACCCATGTCTGGCTCCCAGCACCCAAAGGGCAGCTAGTAATTGTCTGTAACTCCAGTTCTAGAGGACACAATGCCCTCCTCTGACCTCCGTGGGCATTGCACAACAGGTGCATTTACATACATGCAAGCAATACACTCATATACATAAAACAAAATAGATAATAACTATAAAAGGAAGAAAGAAGGAGCTGGAGAGAAAGGAATAGCAGGAGACAGGTGTTATCAAGAAGAAAATGGGGAAACGGAGGGATACTTTAACTGGGGAGGGAGAGAGGGAAGATATATAATGCTTAGGTGGTTTGAAAAACCGGAGGAAAATGCATTAGTTCAAAAGCCTACTGAAAAATACACGTTATGTATATATGCCAAGTAGGGGAAGCCTCCTTTTGAGTCGTTGGTCATGGTAGTCCAAGAGATTCTAAAATAACACAGCCTATTGTCAAGCCCTTGAGTGCCTCCAAGAACTTGAAGGTGAAGCCCTGTTGCTGAAGACAGGTCACACATCAGACACAGGACCTGGAGTAATTGAGCTGGAACTGATCTGGAAACCTCCTCCCTTAAGACAAGCTCCCATCAAAAGACACTATGAACACTGCCAAACAAAAAACCCAATCACTGTTTCCTTCCAGCTGTAAAGTCTATGAACTACAACAATGACCAGCCCATACATTTATGACATGTAAATATTTTCACAAGACCTGTAAATTGTTGTTCCTCTAAGTGATTTCAACTGACAACAATTATTTTCTCATATTGTATCTTTTTGGGGTGGGGGGGGCAGAGAGAAGGTGGTGGTGGAGGGGGCGGTGAATTGATCCATAATGGAAATTTTTCCTTTTTGATGGCAAAAAAATACATTAATGAAAATCTCAAAATATATTTGATCCAATGTCTGTTTACTTAAAAACATATACAAATTCAATATGAATAAAACCTTCAGCTGATAGGCCAACTATGAATTCTCTGGATTCTATAGTAATTGTCAAGAATGAACACATTGTTTCTGTATGTTTAGGACTAGAGGATGAGGCTTCAATTTCTCAGTCTGTGTTCTTAGGACTGATTCTTCAGAGAGATAAGAAAAAGAGAAAATAAAAGCTTTATCCACTGTGCTGGGCAGCTTTAGTGTCAACTTGACACACCTGGGTTGAGGGAGCCTCAGCTGTTGAATTCCCTCCATTGGGCTGGCCTGGTGTCTTAGCTATAGGGCATTTTCTTAACTGTTGAGTGATGAGGGCGTTGGGGGCAGCCCACTGTGTGTGGTGTCAACCCTGGGCAGGTTATTCTGTATTATATAAGAAAGCAGGCTGAGCATGGGCCGGAGGAGCAAGCCACTAAGCAGCAATCCTTCATAGCCTGTGCTTCAGCTTCTGCCTCCAGGTTCCTACCGTGAGTTCCTACCTTGGACTCCCTCGGTGATGAACTGTAACCCAGGAGATGTGAGCCAAATAAACTCTTCCTCTGCAAGTTAGTATCGGTCAGAGTATTTTGTCAGAGCAATTGAAAGCAAATGCACTGAAGAGCATTACTGAAGAGTCAGAAATTCAGGGACTACATTTGATCTCAGGAGGAATTACTGCTACAGAAACAAATATCTCTTTAACCTTCTTCCCTCCCCTCTTAGAGTTTTGCAATGACTTTTCAGAAAGGCTGTATTTTTTTTCTGAGAAAAAAATTCATATTACTGCTGTGTGTATGTTTATGTGTCTGTAAGTCTATATATAAAAATAAATAAACCAAATAAATAATTTTAACCATAAATGAGACATGAAACTCACATTTCTTATATATGTGTGGTTCTTAGAGGATATGTATGTCCATGTATGTGTAAAAATATGTATGTGGGGTATAGGTGTGTATATATGTGTCTGTACACATAAAGGCTAGAATTCAATGTTGGGTGTCTCTTTCAGTCATTTCATGTTTTTGTGGGGAGGGAGGGCAGGTCAAGGTCTTGAACTGACCTGGACCTAACAGATTCAGCTAGGCTGCCTGGCCAGAAAGCTTCAGGGATTCTACTATCTCTGCCTCCCTAGTGCTGAGATTACAGCCGCATGCTATCACATACCCAGTGATGGAGATCTGAACTCAGTCCTCATGAGTGTGCAGCAGCAAGCATTTCCCCTACTGAGCCACCTCTCCAATGCCTGGAATTTCCACTTCTTGAACACTGGATCTTCCCTTGTCCTGTTTATTTGGTCCGGTGAGATTCAATGAAATACATAAACATTCATGTGTATATAATGCTGTGCTTGGAACTGCTTCACGGGAAGAAAACCAATTATTTTAAACTGATTCTATCAAAGCACCTGAAGAGTGGAAACACACAGCTCTTCATGAGGCTGAGAAACTAGTTGTCCGCTCCGCCAGGAATTAAGAAGCAAGAAGGTATTCCTGCAAATGTCTTGCTGCTTTGGCAACATCCTGATAGTGGGAGTTTTCCAGGTCCCTACTCCCCACAGCCTGCTTTACCTAGCATAAACATAACCAAACTGCCATCCAATTACATAATGGCCATTTTAATTATGATATTGTTTAAGTCAAAATGCATATTAGTTCCCACCAAGCTAATTCCTAGCAGGCAGGTAAAACAGGGTAGCTGCCAAAGGAAAGCTCTCCTTGCAGGCCTGCGGGGGTCTAGGTTTAGGCTGACCCTCCATTTCTCCCTTATGGTTTGACAGAACTCTTAGCATTTTATTTCAATTATTACCCAAAGCTATCTGTGTAGGAGTCGTTCCATAAAACCGAAAATTGCAGTGAAGTTCACATCTTAACAGCATTTCAAGTGCACATTGTAACAGAGTCTCCCAGTAATCAAGTTGCAGGAAGACTGTTATAATAGTCTTTCTCTCTCTCTGAATTACAGCGGAGAAGGCAGATGTGGGAATTATGAGTAATGTAATTGATGATCTTAAAGCTTTTAAATACCCAAGCTCTCAACAATCAAGATCTATTTGAGTTCAGAATCTAATAAGAAGTAAATACAATAGGTTTCAATAAGACATTTATCAGGGCTCAGCAGCATTTCACTCTCTGCTTTTATGGGCAACATTATCATCTCATCAGCCGACAACTTGGAGAATTTTATTGTGACATATAATCATTTTTAGTTCATCATATTTCTCCTTTTCCAGTGCAGTTTTTAAAATAAAGTTTGCTCATTAAGTACACCATTTCAGAGGGTTTTGTCCCCATTAGGTTTAATAGAAAAGGAGGCTGAGTGTTGTTATAAGGCAAGCTGTTTATTGACAACTAATTTATTGTGTTCCTCTGTAGGCAGCTCTGTAAAACACATAAATGTGTTAAAGATAATACCACTAAGATATTTTCTAGGTACCTAGATTTAGAAAGCCTAGCTAGCGGCAATTAATTCCAAATTCACCCTGCAATTTATCCCCTACCCTGACTCCAAAGAATCCGCATGCTATGAAGAGCTAATTCAAATGCCGCATTAAATATATCTCAGTATTATTTTTGTTAATATGCAAATCATTCATAATATCAGGGTGATCATATATTCAGTGGGAACAGCAATAATGCCTGCTTAATGATATATTCATCAGAACCATGGTGTCTTCATACCATTACTATTATATATTGTTTTCAGAAACAGGCTTGACTACAAAGAAAATTCTATTGTCTCTGCAATAATACTTTCATTTTGTTTCCACTTTTAGTAGGAAAAACAGCAGCATTTAGCACACATAAATATCAAACTGCTAATTCTCCTACTGTTATCTAATTTTTATGTCCAGATATGTCACTATCTACTAACCTCCCTTCTGAGATCTCAAATTAGTATCATTGCATTTTAACCACAGAGGAAATCCAGCAGAAATGGCTTTGGTGTATGTCCTTATTTGTGAATAAAAATCATTTTCACATTTCCATCCATTTTTCTCCTGGAGTTTCTAATAACACAATAGAGAAACTGCCTGTGAAGCTCTGTTTTCTCTAGCCTGCAACAAAACAAATGAATGTGTATGTGCATGTGTAGAAATGAATAAATAATCCTTGCAAAACAATGCAAACTTTTCATGCCAACAGTAGCATAAAATATAAATTAATGCTTATTTTTCTGAACATATTCTGTTACTTTCCAGTAGATCAAAAAACAAGAAAAATAAGAAGAAGGAAATGTGAAATTTGGTCAGGATTATTGTATCTTCCAAAAACTCTTATGGGGGTGTGTGGAGACATGATAAATCAGCGCCCACCTCCAGATGGCTTTTACATAGCTTCTGTGTATGCAAGGATTTAGTTTATGAAAAAATAATGTTCAAGACATCCAGCTTTCAAATTATTCTAAATGCATAAGAAAAGGTCCTGATGTTATTGTAAGTACCAGGTTAAACCCTGAATCACATTGAACCTTAATGTCTCTTTTTAGAGTGTTAACTTTCAGTCAAGACCTTCCTGCCTTGGCTGTGCATTTGGTTAGGGATGACAGGAAGAGTACACTGATTGATTATAAACACCATTCAGATTAAATGAACAGTTAGGAAAGTGGATAAAAGAGATGGTGGACTGTTCCCTTCTCTCCAGCACAGTCCCAGGTTTTCCCAAGGATAAAAATTCAAGCAAACCGAAGGATCTTTTGGAAGCTGGGTTGTTTTGCCATGGGTGAGGGATTACTGATTGGCTTTTTAACTTCAGCTTTTCCAAATAGTTTTTCAAGTTATTTAATTTACTCTACATGGAGTCTATTGATTATTCAAGTTGGCAGTCAATTTTATAGGGCACCCCGCTGTTTCTTTGCTTAATGTAGTCAATGATTGTAATTGCTTGATCAGTGCAGCCCATGAAATAGGTTTTGTGTCTTTTTCACAATGCATTGATGGCTTTATCTGATGCAGCCTTGGCAGGGGCCGGGTTTTACAGCACTCCCCGGAACTCCCAGAGGTCTCCATATTAATGGCTATGGCGAGCTGCTGATGCCACACTCACGATGGATTCGCACATCTGGCACGCCACACTTGGCGCTGGCGCCAGCTTTGTGTTGCGCAGTTACAGAATCTCTCACCATTGCCTAGTTAACTGTTTTCACTAAGGGAATGAGATAAAAAGCCATCCAGAGAGCTGTTGGCACCCACTCTCTGTCACTGTAGTCACACATTAAAATTTTTTTCAGACTTTTTTTTTTTTTAAGAGGCAAATGATGTATGGAAACAACAAATTACGTGGAATGTTTATGTTCTAAACTCTGTTTGGATTCTGAACAGCATCCCGTGGGGGTTTGGATTTTCTGTAAACCAACGAGGGCCCCCACCTTTCTTTAACCCCTGCTTCGCCTTGGATCTGGGCATGGTTGGAAGAAACACGTCCTGCTTCTCCGTAGCAGCTGACAGGGGCTTTAGATTTTGAGAGAAAGGTGGATAGAGGAATCACAAATGTGAAAAAGCAGCCTGAACACCCTCTGCAGCTCATTACAATAAAAAGGTAATTCTCCTGTCCTTCAGTGAATCAGGCTAAATTGCTCAGGCATCATTTCCCTAAGCCTGGATGTCAGGGTTTCATATTTGGTACAATTTGAATTGCACTATTAGACATGTAAAATGTAGTTTTAATAAGTAGACCAAGAAAAAGTAATGAAATATGCAGTGGAGTTGCATAAATCCATGGACAATATAATTATATAGTACACATACATGATTTACAATGCCTGTGATGACATCTACCAGAGCGAGAGAGAGAGAGAGAGAGAGAGAGAGAGAGAGAGAGAGAGAGAGAGAGAGAAGTTGGCTCTGAGTTGATTTTCTCAGCAGAGTTTGGCGTTGAGAATGGACTGGTACAGTTTCTTTATTAATACTTTTCTCTGAGTAGTAAACCATCAATGAATAATGCATCTCTGAAAAGGAGAAGTCTTCTGAGAAGACAGAAATAATACTTTAAATTCTTAGGTCTACATACATGGAACTAAGTGAAAGCAAAAACAAACAAACAAAAAATAAAACAAACCATGTGTGTATAAATGATCCTAAAAATCTGCTGGCCTATGTGCACAAAAATAATTTTGATGTTTTATCCCTCCTCCAAAAAATAAATGCTCTCCTTAGAGTTTATAGGTATTGTGTGATGTCATTGCTATGATTATTTCACCAATAAGTCAGATTGTAATACATTTAAATGAAAACTACCCAACAAAATCCCCTTCACCCTTTACTTTCTTGACTTCAGATACAGTCTACATACATTTTATCCATTTCATGCATAGCCTTATATATTATGTAACTTTCTTTCCCTTTATAGAATATTGCTATTTAATAAAATAAACAGAAAGAAGCCAAATCAGCAATTAATATTAGTTGATTGCCAACTCAGACATTAAAAATACAAAGAACTACCTTCTTCTTAAGGAAGTCAGAAAGTGTCTTACCACTCCTCCATCCCTAATTTCGTTTTATTTTGAAATGTAATAAAAATGACAGTCATTTGGAAAGAGTTATCCAAATGACTTTCCATTTATTCATGCATCAAGATGGGCTGCATGACTGAAAGCTTAGCTCCAGCCCCAACACACACACACACACACACACACACACACACACACACACACACACACCCACCAGCTAAGAGACATAATAGCTAGCTTAAAAGGGAGGACTCACTCATATGACAATTGATTGGAAGATTCCCTTCATACCAGCTGAAGATAACTTGTGATACTAGATGAGAACTTGAAGAGAAGGTAAGCCTGATGTTTGAGATGAAGTTATAGTCCAAGTAATAATGATCACAGCCCACTCTCTACCTGAGCTCCATTGCAGTACAGAAGCCAGGTGTCTTTAGATATGTGTCTGTTTGCTGAATATTTATCTGGGAGTCACTGCCATTTTCCTTTCTCCTCACCCCTCTGTCACTGATTATAAAGTTCCAGAGGACAGGACCTTTTGCCATTTTCACTTGCCTTTTATTTCTCTTCTTGGTAGCAAGGTGTTAAACAGATGTGAACATAAAGAGAGAGCAGACTCAAGCAGAAGGAGGCAGACTCATGCAGCTGAAAAGACAGGAAATGTATGTAAATAGCAGAGGATGTTCATAAGGAGCTTGGTATTTCTTTTTAGTTGTATTCTTCCCGGGGTATGAACTTATAGGAAGATAATCAGTAACAGGAGTAATTTTGTTCAACAAATGTAGATTTGAAGCTCTGTTCTATCAGTTCATGCTAACTCATACAAGCTATTAAATCTCTCTGGACCTCAGTTTCTTTTGAGGAGATGCATAGAGGCTAATACCAATTGTTGAGAGTTGCTGGCAATCTAAGTTCAATCCCCAGAAAGAACTGATTTTTGCAAGTTGCCTCTGACCTCACAGGTATTGTGACATACATTTAAAAAAATTAATTTAATTTTCTTAAAGGAGTTATCAAGATGAATCTTGACTGGTTTGAAAATAAAAGCAAAATTTTAAGGTATGGCATAAGAAATAGACGTGAAGTCTCCAAAGAACAGAACAGTATCTACAATAGTCAAGAAGAGTCTTAAGTGGTTGTCATGAGCACAGCTGGCCATAGTCTTCGGGTTACTATTAGCACCTGTTTGGTATGGAGTATATCAGGTTGTCTCAAGGAAACGCTGTGGAGAAGGATTCAGGGTAATGAACCCAGAATCAGACTGCATTTGACTCTGCTTAGGAAGAAGAGGTCTCTCCTGATTAGTTAGATCACTGTTGACTCAGCAGCAAAAGAGATTCTTAGTGATAGGAGCCATGCCTGTCTCCTGTCACATCTCCAAAGAAACCAGGCATCTAGTGTTGATGCAATGGGAGCAAAGTCTTCTAAGGAAAGACATTTTCCATCTTGATTCATGCTCAGTATTTCCAAAGCTTTTGCCTATAATAGCAGTTTTCTGAGAAAGTCCATAGCTGTTGTTACATTGATGCTAGCAACACTCTGATTCCCAGTCAGACCTTCTTACTCTCCAAGATCAGTCCACAGTTACTGGTGAGTATAATAGCATAAATCTTATAATGAGAACATTTTAAAAACAATAAATGGAAACTTTACCTATTTTCTGTGACTCATGTTGCATGTGATGTTTCTGCTGATGAATCAGGGGTATGCCAGATACTTAGGAAATCCATAAGTATGCCGAGGGCATGAATGGATGGAAGACGGGGGTTGTATCATCATTTTTTAGAAGGTACAAAAGCTTTAATCCTAACCAGATGCCAGTTTGAAACTAAGAAAGGGGAAAAGCAATTTCCATGAGGAAGAATTTTTTTTCTTTTGGTCTTTTTTTTTTTTTTTTTTGAGATAGGGTCTCCCTGTATCCCCAGCTGCCCTGGAACTCACTATATAGACTAAGCTGGCCTGAAACTCACAGAGATCCTCCTGCCTCTGCTTTCTGAATGCTGCGATTAAAGGTATGCTCCACTATTCCTGACTTTGGGAAGAAATCTTAAATTAACCAAAATGTACCAGAAGTACGTGTGACTGTAAGATGGTATTTTGTTATCATCCCACATTAAACATTTACCCCTGTTCTCTGCCAAACACCAAGCATAGTTAACAAGAAGCACTTAAGAACAAGAGGCAACAGTCCTAAAAGTGAGAAAGCTACTTTTCTCCCAAATGAATCACAGTGACTACCCTTTGTATCTACAAGCCAGAAAGGCTCTTTAGCGACACATGTATGAGAAGGTATGTCAAGAGTAGGCTACTCTGGTTCTTTTTCAAACAGAAAAGAAGGGGGCTCTGAATCAGTATTCGCTGATCATTTAGCATGCCTAGATTTTACATAGTACATATGCTTTTGCATGTGAGGTATGCGTGTGTATGTGTGTGTGGGGGGGATTCCAACTTCATTTGAACATATGAGGTAGATAAATATATGACTGTATTGACTTCATAGGAAACTGAAAGTCCTGAGTAACTTCTCTGAGGCTACCCAGAAAATAAGAGGGAGAACCATTTTTCCTCCTGAGCCTGGATGATCCCAAAGCCATACTTTTTACCTTTCTTTTTGTTATCTTAGATTACCAGTGAGTGCATAATTCAAAACTGGATTCTGAACTCTGAATATCTGAGGACTTACATGTGAATCTGAGTGTAGTGAGCATCTCTGTCGCATGCTATGTGCTGCTTGCTTACTTGTGCTGTGTGCAACTAGTACTGAGGGGTTGCCCTTGAGCTGTTGGATCCCTAGCCACATTTCTGAATGTAGTACTCCTATCTTGGAGTCTAGAGTTTAGACTGAATATAGGCATTGACTATTCAAGAAAAACATTTATTTTTAAAGAATCTTTAAAGTGGGCCAATCTAATGGCTCAGCTAGTAAAGAATCTTGCTGTAAAACCTGAAGACCTGAGTTCAATCTAGCGAACCCACACAGTAGATCAACTCCAGCAAGTTATCCTCTGACATTCATATGTTCACTATGACACATCCACACACACAAATAGATAGTGAAAGAAAATAAAGCTTTAAATAGTGAGAGAAGACCTGACACCTCTCAGAGAACAGTTTAGTTTCAAATTCCCTACACATTTAATTTGAAATTAAAATTGTAAGTTAGTTTTCACAGTAATTCAAGTATTGTTCATTGTTCTTTTCTTCTTTTTAAGAAAAAAAACTACTACTCTCAAATTCAAGACTTTGAACTTTTTAAAACTTGGAATGATGACTCTTGTAAGGAATGACTCAAAGACTGTTTTAGTCTTCTGCAACCTGTGGGTGGAGCCATACTTTGTTAATGTTGGCATTGAGACTATTTGTTCACACTTGAATTTGCTGAAAATCTTGCCTTTTACGTACTTACCCAAGTGGCATTCACCCCAGTGATGGAAAAAGAACCTGAATCAAACTTGAAAATAGTCTTCATAAAAAGAGCTCCTGAAAATGCTGCATACAATGATAGTTTCAACCAATGTGTTCACATATCAATTGGTCTGTAAACCAATGGACTTTTAAAGTATAGAATAGTCATGACATGAAATAATAGAATTCCCAGATAAAATATCTGTAGTTTGCAAAACTTTGTTCAACATCTCAGAAAAGGGAAGAAGTCTTTTTCTGCTGTTGCATCCTTCAAGTAACTAATAATACACAGCCAGCACAACTCACTTACCACATCAGCAATGTCTAAAGCTGAACTGACACACAAATCCACTTAGTGAGCAGCTCTTTGCAACGTTCTGTCTTCCAATATCATCTAGTTAGAATACTATAGACGGGTGGTATCTAAATCTACAATTGTGTTTGAACATCTTGCTTATTCATGGTAAGCAAATGCTTTGTGAGGAAAGCTTTTTTAAGCCCTATAGATTAGACAGAACCGGAAATCACTAGCTGTGGTTCTCTCTGAATGCTCACATACATTAATATTAAGATCCCTGCTGAGAATGAACCTTGGGGACTTGGCTGGACTTCAATGTGCCACTGGGAAATCTAGTCTCCCACGCGGGGTTCCCCACTCTGTGTTTCTGGGACATTTCTTGTGGTCCCCATTTGAGACTTTTCAGTTTCAATCTCCATGTTCTTCTGTGTACCCAGACTCTGGCTGTGCCTCTTGAAGACAGTGCCAACAATCCACGAGAGCAACAATCTCAGTGGAATGTTCAGCTTGACCGGAAGCAGGAAATCAGGAAACGTTGTTTTTTTTAAAAAAAAAGTCCCATTTTTCACACTGCTGATGTCTGGAGAATCGAGATAAGCTTTGAGCCTACTTCCAAATCTTTGGGTGCTCCTCCAAGCATGCTCTAAATGGGGTGTGAAATAAAGCTTACCGGAGTGGGATTGGACAGTGATCAAGACGAAGCAAAGCTGGCAACCAGGCTGTTCTGCGTTTTGTTTCCAGGAAGGCGGAGGTGAAGCTGGAGTTTTCCCATCCTAATGCCTTATCTCGAAGACAGCTCTCTGAATATTGGTCCAAACTATGACTTTTATTTTCTTGTAAATATTATACTTTAGTTGTTGAGTTTTAGTGAGCCAGAGAGCCCCGAAATAATTTTTATTCTTGAAATATTTATACATGGAAGTATTACTGAAATAAGGATTTGTTGGATCGGATTGCATAGTTGTGACATGATTAGTTCATTTGTGGGTTCGAGTGCTTAACGGAGACATGACATAGCAATAGGTGCTGGGGAGAAACAAAGTTGTAGGAAAGACCAGAAATGGTTAAGAAACTGTTACTGGGGTCTTCAAGTCTCTGCAATCTTGTTTTTCAAAATATCGTACTATTTTCTTGTACCTGGGGAATTTAGAGAAATAAATCATTGCGTGTTTAGAAGTTATTTGTGACGAATCTCAGCAGTGAATTCTTCAAAAATCATTTTTAATATTATTTTCAACCTTAAACTATTTTGTAAATGTCTTAAAACTGTTAAAAATATAGCTAATATACCTAAAGAAGAAAAATGATTCTTATAAATTCAGTAAAGAAGAGGATCACAATAGTGTAGTTATGAATTTCAATATTACTAATTTTAGCAGGCTTTGGGTTTTGTTTTTTTCTATTTTATAACCAGTGGAAAGAACTTAATATTCAAAAAATACACAGTTCTACAAATAATGTTTGCAGTAGTCATTTTATTTTTAAAATGTGCAGGATGATGACCACTTCCCTTCCAGTTGCCCAGGAATTCCTGACAACAGAGAGGATGCCAGACAGGTTTCCGGTACAGTAGACCACGGCAACAAGAGTGTAAAAACCCATCTGCTTCTGTTGATACCTGGTACACTTCACAACTGAATTAAGCAAATGGAATAATTGGCTAAATGACGCTCTCATAGTCTTGGTCTCAGTCTTAGTACAAGTAGAAGCCTTGAAACGAAGGACACTTCCTTACCACTTATGTTAACAACTCGTGGACGTGACTACCACTCAGATTTTTCTTCTCATCTTTTGACTCTCCAATCAAAAGAAGAGATTTCTTTAGTGTATACTTAGTATGCCCTGTTGTGTAGTTTTTTAAAATGTATTTTATATGTATGAGTGTATTGCTTCCATATATAAGTGTATCTGTGTCATGCAATGCCCATGGAAATCAGAAGAAGGCATCAGATGCCCTAGAACTGGTGTTACAGATGGTTGTTAGCTACTATGTAGGTGGTGGGAACTGAACCTGGGTCCTCTCTAGAGATCACCAGAGCTCTTAACTGCTGAACCATCTCTCTAGCTTTCTGACTTGTGGATTTGGTTTGGTCACTCATTCTTCTGTTTCTCACATTTTCCCTGAATTCTTCAGTTATGATATATCTGATGTATACAAATTGTGGAAAACACATACAAACAAGTAAGAATACCATTTCTTGTCTGACAACTACACACAACTATAACCATATAATCACTATTATGTGGAATTTTGTCCTGCTGGAAAAGACAGTCTCTTCAAGAGGATTCCATTTTATCTACATTGGCCTTCACATTGAAAGCTTTCAAGACTAATCCATCTTAAGTTGACTTTGTCCAGGAAAACTTGCAGAGTCTAAGCAAAACTACCGAATTGGACAGCAAAATTCTGATTTTTTTTTTTTTTTAAGCAGGGGACTGTTAATGGGGTATCTTGTTGGACATGCTTATTCCTTACAAGTAGGTTGGCTTAATTCAAAGGCTCAAGTAAAGCCATCTTCACAATATTAAATTTACCTTTTACAAATACTAAATTTACTGATAGAAATTACTAACACTATTTAATAAAGCTCAAAAATAAAAATGTGGTCATGTACACTGTAAACGAAAAAGAAGGCATAGCCTTTCTTCATGAGTCGATTTCTTATGGAACAAAAATGAGAGCACAGAGGTTCCGCCACAGCATCAGCAAATTGAGATAGTGTATTTGGCGTGAGATCTCTCCAACGAACGATAATCAAATAGCTACTTGAAACATCACGTCACTAGAGCGACGGTATAAATAAATGCATCAATAATGTGACCTTAGAGTTGTCAGGATGCTTCAGAATCTCCACCACACTTTCACATCCATTTGCTGCAAATTCATGAAGTAGAAGGTAGGAAGGCGGTAGGAAACAATGAGAAAAATAACAGAGCTGGGTTTGGAATCAGGGTTTCTAACTGTCAATTATTTTCCTGTTTTCTTTTCATCATAGACTTTCTCAATTGGGCATGACTACGGTAAAAGTGATTGCAGATTTCTTCAGGGCAGCAGATATAGAACTGTCACTGGAGAGATGGGCAGGGTGGACAAATTCTTCTTGGTTTGAACGCAGTGCCGTTTTGGAGCAAAACAAGCATATGTACACCCCTGAAGAGTTAAAGTGAGGCCTTACATTATTCACTCCCCTTCGCCTCAGTTCTAGCACAACTTAAAGGCACTGACATGTGGCAGAAAGAAATCAATAGCGAGAAATAGTTAACTATGCCATGGTTCTACTTTGAAAGGGCAATAATTTCATTTTTCTTTGATATTTCATGGACTCTGTCACCCTAAATTTAAAAAAAGAAAAGATCAAAGTGGATCTGAACATTTAATAGATACTTGAAAACGTTTTACTAAAGCCCCTAGCTGCCCTTCAGGCCCTTTGTTTTTAGCCTAGCTGCCCTTCAGGCCCTTTGTTTTTAGCCTGTTTTGTTCATGTGTATCAAGTGCATTCCCCAAGAACTAATTTTTGTTACTTAGGTAGAACTGCTGGATTTATTTGCTTGGCATTGATTAGATTAGATCTGGCCTTATCAATTGGGTCATTCTATTTAACTCCTTATTCTTAGGTTTTATAACATTATAATAAAAGGATGAGCGCTTCCCATCAGTGCCTGTTCACAATCATTTATCCTTAATATGTCTGAAAGAAACATAGAGAAATGAAAGAAGACACTTTCTCATTCATGATTCTCTTAAAACACCAGTCGCCTGCCCTCTCCTTCTTGCTCTGATATTGCATGCATGGTTTGTTCTCAGCCTGCTCCCAGACAAGCTAGGGCAGGCCCTGTAATATGATTCAAATTGCAATCTCATGTCTTCCATCCCCCAAACACTTCATCTCCCATGCAACCTGGAACCTTCATTCCAGTCCCCAATTAGACTAATATCTCTGCCCAGCTCCGATTGGGGGGTGATGGATCGGCTGGGAGGGTGGGGGGGAGACAAGACGATCTTCTCAGCTCCTCCGCATTCCCACAGGCACGCAGCATTTGACAGATTGGGCAGAACTGCCACGAAAGAGTCTGACACAGATGGTGTAATTAGAAAATGCGAAGTGCAAGTGTGAAATTTATCTTTGATCAGCACCTCCTTGCCAGATTGTCATCTATGTTAATATGATGATGGCTTCTTGGAGATGGATAGAAGGAAACAGCAGCCTTGAAGAGGAAGCAGAGACTGTTCACTCCATAGTGAAGACATTCTATTTACTTCTGAAATCCAATCAATTTCATCAGGCCAAAATGCATTGTACTTATTTAATTCATAGGAAAAAATAAGCCTATCCTGATTCACACACTTTATTAATCAATAAGGAAAAATCTGAGCATGAGTTGGAAGGGGTAATATGTTAATTTTTTATAAAGCAATAAATAAAAAAATACAATCTATAACTGCAGGTGCTGTTGGACACAATGTACATCTCTCTTTATCAAAGCCCCCTGAAAAACCCATAGAGGAAAATCACTACATTTCATGCTGTTAAAACTCCTGACACTTGACTTAAAGTTTTATTTTTCACATTTCCTGCATTCTCTTTCAAAATAACACCTATGATTTATGTTCAGCTCCAAATATGGCAGCCTTATTTTCCTTGCTGTTTTTAATTGTATGTTAATTTTTCTAGGAATTAATAAAAGACCTATCTAGTCAGGTCTGAAAGAAGGTGCTTCCTTTTCATTTTATCTCTCTACAGAATCAAAATATTTACTGTGATAAAAGGACCAAGTATCACCATAGTCCATTTCTCCTTAAGTTTTTATACGTAGTAACAAGGAATCTTTTGGGGATGGCTCAAAAGGTTCAGGTTTACAAGTAATATGATAGACTGCATTTTACTATAATCTGCTCAAATGTTCGCATTGATGGCGCTAATTTTCAGGAAGGTAAATTAGCATAATTAATGACCAGCCAAATTTGGGGGTAATACAGTATGTAATTAACATTAGAGAGTTCTGTTGTACCACCTGCCCCCACATTTCATTGTTGCAGGGATAGAACTGTACAGGAGGAAATTTTCCCCTTTGCTGCACTGAGCAGAAAGCAGCTTTCTTCATCAGAATAAGCCATTAGCTGTAATGGCATGTAGGTGTAATGGAATGTGCTCGAAACATCTGTGCTGAGAGCAGGGGAGAAATTGCTGCATGCAGTCGTAGGCCTTTGGGGAGCTTGATTAAGGGTTGCTTCAGAGAACTGGAGATCTGGCTTGGGATGCAAAAAAAGTAAATAAATAAATAAGAAAGGGGAAAGAAAGAAGAAAGGGAAATAATGCTAATAGATTTATGGATATACTGCAGGGAGAACAAAGGATTCTTAATTTTTTTCTTCCTTTATTGCTCTTATATTGCATCTGTTCTCTGTTGGGCTTTCACTTATTGAAGTGATCTGGAAAAAATGTAGTTCTAAATGCAGCTTAGTGGGAATGAGCATTGCTGTAGAAATAAAATAGCTGGGTCCCCCCGACAACTCCCCCCCACCGCTTCAGTTAGCTAATGGAAAGCTCCTCACAACCTGTGAAGAAAAATATTAAATATTGTTGACTTTGTGTTATCTTGGAATTTGTCTCAGAAAATGATGTGAATATTCAGATTGGCGGCTGGAAATAATTTGTTGTCTGCACACAGCAGTATTCGCAATGCATTATCTAACTGGCTGATTCATTTAGAACTGCTTAAGTCAGTCTTTCCAAGAGTACTAGGAACTGATTTTTGAACTCACTTTTTTCTTCACAATATTTTCAGAAATATGTGTATTATAGGAAATCAAACTCTCACCTCTGAGAACAATGGGAAATCGTTTTACTCATATGTTGCTGTTCTTTTCAAGCAAATACTTATTGAGCACTTGCTATATGCTTAAACACTGTGTTCATGCTGGGAGTTTGGTCACTATTACTGGAACTTAATAAATTACATTTGGCAAAGAACATGGCCAGTTGTATCACCCGAGCCATCACCTTATCCCCTGATGGCTGCTGAAGCCACATCGATCACACAGTGATACATATTGATTGCTAAAACAACTCAATTGAATGCATTGATTATGCTGTGCTTGGCCATTTTAGACCTGTTAAAGGAAAAAAATAAAAAGCTTTTAACTACAGGCTTTGCAACAAACTTAAGCTCAAGGAGCCTTATAAGAGATGCTGGGCTAGAGAAGGGTTAAACATTTGTCAAACTAATGTAACTAGAAAGGGAATTAGCATTCTGCACAGGACAGATGTGAATGTATTACCTAGAAAATTAGAAACAAACCTGAAAATATTGGGTGATTTTATGATTAGGTAAATCTTACACTTTCTAATTATAAATGACAATGAAGCACTCTATTCACTAGAATCTATCTTCCCTATGAAATAAGAAGCTTGCTGAGCTGGTGCCAAAAATTCCTTGCACTGAAGTTTAAAATATGTAGGGAGGCAAGAATGCAATAAAAATTCAAAAGCTAATAATATTATGGCGACTGGCATTGTTTACAATGTGGAGCACCTGCTGTTTGAAAAAAAAAAAAAGGAAGAAGAAAAAGTGAAATCATCAAACTGTTTCTAAATGGAAAATCTGGGCTCTCTGCCAATTACACAATGTGTTTCAGGTGCACTGTAAATAGGAACAATAAAAGGTGCACAGGAAAGAATATGAAATGTTAAATCTCAAATACACCAGAATATTAATACGATGTTTCTTGAAAGAAAATCTTGGGACTCTTCCAGCGCCCTCCACTCCAAGGAGGGGTTTAAATTTTTTTCACCACATATGTAAAGTTCTCAAACTTTTAATTGCCTATATCTTAAAAGAAGATATGAATGCAAGACCATTTGCTGCATCACCCTTAGTTATTTCAGACTTAAAGGTCTATTTAAGTCTGTGAACATGAATTGTTTCTTCCAACCTCTTTTTATTGTGTGTGTGTGTGTGTGTGTGTGTGTGTGATGCATGCGTGCGTGTGTATGTATGCACATGTGTTTTGCGGGTGGCAGTTTGGAGAATTAAGCCATTGGGGTAAGAAGAGGAGGCAAACATACACTCTTTTGTTTATTGCTGAACAGTAACTTTCTGCATCAAAATTAGCATTGGGAGCAACTGTGAAGTAGCAGACACGCTGGGTGGTGGGATGTCAGATCTGATCTTCAACTGTGCGGCACTTAATAATGGATTCCTCTAGAATTAGACACCTATTTTTACCAGCCAACAATTCACATGTGCCAAATTTCCCTTTCTAGCTCAGATGTTTTTCCTTTTCGAATGAGGCATTTTAAAATCAAATCACCTATGGAAAGTCTATCCCATTTTAAAGTGCCAGTCTATCATAAATCAAACTGAGGTATTTTCAATGCCTAGAAAAAAAGATTACTTTGTACATCATGACTCAGATTTTAAACATGGATAAGAAGTAAACAGTTGCCAAAATGTTTGGGAATAAATTGTGTTTCATTTGGATCAGGAAAAATATGGAACCAAGTAAACCTTCCTAATTGATCACAGCATAAAGAAAGATAATTGTTAAAACAGAAGTGGGCTGTTCAGAGACAAGCAAGGGAGAAACATCCTGCCCCTCCCCAATATCATTCCACAAGGGAATGTATTTGCTCCTCCACTTTCAGTGGGTCAAAATAGTGGCTAACTGATGATTTTTCTACAGATGAAGGGAGATAATTCAGGTAAAGCATTCGGTCTAGTGACTGACACATAGCAAGGGGTTAAAAGATTTACTCATCCTAGCTAGGATTTCTCTCTCTTATCTTTGTTATGTTTCCTTTTTTTTCTATCACAGTAGTCAAGAGGTGGGAGAAGGGCATTTGCAAGCGGTAGAATTTGCTAATGAAGTGAGGCAGGTAGACTTCTTAAGTGCCACAGAGGCATTCCTAGCCTAGGTGTAGTAGGCTTGAAAACTTAAGGTGTGGACAAAACTCATGGGCATCTAAGTCACCTGAAACCAATGTCTATTGGGTCATTTTTCTCTAGAACTCAAAGAATAAAATTAAGCACAATTATAGGATGAGTTTATTAAGTTTTATTATAGGATCATTGGTGGGAATGTAAAGAGAGAGGAAGAAGGCCAAGCTCCTTTCTAGCAGGATCAGGTCCCAGGAACACTCAGATGCTAGTTTAGAGATTTTCTACAGGACTTATGGAAGAAACTGGGGTGGTGTGGTTGGCCCACTCACCAGGTATCTAAGTCTTTCAGTTTTGGTCACTGTCTTGCATAGAGTTTTCAGGCAGGAATATTCTTTCAGTTTTTGTAAAAGGGTAAAAAATATAACAAGAAACCACACCAGATATTTGAGTCCCCCTTGACATTCCTGGCTTCTGGCCAAGACAAAACCAAGGACATTTTTAAATTCTGGTCAAGGACAAGAATGAAAACTGTTGCTTTTTAAGTCCTGCCCTAAACTTCCTGACCAGTTCCCATTTCCTGTTTTTACCATGAGAATTCTATATATCCCAAAGAGGTGCAACTTCCCAAAACGTTTCCTTAAATTTCTTTTCATCTAGTAGTATTCAGTGGTAGAAATTCCACAAGTCATCCTGATACTGGTTTCATTTTGACTTTATTGCAACATGTTAGTATTTAGGAGACTGAATAAAAAAATGGAATATTATAAAAACAATAGTAAACTATAGTAACCGTTTCTTGAAGAATATGAGATAGAAATTTTAAGAAGATAAAAGAGCCAGCAGACTAGAAAATGGACAATATTCTCAACAAGAATCTGGAAGTAAAGTAGAATGTATTATAAATTCAGAAGAGGATTAGAAACCAGAAAGATGAGATTAGAGAGATAAAACAATTAAAAGATTGGATGAGCTCTGGTGGTTCTATTACCAGTTACTACCTATGGATGTTTGGACAAGCACATCTTATTCAGTCTCATTTTTCAGCTGTTCATACTTCATCTTAGGTCTAAACTGCAAAATGTCTACTGTGGCTTAACAGAGAGATTTAAAAGAGAAACAGTCTGACTTAGCATGCATAAAGACCAAGAGCAGACCAGAAATGTCAAACATGTAACCCTTCAGATATCTTTCAGAGCTGTGCTTCCAAGTCAGACTCCACTCATCTTTATCTCCAGCATGAAATGGGGAAGTAGAAATCAAAACCCACCTATTTCTTATCAAAAAATCTTGCCCTTTGATCTCTGGGCCTAGAATGTACAGATAACTACAAGTAGATTTCTCTCATTGTTTGCAGTGAGAACACACACTGCTTTTAGAGCTTTGATAGATAAAGCTTTCATAAATATATCCATTCCTTATCTTGAGTGAAAAGCAAGGATGGATTTTGAAGGATTAAAATCAGGTACTCAAGTCACAAGAGGAACGTGAGGCTCAGGAAGCTTGTTTACATTATGAACAGTAACCTTTTGGTTACAATGTTAGATAAAAATCCTAAGCCAGATTATATACATATTGTAAAAGTGATTCTACAAACTAAAATAGTCATTATATAATCTCTATTTTTTTTAAGCTCATCTTCATTTTTAGGTTTAATTTCATATATTTGTATACATTATCTATACTCACATGTAAGATACGTTTAGTAAAGAATCTTTGGCTCTTTTACAAAGAATAATTAAAGTGGTTTATTTCAAAAATAGCTTTATGACTAAGGGTTTACATATCAGGGCGACACGCAATCATTACTTACTTATAAAAAAGATCATGGTCGCATTAAGAATAACGGTGTTGGTCTTGTTGGATTATTAAGGCATATCTGAACTTGTCTTTGGTACATCTTCACATATAGGAAACAAAAGCAACTACACTTACCTTCAGTTTTACTATATTTTTGTGACTAAAAGAACTGAAAAAATACAGTTTTAATCCTTTGTCAGATACTCAAAGTAACGGTGTAGCTCACTATTTTTAACAATGTAATGTATTATATTAAACCTTTCACAGTCGGATCACACATAGTAATTTCAATCCTGTTAAATAAGGTAATTGACTCGATCATTAACTGAAAGCTCTTGGGACATTATTGGCTTTAGATGCAGCTTAGTTCAAGGACTCATAGTTGCCAGGTGCTGGCTGTTTCTATCTCAATACTAAGTTCTACCCCACATTGCTTTACTTTTACATCTTACCTAGTAGTTCTTTTGCAGCTTGAGTTCTCGCAAGTTTGGAGGTTACAGAGGATAGCTCTGCAAGTAAGAATGCCTACCGCCCTTCCAGATGTCCCAAGTTGGGTTCCCAGCACCTCCATTGGGTGATTCACATCTGTAACTCCAGGTCCAGGAGATCTGACATCCTCTTCTTGCTTCCTCAACTACCTGAACTCACATGCACAAACCCATGAACAGACATACAGACAGACAGACAGACACACACACATACACAAAACATGCGTGTGCACTTAATTGAAAACAAAATAAATCTTTAAATAATCCTCCCAATTTCAAATCTAGTAAAAGAGTTTTTAAAGAAACACCCACACATGGAGTCTTCCTGTCCTGTGTCCCTCCATTACACATCTTGAATTTAGCCATGACTTTCATAGTGTAGTGAATGGAAGGACCACAAAGACCCCCATGTCATTCTCCTTTGGCCATTTATTACTTTCCTGAAATCTTTTCCCTGTCCATCAAGTACTCCTTAAGTACAACCTTTGGAGCATGGGAAGCCTATTTGAATACCTTACTAAAGACTTTAATCTTTCTCAATAGATGAAAAAAGACGTGAAAGAATTTTAAAGAAGGTCAAAAGAAAATCAGTCTCTGAATTACAGTTGAATAGCAGAAAGCTATGAGGAAGAAAGAGAGGATGACACAACAGGAAGGAATAAAAAAAGAGGGATTCCAAGAGCAGAAAGGAGAAATGAATACCGGGTAACCAATGCTTTACATATTGTTTTCATTTTCCTTTCCCAATCTTCTTATACCTTTAATGCTTAAGTAACACATATTCATTTAAAGATAATAACCTTATAGAATTGAATACGGTAGTAAGTACCCAGACCTTATACCAATAGCATGCCAAGATTAATTACTGATAATAAATAGGACATGCGTTTCCTTTCTCCCTCCTTCCCTCCCTGCGTCCACTCTTCCCTCTCTTCTCTCCTCCCTCCCTTCATCTGTCTCTGTTTCAACTGAACTGTTATCATCCTCTATTTGTTATTTGTAGATAGCCATTTTCTTTCAATAATATATCTTGAACAATATTCCAGATCCTAACATTGGTGTACAGGGCGGAGTCATGGTGTGTGTGTGTGTGTGTGTGTGTGTGTGTGTGTGTGTGTGTGTGTGTAAGGACTGAATAAAATATCATAGTTTGGTTTTACTTTAACATAGTCAATTATTTTCCTGTGTAATTATTTAATTATTTTTAGTAATAGATGCTTCAATGTTCTTAATTGACACTTTTACTTAAAAAGGCTTCAATAAGCATGCTGTTCATCTGTCCTACCTAGTCATGTGAGGATTCAGTAGTATACATTCCAAGAAATGACATGTTGGACTGAAAGAGATACAGATTGGAAAGTTACTGCCAAAATGCTCTGAGAAGTTTTGTACCAATTTATAGCCCCAGCAATGGTGCTTGAGAGTTACTATTTCCATAGTCTCAAAAACTCCGTCTTAGTCTTTTTAATTTTTGCCAATATTATGGAAGAAAACTGAAATCAAATCCATTGGATTTAAATTTTTCTGAACACTTTCCCTGATTAATTCTCAGGGAAATCATGAGATATATGCCACCATCACCCTAATTCACAGATCTGGGAGCAGGACTGAAAGAAGAGGAGGCAAGTTTCAATCAAGAAACAATTTGGGGTAACTTCTAATCTTACTCTGTACATTCTTCTTTGGGCAATTCAACAGAAGTAAAATCACATTACTCTAAATCTTAGACTTGAGTCTTTTATACAGCTACCAACATCTTATGAGGCAAACAGGTCTCTTGTGAGATTTGGTGAGAAGGATCTTCCCTCACAGGAGGTCCCTGAGCATTAATGAAGTAATCCCAAGTTTTTTCATAGTTTTATTGATTTTCAAAGAAATTACAATTACAATAAATGTGTCAAGTGAACAAGTTAAACTAAAACACAACTAAAGGAGTGAAATACTTCTAATGTAATTGACATATACCTTGTGTAGTTCTTGGTGTCTATACTAAAAGAACAAACAGTTATCTCAGGCTTTCTACCCGAAGTACATCCCCAAAGCCATCATGTGCCCTATAGTGCATTAGGTATTCTCAATTGCCAATGAAAACACATGCCACCTTACAAAAGGTATAATAATGATCCTTAAAAGAATCTATTGCAGTGAGTCTATTTTGACTCCAATTGATAGTTACAGAAAATCAATTCTCATTTCAAGAGAGCATGCCCAAAGAGTTAATCCCTCCTCAAATGTGGCCATAATCTGAACACTAAATGACTCCGTATGTATATCAAATATCTAATGCAATGTCCATTGCACAGGAATATATCAGGTTACTTTCCCTTTGCCCTGCTTTTTCCTCTCTCTATAAAGTGAGCACAAGAATGATGTGAAACTTTGTGTTTTAACTGCACCATCACCAGGTGTAGGTGCTCACTGTATCACTCTGTTGGGACAAGGTTCCAAAGCTTTAGCTGTCAGTATGAGCATTGCAACAATAACAGAAGACCCAAGTTCCAAACCACAGCAACCCTCTACTTTCTTTTCTTATAAAGTTATTGTATTTTCTATTAAAAAATACGTTCATTGGATCAAGCAAAGAAAATCTAGATAAGTCAAAGAATGTTACAAGCCCTCATTTAACACCACCACACAATGAAAACTACTGGGAGCACCATAAAGTGTTAAAAGGGAGTCAACACCCCCTTACTTGTTACTTATTATATTTCCCATTTATTCAAAATTAATAGTTTTAGAGATGATTATCCCAGCATGGTTTTACCAATGCTTTATTAAAATACATTTATTCTTCTTTAATATCAAAAGCTAAACTGATGCTTTATCCATACTAGTTACCTCCAGATGAAATATTTTTTATAAATTATATGTTTATCTACTGATTTATATTATGTGTATGAGTGTTGGGCTCCAAGTGCATCCCTAGTGTACAATGCCCGCAAACACCAGCAGAGGACATTGGATGCCCTGGAAATGGAGTTACATAGTGTTGTTAGCTGCCATGTGGGTGCTGGGAATTGAACCCAGGTCCTCTGCAAGAGCAGTCGGTGCTCTTAACCACTGACCCATTGCTCTGTCTCCACCAGATGACATCTCAGAAACACAATTACATGGTCAAAATTGGTGTTCCAATTTTTGATGCATACTACTGAATTTCCTTGAAGAGATGTACCATTCTGTATGTCCACTAGAAAGTGATGACAATGAACATTTGCTCATACAGAGCTTCCAAATATTTTATCTGTGATATTTTATCTTTCATATTTGATTAATAAACATTATGTGTCATTTTTAAAAGCTTTATTTATTTGATTGATTTTATAAATTTGCAGACCAAAGCCTCAGGTTTTTTCCTATGGCATATATTTTTCCCTTCCTTCATTCCTTCCTTCCTTTCTTTCTTTTCTCTTTTTTTGAGACAGGATCTTTCTGTAGCCACTACTGGCCTGGAACACGCTAAGCACTATGTAGACCAGGCTGGCCCTCCTTTCACAGGAATCCTCCTGCCTCTTTCCATACTAGTACCTCCTGATGAAATCTTTTTTATAAATTATATGTTTATCTACTTATTTATATTATGTGTACGAGTGTTTGGGCTCCAAGTGCACTCCTAGTGTACGTTCTTATAGGAGTGGACCATCACACACATATTTACATATTTTTCTTATCAAAGGATTTTAAATTTTTTTCTCTTTCTTTTTTTTCAGTTATTTTATGTTATGTGCATAACTACTTTGCCTGCATTTATGTAAAGGACCTATGTGTGCAGTGCCTGCAGAGAGAGAGGAGGATGTCAGATTCCCTGGAACTGGCATTACCAGACTGTTGTTAGCTGCCATGAGCATGCTAAGAACAGAACTCAGGTCTTTGGCAAGAGCAGTCAGTGCTCTTAACCACTGAGCCATCTCTCCAGTCCCATATCTGAGGACTTTTATTTTAAAAACCATTTTTGTTTTGTTGTATGCCATGCCATAAATATTTACCAGTTCAGTGGCATTTTATTGTTGGATATATTGATTTTTCTCAAAGAAAAGCTTTTTGTGCTTGTTTATATGTGGTCAATCTGCTAGCTCTTTATCTTAGGACTCCTAGATTTATTGTGATTCTTTATAATTCTCCCACACTGAAAAGCCATATTCAATTTTTAAAGTTCTTATAAAATATACATATACTTCATCTAAAATATATTGCAATATAGAATATGGAAAAGGATACTATTTAATTTTTGGCCAACTGCTAAACTATTTACTATAATATCAATTATTAAATAATTTATTGCCTTCACATCAATTTAGTGACTTTGATACATAACAAATTTACATATTTGTCACATGTAAATTTTATGTATACTTGGCCTCGCTTTATAGAACTTTTGAAAGCAGTAAGTCAACTTAGTTTGAAAAAATAAATAAAACCCTATAATTCATAAACTTTTAAAATATGTATGGCAATGATAATAAAAGATGAATTTACAGGTGGTTTTTCTTTTCCTTTGAGGGTAGTTCTGAATTCAAACATGCAACTTTGTGAATGATATTCATCTATATAGTATTAATTTACTAGCAAACTCTAGCTGTCATACTTTGATGCTGGGAATACAGAAAATAGAGATTAGATGGAGGGAGAGAGCATGGAAAACGTGAGGAGTCTCTCAGCATGTGTGTAGAGGCAGCAAGAGCTAACAGCATGGACCTCCGTCCATACCAGTTCACATCAAGGCTCTAAGTGTGAGCTTAGATAACTGAGGAAACTAGACAAACCAGATACACATGAGGTGACCCCTAAAAACAGTAAAGCTTCTTAATTCTAGTATCTCACCTAGACTTACTGGGAAAAAGTAAGTGGCTAAGCTGGATATGGTGGTATATGCCTACAATCCTGCACTAGAGAGGTTAAGAAATGGAGATATGAATTTAAGACCAATTTGGGCTACACAGTGAGACCTTCAAAACAAACAAGCAAGAAAACAGCAAAAAGGTGAACATCCAGTTTTAAATCAGAATCTCTAGGTTTAAGATAGATCTTGCTAGCTGTATAAAATTCACCAGTGAGCCTGATTATAGGAAATGACCAGAACCATCTATGTATAGAGAAATGCAGAGGATAGAACCCTGGGTACATACCATTTCCTAATGGAAAGAAAACATTAAAACATCTTCCCACACAAGCAAGTCTATATAAAGACCTTGGGAGTAAAATGACTTGCAATGGTGTAACAGCTGAACAAATGCAGTAACTTTAGTGTTAATATCTGCAAACTATAAAGTGCTGCCATTTATTGTACAGTTATACCAAGCCAAATACTATATGAATAACATATCTGTCTTACAGATATATAGATAACTACAGAAATCCACGAATACAGATATAGTTTTTGTTAGTAATTACAACCATCTTGAAACTAGATATTCTGATACCGTATATAGAAGAGTGAAGTAAAGATCAAAGAGATTGAACAGCCTTGTAAAAGTCATACAGATAATTAATGGAACAGACAAAGCTTAGAATCAGCACTATGTTCTTAAGGATGGCTAGATCCTGAAAATGAGTGAAAATGAAGACACATTGATTCTTGAGACTTTGGGTGGATGTCTGGGCAGAAACTAGTAAAATCAGAGTGTAAAGGGTAAAATCAGATGTGTAGGGGGTAAAATCAGATGTATAGATAGAAGACTCTAGGTTTTGAAATGTCTAATTTAGACACATCTGTGGGACATTCACCTAAATATTAGAAACAAGTTGAAAATTAAGTAAGTGGAAGGTCTTATACTAATTATTTTATTCTTATTTTATTGGACATATAATATAGAAAAGATTAAATACATATATACTTATATATCAATGTTTTAACACAAAGTGAATCATCTTGTAAAAGTTGTGCTGTTTATTACCTTAAAAGACATTTTTTGCTTTTTTTTCCTATAGATCACTGAGAAAAATGGGTTAAATCTCATCAGAGTGTTTCTCCTTAATAGTCTGTCGATTCATGTTTTACATACTTTGAGAATATGTTATTAGCCACATGTAATTCAGCTTTCTTATATCTTTATCTGCAATTTAACGTTTTATAATAGGAACCTTTTCATAGGTACTAAATAAGTTTTGCTTTGAAATCTACCTGTTTTGAAATTACTGTAGTCGCACAGGTTTTCTTTCAGTCGTTGGTGCGTTGTACCTTCTCCATTCTTTCACTTTTGATATTTTCTAATCTAGAAAGAACTGAAAATAAATACAGTTGAGTTCTGTTCTCCTTTTTTGACTAAATGGAGCATTAAGGTTATTTCTCTCTTGACTTTCCTATATTAGGTTTATTCCATTCCAACTTTCTATTAGCTTCAAGTTTCACGCTCACTATTCTAGGTATTATAGTTTGCACTGATACATCGAGATATAATATTTTTGCCTAGATAATGCGATAATATTAGAGCATCTAAATTTCTCTACTTCAATTTACTTCTTTACTGCCGTACTTTTTAGTTATATATTGTCTTAAGTTACTTTTTAATTTTATAGTCAACAGTCCCTCAGATCTGCCCACAACACTTCCTTCTCTTTGTTCTCTCTTTCTTCCCGAGTCCCCCATTTTTCCATTTGACATATTTTTTCTTCTCTCTGAAAAAAATCACAAAGGTATATTCCTAATGCATTTATAGCACTAGTTTGGCATTTGTTTAGCACATTAAAGAATGCTATCCACTGTTTCCAGGATCAACGTTTCCTTTAAAATCTCAGTTCCTTCCCTTTGTTACTTGGCTATGAATTTCCTGTTCTTTTTCATCCTTAAATATCTACAGTTCTTTGAACCCATGCCTTGATGGCTAACATCATTTTCCAAATAGTCTATGCAGGATTCTTTCTTCCCCACAGCCCTTGCTACCTCCAGCACAGCATGCCTCTCCTTCTCAGGTATTCTTCTCCATGTTCTGTCCACCCTTTTATCAAGTATCTTACAAGTCACTAATTCTTCCCCCAGCTGAGTCTAATCTCCTTAAGTCTCTTAAACCTTAATTTTAATTCCTTTTTATTTCTAGATTGCCCTGGTTTCTTTGTTATGGTTTTATTCCCTTCTGTGGAAATTGTTAATTTGTCCTTGAATATACTGAAAGTTCTTTTAAAATTTGTGTCTGATACTCAGGTATTCCTTGTTTATAGTTTCCTATTGTCTGGGTTTCTTTTTCTCTTTACTGATATTTTGGTCTTAGTATTATTTCTCTGTATGTTCCTCATTACTTTGCATTGATAATATAAATAACAGCAACAGAATTACTGAAGTAATTTGAGCCTGGGATTATATCATTTCCTCTGGAGTATGCCCACTACTTCAAATGCAGTCCCATGGATGGAGAAAGCAAAACCAAAGCACTCTGCTTCTCTTTTACCTTTATGAATGTGTTAGTTAGTTTTCTGTTGCTGTGATAAGTAAGACACCATGACGATGGCAACTTACAGAAGTAAGAGCTTATTTGAGACTACTGTTCCAGAAGAGAGTCCATAATGGTAGGGGGGCATGGCATCGGGAAGTGGCTGGAGCAGAAAGCTAAGGGATCATATATTCCAGCAGGCACTGAAAGCAAAGAGACTGGAAATCTGGCAAGGTTTAAGAACTCTCAAAGCCTGTCTCCTGCAATGTGATTTCTCCAGCATGGTCACATCTTGTAAACTTCCCAAACAGCACCACAAACTGGGGACCAAGTGCCCAAGTACTTAAAGCCTCTGGGGGAACACTTATTCAAACCACTAGAACTAGTGCAATATAGTTTCCAGGACTCCTAAACACAGAGGTCTCTGAATCCTCTGTTTCCAGAAATCATAAATGGATAGGGATGCTGTTAGCTCTGGCAAAGTATCAGCTAGGCTTTATTATGGGAACAATGCCTCCAGGGGAAAAGTGGCTCCAAACATTAGGACAACTCCTTACCTTTTAATTTTGAATGACACATCATTCCTTCATTACCACTGAAAATGTTCTGTTTTAGAGGAAGGATACAGAAAGCAAAGAAGACATAGTCAAATATTAAGAAATACAGAGGGAGGCCAGACTTGGTGGTATATGCCTTTAATTCCAGCACTCGCGGGAAATCTCTGAAAGCTCAAAGTCGGCCTGGTACATATATTGAGTTCCAGGCCTGCCAGGGCTCTAGTGAAACCTTGTCTCAGAAAAGAAAAAGAAAAGAAGAAATAGAGAGGATTTAAAAAGTAATATGGAGAAATGATGGTGTCAGGGAGAAAAAATATACTTCATCTGGGTTGATCAGGAAAGGTCTCCAGGGGATCTGGCATTCCAACTGAGACCGGAATGGTGGGAAAGAATCAGTCATTTGGGAGAGAGATTGAAGGGAGAGTACTCTAAAAGGAGATAGCACTGAGCCTGGCATGTGTGAGACACAAAAGGCTGCAAAGTAGACCATAGGCACAGTGGAGGACAATGATGTTATAGAGGTAGACAGCAGGTCAGTTAGGAGGCAAAGCTCGTGTATTCTGGGGAACTATCTATGTTGGAAGATAGTAGCAAAGGCTTTATGCTTTAAGCGAAGTATTTATGCCATGGTGTGGGAGATGAATGCATGCGAGTTGAGTGTGGAACCAGGAGCTCTCAGGAGATGCTTCGTAAGTCCAGTGAGTGATTATGTGGTTGGAAAAGGAGCAGAAATAGATGGTGATAAGCGATGGTAAGCCGAATCTATTTCACCCTCCTTTTGAAATTTCTACTTGCTCTCCGGTTCTGTGTGCAGTGCTATGAATTTGCAATATCTTTCTGCTCAATAAAACAGCTTGATGCCTGTCTGTATAAAAACCAGCAGAGACAAAACTCCCATTGTAAGTAAATAAATAGATATTAAAGCTAATATAGATATGACCAGGCACTGCTCTAATGCACTTTACACATATTAACTCACTTTATCTTCTCAATTATTCTGCGGGGAGCATACAAATATCATTATCTCCACCTTAAAAAGGAAGAAACAGGAACAGGGACTGAATAATTTACCCAAAGTGAATGGACATTTGCCTGTGACTCTTGTTATTTTATTTCTTCATGTTCATTCCTTGCTTTCTTAAAAGAAAAGCACCATGATTTCCTTTTAGGAAATTATTCCTTCCTTCTCCACACTTAGCCTCTGCTGATCCTGTGAGGGTGACTTTACTCACAGCTGCAGGGAAAGGCCTGTGATGCAAACCTAGCCAGTCAGCACCGCTTCCCTCTAGAACATGGATCATGTTCGAGGACAGACAGACTGAGAAACAGTCTCATGTTCTTGTTCTCTCCTGGAAGAGAGAAGTATATGAATAGGGATCAGCAGAGAGGGAGTGAGATACCCAGAAAAGAATCGAGCCAACAGGGACTGTGTTCGTTTATTTCAGCACCTTGTACTGTTTTAGTTCTGCAATTAAGTTTCTCATTAAAATCTCCACTTGGTTAGGTCAGCTCAAGTTAGATGATTCTTGACACTGAAAGAAAATGTCACTTGTAACTGAAAATGACTTAAAACAAATAGTATCATCCTTTGAGGGAGTCTGCAACTAGGGGAAGTTGCAATTTGAAGAAATGTTTTTACTTCCGTGGAGCACTCAAGAATCTTGCTACACCACAAAGAGCTGTTCATTCTGTCACTAATCAGACAGGCAGGACAAGCAGTCTCAGTAGTCCTATAGCAGAAGGTTCTGCACTCCAGAGTTCCAAGTTCCACTTAATTCCACACTTAATACCCAGTTACAAATTCCAACTCCGGGTTCACATTTCTGGGAAGGACTAACAGATTACAGAGGGCATGCCTTGTCTATGGTATCGACTGATTAGATGAGGGTATTTTCTTCTGTTTCTAAAGGAAACTTGTCATGAGTATTATTGGAAATCCCTCTACAGAAGGAAAGCAAGAACTTGCCAATATTTAATTTCTAGTTAGGAAAAAAATTTCTACTTTCTTCCCTCTGGCAATCTCAGCTTGTCTGACATAGCCAGTGCATACTGGAAATCTCAGAGCCTACCAGAAATGGAATGTGCTACAAAGGGAAGCTAAAGTTTCAGAACCTTAAGTGGTTGAGCATTAAGACTTATGTGAGTTCCACATAGGAAAGAGCAAGGTCTTAAAAGCAATGGCATTGAATGTTCATTGGAACTGTATCTAAGGGAACAGGAGGCCCACAGGAGAACCAGAAGTTAGGAATTAGGCACATATAAAAAGAAGAGGCCTGACTGATTTTTAGCCAAGCTCTGTGTGATGATAGCCATTTGCCTAAAACCAAAATGTCACTTATATGCTACTGTCCCCATTTCAACACACAAACACACACACACACACACACACACACACACACACACACACACACACAATTTCCATCATATGGCCTTAAAAGCCACCAGCCCCACTCCAAACTCAGGCTTCTCGACTCTTCCTAACTCCATACATAGCCATCTCCAGACACTCAACCGCTCACTGTGAAGATCTTCCTTTTATCCTTCCCTTCTTTACCCAGAAAATAAAAATGCTGCTTTTGCCACTCTATATGGTGCTTTCCAATGGGTTTTCATTGTAAATAGAGTGCAGTGAATTGAAATTTGCACTCTTCCCAAAGATGTTACCACAAGGGGCATGTGGATGAACTTACTTGGAAGAACTGTCTCTGCAAACATAACTCAATTAATAATTCTGCGATGATATGAACCCAGATTTTCTGGAATGTGCCCCAAGTCTAATGACAAGTGTTATATACTAAGAAGAGCAAATACAGATGAGAGAGGGAATAAGAAGGCAGAGAGAGCTCTGTGTGACCAGCCTAGGACCATGAGGAGGCTCAACAGCCACTAGGTGCTCAAAGAGTAGATTTTCCCTCAGAATCTCCAGAGGAAAGTAACTTGCCACCACCTTGACCTCAGACTTCTGGACTTCAAAACTATGAACGAAAACCTTTTCTTTCTTTCTTTCTTTCTTTCTTTCTTTCTTTCTTTCTTTCTTTCTTTCTTCTTTCTTTCTTTCTTTTTCTTTTTCTTTTTGAGGCAGGGTTTCCCTGTAGCCCTAGCTGACCTCAAACTCACAGAGATATGCATGTCCCTGCTTCCCGAAATTTCCTTTGATTTTAAAGTCACTCAGTTTGTCTTTATAATGGCAATGTTAGGACACTAAGAAATAGAATAAAATCCAGATTTGCCTAGCTTGATTCAGAGATCCTATCAGACATAAGTTCTTCCAGTCATATAGATTAAAATTTATACCATCCCTATCTCATTAGCAGTTTCTTCCAACTTTCACCTTCTGTTTCTTAAATTTTTAGAAATATTTTATTTATATTTTTATTTTATGTGTGTGAGTATATGGCCTGCATATAAGTGTGCCCATGTCATGCAATGCCCATGGAAATCAGAAGGCATCAGATGCCCTGGAACTGGAGTTACAGATGGTTGTTATCTGCCATGTGGGTGCCGGGAACTGAAACTGGGTCCCCTGTAAGAGCAGCCTACTGGAGCCATCCCTCTAACACCACCTTCCATTTCTTTGACACAAGTTATTTCCTTTCTAAGGACCTTTGCCTGCTTGGTAATCTCTGCATTTCTACAATGACTTCACAAATAGTTTCCTTTTGTTATAAAGCTCTCAACTCAAAAGTAACTTTCAGAGACATTGAACCTTGCCAACCAACCACAATGCTTATCCCTTCCTTCTAATACATCAGCCACTCACACAGTTCTTTCTTTCACAGAGTTCATCACAAATGATCAAGATCTCATTCACATTGTTACTAGATTGAGAGCTAAGTAGAGGCATAGTTTCTGTCTTCTCAGTTATCTAACAACTATTAATTGAGCATCTGCTAAATATCAGTCAGCAGCGTAGACATCTGGGAGAGTCAGTGGACCAAATTAAAGCAGCTTCCGCTCCTATGGACCACAAGCTAGCCATTAGTCACGGCTCCTTCTCATATCTGAAGCACTTTCTGCTGCTCATCAGTCATTCATGCAATGTACATTGAACATTAATTCAACAACTGATTAAAAATAGTAGGTTCTGGTCATGATCCTGTAGCTTTTGCAAGCAAAAATATGGCTCTCTCTGCTGAAAGAACTTAAGAACCCCAGACAGTTTTGAGAGCTCTTTATTTCCAAGATCATTTTCTTAAAAGGGTATTGGAATTCTTTGCACAATCCTGTCTTGCCCTGTTTCAACTAGTGCGATTGGAAGGAAGATTTCCCCTTAGACAATGTTCAGGGAAGCCAAATGAAACACAAAGCCACACAGGACTTACAAGGATTTGCCAAAGATGGCAGACCCCAGGGCAGCTGGCCTGATTCACCACTGCAGTGTCTAAAGGTCAGCCTCTGGGACAGTTTAATTGTGGCCATTAAAGTGTTTGAGCAGCTGCTTCGGGCAGCAATTTGGAGCCCAGGAGAAGCCAGAGGCAGCATCAGCATACTGGGTCATTTGAAAAAAGCCTGGCCGGACGCCACACAGCCTGATAACAGCTGGGATTTCCAGGAGGACTTAACCTGGCTTGGAGGCCGTGGTCTAACTAAAAGTAGACTTCCCTTCACCCTAAAGTGAAACTGTAGACTCTCCAGTGCCGCCCGTTTCTCCCACTCATCCTTTTGGTTCTTCATTTTTCATCTTTGACCTGATTCCAGAAGCCTCGTTAGTGAATTCATTAATTAACAAGTATAGACAACCGCCACATTTCACCCCTCAGCCCTGTCTCTTCCATCCCAAGCTCCTCTCAGATCTGCCCCTCAGAGACTTGACTACTTCATCTTGTGGATACTTTCCTCCGGAGTCTACATATAGGCTCTGATATTTTGTTTCAGTACAGTTCCCTCCTCAGTTACTACAAATACTCAAGACTGGAATTGTTACCATCAATTCTTATTCAGTGTGTTCCTTGACTGGTTACATTCAGTGACTTGCCAAAACTCCACAGGTGTTTATAGTAGAGTACCTCCTTACCTAGGACTCTTCATTGTATTCAGTATGAACAAATTAAAGAACATTCCAAAGCTAAACACAATTTAAATTAATTAGAGGTGAATGACAAAATAACTTTGTAAAACTATATCACAGTATTTAGAATTATTTATATGTATTTAGTATTGGCAAGCCATTTTATTTAAATCTTACACTAATTTTGCATGAGAGATTTTATCCTTTGTGTTTTACAGATAAAATAAATAGAAATACAAAGACCTTAAATAACTTGCTTGAAAGTTGCTAAATAATAGTAGCGGAGTTAGTTTTAGAACTGGGTCAGTTTTGCCTGACTCCGTATACCTCTGTTTGCAATATATAGATACTGTGGTTAAGAAAGAGTTCCCTATGACTTTTTCACATTTCTAACATTGAGTGAACAGAAACACTAATATTTTGTTGGACTACTTTTTGAAATATGCCTGTACAGCAAGCAGCATTGATGGGTCAAGTCAGTGCCTCCTTCCAAAGAAGAGGCCAGATTTATTTGTTCTCCAGAACAGACAAGATTCATTCTATCTCTCTCTCTCTCTCTCTGCCTTCCTCCCCCCGTCCCTCCCTCTAATGGTGGCTTATCTTATAAAGCATTCTTAGAGAACATTTTAAGAGAATAACAATTTCCCACTTAATATACTGTGTGATCTAACAACCAAATTACGTGACCTGAAAAAAAAAAAAAAAGCAGGATGGCAACTCAAATCTCTCTCTCTTTTGTGCTAATTTTTAAAAGGCTCAGAGTTCCCCAGCCTAAATCTCCACATGTGACTTGAACCCGCTCCATATGCAATGTCCCCATGCTACTTGGATGACAAGAGAAATCAATGACATGTGCGGCTAACAAATGCTTAGCTCTTGCTCAGGAGTCACGTGTCTTGCATTAACTTGTAAACAGGGTTGAATTTCAAGCCCCCCACAGTTTTTAACACCCTCTAGTACAGTAGCCTGAGAAATTGGTGGAGATTAGAGATTGGGGTTCTTCTGGCTGCCTCCTCCATTGGGACCTCAAATCATTGGCTCACCCTGTCTTCATCTAAGGCTAATCATCTAGAGCTTCAGCACCTAACTGGCTGACAAAATACACCTGAAGGCAAGGCTGAAGTAATATCAATGATAATCATATTCAAATCTCATAAGTAAAAAAATTGCATTTTTACAGTGTTTTCACACGAGATAGAAATGCGGCTATTTCAAGCATGGTAGGAAGTCAGAAGCAAGAGGTGTTATCAGCAAAAGGCTTCCCCTGTAAGAATTCTGTCAAAGCACCTCTGGACTGCAGTGCTCCTCCTAGCTTACCTGCCTACCACCCAACTCCCACCAGAAGAGCTAAGCTTAGTAGCTTTCACTCAGGCCTGCCAGGCCAGCTTCCTTCTCTTGTAATGAATTCTCAACTCTGCTTTGACTGTGGAGACCTATTCATAACTGCTTATTGCCAGAGTGGAGATTTGAGTTCCCATCCTGCTTTTTCCCTTTTCAGGTCACCTAATTTGATGGTTAGATCACACAGTATATTAAGTGGGAAATTGTTATTCTCTTAAAATGTTCTCTAAGAATGTTTTATAAGATAAGCCGCCATTGGAGAGAAATTAAAACCATACTTCTTGAGGGTGGGAGTCGGGGGGTACACCTTCCACTCTTAAGCAGGCACAGGCCTGAAGCTCCTAGCTGCACGTGGTTTGGTTTGATTAGAGAGCGGGGTAAGAAATTCCGTTGGTTTTCTCCAGCACTGTGACAGCAAGGAGAGGGCGGGAAGGATAGAGTGACGCGAACAGTGGCTTTTAGGGGAAAGGAAATCAAGAAGACCAAAGCATAGGAGAGATGTTTAATTGTTTCCATAAGTATGAATTTGGGGAGGACAGTCGAGTGTCTGAAAGCATTTCTGAGAAACACTGGGCAGCATATTGTCTAAACTCCCTGTGGCATTCGCTTTGAGAAAATTAGTAATGATCTATATCAACCTTCAACACTGCTACACTTCTCCTTATGGTTTCATTTAATGTAACTCTGTTCACAGACTGACCCCATGGGGATCAGCTTTATGTCTTCCACTGAATTAAGGACTTAAAATGCTTTGTTATTTCCTTCTGGAAATGGCTGTAGAGTCCTGCTTCTTGGGGAACTTAATTTTTTCCTAGGTTTTTGTTTTGTTTGGTTTGGTTTGGTTTTTTTTTTTTTCCAATCAGCAATCAGGGTGGGCATCAGAGAATGAAGAAAAAGAATTATTTATTTGTCTTTACTGTCGTAAAAAAAAAATATAAGCACACCAAAGAAGAGCAAAATAACTGGAAGACCCAAGTAAGGAGCCATTTAAAGGATTCTGGTAATAACCTTAGCATAGAATACTGTCAGTCCCATTTACAGACGAAACTAAGTAAAACTTTTAAGACATTCAAATGCACAAGTGAAGACTAGCTGAAATTAAACTTCAGACTTCACACTTTTTCATCTGTCAAAAGTTATCATTTGAAATTCCTTGGTAGTTTGACCATGGTAGCCAAAACTTGATCACTAGACTACAGTGAAGTGCAAAGAAGGTTGGGAAATGATATCTTGCTATATCCTTATGTATAGAAGAGATGATAAATACCAAGGAAGACTTTCAGGCTCTGTCTCCCAAGGTGACATAATGAGCAAGTAGAGGAGACAGCTTTTAACCTTGGTTTATTTGGCTCCCAAAAGAATATACTTAGTGATAATGCAATACCATTTCCTCTGATGAATCTCTGTTTTCTTTTCCACTGGGACAGAATGGATAATCTGAGATGAGTTAATCTACTTCTCCATTTACATATCTGCAAGTCATAATTTTGTGCAAGACCAAGGTCACAGCATCTTTTGTTATGCCCTTTTCATACATCTTAGCTACAGAACTATGTTTCCATTCCTCTTCCTTATAGGAAGACTTGGCATTGACCGAAAGAAAAACAGGGTTAAAATAAATTCCACTCTCTTATCTCCATGAAACAGAAAAAGGATGGGGATAGAACTATAGTAAGGCTATTACCTTGTATAAATGCTATCCCAGAAAGAGTACCAAAGACTGAAAACAAAGAAAGAAAGAAAAAAGAAAGGAAACCCAGAAAATAGTCTTCAGAAGTTTTTCCAAAACACTGTGCCCAAAGATTTGCCCAGAAATATGGTATAGTTGCCTCAGTGGCATACACCAAGAATTATACTAAAAATTTCCCATTTCTATATGCAAATACTTTTTATTTTCTGCATCTGAAAGCCACATGTGGTTTTCAATCAGCCAGCACAAACAGACTGACAGACAGCCTCCCTCAGGAAATGCTTGATGTGCCATCGTATTTCAACAGTCTCCTCCTTTCCCCCTCTGGAGCAAGTCTCTAATTCTACATTTGTGTAAATACATATGTGCAGCATATTGATTCACATGCTGCTGGGTAGAACAAGCGATTCTGCATTCTTTCCTGGTGATGTACTCACAAAATGACTGCATGCTCCCTGAACGGTGTTCTTTCTCCTGCAGGATGTCTTATTGGTGTTCACCAAATGCCTAGCAGGCCAATCCTACAGCTTGCCTCGAAAAACCAGGCCTTGTCTGGTCACCAGCCATGTCTGTCTAAAAGAAGACTTGTGAGAAGCACTTCCTTCTCTCTGCTACATTGCTTTTCATGTCCATCAGACTGTGAATGTGTACTTCCATTTGATCTCAACCATTTATAATCATTTTAGATCCTAATATAAATCCTGCATATAATGAGTACTTGAGATCTTCTTGAAAATGAAGTAATTAGAGCTCTGAATAAAAGCTTACCTTGATATTTTAAGGACCTTAATATTTGGTCTACAGTGATCAGTCAATAGTCTGATACCACCTAAGACAAGTAGAATTTGATAAGCCTATATAATTATTCACATGAATTTTAACTTTAGTTATGGTTAGGAATTTAAATGTGATTCTTCAAATTATGAGCTGATTTCTCTGACTGTATACAATGTTCCCTATTGTTCTTCATCATTGCCTATATTAATTTATTCATTTTTGGTAACAACCTTATGCATCCGGGGCTGTTAGCATTAGTGTTAGTATTCCTATTTCACTGAGTCACAAAGAAAAAGTAACTTAACTATAGACTCACAGATGATGTTATATGTCAGAAACAAACAAAGCATGGTAGTATATGCCTGTAATCCCATACTGTGTAGCCTCAAGTAGGGGGGATTGGAAGTTTAAGGGCAAATTGAGCTACATAATGAGATCCAGTCAAAAACCAAAAACGCTAAATCAATCAACAAGCAAACAAAAGCAAAAATACATAATAAATAAAGAGAAAGGAAAGAAAGGGAAAGGAAAAAATGTCATATATCATAACCAAGACTTGACTGGGAAGACTGGCTCCACAACTTGAGGTTTTATCCACTAGGAGGAACTCATTCCTCTAACAGTAATTTATTGATATCTAATGATGTGGTCAAATAAAATAATGTCCAATAATGTCAGTTTCTCTGGGAAAAGATTCTGGTGGGTATAAGAGAGAATGTTTAATGGGGGAGAGTCAAGGTTGTCCTCTATGAGAGAAGACTTTTGACTTGAGAGTTCTTTGATAAGAAGAAACCAGTCAGACAAAACTGAAAGGATAAGATCTTCTCAGTGAAAGATAGCTCAGTTCAAAAGCTGTGGGCAAAGGACAGCTCAGCTTATTTAAGAAGTCAACAAGTATGACTAGGGTATAGTGGACAAAGGCTGAGCAGCAACCTTGAGGTGACATCACAGATGCTGGCAGAAGTTAGACCATTGGAGCAACTGTTAGGAATCATGATGGGTACTATGAAAAGTCTTTTGAGGAATTCGAATCATTCTGATTGCTGTGTAGAGTTAACTAGTATGAAGAGATTAGAATGGAAGAGGAGCAACTGGCAGAAAGGCTTTTGCAGTGGCTTAAATAAGCTCAGGTGTCAAATAATGGCTGATTCGTCCGAGGACAGTTGTGCCGGGAGAAGCAGGCAGTCTCCAGCTGAGAGGAAGAGGGGAGGAAGTATGTAGAACACACTTTGGTGAGTGGATCCAGACAACTTCTTACAAGAAAACAGTCATAAGGAATAGCTACACCAGAGAATCAGTCCAAATCTTAGTTTATCTTGAGCCTTCTCAGGAGTCATCAGTGATCCAGAACAAGCCAGACCCTTTCCCCATCAGCAGGCACCTTCACTGCTCTGCCTTCTGACTTAGAGCTGTGCCTCACTGGAGCCTCTTCAGTGAGAGATCATCATTCAAAATCCATTAGAATAATGTCCAGGAGCTGACAGGACTGTTTATCTCCTTTGCCATCAGGGGATCTTTGTGTTCATAACACTGAAGAGCATTCACTCATGCAGAGTGGATGAGAATTTGATAGGTGGATGTGTCCCCAAGCATAGGAAACAGGTGGAGGAGAATATAAGGCCAGGGAAATAACGGAAGAAGTCAAAATACATTTGCAGAGAGGTAACGTTGGAGAAAACTGAGCCGGGATGAAGTTATGGAAGGTATTGAATCTCTGTTTACTTAAGACAACAGAGAAACGTGTTGGATTTTGGAAAGGGGGAAGAATCCATGAGCTCTCTCCTACAGCTGGAAGGGACCTAGCAGTTGCCTATACACCTGTCTCATACTGCACACTCCGATTCCTCTCATGAAAAAAGTCCTACTCAATGTGAGTCATGTGTGGATGTCAATAAACTTCATCACATCAGCACTCATGATGCGCAGGAGAATTTTACCCAGGGTAGATGAATATGTGTTTTTGAACATTAATATGAGCGTGTTCTTTGGAGATGACAAAGACCAGTCAGTTGCCCTCAACTCACTCATGCCAGTGATCTCAAACTCACCAAGACTAAAACAAATGCCAGACAAAATAGAAACTTCTGCCATTCAAATTCTAGATTCTTTGTGCCACCTCTCCATAAGCTTTTATGTCATGGTGCCAAATTTGAGGGCCCCTCAAAATAAACATCTTACTGAACAGTGTAGCTGAGAGAATTGGATCTTAACTTTGGTAAAGTGATGTGTCTAAAGCAGAAAAAATCCTTAAGAAGTCTGACATTCAAAGTTACTTACCCAAGTTTTCTGAATAGTGAATACTTTTTAGTTAGTATATTGTCTTTTTGTTTGTGAGCCTGAGCTCTTAACAGCTGGGCCAGCCCTACATAGTATATTAAATTTCAATTTATTTAACAGAGAAAAGAATACCAATAATTTAAACAAAATAAAAATTGATTTATTTCATATAAGAAGCTGAGCTGTATGCCAGGCATGATGAGGATGGATGCTGGTAGTCCCAAGACTGGGAGGCAGAGGCAGGAAGGTTGTAAGTTCAAAGCCAAACTGTATTACATAGGGAACTTCAGGCCACCCTGAGCTAGTGTATCAAAAAAGAATCTGAACTGGTAAATAGTCCCTGACCTTAACCATTGCCCATCTTTGCAACTCATTAGTACTGTTCTTATCGAAAATGTTAGCTATGTCCCGCATCTCCCCTTCACATAATCTAGATAGTGGGAAGGAGGAGAAGAAGAATAGGAGGTCACTACCATTCTTTTCAGGACCTATCTGTGAAACAGCATACCAAATTTCTTTTCAAGTCTCCTGATCAGTAATTCCTCTCATGATAGTACTCAGCAGCAAAAGATGCTGGGGAATCTTGAGCTCAGCTAAGCATCTGAGGTAATAAACTAAAATAGAGAAGAGAATGGATTTTAGGACATGTCAGTAGCCTCTGAGTGTACATGAGAATTTAATGTATCTCCCATGTACTTGGTGACAATCAATGAATTTTTTCTACTAAAATTTGACTTTGAGTTTTTAGGATAAAGTGAATCACCTACAGAACAGTATATAATAATAATGATGATTATGATGATTTTTAAGTTCCAGTTCTCACAGGACCAATACTCTGTATATTTGAAAGACAGCATGAGTAATTCATTTGCAGTTTCTATTATTTAAAACTGTTAACCACTAATGTAATAGTGTTATGGCTACCTTCAATAAAATCTGGGAATTACTAACAAGTTATCTTCATTGCCACTTGAAGCCTAGAAATTTCGCTCACCTCCAATTCACTGAATGGTGATCTGAACTGATGCATCTTAAGACTTCTTTATCACTGCTGAGAATGTATTGATCAATCTTTCTTACCTAAAGTCAGAATTTCTTGAATGTAAGGATTATTGCATTTTAAAAACTCGACTCATTAATTCCATATTGCTTTGATACAAACAATAGCAAACTGCCATTTGGGCAGGTGCGGGGATTTACAAGTGCTGCCGTGGGTATTGTCTTCTTTGATTTGTCCTCAGTAAGGATTTTGCAGGTGAGGTTATTGAGAGAACATTGCTTTGTGTGTAGGAGCCAATCCAGATCCTTTTTCTGTCAGAGCCTGCATTCTTTACCTGCGCTGCTGAAGCTTTTTGTTTCCCGTCCTAAGTCAAGACCAACATACCTCAAAATAGAACAGAAATAAAGACTAGAATGAAACAAACACATACCAAAAACATAGGATATCAGCCTAGCTGAGCCTTAAAAGCATGGCACTAGGTGGAAAAACACAAATACGAAAGACCTCATATTAAATTATTACATTTATATGAAATATGAAATATCCAGGGAAGATGAACATGTGAAGACAGAAATAGATTTGTATTGCCTAGGGCAAAGGGCATACACAGAGATAAACTCTAAAACTGCATGAATAGCTTGAAGATAAAACTGTTCTGAAACTGATGATATTTGCACAATGAAGTAAATTTACTGATAATCACTGAATTGTATACCTAAGACAAGAATTTGGTCACATGTAAACTATAACTTGGTAAACTTTTTTTTTAAAAAAAAAGGACGAGGTATTCATATTAGTGGTACAGATTTAGTTTGTGACTCCATCCCTCACAACTTGGAATAAATTGAGAAAGTAACACATATTCCTAAGGCTCTGATAACAGTCCAAGGTCTCTAGAAATAGAATCAGTAAGAAACACATGCACATACATTTATGGGGAGAGCCAGTGGCATAGTTTCATTTGAGTTGAAAGGCCAGAGAACCAACATGGTCAGTGATATAAGTCTCATCTAAAAAAAAGAGAAGATCAGAGTTTCAACTCAACACATTGGGAAAGGACTGTAAGAAGAGAGAGTTGTTGTTTTCTATTCAATTCCAAACAAAACTCGTGGCTATAGTTTGAGTGTCCCCACCAAAATTCAAGTTCAAACTTCATCCCTACAGTGAAATATTAATAGGTAAGATCAGGTGGGCCCTTTAAGATGTGATTGCATTATGAGAGTTTTATTCCTCATAAATAGATTAGTCCACTTGTGGATCAATGGCTTAATGTCTTAATGGGTTGAGAGTGGATCTGTTTTAAAAGCTAGTTTGTGACTTACCAGGTAGTGACTTATACATAGAGCTTAAAGAGTTCCCATTAGCTAGAAAGTCTTCACCAGATGTAGCTGTTGACCTTGAACCTCCAAGTTCTTTATATGTTGATAAGCCTGTGATATTTACAGATAGCAATAGATACAGACTAAGACTTATGCCCAGATTGGGCAGAGCAATCTGCTTTACTTAGTCCACTGAGTCAAATTCCAGTCACATCTAGAAGCACTATCAAAGACATGTATAGCAATAACATTAAATCAAAAAATTGTGCACTCAATGGTCTAATCAAGTTGGCATATAAATACACAACCCTGAATTCTTATCTCTCAAAGGGGATAGAAAGAGTATGCAGTATGCTAGTGTCGACTTTCTTAGGACATCGCAAGGGCCAAAAAACTGGAAATCACCAGTACTGGGTTTAGAAGTTTTAAAATTGCATGTAAATAAAAGTTATAATAACTAACTAGGAATAAAATAATCACAGTGAATGATCAATCAAGTGACACTTTTAAAGTTCATAGATGAATACCATGCATTATGGATTATGACTTAAAACAGTCATTTATTTACCTACATTATATCTACATACACACATACTTAAGAATTTGTAATTCCAGACTTATACACATATACCTCTCATATATATGTATACGTATTTGCTTTATTCCCATTTTATGTGTATATAGCTGTAAACATGCACATTCCATTTATATTCAATACATTGTATATCTGTTTGCAACAAGAAATAAAATACATAATGTCTCACAAAGACCTGTGTTTCTTCAATTGTATTAAAAAGGAGTAAGTTTGAATGGAATCTGGCCTCCGTTGGCTGTCCTGTGACTAGAGTGTACCACCCAACATTCCCCCTCATTTTATTCCTGAAATTGAGAAACCATCCTCCAATGAGAGTAGACACCTGAAGAATTCTGTTTTGTCATTGGAACCGGCCACATTGCATAGTGATGACATGTTCTGAACAGCATGGTGATGGCACCATGAGCAGCTCACTTCAGAGGATTAGAATCACAACAGTGACCAGAATGGCAGCTCTCAATGCTAAATACCACTTTCATCAGGCTAAGAAAAATACGCACTGCTCTTCCTTCCCTGGAATTACTTCCAGACAAAAGATTATTTAAATTGTTTTAAGATGTTTATTTTATCATCTTCTTTCCACATGTGATTCTCAAGAATTTAGCTTTAACGCATTGAGTTCTGTAATAAGCCTTTTAATGTCAACTTGTCAAAAACTAATTACATTTTCTTTTAAGCCAGAAAACACTTGATAACTGATTTTTTAATGATTATTTAAGTCAGCATCCCTTTTCTCTCCAGCCTACCAGGAAGTCTGTATGTTTATATTCAACCTTCTTCAGGTCCAGGATGCACTTACAAAGAAACGCAGGGCTCTAATGGGGCAGAGCTAAAATTCCCTCCTGTGTCGCTGAGCTTTGCTGTGCGGCTTAATGCGTCCTTAGCAGATTGGCACACCAGTTTCCTGGTATCATTTAATGTTAAATAACACTCCTAAGACTGTGTGAGGAAATAAGCTACGAGTAAAATGTCACCTTTGGAAAAAAAGAAAAAAAAAACAATTACAGTTATGACATGTAATTTGCATCAACCTCTTTTGAGATAATCCAAGAAAGATAGAACATACTAGCCAACAAATGGGCTGGTGAGGAGGAGAAAGAAAGAGGCTTTCTATTTCTACATTGCCTTGGCATACCCAGTCCAGCTTTTTCTGAGTCCTGGATAAGCGTTTGTCATAAGCTTTACTGTACCATGAAGTTATGATTAATATCACAGCTCAAGTATAGCGGGTTGAAAGACCACATTCATTTTCAAAGTCACGTCGCATTGATTAGAATTCACTGCAGGTTATTCAAATAACGATCCTCTCTTTCCCCAGGAGAATCTCTGTCTGATTTTTCTTTATCCTCATTAAAGATCCCAGGTGCAGACAAAGCTTTACGTACTTCTAATTTGCATTATCTTTGGGAAGGAGATAATTCACATGCCTTCAGTATATAGCACTTGTTTTTGTAGTTTGCTCTTCCCTATCATCTATTTGAATGAATCAAGAAATTTAGCCTTTGTAAACCCTTAGACAATAGAAAATGCCAAATTTTATTATCCTTGTTAATGAGCCTATAGATACCAAATCTTCCATGATAATTCAGGTAACGTAAGGCATTTTTATTCAGTACTTTATTCAGACTATATGTTGCTTAAAATGACATTTTTTTTTCTGTTGGGTTAGGCAGGGGATACATCTTGGAATAAAGAATAGCACAGAACACACTTTTTACCATATCAAAACTGAAAAGCTAAATTTATCCAGCGACGAATATTGTGCTCAGATAATCCCAGGCAGAACTTGATGTTATTTGACTAATTAGATAGATTTCTGTGCAAGGAATGATCAATTATTGTTCTGCTGAGATAATTTATTAGATCTCCTTCCTAATTTGGCATTTTCATAGAGTCATATACAGATTCCTTATTGGCATAAGGAGTGGGCCTCAACATTATGACAAAGAATCCTGACTTGGACTATTTTTACCTTTGGTTTTTTGTGTAATGAGTTTAGCTCGAAGCAGACTGACAACATTGTTGACATTTCATTGAGTTTCCACTTCTCAAGAGAAGAGAATTTTTAGCTAATTAAATAGTGTTCGAATGTCTTATAAACTACAAAAGGAGTATGAAACCACATAGCACTTGCACCATATTTGTCAAGACCACTGTGTATTCTTGAGATATTTAGAAAATTGAAGTCTGCATAAAAAAAAACTTTAGATGTGATGTGTAGGCTCAAAATGATGAGGTGAGTATAGATGGAAAGATAAAAGAGGAACAACTGGAAGAAAATCCTTTTGAAAATGGTTGTTTTTCAGGGCATGGTTAGGGAGTGGACGTTATATGTTATTGATCCCTGAATGTGGCACAACTGATTAACCGTAACGAGGTGTGTATGTATGCCAGTGTATAATTCTATTCAAAGTCATATATACTATTGATGGCAGAATTATCAGGCCAGTTAATCAGTATTAACCATATATGTAGGTAAAAATAAAAGCTGATCACTGGAAGTCCTTTGATTACTGTGCTTGTGACTATATATATATATATATACATGTATATATATATAACCAAGTATAAAATAAAACTAAACATTGTATTGACATTTGCATTAATTTGCTTCTTGTGGAAAGATATGCAACTGAGTTCAAAATCTCATTGATCCTGAATGAAATGAAATAGAGTAAGCATTTGGAGGAAAAACCTCTTATAATTCAATGAGGAACTACTTAAGAACGGACTTCAGTGTTCATGAAAAACAGCTGAAGATTCTGTCCAGATACATTTTTTGTTTTGTTTTGTTTTTGAGTTGAGCCTGGCAGAGCTGCATTGCGTATTTGACATAAAAAAGTGTCAATGACAGAAACCAAAAGCAAGACAGAAATGCGACTATGCCCACTTAGAACAAGAAGCAGAAGGACAGGGCCTGAGATCGCTGCTGACACGTGCCACGCTGATGATGAAGGTAAGGTGCTGTGCAACCCTTTGAACGAATATGTTTTAAAAGAGCACTCTGTAATGAAACAGACACCTACTATGTGTGGCTGTGTGCCCGCTCATGTGTGCATGTGTGTGATGTGCATGTGTGCTGTGGGGGGAGGTGTCTCCAGTTTTGAATACTTCAAAGAGGGAGCCAAGGAGAACCCTCTGGTTTATTTTCCCCTTAAGCCTACATGAGTCTGAGAGATTTCATTGACATTAATTAAGCCCACCCCAGGATCATGGACTTGGTGAACTTTTATATTAAAAATCAACCTTCCTTACCAGACGAGTTTTTTCGCAAGCTCTCATTTTATTGTGGTTTCCAGCAGGGCGTCTTGTTTCAAGGGATATGATCAAAGTAGAAGACATTTCTTCTGGGACATATTCTACATAGATTAAATCTCATTATACAACTTACACTTCAGTCTATATTCTTTTTATAAGCTTCTATTGTATGAAAGAATTTAACAGAAAACTGAGAATTTATTATATCAAATACACTGAGCGGCTATGAAGGCGAGGCTCAATAGAGTCTAACACTTGCCGTTTTTTTCTTAGTAACAGTGAATGTCAGTTCAGTTTCAGTTTTGAATGTTACATGATTCCTTTAGGAACATACTATTATCATTTGATTTTCCTTCCCTATTTTTAAACCCTCCACTCTTTTGAAAGCTATTTGGGTTTATACTGAAGGCATGTCATATTGCTGATCACAGGAAGTCTGGTGTTCTTGTTGAACACTGGGAAATTGGAAATTTAAAACCTATAAGTAGGGAATCATATTCTGAAGAACAGCTACTAGAGAGAGTAGACATCATAACTATATGGAGCTAGTTCACCCTAGCACCAAAATTCACAGTTCTGATGAATGAATATTTCCATGCTGATAGGCCATTGTTCTTTGTTTAGTATCAGAATCTATAAATGGTAACGGTATCATATCTGCTGTCCTACAGCCTCAAAAGAGAAAAGTAATCTCGCAAAACACATTATGAAATTTAGTAGCCCTGATCTAGAACTTCAATACGTAGGCCAAGTGAAGGTTTGAATTTTCAAATATTTTTTGTAAAATATTGTCCTATGTAAATGCATTGTGAATTTGTATCCGGAATACATGCTCAGTACACAAAGGATGCATGCTCAATTTTCAATACTTTCGTTGTACTTAGTTGTCAAAGTAAATTACACATTTTTACATCTACTCCTATGTCTGCTCTTCTGTGATACAATCAGTCTTTCAATTAAAGTAGTAAGAATAAGCTAAAGAATTGCTTTTTCAAATCTGGATGAAAGGATACGTTGTTACCCCATAAGGATTCCAGGACTGTCCTCTTTGTAGGGTGCTGTTTCCTTCTCATTCAGTAGAATGGGAGCTGTATAATAAATAAAGAACTACTCTACAACGCTGTTCGCAGCTGTGTTAATCTCCTGGACTAACAGTTTGCTTGCTGTTCAAAAGTTGAGCACTTCACGCCAATGCCTGAAAGGGTCGAGAAGGTGGTGGTCAGTTAATCAGAGCATCCACATCTTTCCTTATGTCCCCTGATCAATGCAAGTCAAATTCGCTATGTAACTGGTTAACTCATCTTCAGAACTTGAAACATAATTAAACCAGAAAGAGTCTTGTTATGATTAGAGGTGAGAAGCTGGGGCTAGTTAAACCATAACAAAGAAAATGAATTCACATCAGGGTTTGCACCAAATGCAGTCTTCTTTTTCTGATCACATTAAGTAAAATGCATTTACTCTTGTGAAAAATGAAACTATTTAAATGTTCAAAAATATTTGCATACAATGAGTCTTGACAAACACATATTCTGCCCTTTGTGGATTTCATAGTAACTACTCTGCTTTTTTACAAAATCTTTCTCATCTTCTCTTGGTTTGATGTCTTTGTGGTGACCTTAATGATCTTTGGTAGTCTCATTTAGTCTGCTTTTGAAGAAATATTTCTCTAAATAACTTTCACATAGCTTAATAATGCATGCACTACCTAACTTAGACAATAAATCCCTATAGTCTATACTATTTATTGTGTCCTAATTCTTTAGGGCTATAATAATTTCTATTGGATTTTCACTATCTAATTAGATTTTATAGCTTTTATAGCATAGTACAAAGGATACATTTCCTTCTTTGATTTAAGTTAATCTTAGATAACTTTAAATAAATTGAGTATAATTAAGTTTGTGAAGACTTTTAGAAGAAAATCGGGTTTAAAATGCGTCCTTTGCAGCCACTGCAGCGGGGAAGGCTCTTAGGAGTCCACGCTCTTCCTCCCCCTCTTTCCACCAGTTGCTTTTGCTGCAGCCATTGCCATGCTTGCATGTCATGATCTGCGCATGCCTCAACCCAGGTAACAGCAAAAGTAAAGACAAACTCACCAAACTCCAAAACCTAACTAATGCCATGTGAATTTTGACAAAATGTGTAAAAAGCCCAGGTCACTTGGGGAAAAGCTAATTCATGACACTTCCCTGAACTGTCAGTTTAGAGCAAAAGGCCATCCACTGACTGCACTCCTTCGTACCACATTGACAACTACGTGCTTCAGCTCTGTCCTTTACATATTCTTTACAATATAAATGAATGGCGTGCTCTGTCCAAGTGTTCTTTTATATTAAAAGGGACAATGAAATGCTTCCACAAGTGCTTCCGAGAACCAGGGAGCAACACAGCAGGCCTGCAGCCAGTGTGCCCTGACACCTGCCGGCAGGTGACATTATCATTCTGGTCATTCCTCTGTAAAACGGCACTGAGAAATCAGCCACACATGGGAGCCTGGGTTTTCCTATGAAAATGTGCCTGTAAAAAAGTGGCTTTGTGAATGTGTGCGTATAAGGTAATTTATAAAGCATAATATTTTGAAAATACGTGTCTTTTAATATCCCAAGATTTAATAGTACAGCAGTGTTTTTGTTTAATTTAAAGATAATATAACCTAGATGATTAAGGGAAATACAGTAGAGTCCAGGATCATGGGGAAAGAGACCTTGGTTTAACCCTGTCATCTACTGTGGGTCGCAATTGGCAATTCGATCTCAAATTCAATGGAAGAAGCCCAAATGAAGGTGCCACACATCCGTAAGGTGGCTGTGTGTGATACAACTGTGCATACTGAATACTTACAGCCAAGTTTCCCACTACCAAGGAAAGAATGAAGGTGCTTGCTCAGCACTTCTCAGTCAAATACCTTCAGTGCTTTAATAATCTGAAACATTTTACTCACGTTGCCACTCTGTAGAGATTCCAACTTATTGTCGATCTCAGTCAAGGCCTCTTAAAGAAAATCTTCAGAGAGGAGGTGTGGAGTAGAAATAACAGGAGGAAGTAATTTCCAAGCTTACTTGATACGTTCCCAACCTAACGTGCTGCCTATATCTTCATTCAGTCCATCTTCCTAATCTCAGTTGATTGCTTTATCTGGAGTAGGCCCATTTGGAAGATGAGCACACTGAGGTTCATTCTCCTGCAGACCACATCCAGCAGGAGCCCAAACTACTCTCATACCCCGCTCACGCTTATAGCTTCCTTCAGGCCCGAGGATTACTGAAGCGCCACCAGCATCCTGTGGCAGGGAAACCTTAGTAAGAGGTGTTCTCCCCAATTCACTTTCCATACAGCTCTTCACCAGCCAGCAGCTCCCTAGGACACTTACTGCCCTAGGCCCCGAAAGAGCCATCTCTAAGTTGAGCACCTTTACTATGTATGACGAGGTGGTAGAAATGGGGCCTTTCAGAAGGAGAGAGGGAGTTCCTGGCTGACCACCCAAGGTGAAGCCTCCACCTGACTCAGTTCTCTAGAATACCAGTTTTTATTTAGTAGTTAAATAACTAGCAATTTTGTACAATCGTGCATTAGTCGATCATTTGAATTTGTTGCAGGGGAAATAAATAAAATTTACTAAAAGTGAAGTGCATAAATGTTGAAAAGCTTCTTTGAGTGTATTTTAACAATTCATTTGAACTTAGTAAACTACTGGGTGCAGATTGAGAAGAGATGAGCAAGCAAAAAATGATAAGGGCCCTTCTCAGGCAAGGCTCTGACTCCAAAGATGACATTTCACTAACTATTGGGGGTAAAGTATAATGACCGAAACTTATTACTCATTGTTCCGCTGCCTTCTAGAAAAGCTTATTTCATTTTCGTAACCAGAACATGGAGCGAATGTCATAAGGTTAGAGCTGGCTTGGGTTTTGAGTGTGTACAACTCAGATGGTGAAGTGGAACAGTCGTAAGGGATCGGCGGCATTTACCAGCATTTGCTCTTCTCTGAGAAGTTGCTGCACTTGAATATTCAAATGCAACTAGGCCAGGCATTTTGTTTCTCAGTGATCACTTCCAATGAGGAAATTGACTCAGAGAAGTTAAATGAGTGGCTCAGAATTCCACAGCCAGTGACCCAAAGAATGAGACTTCTACTCTGGTAGTTTCCTCACGTAGAATAGTGGTTCTTCCTGTCCTAGTTGCTTCTAGCTGCTTTCCAGCCACTAGCGGTGAAGGACATTTTCCCACTTGTCACCTGTGTAGGGTGGTTAAATAACCATCCTCAATACATTTGAAACTACCCAAGATGGCAAGCCCGTGTAACTTGTATATGGATTAAAAATACAAGTTAAAAAGCACAAGAAAAGAATCATTCCTAACATTATCCCCTAAAAACCTGTTAACATTTTGGTCTGTCCTCTTCTAGTCTCTTCCCTCTTCTGTGCATCTTCACATGGATCCACAAATGGGCTAATTTTGCTTGTTTATTTTGTTTAAAAATATTTTAAACTGTCCTACTGTAAACATGAACTACATTTTAAACGAAAAAATTATTCATAACTTTAATTCAAATCCTTTGAAATGTCTTTAAAATATTCCCGTCATAAACATCAAATAAGAGGTCACAATGCACGGACTGTTGGTCGTACATGTGTAATGTGTTTTACCCAATCACCGTACACTGTTAAGATCTACTCATAATTAAATGTTGTGTAATATCTTAAATCATTGAATTATGCTTAATTTTTACTAGTGAACCATACATGTTAGCTTTTTCTTTTAAATATTATTCTTATGTTTAGAAAGACACTCTTTGTGATGAACTGTTTCCATAGCTAAATCCTTGTGGATTTTTTATGTAATGATAGTTATTTCTTAAGCTTAAATTCCAAAAGTGGAATTTCAGTTTGGGGAAAAGGTATGTAAAACTTAAAAACAATTAAAAATACTTATATTTAAACTGCCTTTAAAAATGTTATATCATTGTACATGCCACCTGGAGTATGAGTACATCGTGTGCTCATGTTTCATTTTCGCTCACCAGTACTCAACATTATGTTTTCTTATCATCTTTGACAGTTTAACAAGGGGACAAACACTAATTGTTTAAGTCAGCATTCATCAATAAATAGGATACAATCTATTAAAAGAAGTTATATATGAAATTCTGCATATTGATTACTATTAGTCTTTGGTTAACTCTCACATGCCTATAGGATGCTCTTTTCTGCAGATTGTTTGCTCATAAATAGGCTGACTAGACTCCAGTGGATGAACTGCATCAAGGGACATCTGGGTACAAAAGCTTGACTGGATAAGCCTTAACATATATGACAGAATGCATGAAATCCAGTGGTGGGTTATGGAGGGATGTGGATGAGGGGTCTAAATATGACTAAAACATATTGTATGAAATGCATGAAAATTCAGTAAAAATATACATAAAAAGATCATACAATCATTTTCAGTATAAGAAGTCTTATGTTGAACATCATATACCATGCCGATGGCCAAATTCAAATCTCAGTCAACCACTCAGCTCAATCAGGAAGTTTGGCTTCAAGAAGAAACTTGTAAAATAGAACAACAAAAGGTGACTCCTTCAAAATGGACACATCCCTGTCGTGGGATTCCATTATTGTTCATCATGTTGCAAGCAAAACTGCAAATTCCAATGTGATCTAGTGGTGATCACCATGTATGCCATACTTTGGGCACCATCGGTTTTGATGCTCTAATCCTAAGCAAAAGGATGGTAGTGGTCACATTTGACTAGCAAACCTGCTTCTCTCCCACATACAGCAAATACTTCCAGGATTACAAGTCTTGTAAATCACGCAAAAATATCCCATTTTAGATTTCCTGAGACACCGAGAACTGTGAAGTTAAAATTACAACTTTTGGAATAAGCTATTAAATCAAATCTCAATCTATGGCCTTGGATTTTTTAACAAAATTGACTCAAAGGAGTTTACAAAAAGAAAAGGCATATGCAAATTCAATTGTAAAACGTGAACTATGCTTTTTGAATAACATGTGCAGTTCATAAACATAAATTGTATCTATATTCCATCCGTTGATAATGGGTTCGAGTCATCTGTTATTCTTTCACCTTCCATGGTTTAACAAACAGCATTTGTCATTTACTCCCTGAAATTAAAAGACACTCACAGTGATTTCCCACCCTGCCTTTGATAAAGACTCTGCCCTTCTAGTTCATTTAACATGAAATAACAGATTTGTGTTGATGATGCTTTTATTCTTGATAGTGAGAGAACTTGTTACTGAAAAATTAGCTACTCAGCCTCAAGCTATCTCTAACATTCCAGTTCCTGAATAGAAAAGGGGAGAAGGGAGCAGATGGAAGCAAACAAAAATCATATTAATAATACATAACAAAGTGCTGCTACAAATGATATCTCAGTAGAGGAAAACAATGGGAAAACTGCAGTTTTCACTAGATCTTGATGTATTTATCAGTCTCTAATGCTCCCATCTTCAAGCAGCTCTCTTTTATTGACACGGCAACACAAATTGCAGAAGTAAATTGAATCATGGACTCAGAATGTAAAAATCAATGAGAAATAATTTTGTAGCACTAAAGTGAATAGTGTAATGCTAGGTATTCATTTAATTAACCATGAGCCTTTCCACATAATGCACAGTCATTGCCAGCTTTTCAGCTCATAGTTGTTCCAGGAATAATGGGTTTGGGATTCATCTTTAGAAAACCTGCATTAATATTTGAAAGCGTTTAAATCCATTAGTGGGTCATCTGAACACTGCAGGTCACTTTTACATTGCTAATTGAAACAATAGTAATGGGTTATAATCTACTGTCTAATAATGCCTGAAGTGTTTTACCGCTTTTATATCTGCAGATTCCAGGAAATATGTAAATTTGTTGCTGAACTGTTATAAAAATATGGAAATTTAAGCTGCAGACATCAAAGTATTTTTTCTGAAGAAAAAAAAAACAGCGTTAATAAACTGAAGAGTTACACTACATTCTGGTGTCAGGATAAATTCCTTACTCTAGACCTTCCCCTCTTCTCCCTGCTCTGGGCAGAGCATCTGGTACTCACATTTTGCACGTTGCCATTAGGAGAAAGTGAATATCATTAAACCAGTGAGTAAGCAATCATGCCATTGTTTCCATATGCAAGCCATACATTGACTTAGCCTGCTGGGTCTGCCTGTCGTTATTTTATTTATTTATTTTGCCCTACATGGATTTATGCAAGCATTTTATTTTTCGTGGAGATTTTCAACATATATCAACATTTGTTTGGATGGGGGCAGTACATGTGACAGCAACTCTAGCATACAAAATGAGAATATGATTTCAGTGTGAAAACATACATGTGTGCAAATACACACATAAAAGGAAATAAATGAGAAAGAGGGGTAGCTTTCTGAATCCTCCTTGTAAATGGAATGTCATACAAATTGATACTTAACCAGCATTTTCTCTTTTAATTAAACGTGCATCTCGCGCACTTACCTGCATCTTGCTATGGTTAATTACAGTCTGATTGTGCAGAAAATCCAGAAAGTTGCATCTCATTATAATAAAGAAATGCTTTGGCACAGGTAGAAATTGTGTGTGTATGCATACTCATTTTTGACTAATGGAATATGATTTCAGAAGGACTTTGTATTGAGGCTCAAAAGAAACTGAAGACTTAAATACATTCAACCTTTACAGTTACACCATGATCGCATCAGTAAATTTGGAGATGACTACAGGAGCCATCATGGAAGGTGCTGAGTTTGGTTCAATATGAAGTAGAGCCACACTACAATTTCTCTCTTCCATCATATTCACAAATGTGTTTACATCTGAGGAAGATATTAAAACTTGACATCAAAATTCTGGTCTTATCCACAGGAAACTGATGGAAGAACATGCAAGCACGCGGATAGGAATTGCATAAACAGGGTAGACAAACCCAAGCAATGATTATACTGTCTGTAGAATTCAAATGAAACATTCTAATGATGTTAATGGGGTTTGATAGAAAAGGAGCCAAACATTACTCGGTTTCTGACAAAAAGAAAGACAAAGAGTTGGAGATGTGCAAAGAAAATTAGCAAAGGGAAACCTGACCTTGTAAAGTGCTGGCTGAAACCTCCCCCATCCCATGTTTCCCACTTTCTTTCACACATCTTTGAAGTCAGGAAGCATCCCTGCACTTGAATCAACAGTACAGGGCACAGAAAAAGAAGAAACAATGACCTCACAAAACAAGTTATCTGAGGAAGACAAGTATCATTAGCTTATAATTCAATAAATAGCCTCCTCAAAGATACTTTTCACTTTCTATCAGCTAAGGGAATTGGCGAAAGGATTGGGAAGTGTACTCAGCAATGAGAACCCTGTTGTGATTAAACGGTATGACAAATTGGGCTTTGTGTACCCAGTTATAGCTGTCCTGAGTTTTAGTGTGGCCACAATAGAGATAGACACTTTAGAGTTAAAAGAAAATCCCACAATAATATCACATATCCAGTGAACCAAGAAATCCTACGTGTAGGTCAGAAATCTCTTTCCCCCTCTGGGAGTTCCTGTGGCTTTATCCTTCTTCTCTGGCTGTGTTATGATGATACTACACACATGGAAGGCCACGAAATCACATTCTTGCTTCCTCTTTGGGCAAATCTTAGTAAATGTTGCCCCAGAGATAAGAACTTAAATAACTGAACCTATTTCCCTTTCACTGTTCTCTGTTGTAAAGATAATGCTTTTAATTTTTTTAGACTTTCCTAGAATTCCATGCTATGAGACTAACTTCCGGTCAGGAATAAAAATTTGTCTTGACTTGTCAACCAAGAACATATCACTTTCCGTTAAGACGTTAGTCATCTTGCTTTTTCTTTTAACCAAACTAGTGGTGTACATTCGAGATGTAAAGGAAGCTCTTTAATGTGAGAGCTCTTCTAGTTCTAGGTTGCCGATAATTTCCTTTTAGTGCATTGAAAGAACATTCATTTGGGAAACCCAATTCCTTCCCATAACTTAAGACATCCATTAATGGTCTACCATTCATTGGTTCACTGCTGTTAGCAAGGGAACGCCTGACCTTGCTTCCATGAGTAAGGAAACAAGTCTCTCCATTTTGCTGTAAGCTCTTTGCTCTGTGGTTCAGTGACCTAACCCACCCTGTCCTTTCTGGATTAATCCATTTAACATGTTTTCCTATTCAAAAGGGTTGTGACTGCCCTTTTTGGTGAAATGATAAAGCCAGCACTTTGCCTAAAATGTGACACCCTTCTTTCATTCTTCCCATTGTAGCTGACTGCTCTATTTATTTATTTGAATTTATCAACTTAATTTGTTGATTCATTTCTTCAATCAGTAAATGAAACTTATTGCTTACTCTTTGGAGAAGGTTTTAGGAACCTACTGTAGGCAGGTGCTTATGTGTTGTTTATTCAAATTGCCTTTGTTTTATTGTAAGAATATACAAGTGAAGACATGCAGGCATTGTGCACATGAAGACGTGCACACAATTAGGTGCACGTAGATATTCACATGCACACATGCACATAGACTTGAACACACACACACACACACACACACACACACATACCCTTTAACCCATAACATTCCAATTTTATTATTAACGAAAGAGTAAGATGATTTGTACAGGTAACCTTGTTTAATTTTTGGTAACTTTTAAGACTCTCATTCTTCTGGTCTCAGTTGTGTCACCCAAAAGCACAGTAACTCATCTCACTTTACCTGAAAAGTAGCAGTTCCCAGCAGGGAAGACTCGGTCCTCAGGTGGTTGCATGGCTTTGAGAGGGGTGGATGTGAAACCTGAAAGATGCAGCTCTTCCCTAGGGTTAGCCTACAGTCAGTGAACACCAGCTCCAATAATCAGGCAAAATATCTTCCAATGATCCTGTTTTATGAAAGAACACAATTATCCCTTCTACAGAAGGAAACAAGTAGAGAAAATATAAATTCATCTTGCAAATAATTCTTAATGTAGTTATTGCCTAAATATTAACAACAATAACTTCTAATGTTTAAGAGTACCTATGGAATTTGCCAGATACTGTTCATGGCTCTGAAATTTGGATATTCTTGAAAACCTATAGGAGGCCAGTCTTTATATGGCATAAGTCTATTTGGATCATAAAGTGTAATGAGTCATATTCTAAAAGATACAATATTAATTCATCCATCCCAACAGTTCTATGAGGCCTTAATCTCAATGTTTTATTACTCCTCAAGGGAAAGTGCCTCTTGGTTTTCTTTTCCTGACTGTGTGGCCCTACATACTGATCTTTCTTGCTCTACTTCTGGTTAAGCTGACGTTAATGGACACCACTCAATTCTGATTATGGCATCTGCAATGGGATCTCCATACGCTGTCTTCTTAGTGTCATTGCTTGTTTTTAGAACTATTCTCAAACCCTACAGCATTCAATGCTAGAAATGATTTAATGGTATGGTTCAATCTATTACCATTGAGTATTGATTTCACAAATTGCACCCATAATAGGAAATTGAATTATGCAACTGGGAGACTGTTGAGAAAAATCAGACATGACTTTGTCTTTCTAAAGAAGCTGATACATAATTTAACCTCAAAACATTTTTTTGTTTTATGTAGTTTTCTATATTTAAATCAGATGTTATATTGGAGCTGATAGATTCATAAATGGGTAAAAAATAAAATAATAAATAAATATTGTTCCAAATAAAATATTATTCCAAATAGTAAATAAAGTAAGCATGTTTTCATCATATTGCCATTCTCACATTCATTTCCAGAAGACAAAAATCTCATATAAATAGAATTAATGGATATAGTTCTACTAATTCAACTTCATATTCAGTGATACCATTGCTTCATTATATCTAATGGCATAACAAGCTTATTGTAATTATTTAAAGCACAAACACGACAGTTTTGACCATGAATGTGACTGCCATCCAATAATGCAATTCATTAGTGAGTTGAGGTTAATATAATTACTAGTTTGACAATAAAGACCACTTGAATGTCCTTGTTTCTTTATCAGAGGAAGACAAGTATCATTAGTTTATAATTCAATAAATAGCTTCCTCAAAGATACTTTTTATTTTCTATCAGCTAAGGGAATTGGCAAAGGGATTGGTGAAGTAAGAACAAGTCTTTGAGCAGAGAGAGAGAGAGAGAGAGAGAGGGTTCCATGATCAATCTGAAACAACTACAATAGGTTATGAAAAATAAACTATATATTTGTGTTCGTTCCACATAGAAGTCAAAAGTAAGAATGCATTAAATTGATTTAAAGAAAAAAGTCACCATCTTACTTGAAAACACCTAGAAGACATCATCTTTTAGCTATTGGCTTTCCTGCAAACCAAACTTCTAAACATAGAACCTGTTTCTTTATGAGTGACAACTTAAAATGGAAGAACTCATGGATAGATTGGAAAATATCAGTAATGTCAAATTATTCATTAACAATTATTAAAGGGATTATGTTGCTATTTATGGCATAGAAATGCAACTTTGTCATCAAGAAGCCACCTGTTGTCTATATATCCATGCACATCTCTTTTCTCATTGTAATCATTTATAGATGTCCTTCGAAGAATGGGGAGAGAGATGAAGGAACCAATCATTCTATATCATTCAGGTAAATAATTTACTTACTCAATTTAAATGAACCACACTGAATAATATGAATTATTTAAGAGTTATTATGTACAGTTCAGTGTGTTATACCTTGGTGCAGAAAATTCTTGGCCACAGTGCCTCAGTGGTTTCAAAGAGTTTAATGCCCTATTTAAGTAGGAAGAAGTTTTTACACTGGAAGATGTAGATTCACAGGTCATAACCACAAGATGGCCATTAGTGTAAATATAGATCAAGCATTTTCCTGTCAACTGGTGAGAGTTTAATCACTTTTGTTTATCATGATGATATTTTTCAGTGTCTTTCCTATGCTGTGGCACATCCTCAGTAGATATATAACTTGAATGTATTCATTCATGTAAAAATATTTCCTACATACCTAACATTGTGCTGGGAAATAAATGCTAGAAATAAAGACAGGTATCTCACTTTCAAGAATCTTGCATTCTGTTGAGAGATTAGTAGCAAATTCATACAAAGTTAAAATAGTATAATTATGGAAAAGGAAGATGGCTCAGTGGATAAAGCACTTGCCCCTCAAGCTTAGGAACCAAAATTTGGTTCCTCAGAACCCTCAAAGCTGGGTCACATAATCCCAGCACTCAGAAGACGGAGAGAAGGGGCCTCTTCAAAGGAAGCTGCCTTAAATAGATTACCTAGAATAGGCAGAATTCAACAAGAAATCCTGCCTCATAAAATAAAAAGTGGAGCATGACTGAAGAAAACACACGAGACCCAAAATTTAGGTCTCTACACACAGATGTACACATATGCACATGCACTTGCAGCCACATGTGCTCACACAGATAAGAAGACACATACAGACATGCACATCAGACAAAAGTATACATGCAAAAACTACTTTAATAAAAATAATAATTAATTCAATCCACTGAAGCTGAATTTGTGGCATCTTTTCCTGTGTGGCCTGACTTGGACAGGAACCACCAACTACTGCTGTAAATCTTCAGGATATGATGATGTTATAAGGCAAAGGTCCACCACAGAAGTGTTTGAGGGTATCTCCAAACTATTTTTAAAAGATGACTAGTAAGATTATCTTCCCACTAAACATCAAAAATATATTTTTTTAAAATTGGGACAAGGAGATGGTCAGAGAGTTCTCTAGAGATTAAGTACAAATGACTGAGAAATACTTTTTAAAATGTTCAACATCTTGGTCATCAGGAAAATAAATATTAAAACCACTTTACGATTTCATCTTACCCAACTCAAAAGAGCTAACATCCAAAATACAAACAAATGACAAATGCTGTGGAGAAGGGGAAAGCATATTCACTGCTGGTGTACACTGGGTCAGCCACTATGGAAATCAATGTGGAGTTTCTACAAAAAGCCAGAAAGTGATCAACCATTTGATCCAGTCATACCACTTTTGGGCATACACTTAAAGGACTCTATACCCTACTACAGAGATACATGCTCATTTGTGTTCATTGTTGCCATTTTCATAATAGCCAGAAACTGGAAACAACCTAGATGTCCATCAACTGATGAGTAGATGATGAAAGTGTGGTATATACACACAGTGGAATATTCAGCTCTTAAAAATAACAAAACCATGAAATTTGCAAATAAATGGATAGATCTGGATACAACCATCCTGACTGAGGTTAACTCAGACCCAGAGAGACAAACATCTATGTTCTCTCTCATAGCTGGATGCTAACTTTGAAATCTTAGATACACATGTATCAATTTGAAAATCCAAAGAGCTCAAGAAACTAATAAAAATCCACAGGTGAGCAGGGGAGGCTTCCTGAGAGGTGAACCAGAATGCAGGGATAGAGAGGGGGAAATAGAAATCATAGAACTGGAAGGATTATATGGGATGGGGAATAAGAAGGCAGGGCAGAAGAGAGAGTGTGGGGAAGAATAACTGACACTAAAAGCCTTTAGGAAAAATCATATGGAAACCTACCACTATAGAAGCCATTTAAAATATATACATAAACATTATGAAAAGAGATTAAAAGGAGTTACCTTATAACAGGGGTCAAAGTCCCTATTAGACCCCACAGACTAGCAAAGCTAAAGCCCAATGCCAGGAATGAGCCCCCTCTTTTGTGCTGCCTATGAGGTGTTCCATAGACCCTCAAACAATACTGATCATTGCCCCTGTTCTTGGTTGCCTTCTAGACCTGGATGGTAAGATCCTATTGCTGAAGAGACTATGTGCATGAACTGTAGAACAAACAAGGAGAAATCAAGCTAGTGCTGACCTCAGAGCTTATCTCTACTGGCTAGCACTCATAGTGCTGGAAGGTGTTATGCAAGCTCCCTAAAGAGAAAATTCAGCATGATCACTACCTAACTGTGAATCCTGCAAGCTATAACAACTGTTTTGGCAAGATATGACCATTTGGCACAAATATTATGAAAATAACCAACTATTTTCCCTTCACAGGATGGAACCTGTACCTGACATTGGTATCAGATTTAAGAACCTGAGGTTAGAGAGCCTACAGCCCATGGGAGAGAGCCTAATATAATTATTCTGCTAAATAGATATAATATTGAACTGATTTCTAATGACTTATTGTTATACCCATAGATCAATGCATCTCTCAGCTTTCACCAAAGAAACCTCTTTAGACAGCAGATGGCAGTTAACACAGAGACCCACAACTGGAAAATGTGCACAGAATTTGAGGCTTCAGATTTCTTATCCCTGAATAGGATGCCTATATCAAACTTCTGCCTCCCAAGGCTCAGGGATTATTGCAGAACAATAATGGAAGGGTTATAAGAGTCAGAGGAGGTGGATGACTACAAGGAAACAGAATTTTCCAGACAGCTGGTTGGTCACTCACAGCAATAGTGACAGTGTGCACAAGTCCCATGTAAGTTCACGCCAGACAAAATTCCAGCATAGATGTGAGGAAGTGGGAAGAAACCTCTGCCTGACAAACTACTGACAACTAATGACTCCTAGAAAAGGGAAACTCAGTCTCATTTAAGGGGGAGACTCTTGATAGAATGATAGGATGGCTAGGCTCCAGTGAGTGAACCCACACCAAAGGGCTTCTGGGGATACAAAAAAGGCATATATATATGAAATTTGGTCGGGCAGTTATTAGGGGTGCAGGGATCTAAATATGATCAAATTATATAGAGAGTGTATGAAATTAGAAAACAATCAATTTTAAAAAAGAAAAACGATTATCTTCCCCTTTAATTTTGTTTCTGTTTTCCTAAGAAAAGACATGTCATTTTTCAGGCACATAAATGTCATCCTGCTTCACTTGATTTGAAATGTGGCCAAATGGAAGGTTGGTACAGATATCTAAGATGAAAGATTCCCCATTGCTTAGAATTCCCTTTACCTGCCTCTGCCTGGACACAGATGAAGTCCACACAACCTAAGATTCTGGTCTGAACTGCTGGCCTTCCCAACTCAGAGAAGTGCAAGCTGAAGCACAATCTATGCCCAGCTCTGAGACCTCTGGAGAAAAGTTTCCCCTTTGAGCCTTTTCAGCTCCATTTCTGTCTCCTTTGGTAACAATTCTGAGAAAGGATCAGCTTCAGCTGTGCAAGATGCTGGCCAAAATTTCAGAAACCCTGGAACCAATTTATTCCATCTGGAAATTAGTTTCAGCTTTTATTGCTGCAGAATTGAGTCCAAACCAGACCCAGTTTCCAAAAGGAGAGCCTTGCTCCTTTACTGTCAAGAGTTTTCTCTCTTCTAAAGTGCACTCATTTAAATGATTTAAATGGCGACCAGCATCAAAGGTCTGTGTCTAGTTTACACCAACCACATTTCCCTGTATAGTCTTTCACCCATGTTGTTTCTTTACATGAACATAAAAATATTCTACACTCGATGATTTAAAAAGGAAGAATCTGAAGAATTTATACTGCTCTTCTCTAATGTATATTTTACTCGATTTTTTTCTCATGTCAGATAGTGGCTCAATTGCTTTCCTAGAATAGCAGCTGATGGATTGATTAATCTATTTATCCATGTATATAAATCAAAATATTAGCAGTTAAGTCTGAATAAAACCATAGCCTCCAAAAATCTACTTCTACAAACACATCAAAATGACGTAAAATTGAACGATTTCAACAGCCTTATGCATAAGATTTCTTTGTTTCAGTCCATCTGCTACTGATTAAACATTTTATATTTCCATTGTGATTAATTATGCTATTTATATACTTGAAAATGATTTGTTTGGAAAGGTATGGCTAGTGTAAGTCTTTCATTTCTGAGAATGACAGCCCTTCAAAAAGTAGAGCAACACTGTGCACTCAGGAAATTTGCCATCTGCTTTCTTATGCTCTCATAACAAATTACAAACCTATAGCAAAACAGAATTGAAGAGAAAATAGAGTATAAATAATGGTAATGACATTCATTTGAGATGTTCAAATGTATCCATTTTTAATTAAGCCAAGATACTCTCTTGGTCCCCAAAGAACATTGTACTGCTTCATTGTCATCTACCTTCGGATTTACAGTTAAATTGTCAAATGGCCGGATATTTTTCAACCTGGTCTAGAAGATACTCTTAATTCATTGTGATCTAAGTTGAGTTTTCTGCATGTTAGCACAGACCTAGATGGTCTGTACCAGGCCCAGGCATGTCTTAATCCTATAAAGTGAGCTGGATTTACATAATAATCAATATAACTGAGGAACGTGCTCTAAAAAGTGTGCAATGGGTGAGATGGCTCAGTGGTAAAGGCACATGCTGCCAAGCCTGATGACCTAAATTCCATCCCCAGAACCCACAATGTGGAGAGACTCCACTCCCGCAATGAATGAATAAATGTTACAGAGAGAGACAGAGAGAGAGGTGGAACAGACCGTTTCCAGCATGAATGTTTGTTCGTGTAAATAGACTTGTGCCAGCAGTTTCCACCATGTGAAACAACTATTGTTGCATTTTTTACATGGCCAAAGCAGCATCTGAAACCACAGCCTGACCAATCTGCTCTTAGCAAAATTTTGTAAATGAAAATAAAATTACTCTCACAGTAAAATAAACATGCCAAATACTAGAGCATGATGTTTTCTTTGAATGTTCATTATCTATGCCCAGCAAGAAAGAGTCTCCCAGGCCCTCCTCCAGAAGGCAGTTCACAAGGGTAGCTGTCTTGGCTTGCTTTCTCTCTGTTCCTCTTTTTGAGTCAATACCCTCCTCATTAGCACACCAGAGGTTTTAGGAGCTGCACACACTGCACACAGTTGTTTGCTCCATGTTTCTTTGACTGTCTTCCTTCTGTTTTCTCCGTCCCCACTGAAAGCCATGCTATGACTTCTAGCATCTCTATTAAGTAGTGAGCCGCATGGACATGATTAACTTTTGAACTGCAAAACTGAAAACACTCTCTTGCGCACTGTGGAAATGAAACGTGTCATGTAGCAAACAGGTTCCCTTGGTAGAGTATACAACAAGGAAGAAAAATCATTGGCTGCGATTTCAGTTTTCTTGTTATCACTGTAGATCAAAAGGATGTGATCATCCCTTCTGATAGCTATTTCTCCCCCCTTGGTAAACAGCCTCTGAGTGAGTTCGTTAAATATTTAAACAGCCCTGGTATCTATTAATGTTATCAGACACATGAAATATGTCTGATGGATTTATTCTGCCGTTAAGGAACCATACCCCAGTGTCCCTCCTGGGACGGAGCTCCAGCTGTTTAAACTATAATTCCATCACTAGGAGGCATGGTGCAAGCTCTGACCTCTTAGAAACGGACTCGTTGCTACTCAGCCTATAAATTGCAAATGAAACCTTTCTGTAATAATGTTAAAATATGCATGCATAGGAATTAAGGAACTTGGGGTCACCAGCAAAGCCTGATGTGTTTTCTGTAACCTCTAAACAGCTGGTAGAAGAATCCAATAAATCAATGCTTGGAAGATTAGTGATCAGGGAGTATATAAGTCTTTTTAAGGTTCTTCTACCTTAGTTGATAGAATCTGAATCAATAATTTAAAGCTTTTATGTTTTTTTTAAATCCTATTATTGTTTGATTTTGTTTCTAAAGATGAAAAATCAGACTAATTCTTATCCTTCATAACATCAACCTAATATGAGATTATGCATGAAGTCCTTCCATCTAGAAGGTAATTTTTGGTTCCCTTTTACCTACTTGAAGCTTAAAACAACTTTCACAAGTAAGATAAAAGGTATCTTCTTAACCTCCCACAAGGAAGGAAGATATATTTTAGTTCACTGGTGAGAGGCATTCATGGCAATATTGGTGTGTTAACTTTATGTTAACTTGATATGAAATTTCTTGAATGACATAAGAATTACCAATAAAGCCAGATAACACCATTTCCTAGAATTTAGTTTCAAGACTCTGAATTGGAAGACCTGAACTAATTATCGTAAGAAATTTGTTGTTCTTCTTGAGATCTTCTCACAGGTAGAAATCCACTGCCTGAAGCAGAAGTTAAATTTTAGGAGTATTCCACGTGAAGCATGTACAACCAGTGTTGCCGAGTGCTACAGACTAACTGGCAAAAGACAAAACTCTAATAAATACAGTAACTATATTCACAGAATAAAGAAGTCAAAAGATGTGACACAAGAATGATAGGCTAAATAAAACGGGATAGCAATGGCAACCAGGGGACAAGCATACATTTGATTACTAGGGGAAAATTCTGTAGAAAAATAGCAACTTGGGGTTGGGAAAAGGCAAAGAAAATAAGCAGCGGACATTTCTCATAACACACTGAGGCTCAGTGAATTCACTTTAGCCTTTGTGCATCCTGTGGTCTGTGAAGTAGGCTAATGCTAAAAAGCCGCCATAAGATCAAGATTATTTTTTGCTTCCCTGCCTTATGCTGGAATAAAAACAAAGGGGATCCATGACGGAGGCGATGAACAGAAACTCCCTTGGCTACATGTAAAAACACCTTCTGTAGCTCTATCAGCCTTTCCTGGACAGACATGGGTCGTACAAATCACTTTTCATCTCTAACTAAGAAGTACTTCTGCATTACTAGGCCGCAGTCAGACCAAAGAGTTGAGAGTCATTAGGCTATCAAATAAACAACTCCAACAATACGCAAGGAGTGAATGTGACAGAACTCCTCCATGATGAGGTAGACAGATTTTAATGGACTTCAAGCTTACTATGGATCAACTATTCGGATTGTAAAATAACAGTCTTATTTTTCTTTGGCCCACTCAGACACTAGTCCAATCTGGATGATAATCTGGCCTATATAATGCTTTAGTAACTGACACTAATCTTCGAATATCATTGTCTGAGTAACCTACTGCCCTTTGCAAAGGATGGACCATGCCATAGAAGCAAGGGAGAAAGAGACCTGTAGTGATATCAAACAATCAGACAGTTCAGCACACAGGTATTCTGTAGGTGAATTCCACTGGATTGGGAATAGGCATGGACTTGAGAGGGGATTAGATTTGAACTGTGTGGCACAGATTAACATAATTATGCTAGTTGGGGAGATGCTAAAAAGGAATCAATTACAACTGAACATAAAGAAAAGTTTATTAACAAGTATAGGCATTTGAACAATAATAGGTTGCCTATGGATGCTAAGATCTCTAATACAGGAAGTACAGATTGTAAAATGATTTGGTGAAATATTCATAAATGAAAAAAGAGATCAGGTAAAGAGATATGTACACTCTCAGATTCAATAGCTCCACAGTCTTTTAAAGGATCTTCTGGAATTCATAAATGATAAGTATCTAAAAGAGAAATGACACAAAGAAGGTTCTAAGGCAACCTTTCCAAAGTAGAAATGCCTACCTTTTCCACTGTTCAAAAACAATATTCTCACAAATTTAGCAAGTCCAATTCAGTGTCCGCATTTACAGATCAACACTTCAAGCAATTAAAACAGTGTTTGAATTTCACTAGAGCTTTGGAAGAAAAAAGATATATTTAGTGGTTATTAACCCAGTACTTATCCTTGCATTGCACAAAGTACCTCTTTTCCTGAAGAATCCTCCTGCAGAGAATTCCCAGGCTGGTACAGGGCAGCTGCTTTTCAATTGGCATCCAAACCAAAGGGCATAGCCAATAATAACTTGCAGTTAAAGATGCTGCAGGAGAAAGATGGTAGTCATTTAAAATAATTTCTTCTGCTGGAATTTTTTCCTTTTCATTTTTAATTACTTAAGGGTCAGTTCACCTAAAATTCTGGGATGAACTCCTTTAAACAACTTTTTTTTTTTCGCCAAAAGGATCAAGGTGTAGCACAAAGTGATTTGAGTACTCCTTCATGGGACATAAGCTTTAGGGAACTAAAGATAGGTTAATTCCATGCCTGATTCATTCCATGGGCCATTTAACGAGAGTCTCTGGAATTGTTCAGCCAGTAATGAACTCCCTGGATCCGAAGGTAATCACTGCTGCAATTATTAAAATTTACACCAGAATTCTATTACCCTTTCTACGGATAAGTGTCTTGTATTAAGTAGTCTAGAAGAAATGCATGAACTGGTTCAATAACACCAGAAATCTCTCTATCTGATCCTTCTTATTCATTCATCTCTAACACTAAAAATAAGACTATGTTAGTTGTAGGAAAATATATCTTATTTCTTTATAGCAAGTTAGAATTAAATCTTCTTCCTTGTATATTAGATTGTGTAATTCCCATAATGCACATTCCTTTCATTATTGAAAATAACAAAAAATTATCCTTGTATTTCATAGCTACGTCTCAAACACTCTTCTCCACCGTCTTCATGCATTATCTCCTTTGATATAGTAACCACCATGAGCTAAATGTTACTATTGTTCTCATTGTATAAACAGATAAATAAGCAGAGATTGAAACATTAGGGGTGTCACTATTATAGATAGACTCAAAGAGTTGGCGATGAGAGCAGCATTTGAATTCAAGGATGACTTTACCTCCTACTGCTCTGTGTGCCACAATCACCTCTGGTCTCCACTGTGTCTTTATGGTGTCTTTGGTCCATGGATTCTGTCATAGTTAAAGAGAGGTTTTGAGAAGAAGCATGACAGTGTTTGTTTATCATAAAGGCAATCTTATAATTTTCTAACAAAGGTATTTCAAAAATTCTTTAGCTATTTTAAAGCTAAGGATAGCTGTTATTATTACAGAAACAAACAGTGAAAAATTCAGTGGGACAACAAATTCAGTCTGTATCTTAATTCAACAGAGACTATCCAAATATCAGCCCTGAGCAAGAGCCAAATGTAATTTGAATAATATTGTACAGTTATTTTATTACTAATTCAGAAATCAATTAATTGCCAAATGGCATTAAAATGTGATTGTAAACTGTAAACTTCGTGCTTCATGGTATGCAACATTTGCTAGCATACCAAAGTATGTTTATCTCTTGAGTACTTATGCAAACAATTCAAGCACAAGACCCCTTTATTGTAAGTGGGCTGATGACTAACCAGTTCATAGAATAGCAAAAAGCATGAAAATTGTCTGTAAAATTTAATTCTTCCTTTTATGCTACTGTTAGAAAAGAATAAAATGTGTTCAAGAGATTCTAAGGCTATTTTAAAACAATTCCTAATTATCACAGAAAGATACTTCCTATACAAGTTTCAACCACTTTGTTCTTATTTGTAGGCAAAGGCAGGGGAAAATCAATTTCCCTTAGTATTTGTTCATTTAAAAAAGGAAACATTATCACTGCAGTCATTCGGCAAGTCTACCCAAATTGAGAGACGCCAAGCACATTTTCTTTCCACCGATTGCTTCAAATTATTTTTTAAACATTTTGGGTTTAAGGAAACTCAAAACACATTTTCAAAGTTCTCTTTTCCTTTCAAATTCATGTGTTTGGTAAAAGAAATTCAATCCATATGTTTCTCATTCATTTTGAGTTAACTCATTAAATTGTTGATTTTTTAAAAATCTATTTGATGTCCAAAAGCTTTTTGACGGTTGTGATTTTTTTTCCTCTGAAATAGCATTTTGTGTCTTTTCATGTGCAAACAAACATGGATCTTAAAGATTCATGCTCCATATACCAAGGAACTGAATAGGTGCTAGCTCGTTCCAAATCATTTCCGTCACCCAGGGGGGAATTCTGACATGCATAATAGCTCAGAGAATTCAGGTTGGTTATTATTTATACTACTTTCTTTTCAAACACAATGTGAGTCATGCTGGGGGTATATTTTATGGAATCTAAAAATATTTAAATTATATCTGATTTCACTTCTTCCTCACATAAAATCAACAAAATGGGGACACTGCCCACACTGAAGATGAAAAGCGGAAAGACATTGTTACTCTCCCAATAACAATCCTATTGCTAATATACTAGCTCCAAAATTAGAATTGAAGCATATCTTGTTTAGGAAATGTCTACATGGATCTTTATGTTTTACATGTAATTTAGAGGACAAAGAAAACCAGATTTTTTAGAGGCTGTAATGTATATGGGAGAAATACATACATTTGCTTTGCTTTGATTTTCTTAAGATTGAACTGGAAGTAAGAGAATGCTAAGTTGGTCTGCCCATATGATTAAAATCCTCTAACCCAAGGCAATGTGCCTGTCACCAGACACCATTGGTTTTTAACACTCCCACTAAAAGAAAGGCTACCAGATGAAGTCCCAATGAGTTATTTCCCAAGAACAGTGAAAGAGTAAAGAAAAAAGGATTTCACACATCTTGTGAGACCTTAGACTTCCCTGAAGTCCCACAGGGAGTTTGTGTCCATCATCTCATGGTCAGAAGAACATATTCTTTTCTTGCCATGAAACATCACTGAAAATGTTTCAATGTACAATGTCTGCCAGGTATAAAATTTGCAAAACAAATACCCAAAGAAGCCCAGCAAATTGATCTTAGGTTAATAGGTGGATGCTTACATTGCCAGTGTTTTTATGGAAAATAATATATCCTTACTTTGGAACCCCTAAAGGCTTCTTGAAACATATGAACAGCATGTAATATGAAAAGTCAGGAAACTTGAGTGCTTTGTTCAACATAGAATATTAAGTCAAAGGAAATGTTTCTCCCTGGTTTCCAGAGAAGTCCTCAACTGTTATGCTAGAGAAGTGGCCCAGAAGGAAATGATGCCCATTCCTCATACAGGAAAACTCTGGGAAAGAGGATTATCAAAATTCCTCTTACATCAATGAAGCAGTGCCCCTAAAAGAGAAGTGTTTCATGGTCCTTCCTTTCACTGGACACAAGTCAACCTCTCCTGGTTATTCATTTTTCTTATTGGGTCTTTTTATATTATCATGAGTTAAAAAAAATTAAAACCTATACATTTCATTTCAAGAATAAATAATATATCAGTTCTGGTTAGTTGATATTAATTCACATGCAAAAGACTTCTTGCAAGAAATAATACCAGGAAAACTTGCACCAACATGATCATACTTACACATATCTGTGTAGTAAAGCAGTTCGATACTGGACAAGACTCTTACCTGGAAGACTTTTCACAAGTTGAGACTAATAATTTCCACCTTTAAAAATGAGTCAAATCTATCTAAGTAGTCTGTCTTTTCTGATTTTGTATGTTGGGATTCAAAAAAATTAAAAGTGAAAAGGAATTACAAAATTCTGAGATATTTCTGCTCTTAAAATTAAAGCTGAAGATGGCAGGCATACCTCAGTGCAATAAATACCACACGGTGGCAAGTCCTTCCATGGATAACAGGTGCAGGACTGGTTCCCAACACAAGGTGCTTAAATATTATCTAGAGAGCTTTGAAAAATAGCGGTGCCTCTGTCCTATCCCGTATGACAATCTGTGGGATTGGTGCTCGCGTATAAGTATTTTTAAAGGTTCTCAGTAATTTATCATGTATAACCAAGTTTAAGAGTTTTCTCTCGGAGGATTTAATCCCACCTTGCGTTATAGATTAGGAGGGCTAAAAGTCAGAATGCGGTGAAGAAAGAAGAGATGAGGCTCCTGGAGTCACAACAGCTGCTATGTGTAAACAGTGATGTCTATACATGGACTCGTGCACACGCGCGCACACACACACAGACACATACACACACACACACACACCACATGTGTGCCACACACTGTGAGATGTAAAAGCAAATAAAAATAACTTTAAAATCAAGTTTCCTATTTCTAATCTCTGAAAGGAGAGCAATTTGTGTCTGGCCTGTTGTGATGTTTTCATTAAAACCGTGGGTGATAAGATGGAGTGAAATGACATTGTGGTAACCTTGAACAGAAGCTGCATTTACTGCCTTTCTGTCTTTATGACATTGACTTTTTTATTACGCACCTGAAATAAGGTCTTGGTGCCCTAGTATAAATGACATTGACATCAGTTAATTTCTTACACTCTCTGTGCTTATACAATTTCAAAAAATCTCCTCTAACAATTTAGTTAAACATTGAATAATTTGGCCAACAATAAAGGTCATCAGTCTGTTAAAAAGTAAGCAATCTTTTCTGAAAGACTAGGGTCTAAGATATTTTATCAATAAAAGTCATGAGACTGTGATAAAAAATTGAAATCTAATCATAAGTCTACAGGAATGATAATTAAACTAAGTTACAGTTAAAGAAGTTTCTTTTTAAAAATTTTCTATTCATTTATTTTATCTGATATGTAGAAGTATATTGTCTGAATGTATGCAAGTGCACCTGTTGTACAGTGCCCACAGAAGTCAGAAGAGGAGGTTGAATCTCCTGGAACTGGAGTTATGGATGGTTATTAGTCACCATATGAGTGTTGGGAATCAAACCCAGGTCCTCTGGAAGAGCACTCAGTGCTCTTAGTTGCAGAACACTCCTACCCCATAAATTTATATGAATATCTGTGTATAAACTGACTTTGTGTCAGTCACTGGTTTCTGTCTTGAATCAGTTCTCACGGTCTCCAGAGCTGCCAGGATATTTTCCTATTCATTTGAAATTACAAGTGACTGCTTTGTGGACATGGGTAACAGCTTAATATCCAAATCTTGGGATACAGCTCTAAGCATTTGTAGTATTGACTCCATCCTCATTCCTGAAATTTCTGCATACCATGAAAACTGAAGTTCTTTTATTGGCTGATTGTACTCCTTTGTGAAGGTTTTCCTCTCCAGAATGTGCCTTAAATGAAACCATCACAAAGTTTTCATCTTGAGTCCTCTTCTCCCCTCATGAGTCTTACTTTACCTGTTCTCTTATTCTCTTATTGCAACCCTGATTCCCAACTCATCTTCAGTCCTTATTCAATCTACAACTGCTGCTCCTTCTGTTCCTTATATCAGTGAGTAACATCAAGCCATCCTCCAGATATTGTCACCACAAGTCTTCAACACCTATCCTTTAAAGTGCTTATATCTTTCTGATTGCACATCTGGTCAGATCCAATGTCTGCTGCAGGCCTATCAACGTAGTTAGCGTATTTTGAATCTACCTTTTTCTCTTTAACCTCTCTCTCATTGTATTCATTCTAACTTCTATCCTCCTTCTCTTGGATCTCTTGTACTATCTTTAAATCAAGGGCGTTATGCTTTATATTGCTGATTTCAATCATATGTTCACAAAGTTGTAACATGGTATTTTAAATGCAGCCTGAAATCTTTGCATACTGCTCAGAAATCTTCCTTGGTGAATGTATATTCAAGGTTTCAAGATAGAGTCCAGGATTCCTGATCCATCAAATAGGCCATTAATAATTTGTTATCTGCAGATTTGTCCAACCTGGACTCTCTTATGATAGTTTATCAATGAAAGTGACCACTACATATAAACATTTCTAAAACAATTCCTTGCTTTGAGAATATGTTCAAGCTATCATCATCCTCAGAGTAACTGAGGTTCTGGATTCAATGAATAAGCTAAGCACTTACACAGTTTGTGGGAAATCATGAGACTTGCATGTTTCTTTTCAATTTATAAAATAAAATGAAGCAGTGAAATATCAAATTTCTGTTTCAAATATTAAGGAATTGCAGACCTAATGATCTTTAGAGATCACTTGGTATAGGCCATTGCATTAGGGGCTGGTATCAGAGCATCCATGGTGTGGGTATGTGAGATGGTGTCATCAGTACCTAGCAAAATGCTGCAAATAGCAACATCCCAACAACCACTTCAGAGTAACTCGATGATTTGTATCCAAAATTTGAGTCACCCACACAAAATAAATTTAATTGAGTTTAATATTTGTGTCTGGAGCCTGGTGGGATGGTACACGCCTATAATCACAGGTCTGGGGAGTCTGGGGCAGGAAGATCACCTGTTTGAAACAGTCTGGCCTAGATGGTGAGAATCTGCATCAAAAATATTATATACTGAAATATATTTTTTAATGAAAACTTAAAGTGTCTATAACATAGAGTAACCTTTAAATGTCTGCTTAAGCCTCCATGATAACCTAGTACAAATCATAAGAGTATAAGCCTCTAGCTTTAAGCAGTTATTTCAGACTTTTGTCAGAATCAAGATTACTGGGAATTCCTGGACCAGCCTTCTAATCTCCTCTTCCTAAGTCATGATTCAGACCAAGGGCAGTGGGGCTCTATATGTGCATTATTACGTCTGCATTTCATGTGATTCTAATACACATGTAGGAATCACACCTTAAGAATCATCTCTAGAATAATAGAATAAATTCTAGATATAATCGCTTACAAGAGAAGAAAAAACTTTTCTATGGCTTTTCCTACATAAACATATATGTCTGGGATTCGAACACTGCCTTGATTAAAATTCACCTAAATTCACATACAGGCTCTTGGTAAACAGGAGCCAGATCTTTGATATAACTTAGGTCCCATAGGACCACCTACAGAGGAAGTCTCTGGGTCAATTTCCCTTATCTTAAGTAAAGTAATGGTAACATTAATTAAATTCTCTTTTAAAGAGTTAGTCTTGGTTTCTGATGAAAATATGAGTTGAATGTTTCAGAATATTTATATACTATAAAACAGTACATAATACTGAATATTATATTTAATACTAAATTAATGCCTTCACATGAAAGTCTAAAGCCTGTTTTGAAAATATACTATATTTTGCTCATAGTGCCACAGAAAGTAATTTCACTTGATGCCCCAAAACCTGGAAGGCTGAAAAGGGGTACAATAAGTAGCTAAATATCATGGCCTGCCTTACAGAGTAATTGTATCTGAGCATTGTTAGCCCCAGACAATACTTATTTCTGGCCTAAGTATTTAGAAGCTGATGCTTACTCATTCTTGGTCCAAGTAGAATGTGAAATTCTTTTTCCTTACCTGGAATGTGTATATGGGCGAATGATACTTTAGTCTCTTAATCTCAGAATTCAGAAAGTCTTATTTGTAAAGTTCCTTCTTCTTAAGTTCTGAGCTGAGTCTACTCAGATTTATCAACCTTTTAACGGAGACACTATTTAGATAAACAGGCAAGGGGCTTCATGAAAAAAGAAGAAAGAAAACTTCGACTCTCTGCCTCAATGTGTCATCAGCTTCTCAGAGCACTGCTCAAGAGGACCCTCCCTAATGTCTCTCATCTTTACACCAGAAGATTTAATATGATTTGTAAGACTCAGGTAATGGCAATATAGTTTTCTCAAAAAGATACTTAAAAGACCTTTTCCTATTTATCTTTTGCACCGTTTGACTCTGAACTGCTCTAATCTACACCTCACCACCGTCACTCACTAGACATTCCTTTGTTTAGTACCTGGACTACATCAAGCATGTCCTACATAGATCCTTTGTGTAAATTGCTCACAACATTGAGAAAACTATGACAGCTTCCTGTGGTCACCTCAACCACTGTCAAGGGACAGCATTCAAGTCTACTTTACGTAAGCTCCCAAAGGCAGGCTTGCCTTTGACAGTATAGAGCAATTCTCTCCATTATTATGCACAGAAATTTTGTCTTTGCTTGCTATTATCTGTTATTTTATTTTTCATGCATGACTATTGCAATACTAGCAGCCCATACATATAATGTTCCTTCCACACAGAAGGCCATGTTCCCCATTCAGTGTCCCTGTGACCAGCGGAGAAAACATGTTCTTATTGTCCCTGAATGAAAAATAAAGAAAATGGCCGAACCGCTGATAAATTTCACAGCCAGTACTTAAACTCACACTGCCGTGTCTCTTGAAATGTGTGTGTGTGTGTGTGTGTGTGTGTGTGTGTGTGTGTGTTACTTGTTTACTCTCTCCCTCCTTTTTTTTCAAATGGAGTACCATGAGGTAAGGGATCATAGTGCTTCTGTTTATTACTGGATCCCAAATACCCAATCTTTGGCAAACAAATGGCACTTAATAAAGGCACACAGACAGCAGGAGGAAAGAGAAAAGATGGACACTAAATCAATATTGAATGATCTGGTGCATGACCAGAGAGAGTTCAGATTTCAGAAGTATTTATACGACCTGCATTCCAGACCTGAACGGTAGCATTCACGCAGGGAAATCCCAAAGCCCCATTCTCCAAGCGCAGGCTGGAGAGAGACTGTGGCACAAAATTAGACAAACTGTCTGTGTGTAACAATCTTACTTTCTGATAATCACTCACATTGCCTAAGGTTCTATGAGTAGTGGATCTAGATCACCGAAATGTGTCTAGGATTCAGTCAGGCACACACTCTTTTTGTCACAGGAAACACAAACCCCAGTGCTTTACCGTGGGCTGAAGGCTGATGATGGTCCAGACTGCATGGAGACTGTTCAAAGTTTACTCCTGCAAATGAAATCAGCCACTTACCTGAACAAACCAGCACTGAGTATGTGTTATAAATAGGTGGCGTGTGGGTGGGCAATATTGGGAGTGGGACACCCAGCCTTTCTCTGATCGGGCCAATCAATGTCAAACAAGTTGGTTTGGTTTCGAAGTGACAGAGTGACAAACCAAATGGAAAGCTAGCTCCCATGAGGTTAGGGCTTACAGTGGCATATACAATTTCTTCTCTTTTAATTGAATACTGTTGAGGGGAGCTGGATATTGGAAGAGAAGGGTGACAGGTGAGTGAAAAGGGACCTAAGGGTACACGAGAAGCAGAGCTTTGAATGACTAGTCATCCACAATGCATTCTGTAAATGCTGCTTGAGAAATGATGCTTTCAGAGAAGACAGATCTTGCTCCTGTGTGCAGAGCAGGCATTTGTGGGCACATGCTTCCAGAAACACGATTTATACTCCTCTGAGTCTGATTTGTAACCACACCTGTACACTCTTAGAAATGCTAATACATAAATATAAATTTAGGTACAAAAGAAAAATCTAATAAGATGAGCATTTGAATGTTCAAGAAATGTCTAATTTTTTGCACTCATTAGGACTGGAAGAGCATGCTTATAGTAATTAGGTAAGATGGATTTCGAGGCCGAACACCACCCACAATTTGTGTAGTCTGGGGGTCAGGCGGGCAGCTGCAGAAACCGCTTGGCTAATTATGAGAATTCACTGTTCGTTAATAGAATCTCTCTCCACAAACAGCAGCTGTGTGTTTGCTCACGCAAATTATTAATTCTGGCCTCGCCTCAGCTGCAAGGTTCTGCTTCGAGAAAAGGAATCCTCAGACAGAAGTGTCAGTTATCACCCAAGTGATACCAAGGAAAGAAGAAAAATATGAAATGAAAGAAAATATCCTCTAATCACAGGTGTATAAAGATTTTGCATCTACCTCCCTTTTCTGCCTTTCACTCCCAAACAATTGAATGCCAATTTTGGAACTCATTAATCTGTAGGCAACCTAGCGAGATCTAATTTATACCTGTCAGGAGCAATGGGCAGCAGCTAATAGGAAAGTAATTGCAATATAAGTATGCTTCCCCACTTGATAGTATGCAAGATTTTAATGACAGCCCTTCTCTACTGGAGTATCAGACTGGCCAACAGATATGCTCTCTCCTTTGCAGAGAATCACACTGGGAACAAAAGAGATGTCTCTCTCAGTTTTATTATACACTCCAAATACAGTGATAATGGTATAGTGGACGGAGCATAGATTTGGCACTATTTATTCTTTGGAAGAATAAAAAGCATCATCTTTGTAACACATAAATTCTGGGCTAGGAGTTTCATGTTTTTATTATGTTAAAAATATCTCATCGAATAGTAACACATAAAATATTACCTTCTGTTTCAAAGTCATTTGAATATTAAGTAATGGCACAATTTGAAACATCCGGGCACTTTGGGTGATTCAGCATTCCCCATATGCACTAGAGAGTTTAGGAACGAAGATTAGAATGTAGTACATGAAAAAGAAAGACGTATCTATCCCACTTCTTGGGATTGTCTTATATAGGATTTTCCTATGAACAAATTATGAGCATCAAAAGTTACCTAAGGTTATAGAAAATGTTTGATAAACTTTCATTTTAGCGCAGCTTCTTGTCTCTTCATTCATTGTCCCAATGGCTGATCTTCAATGGCCAACTAACCCTAAGGGTGACCCTCTGATTCATCACAACCAAGAAAATTACGTTACTTCTGGAACATGAATGTGATCCCTTGATTCAGGCAGGACCTAAACAAAAAAAAAACATTGTTTCTGCTACAGGAAGCCTGAGTCCCAACCCCAGGTTTTAACATACATTCCTTGGGTAGCTTTGAACAAATGCATTAACCACTCTAAATTGTATAAACCTTCCTGTGGAGGTGACAGAATCAAATAGAAAGCATGTGTGGTCAAGCACTTTAGAAGAGCACATACCAACCTTTGTTATTACTATTTGGTGACAATTGAAAATGCTTCTAGAGAGAGCCTGCATTAAACTGCAAATGTCTTGAGGAGAAGAGAGAAAATGCCTTGCCACCCTATACCACAAACGTGATCCTCACCCTTGTTTCAATTAATCTTCTGGGGTATTTGGCTTGAGTTTAAAAGCTGTCCTAAACATTGCACAAAATATAATATAAATAAAGCAGAATCCCTGACTTCAAGTGGCTCATCATGGAAGTAGGAACAGTCACTTCTGACTCTGTGTATTTATTGACATCAGAGAACCCACAGTGTAACAGACACTAGTGCAGACATTGGTTAAGAAGATGGTATTGTGGAGGAGGGACATGGATGGAAGCAGCCAGAAAACAGTAATGCTCTACCCCATTCTGAACAGATTAGCCTTGACCCCCAAAAGTTACTTCAGTCCCCTGAGTCCTAGTTTCTCCTTTTTAAATAAAACTGAAAATAGATTTTCTTTAAAGTCTTTTTCCAAGTCTTAAAAATTCTGTAATTTTTCTCTTAAGTTTCAGAAATGTATACATATCTCTAGCACAGCTCATATATATGTTTTGTAAGCTGGCTATGTCTGGCTTCCCTATAGACTAGTTTCTTAGGCTACAACAGCTAACATCTCCAGAGACAGAAGTTGTTGCCAATTTGTTAATGCATACAAAGCAATGTCATTTCTACTGTATACTATTGATCAAGCAGCCATGAAGCCCATATTCAAAGGGAGGACACATAGATTACATCTATCAACAGGAAGAAGTTAAAAGAATTTGGAGACTAGGCTTTAAAACCACCACTGTGAATGTTCAGCATAATAACATTCCATTGCAAATATGCAGGGCAAAAAGTATTTAATACAGGAATATATTTATGAAACTACATGACAGAAGGAAGTTTTATGTTGATCTTCCTCAAACGACTTCCAGAACAATACCAGTGATCCCTGGGACTGCTTCTGTCTTTGAAGCTTTTTGTAGAGCTATGAGGAACACAATATCTTGATGTAGAGGAAAGAGCAGATTGCCGATTAAAGCCAGAAACACTGGAGAACAGAGATCTACCTCTTGAGTTGGGAAATTGCATCAAGGAGCTAGCACTGCTTCCTCCAACTGAGAAGCTGGAGAATAGAAGCAGTGGTTTGTATAAAAAATGTCCATTATAGGCTCGAGTATTTGGACATGTGGTCCTCAATTGGTGTCACTGTTTGAGGAGGTCAAATAACCATGCTGGAGGATGTCACTAGGGCCAGGCTTTAAGAGTGTATAGTCTCACACCACTTACAGTTTGCACCCCCCTAGCCCTACACACTTTGTTTCTTGTTTTGGGTTGAAGACATAATCTTTTCAACTTCCTGTTCCTGCTGCCCTGTCTGTTGACTGCAATCAGGCCTCTCTGCTTGATAGACTCTTACCCCACTGGAACCACAAGCTCAAATAAACTCTTCCTTCTATAAGTTGTCTTGGTCATAGTGTTTTATCACAGCAACAGAAAGGTAACCAGTACAGGAAAGCTGTGGAGGAGACTTTCCGGCGGGCCACATTGTTATTTTAACACTTAACGATGGTTGTCTAACTTCCGCATGTATCAAAATCAAAATAATGCAACCTGTTGAAATGCAGATTTTTGGACCCAGGCAATTGCTGAACAATTTCTAATTCAGTAAATTGGGCACAGGGTCAAGAATTTGCACTTGGGGCAGGAGAAATGACTCAGTAGTTAAGAGCACTGGCTGCTTTTGCAGAAGACCCAAGTTCAGATCCCAGTACCCACAAGGAAGCTAGCAACTGTCTATAACTCCAGTTCCAGGATAATCCAACACTGTCTTCTGACCTCCGCAGGCATTGCATGACATGGGTGCTCTTACCTACATGCAGGCAATTCATTCATACACATAAAATAAAAATAACAAATGAAATACTTTTAAGCAAAGAATTTGCACTTATAAAAACTTCCCAGATGCCACTGCTCCGGTTCAGACACAGTACTTGAATAGCCACAGTCCTAGAGAAAAATGCATATGACCTTCCCAAATCCTCCCTCCTCCAATCTACTTTCCTCTTGAGTATAATGTATGATATGGATTTGCAACTAGAACCATGGTTGTGAAGCATCATAAGAAATATAGTTTGAAAATTTCTTACCTAACTAGAAATTACAATGGAAGAGGAGGGAACTAATCAAGGGATTTAATACTCAGACCACTGTTATGAGTATATTTTCAGAAATTCTAAATGAGTTCTTATTTACTACTTTCAATTCAACTGTACATTTGCAATTGTGACAAAAGCACTAAAATAAATGATTACGGATGTGGAATATTCCTAATTTCTTCGGATTGAACATATGAAAATTCAGTTTAAAAATAAAGTTCTACATACCAAAAAGTTGAAAAACACTCCAACATGTGCAGTTTGTATGCTAAGGGTTTTCATTGCACTGAAAGAGACATTTTTATATTACTGTGTGTTAAACATTGCTTGGGTATAAATTAAAAAGTAGAAAAATATTTTCTGTTGATTTTCTTTGCAAAAGGTTTTGACACAGGGTATTATTATTGTTATTACCATTATTGTTCCTCTCCCCCTTCATGGAGCAGCTTTACTGCTCATGAATGTGACCTTTCTATACTCATTTCATATTTCAAACAGAAACTTGGAGATGAGAAAATTTGTATTCAGTGTTCATCTGAAGAAGGTGCAGATGAATTTTATGTTGTTTGCCAAGTTAGTCTTCATTTGATTAAATAACATGTTTGCATTGAAGAAAAGAAGAAGGCTGAGAAGGTCTTAGGAGAAGGCCAGGCCCTGAGTGGAGATGCTGGAACAGCTGCAGAACAGAGCCTGCCCTGGGTGGCTGTGAGCTATGTGATGATTATCTCTCAGGTGCAACAATCTCATTATTCAGATATGTCCAGGAAGGGCTAAGAAATTCCCAGCAGAGGTAAAGGTAGAACTTAAACAATTGCAATTCAGCTGGATACACCCAATTGCATGGCTGACCCAGGGGTTCAGGCCTGAGAAGTACACTGCCTTTCCACTTCACAAAGAGGCATCTTCCTTCCTCATTATTTCAATAGGCAAAGCTGAGTTTCTCACTTAAGAGTATTTGACTTCTAATTAATTAAGCAGATATGCATCCATAGCACAAAATTTCAACTAACTAGTCCATAATTCAACCCCAATGTCAGCATCCATATCTCTAGTGCCACTAGGCAATAATCAATATTTTTAAGTGGCCACATAAATTAGGGCACCAATAAAAGTCTCTCTAGGAAAAAACATCTCATGGCTGCCTCTTGAATAGTGATTTCTAAAATCACTGTCAGCAAAAGTAACTCATGTTATAACTCTGCCTTTACTGAGAGAAATATGCCAGGCAGATCTGCAGAGCCAGTGTACAACTGCTCTTATCAGTATCAGTGTGTATATATATACATATATATATATACATACATATATGTGTATATATATAACTTATAGTTAAAAACCAAGAGAAAATGAACAGTAAGAAAAAGAGCTGATGAATGGACCCTTTTGAAATATGTTTAAAAGGTGGGTAAATTACGGAGATTTGTGAGAGGATAGGTGTCTTTCAGGATAACGTAGAGTTCTCTTCCTCTGAACCCCACAGTACTAACTCATGCCCAGTTCATTGGGAAATCAATCACTAGAGTACTGATGAACTATTCATTATCAGCATCGCTAATGTGGCACTTCACACACAGCATCTAGTATAGTTCCTGTTTGTAGTCTGCAGATTTACTAAAAATTCATGTGCATTTTTATTTCAGGAAGATGTTCGTGAAAATAAACAGGTTAAGTGTATGTCTTTTCAGTGACATACTGTACTACAATTAACATAAGACTTTCATGCTTGAGTAAGGTTATTTTTTATCCCAGAAAAGCATCAAAGGCTTAGATGAGGGTCACAGACTACAAGGAATGAAAGAACAAGAATAGACAGAAACAGAAAATGGGAATATGGGGTAACGGAGGCGGAAACTTCATCCTATAGCCTGATTATCACAGTAAATGAGAAACAGCAGGGTCTGCACACTTTCAGTTTAATCTTTGTTCTTTAATTTACTTCCATCTAGGTGCAGAAGAAAATGAGTTTCTGTGTTAATGGGCTAATGCTAAGATTTCTGTTTAATGTCAAGTCCGTTGTTTTTTTTTTTTTTTTTTTTTTTGTTTTTGTTTTTTAAGTCATAGTTGTATTTAAGCAGCAATACCAAGATAATAGAGGTAGAAAAGTTGTGGTCAAGGAAAAATACCTTTGTTATGATTTTTACTTATGGCGAGAGTTATTTGTCTGTTGACTTTTGAGTGAGGTCTTTGCTTGCTCTTGATACAGTGACTGGTGAGATGAAAAGAATAGGATTGCAAGAACCAAGATCCAGGCTAGAAAAGGCAAACACAGAAGTCGTGTGGGACTTCAGGCAATATACCTGAATGGTGTGGAAAAGACAAGTCATCAGCCCATTCAGTTATCCATTCATTCAAAACATTTGGGCTGAGTGTACTGGAAAGAACATTTGCCTGCCATAGGTCCAGTCCTGAGTACCACATAGCATCTATCAGGTGTCTCTAGTCTATGTTTTCATAGAGCTTAGAGCAATTGAGGCAGGAGGGAAGGGAGAACAAAGAGAATTAACTACATAGTAAACGAGGTGGAGAAGTCAAGTACAGAAAATAGTAATCCACAAAAAAAGCACAAGGTCATTTGTATCTTGAAGGGTTGGAAACATGTTGAAAACATGTAAACATGGAAGTTGAATAAAGCTAGAACTCAGGAAGATAAGTGGTATACAGGAAACTAGAAAAGGAGATGCAGTATACAAGGACCAGTGTTTAATATGTGTGCAGTATGAGAAGGAGCCTGGGAAATATGGTTACAAATGCAGACTAGACTCCAGGATGTACTGGATGAGTTGAGAGGGCAAGAATGAGAAGGTAGAATTGGTTGACCAAAGGGCTGCACTTCAAAACGAATAATAAGAAAGAGCTAACTGAATAATACTTTAAGGAGAGGGACATGGTAGGATGTATTGGAGGAAACAAGATAGCAGACAATAAATGTAAATCCAAGAAGGCAGGGGAAAGAATGGGGACAGTGCATCATTTGAGACATTAGACATGGGATCCAAATGAGTGGGAAAACCTAATTATGACCTTGCAGTTTTAGTGTAGGCAACAAAAGATGTAACAGTGTCATGCTGAAAACTGTGGAACACGAAATGGATTTTACACAAAAAGTGTTAGGTTTTAGTTTTATTAGATGTGTGGACAACTAGCCAGAAGATGTCCAGCAAAGAGCTGAAAATGTAAAGCCATCAAGATTAGCAATTTGAATGTAGGTAGAATCCAAAAGCAATGGTGACTGATTAAAGCACTGTGTTCATGGCCCCTCTGACACACACATTTATGCTATTAGTGCAACACAGGTTAGTTAGGGCTACAGGTATAGGTCTGTGTGTGTGTGTGTGTGTGTGCGTGCATGTGTGTGTTACCTTCTTCCCACCACGAGGCTATACATTTTGAGGATGTTCTTTCAACAAGACTATCTTGTATAACATACATTTATACATGGGAAATAAAAACAACAACAAATTTTGATTAAGCTCTAACAAGAAAATAACAATTTTAATTTCCTAATTCAGTTTGGAAATCCTAAACCTTTCTTAAGTTTGATAAAATAGAATATTCTGCAGCATTTGACTTTTATTAAAATGATAAGCAATGGCAAAATATATTTCTAGCTAAGTTGATTATAACGTGTAGCATAGGAAGGTTTCAGACTGAATAAGAACCTCCATCTCACAGATTCTAGCTGACTTTCTTCTCTGCCCTCAACTGGTCACCTTACTAGTTCACATCTGTCTTTTTCTATGCCCCCAGCTTGGTCACCTGCAACATTGCTGCTGTGTCTGGCATTAAGAGCATCTTTTTAAGAGTTTTTCTCACCTCCTTCTATATATTTCTCAGGTAGATTCATCTGAAAACATATTAACTATCTCCATCCTCACTGTATCCAAAATCATTTTCCGGATGTCTAATGGTTCACATTATCTTTCATTTTTATTTATGGAGTAATTTTAGATTTGCTTTCATCTGCTGTGTACAGTTTCCTAAATCCTTTACCGAAACTTTTTTCATCTTGTTCTCTTATTTCTATTTTCTGGACTAGGATTCACTGTATCTTCAAATTATTTTTGCTTTTATTTTTATTGTCTTTTAGAATCATTGTCAGAAGTTTCTAAACCAAAATTTGAAAATGTCTATAAAGTATTTTATTCAGAAAAGTTTCTTGTCAACTTCCATTTGTATTCAACAATGACACTATTGACATTTTGAACCAAAATTCTTAGTCGTACAAGGCTGTGTTGTGCTTACCAGCATCGTTACTCATCATCCACTAGATTCCAGGTGCACCCCATCATTCCAATACACAGAAGCTATGACAATCAAAACAATAGGCAAGCATTGTGGAATGTTTCCAGGATCAGCTGAACCCACATTGCTACAAAGGCTGACAAACTAGCTAATTGGAACTAAGTTGTCTGGTACGTAAGAAGGACCACTAAATTTGGGTAAAGTCCTGGCTCTTGAGTTTATGAGCTTTTAACCCTGAACATAAAACTGCATTTTATGGGCCTTCAGTTTCTTTATCTGTAAAATGGGATGTCAACAAGCATCCTGCCTGACTTGAAGAATTGTCTTAAGGATCTAATAAAATGTGTGTAAAATCTCACTGTAAACGGTGTAGTGCTGAGATAGCAATTCTTAGTGTGATTTTTCTCTTTCCTTTTGGAAAAAGAGATAAAAAAGAATTTAAATTTGTAGTGGATCAGATAATAAAGTGCCTATTTAAAAGAAAAGAAATGTCCCACTTGGCAGACTGATTAAACTACCATCTACCTTTCCTTTTCTAATTTCCTAGACTATGAAGGAAACACTCAAAAATTTGGTTGGCATGGGAAATCATCAAATCCCCAATGTGCTCTTTGACTTTCTAATCCCTCCTGTCCAATGTAATTAGAATGCCAAGAAGCAGAAAGAGTTATGGTTATGATGGCTCAAAGTTGAAATGCCATCCTTCAGGCAGGTGGCAATATTATTTTAATACAGTAAATATGCTGAGAGTGATTGTGCTAGCAGTGGCATTTTATGTCTGAAACATTTTGTGTGTAAACATTTTAATGTCTTGATTTTATTATGTTAACATAAAATACAAGTAAAAGGGGAAAACAACATGCATCGCCTAATCGGGGAAAAATACGTCCAGAATGAACATCTTCCAGAAGTTAGGCTCTCTCCTGGGATACTCTTGATTGCAAAAAAGAGACAGGCACCACTTAGCAAGAAAAGAATGTAACTTTTCACGTGTCATTTCTGCCTGTCTTGCATCTAGTCGCCACTTCAGCTAAGTGACCCCCTTAAATAATCTCATTTACACCTACACACATTTTCTTTAATTTGGTCTGGTTTTCTTACCAACATGTGTTGTTTATACATGTAAGCTGAGATTTTCACTTAATAGGAATAATTTCAAGGCCATAATAATACCCCCTGAAATAAATTATTTAATATATTTTTTGAAAAAAGTAAAGTAACTCTTCTGGGTAATTGATGTGAGGTAAGCTATGGTACTGGTTGTATATTCATTTTTTCTCCAATGTATGCAATTATCCACTCAGCCTACACCCATTAATATTATTTTTCTTCCTAAGCTGGAAGTATTTAAAGCCATTAGAAAATAATCCAAAGAATTCTATTTGCTGAATAAATTTTAATTTGCATGGCACTAGGAATTTTTTATTAATGGGAAATAAATTATTGCAATCTTTGGGAAGGAGACAAGTTAATAGCTTTGTGAAAAGCAGTGGAGAGAAAACGATCTTGAAAAGGTCAGGTCTCCTGTCACAGTGTCTTTATGCACAATTAAAACAAGTCAAGAAAGTGGCTATATAATCAGGACCATGAATATGCATTATATCCTAATGAGAGTGTGAAGATGGAGCAGGCTTAGTGCTAAAGTCATGGTGGGGTGGTAACATAAAAATGGTAATTTGTGATGTAGTATTTAACTGTGTTTCTCTTTCTTATGGAAAACTTAACTCTTTGGTAGCTAGTTCACCGACTCTTGGTATATTTATGTTCTTTCTATTTCCCATCAAACAATAATGACAACAGAAAAATTACGAAGACCGTTCGTGAGACAAATTAATAGGCAGAGATTACGCCTGCTACTAGGAATCAACTGATAAAATAAGATTTTCATTTTGCCACCAAGTGCCTTGCTCTATCTTATAGTAGTGTATATCCGAGGACGCGTGTAAATGCATTTTAATTCAAACTAAAATCCTTTACATTCCTGCCCTGAGCTGTCCATGTTGGCTTCAAGTTCCTGTCCCCCCTCCTCCTTTCATTCCCATAGCGAATCGTGTGACTCCTTAATAAAGAACAAGGGGGAAAATAGCATTCAGTCTTAATAGAATTTTTTAAATTCCAAGCCATTTTGATCCTGAATACCCTATTGCAGGGGATATTGTTTGTAAGAGTGCTCTTTCTGTAGGAAAAGCCTTTAGAAATGACATTAGGAGAAATAACTGGCAGCATCGAGAAGTTAACTTAAGTTCTTAAGTGGTCAATTACCTCTGGGTAATGGCTGCTTCACTGGGTCACGTTGCTGCGCTCTGTGTGCTATTGAGTCATTTCTGGCTATTCTACATTTTAATTGAAAACCAGTATGAACATTCTGATTCAGTGGTCATTTAATAAAAGATAATGATCACTGAACAATGGTTCTGATTAGCTAATGGCAATTTAAAGCTTTATAGAACCTTCCACAAGTCTGCCTCCTTATACCAGAATATTAATAGAAGACCTTGAACTAATAATTTTGGTTCTTATCCTGCCAGGAAAAAAAATGGAGAGAAGCAAGTTTCTCTTGTATTTTGGTAGTATGACTAATATACCAATAGGTCCGGGTACCTTGACCATCAGAACTAATGTGGGAGGGGCTTTTGTCTGAAGCTCTGCTGGAAGCGAACCTGGTCATCGTTCTAGCTGTGTTCCAATTTTCAAAGATTATTTCACTATCATGGAGCCTTACTTTTCAAACTGTGTGAGGCAAATCACTAGAGTCATCCGTCCTAATAAAGAGTGCAGAGAGCTACCTTCATGCTGGGATCTCAGAACGGGTCGACCACGCCCCAGATAGCTCCTTCATTATTCCTTATTGATGGAATTTAACAATTTGAACTGCACTAATTTAGCTGTTGGAATGTTACAGAGATTGAGAGCGGGAGCTAAGAGCACCGAAAGGGAGATTTTAAACCTGCATTATCTTCCCAAGTGTCAGTCCTGAAGTAGCTAATACTATGTCCCGTGTGCTGGATAATTTATCTGATCTGGGACCTGAACACATACGGCATGACTTTGTTTCCATTTCCTAAGTGCCAGTTGTGTTTTACTTTAATCACTGAGTACACGTCTCACCATAGATGGATGAGCACATGAATCCAGGGGCAACAAACAGAAGAAGCAACTCATTGACTCCGGGTTTAGGACTGCTCCCTGCTCTACCGAGAATGGAGTATGATTGGGGGAAAGTATTACAGTAATATACTCTGCAATATGCAGTAGGTAAAGTAAACACTACCTTGCTGATACTTCAGTGTTTGAGAATAAGAGAGAAGGTGATTTGGAAGATGATCTCCCCTGAAGTGGAAAGCATGTCCAGTCACCCAAATGATCACGTGCCTTGGAAGCTCTGTTCCAGGAGCAGATTTGAGATCCTGAGTTAGTGTCTTGTTAACAGTGAATGTACAATTCTAAATGCTGACTAATATGGGCCTTTGGGGAAGCCTGTATAAAAGGGATTTTGAAACATTTAATCCTGAGATTCATTCTAGTTCTTACATTTCGCTTAATTAGAGTTCTGTGTTTTTAGTAGCTGTGTGACTTGGGCAAGTCTATTAAATTCTGAGTTTAAATTATCTTTTTACTGATGAAGAGTAACAATAGCCATTTCACAGAGTTGAAGCACAAATATGTAAACTCCCTAGCATCTTATCAGTTCAACAGCACAAAATCATTAGTTTTCCTCTGGCCTCTCAGCCAGAGGAGCCCAGGGTGAACTAAAGACTCTGCTTCCCTGTTTGTGAAACTTCCTTCAAGTCAGCACAATAAAAAGAGAACGGAACTCAGCGCTCCAACTGCTGAGCTTCCTCACCCAGAGAAAACGGTGGAAATCATCTGAAAATTCCCCCTATTCTTATTCTGAGAGATGAGGCCCAAGGAAGAAACCTTGAATCAGCACGACAGATGAGCAGGAGTTTCTTGGAAGTCGCAGCTGTGCTTCCCTCCACCTGCCACCCAGTCCCTTCATCTCATCTCTTTTCCAGTCCACAGAGTGTGAGATATGAGAGGGATGGGGATATGCCCAGATAAAACAGATGACCCTGTGATCCTTCTCAGAGATAACAGAGAATACCAGATTCTCCTTAGCTTTGTCCTGGAAAAAATAACAGGGACAGAAGAAAGGCAGACAACAATAAAACACCTATTCAAAACAAAATATAAGAAAAGATCTGTGGGGCTAAAGATGGGTCAGCAAAAGGAAGCACTGGCCACCAAACCTGCTGACCTGAGCTAGATCCCCAAGACCCAAGTGCTGGGAGGGGAGACAACTGACTCCCATAAGTTGTCCTCTGACACTCATGTACATGCCACCATGTGCCTGTGCACAGACACACTCACACACACAGATCAATTTTAATGTGTAAAGTAAAATGAAAACTTAAAAACAGAAGAATTTGAAAGGTAAAAAATTTGGAAAATCATGAGAATCTATATCTCCTCGTTAATATAGCAACTACAGAAGTATAAGCGTGACAAAAATCCTCATTAAAAACTTTATTAAATGTTATTCTCATGATAAAGTTAATTAGCAACACACTGATCAAATAAATGCTCTAAAAATTGAAATAATTCTCAAAACATCAGCTTTTACAGGCTATATATTTTACAGGAAATACATCATTCGCTCATTGAGGAAACAGTTACTGGGGGGCCTTAATGGGACTTATGGATTTTAACAAACACTCATTTAACTAAATATTACTGAATAAGAAACGAACCACAAATGATTGGTATAAATCCTATTATGAAATGCACTGGAAGGAAGCCTGCTGCTTTTTCTAAGTGTTTTTCCACATTGCATCATTTTCTGTTTACAGCCAGACACTGAATTAGACATTTCTGAACGTACTTCCCATTTGAGAGATGAAAACCTTGAGGCACAGTAATGCTGTAAAATTGGCTAAGCCACACACACAATTAATCTTAAGGCTACAACCTGATGGAATTTCTATGTTCTTCGACAATACTAATTGATTATAAGGATTGCCTTGAGGGCTAGAATAAAAGTCTAATGTGCAAATCCCAAGTGCTGTGCCTGGCTTTTCTGCCTTTTTGAAGTCAGTAAATCAAAATGTGATTTAATCCAATGTCGGTTTTCTGAGCAGCTCTGATAAGCAGGATATTTTTCAAGATGTTGTTGAGCTTAGGTGATAGAAAGGTTTGATTTTTCCTTCAAGATATTTGCTGTCTAGTGAAATTCACTAACCTGCACGTTTTGAAGCATCTTCACCATACTCGTTGTGCTGTGAATTCTGCTTCACCGTAAGTTGTGTTCTATTAATATCCTCCCAGTATTACATTCAATATTATCATGATGTGTATATTCTGTCTGCTTAGGAATCTCGTGGGCTGACTCAGTTGGTCTAGGAACCTGAATGTTCAATAAGCATCTCAAGGGGGGTCCAGTTGCCTACGAGGGACACCCTGCCTTGTGGAGGGCTGCTTTCTGCCTCCTCTCTTCACAGGTATACCATGCTGCTGCTTTAGCTGCTAGAAGTCTGTGTTTCACCTGCAGGTTCTAGTATCCACACATAGGCTAAGGGAGCACCGATGACTATGAAAGGGAGCACCGATGACTGTGAAAGGGAACTCACATGAGGAAAGACTTCCTTTAGGATGAAAGAATTTGGTGGAAAGATTAAGAAAGGAGGCAGGAGAACATCTAAAATTGAAGATGGGAGCCTGGGAGATGGCTCAGTGAATAGGAGCACTTCCAGTGTAAGCATAAGGACCTGAGTTCAAATTCCTAACATCCACATAAAAGATGGGGCATAGCTGCACATACCTGGAACCCCAGAATTAGGGGATAGAGACAGGAGATCCCAGGAGCTTGCTAATCATCTAGCATAGCTGATGGTGAGCTTCCAGTTCAGTGAAAGATCTGTCTTAAAGAATAAGGTGGACAATGGCAATGGAAGACACTCACTGCCCTTTTCATGAGCACACATGGGTGGACACACACACACATATACGCATGCACTGAAAAATTCAAAATAAAATAGATGATGATATTGCCAAGAGGAGATAAGGAAATAAGACTGCCCAAGGCCCATGGTCAGCCCACTAAGAAATCAGGCAACTTACTTCTAAATGAGAGACTAGAGTGACCTACAGGGACATCTGCTCAAGCCTTAGTTAGTCAGGTCAGTTTACAATGGATAATCCCCTTTTTCTCCAATGCTACAGTCAAAAGAAACTATACATCTGCTAATGGGTGCTGAAATGTTTTCCAATTATATTGGTTTCAAAGTACTGTTCATTGTTGAAGTAAAACTAACCCATTGAAGGGATATCCTTGATTAGGACTTCAATCCTCAAGTGACACTTGCTTCTTCCCTGATCAAACTACTGAAGATTATGAGTTACTCAGATGAATAAAGTACACACATGCTCTACAATATTTGGTACATACATTCAAAGGGCAAGGGTGACTGGAGATGTAGGCCATTGCAGAAAGCCTGCCTTAGCCTGTGTAAGGGCCTAGGATCAATCCTCAGCACTGGAGGAAAAAAAAAAAAAAAAAAAAAAACTGCTTTCATTTTTTTTTCTTTTTCCAGTATTTTTTAAGTATAATTAATAAAATTTTAAAGTCTATATTTAAGATGAATAATATTTTGATATGCCTACAATAGTGAAATAATTACCATTATTCATCTAATTAATATCTATCACCTCATATATTTACTTTTTCTTTTACAGGAAGTCCCTTATCAAGTTTCACACATGCAGTATCATGGTATTCTCTATTTTCTATGCTATACATTAAATCTCCAAAATGTATCATTCTGGGTCAGTGAGTCTTCATGTCCTTTGACCCACATCTCCAATTCTTCAACATTGTACTTTCTGCCTGGTTTACACCTTCTACAAAAGCAAGATTGTGCTTATTTGTTTCTCTGTGCATGGCTTATTTTACCTGGCATAATGTTTTCCGGGCTTGTACATATAATCACAAATAAAAGGATTTCTTTTTAAGGATGAATACTATTTCACTATACGTGTGCTCGCACAGTCCAATCCACACAGTCTATCCATGTATCCACAGACAGATGCTCAAGTTCAGTCTGTATCTTCACTACTGTGAATAATGCTGCAATTAAAGTGGGAATGAGAGTCTCTGAATTATTTTAATATGCAAAAGTGGCAGTATCTTACTGGCAAAAATGTTTGCCTTACTCTGACTCATTGATTTGAATGTTTATACTCAAAACCATTCATTTATTCTTTTCAAGAAATACGTATATATGTATTGTTTGCTACTAACATGAAATGGTCTTCATAAAAATTGATTTGATTCTTAAAAGTCATGGTTCTGCCTATGCAACTTGCATATGTATTATGAAAGGAGAAAGACTTTACAATAAATAAACCTTTAAAAACCTGCTCATTTTATTGGAGACTAGTCAGTATGTAGAATAGATTCACATTTTGGTTTACCTCAGATTACTTAGGGAATGTGGAATGACAGTGAAGCAAGACTTAAAGAACTCAGGGTAATGAACCAAGTGGACAAGAGGGAGGAAAGTGTGCAGGAAGCATAGACAGCTGTACAAGTCAAGGAAGCCTGAGAGAACAGGAGCGTTTGGAGGCTTGGAGAGCGATGAGCCTGAAGAAATCAGTAGGGATGGCTGATGGAAGTTCTTGCATATTATGCAAATAAATTCAAATGATTTCTTTTCTTACGGGAATGGAAAAATACTGAACAAATTTTAAGCACAAAATGACATTGTATTCTGGGCTAGAAAGCTTATTCTTGGGAGTCTGAAAAGAAGGAATGTGGATGAGTGGCAGGCAAAGACTGATCCTGGAAGAGTCAGTGTATCCTTACAAATATTTTCCTGGAACCCTGGAGAGCTCCTGAGAGGTTTGAAGCAGGGGAATAAAATCATTGAATTTGCATTTTAGAATTATTCAGGCAACATTACAAGAGATGGGTTAAAAACAACAAAGACTAGGAATCACTGAAGACGCTCAAAATGAAGCAGAGTGCAAGAAGGGAACCAGCGCTTGAATGATTTGCAGAAGGAAGTCCATGAATCAGCCATGTTAAGATGTTGACGTAATAAAGAGGTGGAAGTACAGAGTGTCTAGATTTTAAAACCTAAAGGATTCTGAATATTAAACATAAGCTCCAGGTCAGGAAAAAGATCATGGATTATTTTAAGTAGAATGCAAGGTGACAGAAAATTTGAGAGTGTTTTATCACAAAGCTAAGGACTAAAATCGCTAAGCTACTCCCTCATGTAGGTCATTCAAGGCCTAACTTAGTAAATCTGTATTTATAGTTTTGTTGTTCTCTGTTTTCAATAAAAGAAAGACAAAACTTATAAGCTTTGGGCTCCAGAAATCTGCCTATTTAGGGCAAATGGCTGTGCAAGCCTGAACTTCTGAAGACAGACCAAAGTAGAGAGTAGCACATAGTGTGTGAAAAACAAGAATTCATAGAAATGTTATTATATTGGTACTTGTTTGCAATAAATGAGCTAGTACACAGCATTTAACTATTTTAAATAAAGGTACTAGATTTAGGGAATATTTGAAAAGTCCAAGAGTGCTAATGATATCCACATTTTTATTTTCACAAATTCATTGTGGAATGTTATAAAAGGATTACTGAATTCATGAGTAATTGGCCTAGAACTTTAAGGTTCCTTTGAGCTTAGAAATCTCAGTTGTCATGGTAGCTATAGCCTGTGGCCAACCCAAACCAATTGTATTTCTATGGAATCATGAACCATCTGTGTATCACTGAGTACTTGAAAGACACCTGCTCAGTTTTCCTACCACATTTTTTCCCTGACTATCTTCTATCCTGGAAAATGGGCACTTTCCCCTTCTTGCTGTAGTGCTTACTATTAGTATATTAAGTACAACACTTGCTATGATGTGGAACTTTAGAGTCCTTCGAAGGCCCATATATGAAAGGCATGGTTCTCAGAATGATGCTGTTGGGAAATGGTGGAAACTTAAAGGTGGAGGCCAGCAGAAAGGCTTCAGGTCATTAGGAATGCACTCTTAAAATGCCCAGGAGGAGCTAGAAAGATGGCTCAGCAGTTAAGAGCAACCAGAGGATCCAGGTTCAATTCCCAGCACACACATGGTGGCTAACAACCACCTGTAACCAGTTCGAGGGGATCCAGTCCTCTCTTCTGACTTCTTTGGTCCTTACAGAACACAGGTGCGCTTATATATATGCAGGCAAAACATTCATACACATACAATAAAAATTTAAAATAATTTTAAAAAGGTACAGTAGGACTTCCAGGTCTTGTTCTTCCTTTCATACCCTGACCATGGGGTGAACTACGGGGTAGAGAGCAGCAGGTAGAGCAGCTGTGATAGTTTAAAGGAGAGCTGTCCCCTGGAGGCTCAAATATTTGAACACTTTTGTCACTAGCTGGTGCTGCTGCTCAGGAGATCATGGAGTCTTTACACAGTACAGCCAGAGGATGTGAGTCACTGGGAACAGACTTTGGAAGTTCACAGCCTTGCTCACCTCTGTTAACCCTCTCTGCTTGTGTTTGCCATTATAGGTGTGAGCTCTCAGCTTTCTGGTCCTTCCATGCCTGCTGCTTGCTGTCATGCCTCCTTGCTAGGATGGACTCTTTCCTCTGGAGCAATGAGACCAAATAAACTCTTCCTTCTATAAGTTTCCCTGGTCATGGTATTTTATGACAGCAACAAAAAAGTAAATAATGCAGCACCTAACACATCTACTTGAAGCAAACACCAGTACAGTATTCACATGTCCCCTGCATCTTCTCCCACGGTATATCATACTCCCCACGTGACATGCTGCATTGCTGTGCACCCAGAAGCAACAAGAGCGACTGATATTTACTGTGAACCAAATTAAATCTTTTCTCTCTCTCTCTACACTAGTATTTTGGTTTAGACTTTGAATATATTCCAAAGGCTATGTGTAAAGACTTGGGTCCTAGTTTGTGACACTATCGGTAGGCTGTTCGGTCACCGGGGACTTGCCTTTGAAGGGGGCATCAAAGCTTTGGCACTGTTCCTGTCTTTCTTTGCTTACCAGGCACCATAAGATAAGCTTCTTTGCCCCACATGTCCCCAATCATGACACCGTGCTCATGATCCTAGCAGCAGACTAAAAACTCTAAAACCATGGGCCAAAATAAGTCTTTTTTCCTTGTAAGTTGATTATCACATGTATTTTGTCACAGTGCTGAAAATCTGAAAGTTGACTAGTATAACCACTGTTCTTAAAGTATAGTTCCTTCCTTTATATTGAGTAAGAATCAACAAATTATAATCCTGAAGCAAAATAAGGGAAAGTAGTCACATCAACTATTTATTTATTTTCCATGGTTGCTTTTGTGTCATACAGATGGAACTAAGTAATTATAACAGACTTATACATGACTGTCAACATCTAAAGTCTATGGCACTTGAAAGAAAATGTTCACTGGTTCCTGATCTTCAGAATTATTCAAGAGAAACATGGCTTCACAAATTGCAAATACTTCACACAATGACTAGAATAGAAAGTACTCAAAATATTTGATGAAGGGAGATGCAAGAAATAATTCCGCCACCTGCATCATCCCTCCCACCACAGCATAGTTATGTATTGTTGTGCAATTTTTCAAATGTTCTTATACATTGCTGTATAATTTTTGTGTGTTTTAAATAATCAGACATATTTCCAGAAAAGAAAACTGAACTTACTAAATTATGTCTGTTGGGGATGTTGAACACTCCAAGTTAAATAAGTGAATTAGGCTTGATAATTTCCAGAAAGCAAGAAGACTATAAACAAGGCAGAGATGGGGTCAGTGTATGTGAATGTACAGGATATTCTCTCTCTCTCTCTCTCTCTCTCTCTCTCCTCTCCTCTCCTCTCCTCTCCTCTCCTCTGCTTTCATGGTAGAAACAGATGTGAATTCCACAGCTTGATTTCTACCTGTTCAATTTCATGTGAATTCAGAGAAGAATTTTAAATGAAGATACTATGATAACAACATTACCAAAAACCCCCTAAAGAATCAGCTAGTAAATTCCACAATGAGATTTATGTGTTTGTTTCTCTTCCCTAGAAATCCTGAGGGGTCATCTAACCTAATAAAGCCTTCTGTTTATCAACAAGTTTTTCTATTTGAAGTCCTGATTCTGAAGGAATGCAGATTCAGGAACAAGGACTGGGTCAGGATTTATGGCCTGTTTATCCTTTGGGAACACATGAAATAAAGGGAATCAAAGTATAAACATCAACTGTGTTTTGCTTTATGTAACTCACAGTCTAAATGCTCACAATATCAATGATACTGACGTAGTTATACAGTGATTTCAGAATTACAAAATGCAGACTTTTTTGAGGATTGCAAAGACTATAACTGTGGAAAGACATATGAAAACTTTCCCTTTTAGGATTGTAAGTCACAAAGTGAAAGTCATCTTATCAACCTAAATTTTTATCTACCTCCTAGACCCAGATATATAGTACAGTCTTTCTACTATTTATTAATATGAAGAAGATAACAATATTATCAGACACATAGCCCTATGACTATCCAGAGTTTTAAAGCTCCAGATTTTAAGAATAAATAAGACCAAAGTTATCACATATGAAGTAAATGTATTAATATGCCACCCTTCAGCTACTCTTCTACTTGTCAGTTATAGTTTAAGGGCTGTAATAGATAATTTTCAAAGGTGACTACAAAATACCTCTCTTCCTCAAACATGAACCTCTTTGTAATGTGGTCTTTCCACCTCTGTCATCAAGGGGTGAAAGCTGTCCCCCCTCCATGGCTCTAGATCTGTTGCGTCTTTGATTAATGGAAAGTGGTAGAAATAATGCTGTACGGTTTTCAAGCCTTTCTCAAAATACCTTGTATTTTCAGTCTTTCCTGAGACCGTTTCATGCTGTGAAAATTCGAGAGACATAAGACCAAGTAAAAGCGTCTCAAACATTGCAAATGTCCCATCGTTTAACCTGATTCCTCTGCTGACTGTACCTGAACTCTGCGTGAACTATGTGATTAAAGCAACACCTATCTCATTAGCAAAAGTGTTAATGTGTTGATGTTTTAAACAACAAAACTTTGCGTTTACTTGTTATAAAGCAATTGACAAGTGGTTCCGGGGTCAAGAATACTCTAAACAGTATATAGAAAAATGCAACCACCATTTATTCCAGAATTTTGTTTGTGGCACTGGTAGTAACAACAGAAGCATTCAGTTTTACTCTGGTGGAGTCCTGTTGATTTTAGGTGTGAAAATACCATTACTTTTATTAGTGGCATATTATTTTCCTGTTAGTGAGAAATTGTACACCCTGACCTTTAACTATAGAATCACTGCTACAATCAAATTTTGATTCCAAGAAATGTTCCTGATTTTAGGAAACATTTTGAATAATGTCCTTCATGTGTTCACAAACTTTTATACCATCTCATATTAATTCCCATCTCTCTAAGAAGACTGAGAATCTTTTATGTTCATATGTTTATAATTCATTTTGTTTCCCCAGAATCAAATTAGCTCACCATTGGTAGACCATTAGGTCTACCATTGCAGAGACTTTCAGTTCACCTCCATGACAACCTCTGGCTCACCTCCCCACCATACTCTTCCCATTTGACTCTGAGTGATCCCTGATCACCAGCCAACCTCACCTGGGGGCAGAACAATTTCCATCGTTACCAGATAAGGTTTGTAGCCTTCCTCCAACCTTGAGGGCCCTCTATGGCCTTTCCTATCTTGTCTTTGGTGTTAATCTAATATCCTTGCTTCTGCTTAGCCTCAAGTGTCCTCGTGTACCTATCTCCCACAGCCCAAACTCCCAAACAATAATCTTTCACCTTTAATACATGCAAGACACTGTTCCAAGAGCTTTATAAGTATTCAGTCAGTTAATATTCTCATTAACCTTTAACCTTTCTACCAGATTGTTGCTGCTCAAGTCCTGAGGCAAGGTATTTGGGAGTGACTCTGCATAATACAAAGCCATTTGTACCCATTTTTTTCTGCCTTAAGACATCACCCAAAATACCAAATACTTATTGCAAAAGTCTAATGTATATTATATCTTTTCTATAACCTCCTGGAGAATCATAGCATACACCAAGAAAGTGAGCATTCAGATAAGTCTTATAGTGATTATTATACCTATTTAATCTTATTTTACTCAATATTTCCTGTATTTATTTACCATGGAAAAGTTATCCTGTAGCAGAATACTTTTTGGAAATGGCACCAATAATGTAAATAAGACATGAGATTCTGACAGCAGTTTCTACCTCTTTCTTCTAAAGAATTCATCAACACCCTTTGGTGAATATGGCAAAAAGAACAGTTTGTGTTCAGGGTCTATTTGAATTTCCTTTTAAAATGTCTCTGTTTTCTAGATTTGGTGATCTGTAATAGGCAGTCACTTTTTCATACATTGGTTCTTAATCAGAATCTCTTCATATAATTTATCAGAAGCTTATTTTAAGGATGTGGGCAAGAGTCCTAGTAAAGACTCCCTCTTCCTACTGCCCAGAGTAGTTGGGTCTGCTTGTCATATGGTGCGTCTTTCTCCAATTAGAGTGATCTGCTTGCTATCTGCTGTCTGTGTTCTGGGTGATCTGTTTTCTCTTGTGATGCCGGGAGGACAGAGCCCTTAAATCTCCTTTGGCAGGAAGCATAACTTCCTGATATGATCTAAACAGGACAATCCATTTCTCTTTAGGCAGAAACACAGAAACCAGGGCACTTCCTCTCTAGCACTTGCACAAAGCAGCTAAGGGAGGTAGAACAAGGATAAGGCACCTACTCACAATCTTCCTAATAATTTTGTCACTGAAGACAGGAGTGCTGGGGAGACATTGCAAGTATGAAGTTCTCCATTGTGCAAAACCAATCTTTTATAGAGGCAAGCCAAACTTATATCTAGAAGTAAAAAAAAATCAAAACTGGTACAAAGTCATTCACTGGAAACACAGTCATTTTAATTTTACACTGATTTTGGTGACTATTAAATCTTTTTATTCTCTTAGCACCAAAAGTGGCCCTACCTATATTTTGTAGATCTAAACCACCATGTATTTCATAAAACAATATTAAATCACAAAGGAAATCATTTTTATCACTGAATAATTACCTCCTTGGGACACTCTTCCAAGTCTACATAATAAAACGATATTGTCCAAAAGAAGTTTCTGCTGTAATGGAAATATTCTATAACCTGCCTGCTAAATACAACAGACAATGGTCACATGTTCCTCTTGAACATCTGCAATGTGGCTACTGTGGTTTGGAAGAACCAAATTGTAAATTTCATTTGATTTTAATTAAATTTGAATTCAATAGCTACATGTGGCTCATGACTACTATACTGGGCAGTACAGCTCGATGCATTTTGCAGTAGAGTATAGCCACTAGAAATAGCAAATCAATATGGTCATGGTTTTTGAATAAAATTAAATGAAAACCACAAAATAATCATTTTAGAGTCTGCAATCTATGATTTTTATTATAATAGTATTTATGTCTGCTGCAGCCATGTACAAAACATAGCAACTGCAGGTCATCAAACATCTACTTAAAGTCAGAGATCTGAGTGTCTGACAGACCCCGGAAGGCAAGGTTGTGAAAAGCAATTGATAGCATTTTGGGCGAATTGATCATAGGATAAGAAATAAAGCAGCCAATTCAGTAAATGCTAATTAATGAACCAAATGAGAACATTAAGTACTCAAAAGTGAAGACATTTAAATGAGTTGGGTTTCTTTCACTGACCACAAAACTAACAGTGAAAAGATAAAGGTAGTAAAGAAATATAAAGAGTGAAGTTCTTTGACAATGACTTCAGCCCCTGTTCTTAAGCCCTATCTGAGATCACCATGCAGATGGTAAGTGAATGATCCTAGAAGGCTCAGAAGCTAGAGCATTCAACACAGGGAATTTCTTGTCTAAGACTCCTAAAGCTTAGCTTTGGCTTGGGTTGGCCCGGGTTTAACTTTTAGTCATTTGTTTTCTTGTAACTTTAGCACACTGCAAAACAAAATTGAAATGTCAATAAAAAAAAAATATTGCCAAATACATGGAACATTAAGAAGGCCACAGGGGAGAATTTGACAACTAGTGATAAAGTTAAATTTAAAGTGACATAAGTGCACACAATTGGCTGAAGTAAGTATAATTTACTTGTCAATATAACAGCCCTTAAAAAGATCACAAAATCAGGAGGTTATAAGCCATTACACGAAGGTTGAGTTATAATATTCTTTCCAAACATTAACAGAGTAAATTGAATTGGATGAAGCAAAGAAATACAGATGGGGAAAAAAATGAAGGAAACGCAAAATGCAATATAGGAAGAATAAAGTAGCTGAAGGTATTAGAGTGAAATCGCTGGACTCCAGCGGGGAATGATTCTTTAATGGGATATAGTCATAATCTGATTTTGGCTTTAGATTCAAAGTAGAATTATGAAAAGGCATGGATATCAAAATGCATTCTCTTTGCAGATATGTACCTTGATTCTTACATGATATAAGAAAGGTGAGGAAGACGACAACCTCCTAGAGTTTCTAGTGTAAGCTCCCCAGCCTGTTGGTAGCAAATCTTTTTTTGTTTTTTGCTAACATCAAATGAATATCAAAATACTTGCTACATGTATTTCACTGTGAAATAGTATTTTCTGTTTTCTGTTCTCTAACTTGAAGCATTTGCTTTGTGCTTTAGTCTAAGCACTATTTGACTTTATCTTATTAAACACTTTAGTACATCCAATAATGTGCCTATCTATGTTAAAAACTTAGGAGAGGGGCTGTAGAGATGACTCAGAAGTTAAGAGTACTGCTGGCTCTTACAAAAGGTCAAAGCTCAGTTCCCAGCACCCACATGATGGCAAACAACCATTCATAACTCCAGGGATCCAACAATCTCTTCTGGCATCCATGGGCATTCCATGTCATGGATGTACTTACATACATGTGGATAAAACAGTCATACACATAAAACTAAAAAAAAATACTTAGGAGCATTTAACACTTAAAAAACTATTCTCTATTTAAATTTTTTTTTTAATTTTTATGTGTATGAGTGTACTGCTTGCATGTATGTAAGTGCACCCATGTCATGCAATTCTCATGGAGGCTAGAAAAGGGCATCAGATGCCCTGGAAATGAAGCTAAGGGTTGTGGGAACAAAACACAGATCCTCAGCAGGAGCAACCAGTGCTCACAATCACTGAATCATCTCTCCAGTCCCATTTTCTACTTTTTAAAAAGAGATATTTTTTATTTTAATTTTATTTTTATAAGTATTTGCCTATATGGATAAATGTGTACCACATGTATGTCTTGTGTCTTCAGAGATCAAGAGGGTATCAAATCTCCTGATATATAGTTACAGAGAGTTGTGAGCTGCCATGTGATTGCTGAACTAGCAACAACTGCTGTTAGCTGATGAGTCATTTATCCATTCCTTTTTTAAATTTAATTTTATTTTTTTTTATAAAAAAAGATATTTATTGAATTTTTGTGTATTTCATACAGAACACCTCAATCAATCTTAATCATCTTTGTACCTCTCCCCCACTGGCACCCTCCTACAGCCCCCCACTGGCATTCATACATTCCATCATTTGTGTTAAGACCTATTGTGTCAGGTCAATGTCCCCTGACATTCTTAGTGAGAGTTCGTGCACTGAGGTCTAGTCTTCTTCACCCAGCAGTAATCAGCTGGCAATATTTCTTCATGTAAGATTTGAATCTGCTGCCCATTTCCCCAGTTCTATGCTGGGTCTCTGTCTGCTTGAGTTTGCATGGGTCTTGTGCATGCTGATACCTTTGCTGTAGGTTCATATGAAGAGGTCCCAGGAGCTTGCAGGACTCTATTTCAATATGTTCATGCACCTCCTCCATGGCTTTTACAATCTTTCCTCCCCCTTTCTGCAATGGTCCCTGAGCCCGGGGTAGGTGAAGTCTAATATAGGAGTCCTGACCAAGGACCAGGTTTCTGCAGACTCTTAATCTCCACACTTTGGTGATCAGTTACCTTCTGTGTTCCTGGCCCTCCTCTGCTGTTTGAGAGAGCTTCATTAATGAGAATTGGGAGATTCATTAGTGTCCTCTCTATCCCTATTCTCTGTTCTATAAATCTTAGCTGTAGAGGTTGCATTGTAGATGTGCCGCTCAGGCTGGGCAATTCACAGACAATAATCTCTGCCTGGTGGAAAAGAAGCTTTATTGATGATTAGTGACTGGAATATTTGTCTGTAAATATAAGGGTACATAATTTGCACAGACTAAGAAATTACATTAATCTAGGGATGTGACAGTCTTGGTATTTTTTTTTTCTAAGATCTATGACTTCTCTAGTCATGTGTACTTGGCTAAATTTACAGTACCACACTTGAGTTTCCTCCCATTCAGTGGGCTTTAATCCAAATAGGTAGCTGTTGATTGGCCCCAAGATAAAAGTGCCCCTACTATATCAATGTTGTATGCTGTGCCAGTCATTGATGTGGTTATTTGATACAGAAGCTGGTGTTGGACCATTGATAACTGTTCTCCCTTAGCAGCTTGCATCTTGCTCAACAAATCTATGAAAGCTAGCCTTCAGGGAACCTGACTTCCAGGTCAGTTTCAGCTCCACTGCTCCAAATATTGGGTCCAATTTACATTCTGTCTTCAGCAATAAGGTTTTACATTCAAGTTCTGGGAGGGAATCAAGGACTGTGGCAATAGTCTGGGTAATTTGGGGAGTCTCTTGGACTACCCTGGCCAACAACTCAAAGGAGGATTTTTCCTGTCTGGTACTGTTTCTTGTAACGTAATCTTCAACTGTATACATGGACTCATGTAGAAATATTGTTTGTGTAATTTGTCATTAGGTCGTTGAACTATTATGGTTCCCTCTGCTTTTTTTTTAACACTAGCTAGGCATCATTTTTCTCTCTCTCCCTGTCTAAACCTTCTTTCATGTCTCCCCCATTTAAAGTGTCACCATTTTTCCCCTTTTCTCGCTTGATAATACCAGTCTCCCAAGGTCCAACCTCCCTTAAGCTCCTTCTTTCATTTTAACCCCAAAGTTCCTTGGATAGCCCTCCCTCTGCCTCCCATTTAATACCCCAATTTCATCCATTTATGCCTTAATACACCTGTCTCCTACTATTCTTCTCTCTCAGGTTCCTTTTCTCCCTATACCCTCCTGGTTCCTGCAGTTACATCAAGATATATACTCAAATATAAGGATTTGGTGTTAGGATCCACATATGAGGGAGAATATATGTCACTTGTCTTTCTGAGTCTGTGTGACTTCATTTAGTATAACAGTTTCCAGTTCCATCCATTTACCTGCAGATTTCATCTTTCTTTACCACTGAGTGGAACTCTGCTGTGTAAATGTACCATATTTTCTTTAAAATCATCAGTTGAGGAATACTTAGGTAGTTTCTGTCTCTTAGTTCATGTGAAAAGAGCAGACACGAACATGGATGCAGTATCTCTGCAATAGAATGAGTCCTTTGGGTATATGCAAGGAGCTGTATAATGGGGTCAAATGGCAGGTTCATTTTTATATCTTCTACTTTAAAAAAATTATCCTGATACATTCTATTTCTTTTCCAACTTTGAGTTTATGTTCAAATTCTCTCTCTTGTTTTTCACTCTGTGAAATGAGTTTTGCTGTTGTTTCATCATTTTGTCTTAGTCTTATTCTGCGTATACAAATTGATAAAATGATGGGAAAGTCTCACAACCTAAGTATTTACTAAAGAAATACCCATGACTTTATTGGCTCTCTCATTTATCTCCATTGTAACCCCAGCACATCACTGTTCATTACATGGTTACCTACTAGCTCTATCAGCAGATTGCTTGGTCAGGAACCTGATTGAGGCAAAACAGGTGTATTGCCTATTCAGTTCCTACCAAGCATAAGATGAGACATTCTTTACTTTCATCTAACAGAAGAATAAGGGATACCAATCCAAGGTAGGCATGAACTGAATCTAGCTTATCCCAGAACCTGAAGATAAGCTCTCCCTGACCTTGAAGCTGTACACTTTTCAGTCTTCTGCTTAGCCATGGAGACCATGACCAACTTTATGAATTCTGGTTGGATAATGGCCCAGATCTTTTATACATATATAAATTATAGTTGTTTATAGACTACTAAAAATAGCACTTTTATATATGCTTTAAAAATATATAATGTGGGTTTTGTTTTGTTTTCCTGTGAGCAGCCCCCTTCACTGATAAGTCTGATCCCACCCACTGCCTTTCCACTCACCTCCCACCTGAGCAACCCCGTTCTCCCCTGCCCCACATCCTGTTCCTCTTCTAGCCTTAAGCCTTGGACACAGGCCTGCTTTTGTTCTTAGCACTCCAGATCCCTGGATTGCCCTCTTAGTTCAGAGCTGCCCACTGCAACCTGATCCCCTAAATTTAGATCAATTTTTCAGTATAGACTGTTAGAGCCTTCACAGGCAGCTGTCCCCAACCGCAACCTGCCATTTCACTCCGGAGACCAGCCTTCTACCCTGGCAGTCCCTATCCCCAACTTGACTTAAATTCCGGAGACCAGCTTTGTTACCTGGTAAATCTGATCCTTCCCACTGCATCTCCATTCCCATACCATTGCTGTAAACCAAGATCCTCAACCTACATCCTGTCCCAATCTAGCCTTCAGCACAGACACACTCTTACTCTTAGTCCCCAGATCTCTGAACTATTCTCTTACGTCTAGAGGACTGTGACTCCTCCAAATTGCACTGTGTCCCTATCCTTACAGTAGCACCCTCTGCAGCCCCTCCCACTGCTGCAGGGCTAGGCTTCTGTGCCCTTTGGTAGGGCCTCAGACCTTTGCAGACTGCATGAGAAAGTCTGAATTTAGCCTCTGACTAGCAATTTTCCCAAATTGTGTTGTGCCTGCTGGATAGAGGGACCTAGAACTTAAGAGAGAGCCTGAGAGCATCTGATCTCAGCTAACCTATGCCTCAGGAAACTCTGGAGCAGCTGGACTAGAGCTAACTGATCAGTCCAATATAAAATCAAAAGAAAGAACCTCAAGCCTTGACCAACCGAGATTTTC